>OZ014432.1:12873889-13515452 GCA_963966015.1 Aphidecta obliterata
CCTTGTAATCTGATCTCGCTGTTTGAGAACATACATTTTCTGATCATCAAAATGACATTCACTCAGATTTGTGATATCTTCAGTTATTAGGAGGATATAGAGATGTCCTTCAAAGCAAACATAAGAAATCATTCGGTCAACTGCGGGTAGAGCTGAGGTGTAGGTCGAAAAATCAGTGGCAATGCAATATCATATGTGTTATTTTCATGGAAAAATTTCAATAGAAGATTTGTCTTTTTCATTTGTTCTCGTACACCTAACTTATTAGGTATCCTTATGAAATAATCGAGCGGGCTTATTTAGGGGCTCCTAGGAGACTGGTTTATATAGAAATCACTTCATTCAGAATGATTCATTCGCATGAAGATGGTAAGATAAGGTAAACCAATCCTTCTGAACCATTTCATTGGAATTCCAAGGATTTCAGCCTTTGAACTAAGTCTGGGATCAATTTTTTTTAATATTTCGTAATAATCACAAATAACTACTTGACATTTACACTATCAGACATTCAAACTAATCTTATAACCTAATGGCTTTGCATGAAGAGGTAGTTAATAACTCGATTAATTTGTGGAATAATAATCTTTTTCCGATATCTGTCTATAATTGAGATGGATCTCTCAGATGGCACATAAATAATACTTCGCGTATTTAGCCGGAACGTTTGAACAATATGGAAAATCAAAAGCTTTACTTGAACGAATGTTTTATGATCCCCTACTTCTTGTGTGGCATTCTCATTCATCATGGTGAAATGAAATGAGAACAAACTAGCGAAGCTGCATTTGTGCCACAGTACGTTCTGTTATTTATAGCCTTCTGTTAACTATTCTCTATGATAGTGGTATGCAGAGGTTTACGATGAAATATTGGTGAAAGTTGGTTGGTAAAAACTTTGTGGAGAAACAACTAGGGAGTGGCACTTGCCATTTCAGGGATGTTTTAATTGTAAACACTAAAATTCAGGGATCTATAATACAGATTGAATAAAGTGGACGAAGCCACAAAATAAAATCAAAATTCACACGTGTACATTCGTCTACAGTCTATAGCTATGTTTAAAATTAGGTTTGTAGTAGTAGTAGTATATTTTATATGCCAACATTTTGTTTGAACAAGAATTTCAAAATATATCCGAAATAGGTGATATCTGATAAAGTATTGATCTCAATCAATTATATCACTTATAAATTTGAAATTTCGATGAAAACATAAAGCAAAATATTTTCAAACAATTCCTGGAGAATAGATCTTGAAGTCTAAAGTAGAGGCAGTATGAAAGAAACTGCCTGCAAGTTTATGAAAAGAAATGAATATATGAGGAGATAATTGTGCAAAATAACAGAATGTCAACAATATTTCAAATC
The DNA here is from genome assembly GCA_963966015.1 of Aphidecta obliterata. Classification (NCBI taxonomy): domain Eukaryota; kingdom Metazoa; phylum Arthropoda; class Insecta; order Coleoptera; family Coccinellidae; genus Aphidecta; species Aphidecta obliterata. The sequence goes on from OZ014432.1 coordinate 12,875,260, forward strand.
TATAGAAAAGGTACAATATCGTAATCGGCCATTTTTCCTTTCATGAATATATTTCTCGTAACAAGACATGAATATTACCCAATCCTATTTCCCACCAGATTCTCGGCACGAAATATCCATTATGGGGATATTATAGACAATGCCGAAGGACGACACAACATAAAGAAGCCAAAGATATATGCTTTGTTAACTCAGAATCCCTAACTTCGGGGGTTCCGTATAATTTTCATAAATTATACCAAACAACAGCTTCATTTCGAATAATAAGACAGGAAATAATTGTTGGGTTGGTAAATGGGCTATTTAGTGGCAGGGGTCTGCCATATGTCATCCTCCGTGTTGAAATAGAGTTGTCAATTTTCAACAGTTTTATGCTTTCTCCATGTACCTACGGATATTATGAATTTTTTATGAATTGTTTCAAAGGTTACTTCAGCTCGTGGCACGAATATGCTTCGAAAATAATTGATTTATTCAATGAAAATATAGTATAATAATCTAGGATCGATTATGAACGCCGTCATTCAGGACGTCGTCATCTTAAAACATGAGATATTGGTAGATATGAATATATTTTTACTACTGTATAATTTGCGAAATACTACCAGATGGCCTGATGTATATCAGGAGTTTGACGAAAGAGTATGATTATCCAGAAGAAAAACCACGTTCATTTCAATAGCTGAATCATTACGATGGTAGAAGCCGTTGTAAGTGTCTTCTCTTTTATACATTAATTTTTGTATTTCAACTAATTTTTTTCAATAATGTATAATGCAAAATGGTTATAATACTGTGAAGTAATAATAGGTGCACCTTTTAACTTTGACAGATGGTATCAAAAATTATTCGTATTGTCCTTTCTCTCAAATTTAAATAAAAATTATTGAATGAATCATTATTTTTATTTTTGTTATCATATGATATGTACTCAGAAAAGTTTCGTTTCCAACATGTAGTGTTTTACGTGAATTGCCTTGTATAACTGCACTTGTTCAAAGTATATCAGTATGACAGTGAGAAGCAAATGTACAAAATGCATGACATGCATCATTTTCTTGTCACATAGAAGTCTACAAATTCATCAGCTGATTAACAACAACGATTATTTAGGTATAGGGATTTATGCACTAAAATGCACTTTACTAGAAAGCCGTAAGCGAGACTGGCAGCAATGGAGTTGTATAACAACCTCTCCAAGAGGAGGATTTAACCCTGGTTCAGCTACTCGGACATTATTACATTCCATTAAGAAAGCCCCTTCATACCACTTTTTTATCACGTTCTTCGGTACGGTATTAAACTGAAGAAAGGAATGAGTAATGTTCCATTCTTTCCCCTATAACATGAAAATTTGTCTACCGTAATAATGTTCAAGTAGAAGTATGAAAAAGTCCCGAGGAGGGTTGTCGTAAGGGTGAACAAGTTGGTGAGGAGATCGACTTAGAGCCCATTCCATTAGTGAAATGGGATGAATAAGAGTCAGTATCTACATCTCGACCAGCAAAAAATTCAGCTAAGCCTGGCTGTAAATTTTTCCGCAGCATCAAAGCTTTTCGTCCTTTCATCGGATTAGATTATATGACTCATTTGATAGAAGCGCAAAATGGAAGTTCCTTGCGAACAACTCCACATGTTCCATCTCTAATTACAAACCTTCAGCATCCATCTCTATTGAATTTTTTTTTGCATTTAGGTTTGAGGTAGAGTAAAATCTTTTTTTTTTTCTAGAAAAAAAGAAAATTTTGTATAAGCTTGAAAATATACACTAGAGACTGAAAACGAAATTTTTCATGAAGATTCTAGAAAAACAAGCAAGGTTTCGAGATCCCTTGCTAAAATACCGAAATGTATTTTATCAAAGAAGCAATTTTAATTAAATTTTTTCAATGATTGCAGCATGGAGTGCGTCATAGAATCTAGTGGTAGCCGGTACACCAATTTTGGAGGTGACAGTGAAACTTGGGACACTGAGTACAAATACTAATGGATTATGTGTTCATGTTTAAAATTGAAAACTAGTTATGTATACCTTCAATTGGGTCGGAACTTCTTCAGTTCACTTTCTGCTTTTATTCCTCGTTGACAAATTCAGCTGAAATTTGAGCAAATGAACATTCAATATTTTCTACCAACCACTACTCCCAACCCTAATGCATTCATTCAAAGGTGCAGGAAACACTAAACCCATAAATCCAACGAAAATAGCCCATTTAAAATCAAATTGAGCTTATCTGACAACAGCGTAGGCAGACGTTATCTAAAGGCGTCGCTATTGAGGGTGCTAACCCCAAACAGACTATCAAAGCGGATATCTTAATTATAACCTCGGTAAGCTCTGTCTTCCGCAATGGATTGAGCAGCATTAAAAATCGTTCCTATTCAAACTATCAATTTACATTAGTGAGGATATCATAATTTAGTTTTAATTATTCACTCTTATAATGAAAGATTTATAAATGAGGTAGATACCGAAAGATACCAAAACAACCCTTTATTCTCTTCTCATATTTGCCCCGGGCTTAACCCTGAGGAAAACAAGAAAGGCATCACTCTGGTTTTCAGGGGAGAATACAAATTAATGATGTTATTTCATAATCAACATAATTAATCTTGTTCGCCTCTTTGTTCATTCGTTTCATGTTCAACGGGTTGTATTCTTGAAGTTCTTCGAATTAATGAATGATTGACCAAATTTAGACGATATTACGAACCTTATGCCGATAGAACCTTTCATTAACAATAAATATGTTGAATTGATCGATAATTACAGAAAATATTTGAGTCGAATGTTCGAAATACTGAAATATAGCGCAAATGATGGTTTCTGAGCGCTCGTTCTACTTATACGAGGGCTATATCGTTTCGTCATGATGTCAGTATTATTCGAATTTTGAGCCGAAAATGGTCTCAATCGACAAGGTTCGACTCACTGATGACGAATCAGCCATCCGGCCGGCCGTATACACGATACCTCTCGAACGGAACGAACTAGAAACTTGAAATTTTCAGGGACCAGGGGTTCCGTAAATATGGTCGTTCGAAATTTAGTTTTCTTGATAACTTCAAAACTACAGATTCATTTTCAATACTAGATATGATTGGCACAATTGGGAGGAGAAGTCATCCAGGCGCGTCTTCCATCAACCCCAAAAAACAAGGAATGAATTACATAAAGGTTTGCCAAGAATAGACAATAAAAGTTGAAATCAAGAAATTGAATGTATAAAAGGCAATCAATAAAAAACTGATCTACCATAAAATGACTTATGGGCTTCTGCAAATTGAATTTGAGAAAACAAAATTAAATTTCATAAATAATAACATAAAAAAAACTGAAAAGCGCTCCCGTGAAGTCATGACCTCTTGAACGCTCATCCATCCACCTTCTAGGTAAAAACGCATTTTTCTGTTTCAGAAACCAATTGAAGAAATTTTTTTGGTCAATTATGCCGAATCAGCTGTCACAATAATAATAAGGATTTTTTACTTCGATTCGAACGGGAACTGTTTCAAAAAAATTTCAAACTAAGGCGAACCTCCAGACTTCACATTGGTGTTTCAGGTGACCAATTTTTTTGTCGATAATTCGCTAGAATTTTCTACGGTTTCTATAGTCTTGGTATTTTCGAAATTATCGGGAAAAAAATATTTTGAACTGGCATATTTACGGAACCCCTCGTCTAATTTTGCTCATTGATGAACGTGACCGCAACATTCGAGATCCACACCTATCCTAGAAATTTCAAGTACCTAGGCCTTTCCGTTCGAAAGTACATAATAATTTTCTATGGTTCCTATGGATTGGTTATGCGATCTGGACAAAATTTTCTCCTTCTGAGTGCAGAATTTCATCCCGATCGAATCAGTAGTTTGGAAGTAATCTTGAGATCAAAATTTCGAACGGCCATATTTACGGAATCCCTAGGGGAATTCGACCGATTAACGAACTCAATTGCGGCATTCAGGAACTGAACCCACTCCGCAAATTTCAAGTCCCTTGATCGTTCCGTTCGAAAGTTATCGAGTTTACGGATGAACGAACAGGCTGACTTTTTCGACGGATTCGTCATCAGTGAATCGAACCTTGTCGATTAAGACTATTTTCGGCTCAAAATTCGAAAAATACAGACATCGTGACGGAATCGATTCAGCCCTCGTATAAGTAGAACGACCGCCAAAAAAAAATCAAAACGATTCAAAATTTGATTTTCCAATGACCTTGTTTCTTTTTTCATATTCCAAAAAAATATTCCATTTTGTTTTGTTGAAAAAAAAATTCGAGGGTTGTATTGAAACCAGAACGTTCGAGGAAATCTTCAAACCATAAAATCACTAAACTATCAAAGCAGTTGAAAATAGACGATTTACCCGAAATATAGGTCGACATGAAACTCATAAATTAAGAACTATTCGTTGTAGAGCTTTACGATGAAGTTCTTTCGGATGACTTACATCAATCTGAAAGTTTATAACTGAGAATAATCCATGCATGTAACTAAACTCGAATTTTAAAACCATCGATTTATCTTTTCCAGTCACTGCTCAATATAATTTTAATCTGAAGGGATGTCTTCCCTGGTCATATCAAAACATCCCGACCGACAAAAAGATCATATCTTAACATGAAAAACTTTAAGCCATTAATGGCCCCACCGGTTGAATGACCATCCGAAGTTTTTTTTCACACGAAATAAATCCAAGAAAGACTTTTCGGTAACTTATCTATCCAATAAAGAAGCGTAGGAATGTTTTATGATCGCCCATTCATTAGGTAGGCGGTTAATGTTTATTTACCTTGATTTTTTTATATGCATCTTCACGATTTCTTAATCTCGCCGCAATGAATAATAACACTGGGTGGATAAAATAATGAATACAAAGCATTCGAAGGAGATAACTTTATTAAAGAAAGTCATTAATAAAACACGCATAGTTTTGATGGAATTTTAATGCTGGCGGTGCCTGAAACACTCACCTGCGCATCCTTCACAGCGTTGTTGGGTAACAATGAAAAAAGTTGAATGAAGTCGATAATAACAAAATAAACATACAGAACCAAAAATGAAGTTATTTCAATAAAAAAAATCAAATTTATTTCAATCAAATGAAGTCACATCCGAATCATCTTGTGTTTTCATATGTTTTAATTAAATTCAAGGTTCCATATCTCGAAATGAAACAACCTTCATAAGAAAATGGATGTGTGGTGTATCCTTCCTTATGCCCATTCTCGAAGATATGTCTGAATTGGTATTCACTGATCATATCAGAATATTCTACGAACAACGAGAGAAAAAGTATAGTCTGGAAGCACCTCAATTTTCGGAACTCAATTAGATGCCACCCAAAGAAACGTACTAAAACTTCTAGTGTTACAAAAACCTATGCGGAGACGCCATTGTGATTACGGTGAAATTACCCCACAAGATGTAATGATTATTCGCTTCAATTACCGGAGGTATGCGGCCCCTTAATTGAAGGCCAGTTAAATTATGCGTGAAATTGATCTCGAAGTGCAAATAAAATCATTTTCGAGAACATAATATAATGATACGGTGCGTCAGGTGAAACCAGCTATTTAAATTTAAAATATTCATTGGCATGTTTAGTTTCTTGACTCTTGCAACGTAATGTTATATGTTGGTAACAATGAATGGACTTGGGGCATGAATTATGGTAAAGTGAAGTTGAAGATAGGTAAAGTGTTAGTCCCTCTTGCTACCGGGAGCGACAATGTAAAATGAATCTATTAAGTTCTCCGCGACTTGAAACATGTTCAACAAAATATCGTCATCGTCATCTAAGTCACCTGAGTGCAAAATCTTCATTTTGAGCTTTTGAAAAATTGTATTTTGCAGATGCGTCAAATGTTGAAGGATAATTCAAAGTATTTGGGATTGGAATTTGCATCCGTACTTTTGGCATATTGAAGAGCGACACCTAGCAACTGTGAGAATCGACTTAGGTGAAAATCGGTTTGTAACGATTTTCTTAGTGATCAGGAATTTTCAATTTCAATCTTTATTGAATTATTATCCGAAGAACAAATGCCCGAAACGTATAGGATTTATCTTTCTTCAACTTCATTTCGAAACAGTTCGAACAATTTTAGACCTGTAATTTTTGGATAGTTTATTTAACGGTTATTTCTTGATCGGTGATTGGCTACATGATCAATCATCTGCGAGCAAAGTTATTCTCGCTCTGCAACTTTGTTATTACGTTCTTCTTAAATTAGCATTCGGATCTCGGCAGTTGCGACGATCATGTGCAGCACTGTCGTGCAGCGCTGGTATGAACTCACGGATAGCAACGACCGGGCAGCGACTGCCACCAGCCACGTTCACTCAATATCGGTATAAAAGACTGTGCAAAATCGGTAGATTTGGGGAGGAAATTGGTAGAAGAGAGATTTTTCCGAGAATCTCAATTTTTAGAATAAATCATAAACAAAGGAACATTTAATCATAAAATAATGCAATTTTCTTCGAACCAGAAATAACATGTAAATAAAATACAATATTTTTCAATATAAAATAACAAAATTTGCTGGAGAAAGTTCATTTAAAATGGCTCTTATGCGCGAGCAAAATGATTTTATGCCGTCCAGATAATCTGCTTCTTGGATTATACGGGACACTATAATGGAATAATTTATAATTTTTATTCTCCAATACAAAAACACTAATGAATATATTATAATTTTAAGGGCATGCATCCCTAAATACACATTGGAGAATGCTAGAAAGTGTACAATTCTCTAGCAGCGCGAACATACTGCTTCCGGATCGGATGATCAGCGCTGCTTAGGTCGCCGGTAGACCACGGTCACTTGCAGCGCTGCACATCCGCTTGTGTCCCTAGATCCGAATGCTACCTCAACCATCGTCTTGTCTTAATTGAACTATTTTTGGTTAAAATAAGATAATATATGGGATGGATGGCATACAATATCAACATAATCTCTTGATTTCAACATCGCAGTCGGCTTTGGATTATTGTTTGCCGCTCCTCACTCAATGTTCCGAACTATAGGTATTGTAGAACTTCGAAGTTGAAAGCCATTATGTCATGCTTGTAATTCGCGCAGAAAATAAATTATGTGGCTGGAATGGCAAGTGTGAACAGTATGCATATGAATTTGCAAAATAGGAATATTTCCAAGCCCACTGCGATTTTACAATCATTTATAAAGACCCTGTAGTATAAGTCGATAGTCATTTCAATTCATGAGAAAGTGAGTGAAATTTCTAATAGAATTAGCCAACACTTGATGGAAATCCATAATCAAACTTACAATAGAATAACTATTATGATGTCCAGTACAGTAGAATCTAACCCAATGTAGTGGAAATCATATTAGTTATTCTATTGTGAGTTTATAGAAAGTGAGTGTATTTCCTTCAACATATTATAAGATGAATTTTTGTTCTCTCAATAATATTTCAGGATACACAGTAATATATTTATATAAATTCTCAAGATGCTTACCTATTCTACAAATTTAAGCCAGTCCGAAAGGCATAACGGTAAATTGATGCTATCATACGATGAAAAATGAGTCAACTCGTCGACTACTAATAACCATAATAATTAAGTGTTAATAACTACTGAAACTAATATTTCAATGTATCATCGCTTGACATAGACAAGTGATGATGGTTCCCACTTTCATTTGACTAGGTTAAACTATTTTTTTTCCTTTATTACAGGTCAACAATTCTTTTGATATCAAATCAGCTCAGTATTACATGAAAGTAAATTATGTAGGGAAAAGTTCTCATATCTATTCGATCAGAAAAAATTACGAAAAGCACTGCCGTGAAGGTAGGAGCTTTGAGCGCTCGCACTTGCACCTGGTAGGTAGATTCGCATTTTGCAGAAATTTTTGACAGCTGTCAAACAAATTTTCAAACTGAGGCGAAAATCCAGACTTCAAGTCAGTGCTTTAGGTGACGAATTTTTTCTTCGATAATCCGCTAGAATTTTCTACGGTATCTATGGTCTTGGTAATGCGATCTGAACACAATTTCCCACGTACTTAGTATATATTATTCTTCATCTATGTGCGAAATTTCATTCCAATCCAATGAGTAGTTTCGGAATTATCAGGAAAAAAATAGTTCGAACGGCTATATTTACGGAACCCGTAGACTAATTTTGCTCATTGATGAACGTGAACGCGAAATTCGCGATCCGAAACTATCCTGAAAAGTTTCGAGTCCCTAAGCCTTTTCGTTCGGAAGTTATGATTTTCTATGGTTTCTATGGTTTTGATCGTGCTATCTGGAAAAAATTGAGCTCGAATATATTATCCTCAATTCAAATACAAAATTTCGTCACGATCAAATCCATTGTTTTGAAGTTATCAAGAAAACCGAATTTCAAACGGCCATATTTACGGAACCCCTAGTCTAATTTTGCTCATTGATGAACGTAACCGCGAAATTCGCGATCCAAACCTATCCTAAAAATTTCAAGTCCCTAGGCCTTTCCGTTCGAAAGTTATGATTTTCTATGGTTTCTATGGTCCATATCATGCGATCTGGAAAAAATGTAGCTCGAATATATGATGCTCAATTCAAATACAAAATTTCGTCACGATCAAATCCATAGTTTTGAAATTATCAAGACAACTGAATTTCAAACGGCCATATCTACGGAACCCCTAGTCTAATTTTGGTCATTGATGAACGCGACTGCGACATTCGAGATCCACACCTATCCTGAAAATTTCAAGTCCCTAAGCCTTTTCATTACAATGTTATAATTTTCTAAGGTTCCTATGGTTCTGGTCATTCGATCTGGACAAAATTTTGCATGTAGCTTGAACACGTCATTATCCATTTGAGTGCGAAATATCAACTAGATCGAATCTGTAGTTTCGAAGTAATCAGGAGAACAAAATTTCTAGCGGCCATATTTATGGAACCCCTTGGCGAATTTTGCCCAATAACAAACTTAACCGTGGCATTCGAGATTCGAACCTACCCTGAAAATTTCAAGTTTCTAGGACATTTCGTTCGAGAGTTATCGTGTACGGCCGGACGGACAGACCAGAATTTTTTGACGGATTCTTCATCAGTGAGTGGAACATAGTCATTTGAGACCATTTTCGGCTCAAAATTCGAAAAATACAGACATCGTGACGAAATGATATAGCCCTCGTGTAAGTAATACGAGCGCTCAAAAATTATTTAATATTTCATTTTTTGACAGTATTTTCGAGCGCTCGTTCTGCTCACTCGTGAGCTATATCATTTCGTCACGATGTCTTTGTTTTTCAAATTTCGAGCCGAAAATGGTCTCGCCTCTGTGATGACGAATCCGTCGAAAAATTCACGTCTGTACGGCCGGCCATATAAACGAAAACTTTCGAACAGAATGGCCCAGAAATTTGAAATTTTCAGGCTAGGTTCGAATCACGAATGCCGCGGTTTATTTCGTTATTTGGTAAAATTCTACCAGGGGTTCCCTAAATATGGCCGTTCGAAAGTTTGTTCTCCTGACTACTTCGAAACTACTGATTCGATTAAGATGAAATTTGCACTCAGGTGGAGAATGACGTGTTCGAGCTACATGCAAATGGTCCAGATCGCATGACCAGAACAGTGGAAACCATAAAAAATATAACTTTCGAACGAAAAGGCCTAGGGGCTTGAAATTATCAGGGTAAGTTTGAATCTCGAATGTCGTGGTCGCGTTCATCAATGAGCAGAATTAGACTAGGGGTTCCATACTTATGGCCGTTCAAATTTTTTTTTTCTGATAATTCCGAAACTACTGATTGGATTGGAATGAAATTTCGCACATAGATGAAGAATAATATATTCGAACTACGTGCGGGAATTTGGTCCAGATCACATTACCAAGACCATGGATACCGTAAAAAATTCTAGCGAATTATCGAAAAAAAATGGTCACCTAAAGCACTGAAGTGAAGTCTGCAGTTTCGCTTCAGTTTGAAATTTTTTTCGACAGCTGTCAAAATTGTCTTCATTTGGTTTCCAAATCTGGAAAATGCGAATCTAACTACAAGGTGGATGAACGAGCGCTCAAAAGCTCCTGACTTCACGGCAGTGCTTTTCAATTTTTATTTCATCCGAAATTGTCTCTGATTTAATAACGTACTGGCTGCCAGCTCTTATAGGATTTACCTCATATAAATAAGTTTGTTCAGTGGTTTCGGAAATGAATCCGAAACAGCCGCCGTTAAGGGAGAACATTCACCGCACTCGAGTTTATTCCCAAGCCGCGCTATAAACAGGACTAATGGGAGATTTATCACTTACTCCGACCCACCTGAACTTTCATCGCATCCTATAAATACTTCATGTTGAACTATGTTCCCTTCTTTCGCTATTTGTAGTAGGTAATCGTTCCGCCTTTTCGACAAGTTGGAGTTTCATGAAGAGGTGATCTGTCTTCGAGGTTGTCTCCATGGAAGCTTCTAGATTTGTACCTTGAAAGGGATTTATGGTGTCGAAAAAAAAGGATTGTGTCTCTGATGTGAAGGAAGGGGATGGAATATTCAAGCATTCAGTCGATAACGAAATGTATAGTCCATTTAAGAATTATTGACATCGAAGCAGGCCATGAACGTCCAGTCGAGGCTTTATTTCTGGTTACAAAAAGTAACGAAATTTCATCATAGAAATAAAACATAAATATAACCTAGAAAAGTGTTGAGTATACGAATTATCGGAATTATCGAATAATTAAGCCGGAATATTTCGATAGCAGTTTCTACATGGGAGTTCAGGTTTGAAAGCGCAAAAATATCGTGGAAAGCTTTCATATGAAATTATCTCATATAAAAGTCAACCATGGAAAATTGAAGATCATTCAAATAAATATTTATTTTCACTCAGGACCATGCAATAATTATTGATATTGGAAATCTTGCAAAATTCTAACCATATAACTATAAGAGTACCATTTTATGTCAGGATTCAAGAAGGATAATCAATGGAATTCTAGCAGGTAGCTAGTGGTGCAACAGAAAAAATTTTTTGGATACTTCGCAAGCACAGGGCCAAAATAATGGATTGGAAAAAACGTTATAATGTATTAAGAAATAAGAGAGAAACAAAAATTAAGAATCTATGTAGTACATGAAGAATTTTGACATGAAATTTGTGCCGAACTATCAATATATGAACCAATTTTGAATACTTCAAGAAAGTCAATTTTTATTTTCATTCTTTAAAACTGTCCATGAATTATTGAAAATATTATAATTGATGAGCAATTTTACAATTATTCAGTATACTATTGAATTGGGAACAATATAGCATGTGTATTAGCAGAGGAAATGTGAACAGGGTACCATACAGTATAAGTATAATGAATAAACTTAAAATATCTATGAATGATACAAGAGCAAAGATAAAAATATCATTGAAAACTTTGTTTCCACGTAGTGTAGTGATTTGGATGTGTTTATTGAATAAGCTGACATAATCCTATTGATGGGCATCCTTTTGCAGGAAAGGTTTCAATATTTCAATAACCCATTCATGAAATAATTCACCATTCATAGTAATCCTTATCATTAATACCACTGTCAAGATTTGGATCACATCCAGGTAAAAATCCATCAATTGTTCCAGCATTCAAAATAGTGCACCTTCTGCCTTTACCCTTGAATATACTAGGCATACCTTTTGGATTATTTTCTAGTGTCCACTGACAAATTTGAATACCGTTTTTGAATATCCAAATTTCATCTAGATAAATGAATTTTACGTTTTGTTCCATGTATTCTCGGTATTTATCACAATATCGTACCATTTTTATTATATTTTTCTGTTTATCAGTAAGAATTTTCCTTCGATCAACTTTTTTGTATTTTATGATATAATATAATGTTGACTTCGATCAATTGAAATCTAGGTGCTCTTTGGCCAGTTCGAAAATGATATCTAAACTGATATATTCATTGTTTTTAATTCTAGCAAAAACAAAGTCATTCAATGTCTCTTTGAAGGAATAATCGTATCGCACAGGTTTTCTTCCACTGCTAATTCCAGGCTATAATAACATGTTAATATTCTACGGACAGGGCTTGGTGAAATCTGAAAATTTAAGAGACATTGATCAATCAGAATACACTTTGAGTCGGTGAATAACAGTTTACCTGAAACACTAGCGGAAATATATGCCAAATCTCTGAAAAACTCGAAGTAACACCGACAAACTGCCTGGCGTTCTCTTGTTAGGCGCGATGTATCCTGGTCAATTCCAGCCATTTTAATAGCAATTCAGCAACCCAAAATATTACTGAATAGTCTATTAGCAACTCAAATTCGATTTTTCACAGCCAACCGAGATGTCAATAATTCTTAAAAGGAGTATAGCATAGATATTTTAGGAAATGTGGAATATTTTTGAAAGTTAAAACAAGAAGAATTTTCCAACAACATCTGATCAAATATTCACTGTGTTTTAATGCAAGGAGGACGGTAAAACAGGAAGAATTGTTAGTTGCAGATCGTTCTCGTGCATAGAAACAGGCCTGTAAAAATGCTTGAAAATATTTTTCTATTGTAAAAATACGTGTAGATGCATAATTTTGATGACTCCATACAATTTAGATAACTTCATTAGAATAGCCAAAAAATTACCGGTCTAATCAACACAGGAGATCATCACGATGTCCATATGTTGTTAATGACGCATCAGTAGAAAAATATATTACAGGCTTTCTCTTCGGTCCACCAACTCATTTGAATACATTTCGTCTAATTCATAATACTCGCAACGAGTGAACAACTGTTCCTACCGAAAATTCCTACCGTTTCACCTTCGGGGAAATTGGGACACATTCTCTCCACGAACTATCATACCGGCTGGAGCTCAAATTCGAATTAAATCAGCCAAATTACCTACAGGTACATGTCCTAATTACAAAAGACTACGTATTAATAACACTCATCGGATGATGTTAGCTGATGCATCCAGGTGAGAGAATAATCTCTCGGGCTTCATGAACGCCTCTTGAAACTACCAATTAGGGACCACCCATACCGAAAGCAGTAAAGGCATTTGAGTGCCGTTACACACCTATTTCCAAGTTTGAAAATGAATTGAAGCTATCACTCAAGCACCTTACTTCAAATATTATTATCTTGTGCATCGTTTCATCTTCGAAAATTTATGGATGAATTTTCCATACGAGAGAATATCAAATTTTATTTTTATTCAAATTTCAGTAATGAAATATACCATATGAAAGCACAGCGTAGTTTGAGAAATGGCATTAATCATTGGAAAGACTGAACATTTTTCTATAAAGCTCTCAGAATGAGAAAGTTATAAGCAATCTGATAATTCTCAAACGACAGAGAAGGAAATTTCTTTAGAATTTGAAAATGTAATCGCAGAAAAGCTTAGATAAAACGAAATCAGATCTGTATTTCAACATGTAAATAAGTCATTCTATATTTCCTGATATGATACCTGAACGGAAAATGTCAGAGACAGACTACAGCAAAGTAAAAATAGAAGTATATTTTACAAAACACGTCTCCACACATGAATCATGTGATTTTTTATCTGATTCATTTGCTGGGTAATCAGTTGAGAAAACCAATTCCAGATACTTTATAATAAATAATTTTGTGAAATTTGCCACAAATTATGATATTCTTACTACTTACCCCTTACCCGTTGAAACTTATCACTAACGTCTTCGAGATGAGAAAGACATTAAAAAATTCATTAGTTGCTCGAAATTGGATTCAAATGAAATCTCAAAGCGTTATAAAGGACGCAATTCCATGCTAGATGTATTTTCATTAGATGCAAATAACGTATAGGGACAAGGAAACAGTTCCTCCCTTTTCGAATAACGAAGAATAACAGACGTTGAAGCAACCCTGAAGGGACACCCGCATCAGATGTCAACAACAATCGAAAGTCAGCTCTTTTCAATCCGACACCCTCCGTACAATGCGTGCAATAGAACCCCCCCACGAGGAGGTTACTGAAGCGTATTTTGAAAACATACCCCAATACCATGGAAAACTCAAGATGCAAATGATCATATTTAATTTCAAGCATGAAATACTTATTTTGCAATAATTATTATTAACCATAGTTATTATTATACAGGAGGGTGAATGGATTTAATCAGCATGAAATATTTAAATAACTTTATATCAACCTACATCCTAAAATGCACCCCTGGGGAGTTAGAGCCTTCAGCAGGACCCCCAAAAACCTGCAGTTTTGCGAATGTTTTGTCAAAATTTGGCAGATACAAATAAAATTCAGTATACTGGGGTTTTTGGATGAGCCATTTTGTTGCGGAGCTAATTTGGGCGCCTACATTTTTTGAGATGCAAAGTCAGAGTCTCTGTAAGAATGCATCCCTCTATTAACCATTTTTTTGCTCAAGAATGGCGCTTCATAACACTTTCAACCAAGTGTACCTTTTTTCTTCAAAAACGTTTGAAGAATCTGTTGATCAAAAATTCAATCAAATCACACGCTCAAAGGTCACTTTATTTCCCATGTTTCACTGATCAAATTTTGCTATTGAAAAGTATATCGTAGTATTGTTTCCCGTTTTAATTGCGTAAATTTCATTTTCTTTTTCAATATAGCATTTATTATTTCCTTTTTTTTATTTCTACAATCAGAATGCCTTTCCGATACATAAAACATGAACCAGTTGATATTCATTTCCGCTATGGGGTTGCAAACGGGAACTCTGCGGAAGCAGCTAAAGAATACATATCGTCGGCCTAATTCGTTAACCTGCCAAGTCCATTTTTTGGTCAATTTTACTTTTTGAGCTAGTCATTAAGTTTAGACGATTACCTACCTTATGGGATAAGGTAAAAGGTCGATATCGATATTTAATGTGGTAGAAAAGCCGTGCACGAAAAACTGCTTTGTACCCAATAGCAAATCTACACAATGAAAACCTGCTAAATCCCATTGGGGCCTCAGTTCTGTACTGATTATGGTCCACCGTATACGTGATTTTTTGGTCGCACGAAGTTGTAGGCAATGTTTTGATGGAGTTTTTAATTGCATAGTGTTAGTGAAGGCCAAAATTATAAACAAGGTAGGTATTTCATTTCATTTTTTCAACGAAATGAACGAAGTCAACAACGGTTTACTGTAAGAATTGTAATTTTGTGAAGAGGTGAATTGGGGGAGGAAATTTGCACAATAGCTGTTGCTCTTGTTAAAGATGAACGTAATTATGAATATGTTGCAAGAATTCTTCATGTTTATCGCTCTACCGTCAAAAGAGTGGTCGAAGCTTGCAGACCAGTAGCTGGACCAAACTTACTTCGGCGTCACCGAGTAGCTAAACTGCAATTTGCTACTGAACATCAACATTGTAACTTAGAGCAATGAAACAATGTTATTTTCACTGACGAATCCAGATTCTCCTCACATTCTCCAGACGGCGGATGGAAAAGAGTATGGAGAAGGAACAAAGAAATTTTTTTTTTCTTTAGAGTTCATTCTCCTCTTAACAATTAACTGGTGCACCTGAAGACATGAACCAAAAACAAAATGTTGAGAACGAATGGTTCTTAACCTAAAATGGTATTTTGAAAGAATTCTACCACGAAATTATACCACAGGATGTTTTGAAATTAGGGTTTGGCACAAACTTTTTATTAACCCTGTATAAAGACTAATAAGCCAGCATTTGACGAAAGAACGAATGAGCAAGTTAAAATTAGTAATTTTATCTAGGGTTTACTGCAAAAATGTAAAAAATGGAATTAAAAATAAAGAAACTACGAGACCTGAAATTTTACCAAATATTAGCTTGTTGCGTTTTTTTTGCACGTGAGTGTATTTTCATTCAGTGTTACGTTATGGAAGCAATAGATCCAGTCTCTATAAAACTATTTATAAGGATAACTAGCAACTTTTACCGCAGAAAAGGTCTTCACGATTTCATCCTTGTGAGATTAGTAATCTTACGCAATTGCACCAAAATCGACGTAAAATCACTCATTGGAAGTTTGAGGACTTGTAGCAAATCAGAAGGACTCTTCCACCCGACTATCATTAATATTACGATGATTTACCTCATCAATAGGTTATTTTGGTGAGTTTGAATTAAGGGTCGCTAGAAGATTGTTTTTGGTTCAGAATTCAATTTTCTTCAGAATTTCAGTTTTTGTTTGAAAAATATGATTGTTTTTTCAGAATTTTCTTAATTTACTTGGCTCTCAAGTTTTATCTCTGATTAACTCATACGACTTGACTTACATGGAAGTGTAACTAGTAAAGAACACTGAAAACATTCGAAATTATGTTGATTAATTACATATTGTTTATAAAATACTAAAATAGTTAATACGGTTCCTTGTTTGAATACTGATTGTATTGTTAAAATTTTGATAATAAATATTTCGATTGAAACTGATTGAATTGATTTTATTATAATAATGGGTGATTTTTTAAGAGCTTGAGAACTTTTTTTAAAAAAAAAACGCATAAAATTTGCAAAATCTCATCGGTTCTTTATTTGAAACGTTAGATTGGTCCATGACATTTACTTTTTGAAGATAATTTCATTTAAATGTTGACCGCGGCTGCGTCTTAGGTGGTCCATTCGGAAAGTCCAATTTTGGGCAACTTTTTCGAGCATTTCGGCCGGAATAGCCCGAATTTCTTCGGAAATGTTGTCTTCCAAAGCTGGAATAGTTACTGGCTTATTTCTGTAGACTTTAGACTTGACGTAGCCCCACAAAAAATAGTCTAAAGGCGTCAAATCGCATGATCCTGGTGGCCAACTTACCGGTCCATTTCTTGAGATGAATTGTTCTCCGAAGTTTTCCCTCAAAATGGCCATAGAATCGCGAGCTGTGTGGCATGTAGCGCCATCTTGTTGAAACCACATGTCAACCAAGTTCAGTTCTTCCATTTTTGGCAACAAAAAGTTTGTTAGCATCGAACGATAGCGATCGCCATTCACCGTAACGTTGCGTCCAACATCATCTTTGAAAAAATACGGTCCAATGATTCCACCAGCGTACAAACCACACCAAACAGTGCATTTTTCGGGATGCATGGGCAGTTCTTGAACGGCTTCTGGTTGCTCTTCACTCCAAATGCGGCAATTTTGCTTATTTACGTAGCCATTCAACCAGAAATGAGCCTCATCGCTGAACAAAATTTGTCGGGCGTAAAGCGCGAAACACATTTCGAACCGAACACTGATTTTGGTAATAAAATTCAATGATTTGCAAGCGTTGCTCGTTAGTAAGTCTATTCATGATGAAATGTCAAAGCATACTGAGCAAATACTAATGCATGAAAATCCTAACCTCAAAAAAATCTGAGCAAATACTAATGCATGAAAATCCTAACTTCAAAAAAATCACCCGTTATAATCCTCGATTGAGAATTACAAGCAAATAATGTTACTTCATGCTCATTTAAATGGAAAAACTGCTATGTCCTCAATCAAATTTAAACTTCATAACGAAAAGCTGCTTAGTGATTATTTTCCAAATTTTTTCGAACTGTGCTCAAGATATTCTATTTTTGAAACTCACAACATATGTAGAATCATTATAGCAACCAAATGTATATTCAGAATTTTTATATGTAAAATAGAAAAGATATCTTTCAGTTTTTTCTCTCTCCTGTAAACTATGCAAAAATGGACTTAGCAGGTTAACGAATTAGGCCGACGATATGAAGATTTCCTAATAGAGGCTACGGTCTCAAAACTCTAGACCTGGCGAACGGCAGGAATTAGTTAGCATTAGGGAAAATAGGGGAATCCACGCTATTGTTCAAGAATTAAATAAGGGTCAACAAGTAGTAGGAGATTTTCTTAAATCCTACAGAAATCAAAATCCAAGGGGCTTCAAGTTTTGAACGGAGGTCGCTGACATCCTTACACCATCTGCAATATATAATTACATAATGCCAACCCTGTATATTGCAGATGAACTCCTTATCTATTCTTATTCGAATGTTCATATTACCTTGTTATATTTTGATGACACATCATTTTAAACACGCCACTTGTGTGGATGTATATTTGTCCCATTGTTCGATACTGTTTGTCGCAATTAATTTGAGATAAGAGAATGTTATAAATACCTCTCAAGACGAATTGATCGTCAATAATTAAGTGCATTTCTTACTAGCTAATTGTTAGAATAGGTTGGATAATCTTCCGTTGTAAATAAATACTTTTTTTAAAAAGTCGGCTTTCTCTCCAAAAACGTAATTATATGCAATGTTTGCATGAAGGACGCACATGAGAGTTTTTCTCAATGTTTTATCAATAAGCTCGAAGAAAATAAATTTTTTTTGTGTAACATATTATGGACGGTGATTTCCTATAATCAAACAATGTGGACACACGAAAATCCATGTGCTTTTAGGCTCAGAAACTTCCAAGTCGAATTTAGTGTAAATCTTTGGCTTGGCGTTCACAACAATCATCTACTTAGGCCCTATTTCCACTTTCAGATCGCTTCAATGATGAATAATTTTTTTAATTCAATAATAGAATGAATGGAGATAATAAGTAGCTCAATATATTTTCACATTAGAAAATTGTATTCTTCTACCTACCCCAGAGTATGAACTGAAACTAGGTTAGCTTGAATCATTGAAAATAATGCACCAAAATCGAAGCATACAAAACGAGCAAGCTGTGCCGGAGTATATTTTCGAAATACGCCACGGCCAGTCGCGACGTAGTTTGATCTACAACTTGCGGGCAATAAATTCGGGACATTTGGGCAAATGCGCCTTCTAGATTAGATTCCACGTCAGCCCCGGCAAATTTGTTACGGTAATTGCATCTGACTGCCGCAGTGTGTTAGCTTGGCCACTGCAATTATTGCGCCCAGTTTTCACCCTCCGGATTCTGAATAGGGTGAAAAAGTTGCCGGTTTTACGGCCCTTGTGGCAGGTAGTTCTGCGTGAACGCGAGAAGAGATTTTAAATTTGTGTTAATCAGTCGGTAAATTACAGGAAGAGATACGCCGAGGGTTGGTTATGCATTTCACATGTGCTGTACTGTAATTCATGTCGATTAAACGGAAATTATTGAACATTAGCTGGTAATTACCTGTCTCTAAGCAGTGTCGGGTCGTTACTTTTTTGGTCGAGAGAGCTGATGTGCACTCCCTGCCCCTCATAAAAAACGGTGGTCCGGACAATTTTTGGAATATATCAATCCAAAACCTTCATTTCATCGTGATCTTCATCAATTTTAACTGCAAAATTTAAAGTACCTACAGAAAAAAAATATTCAGAACAAATTGCTAGCTTAGCACTGTCGTGTTTTTCGTCATTGTTTCTCAAAGCTTTCTCAAAAATGACCAGAAACACAAAGCAGTCTATTTATTTCCAAGAATAATTCCCTTTCTAGTGTCGTCCTCATTCATTCATCTTCATAGAAGAACCATACTATATAACTGATTTTTACCACCAGGCAAATTATCAAGTTCCTTGGTTCAAGTGTTCTGGGAGATACTTCAGCTAACATGCAACATTATCTACATTTGTACTGAATGATAAGATAAGCCTAAACGTGTACTAGTTTTACAGGAAAAATACTCATTCTTTCCTGCAGTTCTCAATGTTTGCTCCGTGGAGACTCCCTAAATAAGCACACAGAACCAAAAAAAAACATTTTATATAATACATTGTCTTCATTGGGTTTCTTCCAATTTTTTCGAAGCTATATACATATATGATTATTCCCGAAAAAATTACAGATTCAAATAAAAATATTGAATTCCCTCAAGCACTCTCTCAGTTTCATTAATGGTTAATTTTCCGATAATTATCATATGGATAATAAATCCCTAAGGTAAACCAAAATATTAAGTTGAGAGAAGGTTTCTTTTCGATGTTTTGAATTCTATAACAATTCATTCAAAATCAAACATACGACCCCGCTGCATAAAATTCCATTGGTCTTCCAATGAGGTTCATGGATTTTATCGCTTTTCAAAATGATATAAATTGAATTCAATTACAGGTTTTTGTCACTTTAAATTAAAATGGAAATTAATTCGATGCTTCAGCTATGCTATCGGTTCAATCGCAACGAGTTTTCAACGAATTAACAGTTGTTTAATTTATTGGTTATATTGAAATTATGTCCTCTAGTTCCTCAATTAAAATTCCAGAAATATATGATTCATTCTATTAATTATTCGACTCTAGACTTTTCTCCATAAGAAAAGAGTTATGAAATAGCTTTTTCCAAATTTTTCTTTCTCGATTATTGAAAACCAGTTTGATAATATAATGTTGATATATTCTAATCTTTATTGATTCCTGGAAATATTTGATTCTCATTTGATTTTTCACATTTTTCCGAAACTGATATTTGTCATCACAAAATATCAGATGATGTTACTTCTGGAATCTCATCGATTTCGCAGTCAAAATTTTATATTCATATGGAAATAAGCCTTTATGCTTCCCAGAAATGTTTGAAGAAAAATAAAAAACGACAAGTAAATTTATATAGTCAGGAAACATCAGGCAGTGCAGTGAGCAATATAATAAAAGAAATTGATGTTATGGAAATGGTTATATTTCTCAAAGTTTCAAGAATTTAAAATAAAATAAATTTGAATATATTACCAAAAATTCAAGAACCTTCAAAAATCTTATAGTCAATTCAAGAAATTCGATCAATTTATAAATTATTGTATTATCATATCTTCAAAGAGGGTTCAGATTATTTGAAGAAGAAAATTATTAATTTTAAATAGTTAAGTTTAGTTTAGTTATGTTTATGGTGTATATGAAATGAAAGAATGGATCAAGAATGTTGGAATACCAAGGAAATGCGATAGGAAATAATTTGGAAAGAAAAAAAGAGTTACGAGTTGACAATTGATAGAGAAACGACAGAGTGGAGATTGATCTTTCAGAAAGTTCATCTTTGAACCCTCCTTGAGGTAGATCTCGAGCAAAATTGAATATATAATTGAAACAAAAGTCTTTGAATATCGTTAGTGGATTTCGGAAATTTCAAACTTTAACATTATTATCTTGAACGAACCATAACATTACATACCTTTTATAAAAAGAATAACATGATTTCATATTCAGGAATACTTTTTTAATTATGGGTGAAAACCGATTGAAACTTATTGTGTGCAACAATAGTTGCGGATTGTTCTACTTCTACAAGAAATACTGTTTGAAAAAATTCCGCCTTCAACAGTCGATTTTATGATAGTATTGAGCGGATGTGGTCCATTGCTAAAATTTCACCGAAAGAATTATAAAAAAGGAAGGAGAGATAAAGTCATCATCGGAATTAACAGAATTTATCCATGCGGACATATCCATTCATTACTTTTTGACACAAATTTCCTGCCCGGAAAATCCTCACAATCTCCGGCTATAACTATTTTCTCGTTAAGAAGGCGTGAATGGGAAGCTTTCCGCATCGTTTGGCAAGAAAAGTTTGTGAAATTGGTAACAAGAATGTCTTTCCACTGCCATTCGAAGTTTTCCCGAAATTCCGGATTTTTCGGACTAAGGAGATAAGCCTTCGTTACGCTGCATTTCGCGATTTATATCTTCTGTTTCTTCCATCGAATAGAAGTAATGTATTAAATACTATGACAACTATGACTATGACTATTCCTTAAATTGCAATTTTTATTCCAATGCATCTCTGTGGGTATTGAAATGTTATAATAATGATGGTTCAACATTATACTCAATCGTATACTACAACCGGCGCATTCGCCATTTAGCAACCACGTATTCTGATATAAATTTTATTTTGATCAATTCTACCAGTACAATAGGGACTCTACTAGAGCCAATCAGATTAAATACCAAGGAATGCCACAATATAAAAAAAAAATTACGAAAAGCACTGCCGTGAAGGCAGGAGTTTTTGAGCGCTCGTACATGCACCTTGTAGGTAGATTCGCATTTTCCAGTTTTAGAAATCAATTGAAGGAATTTTCGACAGCTGTCAAAAAAATTCTGAAACTTGGGCGACACTCCAGACTTCATGTCAGTGCTTCAGCTGATCAATTTTTTCTCGATAATTCGCTAGAATTTTTTACGGTATCTATGGTCTTGGTCGTGCGATCTGAACAAAATTTTCCACGTAGTTTGAATAAATTATTCCTCAGCTAGGTACAAAATTTCATTCTAATCCATAGTTTCGAAACTATCAGGAAAAAAATTTTGAACGGCCATATTTACGGAACCCCAAGTCTAATTTTGCTCATTGATGAACGTGACCGCGATATTCGCGATCCAAACCCACCCTGAAAATTTCAGGTTCCTAGGCATTTCCGTTCAAAAGTTACAATTTTCTAAGGTTTCTATGGTACTGGTCATGCGATCTGGACAAAATATTGTTTCAATATATCATTCTCGATTAAAACACAAAATTTCATCTCTATCGAATCCGTCGTTTCGAAATTATCGAGAAACCCAAATTTCAAACGACCGTATTAACGGAACTCCTAGTTTAATTCTGCTCATTGATAAACGTGATCGCGACATTTAAGATTCATACCTATCCTGAAAATTTCAAGTCCCTAGGTCTTTCCGTTCGAAAGTTATGATTTTCTATGGTTTCTATGGTTCTGGTCATGTGATCTGGAGAAATGTTGCTTGAATATTTAATTCTCCATTAGTATACAAAATTTCGTCACGATGGAATCTGTAGTTTTGAAATTATCAAGAAAACTAAATTTCAAACGACCATATTTACGGAACCCCTAGTATAATTTTGCTCATAGATGAACGTGATCACGACATTCGAGATCCACACCTATCCTGAAAAGTCCCTAGGCGTTTCCGTTCGAAAGTTACAATTATCTATGGTTTCTATGGTTCTGGTCATGCGATCTGGACAAAATTTCACATGTAGCTTGAACACCACATTCTCCATTTGAGTGCGAAGTTTCATCTTGATCGAATATGTAGTTTCGAAGTAATCAGGAGAACAAAATTTTGAACGGCCATATTTACGGAACCCCTGGTGGAATTCTGCCCATTAACGAACTTAACCGAGGCATTTGGGATCTGAACCTACACTGAAAATTTCAAGTCTCTAGGTTGATCCGTTCGAGAGTCATCGTGCTTACGGCCGGACGACCGGCAGGACGGACAGACTCGAATTTTCCGTCGGATTCGTCATCAGTGAGTCGAACATAGTCGATTGAGACCATTTTCGGCTCAAAATTCGAAAAATACAGACATCGTGACGAAATGATATAGCCCTCGTGTAAGTAGTACGAGCGCTCAAAATGAGGATCAAGTATGAAATAACGTAGGCTTTTGCAGGTTTCCGAAGCCAATATTTCAATAATTATTCATTCACAATGATAAATATCAATAGATATATAAACATTCAATTGAAGTGCAAATGAAGCTCATCTCTATCGAATCAATAGTTTCGAAGTAATCAAGAGAACAAAATTTCGAACGGCATATTTACGGAACTATGGTGGAATTCTGCCCATTAATGAACTGAACTAAGGCATTCTGGAACTGAACCCACACTGATAATTTGAAGTCTCTGGATCATTCCGTTCGAAAGTTATCGTGCTTACGGTCGGCCGGACGGACATACTTGAACTTTTCGATGAATTCGTCATCAGCGAGTAGAATCTATTCGATCAAGAATACTTTCGGCTCAAAATTCGAAAAATACAGACATCGTGATTCGTGAAGAAATGATATAAATAGCCGTCGTGTATGTAGAGCGAGCGCTCAAAAATAGTGGGGTACACGCCATGCCCGTAACTCAGGTGTGAAAAGAATTGGTTGCAATCTTGTTGTTTCCAATAAAACTCTAGATCAAAGTTCAGATCTTTCATGTGGACTCGTATCACTTTTTTTCGAGAAGAATTTGGAAAGTGTTGGATTATGAAACATTCAAATATTTTCTGTCCAATGAAAAGTTAATTGGGCTGTCATCATCGTCTATGCAATATATACCTTCCAACGTTTCGATTTGATTATCCGAATCGTCTTCAGGGACGGCCTGAAGAAAGTCCGAGTAGTCAAATTTAAACAGACCTAGTGCATTGAAAACGTTTTTTGGCATCTTCATATGCTCCCGTTTTTCCACAATCTACATCGTTATATTTACCCCTTATAGAGGGTGAATGATAAGTTGCGACAACATTTTACCTTCTGTTGTCGGTGCTTTCAGTTCACTGAACTGTAAGTCGTCTTTAAATTTTAGGAATTATCTGGAGTTTATATCCGTTGCGTTTGTTTAAATATGTTTTGTGTGTAGCCCTCGGGGCATTAACTCCCCATTTAACATGCACCCCTGCGTTTGCTCTGCTATTATCTCTTCATTGTGGGGTGTTCAGCTCAATGCGCCGTATTCTTTGGTTGGTATGTATTTCGGTTATTTGGAAGCAACTTAGTGAAGAACCTATTTTGTATGAATTATTCAGTCATTTTGGAATTTTGCTTGGTGGATATCGTCAAGGTTAATATATATTTTTTGGGTAGACAATATTGTATTCGAATGAAATTTTCAGTGTTTCTAAAATACATTCAAATGATCATTAGTTCTACGTTTTGAAATGCATTATTCACGAGAACTATCCTGTTCAATTGATACCAGATTATTGTGAAGGGCTGATATTGAAAATTAAATGAACCCAAGAATTATGAGGTGACAAGCTTTGTGGTGGAAAAAATTTGAGTTCCATATAATCAATATACATTTAGATTTCTGCGATTGTGCCATGGGCAGGTTTCCTGATGTAATTTTCGGCAAATCATTTTTTTATTGAAAATATTCCAATCTGATTACCGAGCAAAGAAATCTCTGCGTTATGTTTGCGATAAGGAACCTGAACGACAGATGTAATGTCATTTGGATTTCATTCGTGACACATTATCCAAAAGATTATTTTTCAGGCAGGCGAAAAATTTTTATCCAATATCAATAGAAATTCTCTACTACAAACCTGATCGCCAGTTCTTAATTGTAATGCCTTGTATAACTTCCGATGTTTTATGCTCATTAAGATTACATACAAGCTTAATCAAGAGCATATTCCATATTACACTCAATTCTTTCATATTTTCTGTATATAATACTCGTAGTCGTTGAAAATTAATGTCAGAACTTGTTCAAAAGGCTGGGGTTCCGAGGTCAAGTTGACTCTTTATATCTACGCATGATGTTTTTTACCTGAGGATCTACGCATGGAAAAGAAAGACGAAGGAGAGGCAGATACATTTTTTTAAATCTATATTACCTCAAACGGTGAATCAAAATGTTGTTCATTGTACCCAAATCATATCCGAAAATATACTACTATTAACAACGAAAATATTTCTAGAACCGTGAATAATCATGAAGAACGAGAGGGAACTCATTGTGCAACCAAAATGAATATAATGATCTAATTGAATACAGTATCCTTATTCTATTCAGTCTGGGTTTGAGATTTTCCTCAGTAAACATCTATAATCAAAGAGGATGAACAAAATAAAGCCCATCCTGAAATTTTCACAGTTCATGTTTTGGAGGGTGTATAATCTAAAAATCAGTAGAACGCATAGAATGTGTTACTCCTAATAACCACCCTAACGAGGTGGTATTGGAAACGAAATTTTTTCTTGAAATTTTTGGCCATTTTTTAATCAGGAAATGCATGTAAAGAAAATATAAATTCTGATTCCAAAAGATGAAAGACTTGAATGATAGATCGATCCTTTTAATCAGTTTTTGAATGATGTTCGCAGAGCAAATATGAGATACAAAAAGGAATAAAACTCCATGAAGATAAGATAAAATTTTATTCTCGATGAAATTGGATATTGTAGGCTGCGAGAGAAGAAAAGAGTTCCTTTAAATAGTTCTTTGTTCTCTCCTAATTCGGAGGAAATTCAATTCTGGAACAATTTCAATATCCTTTCAGAGAGAATATATTTTTATGAAGTAAGATGAACAGTCAGAGATGACAAAAGGACGGATATTACAGAATATGAGGCTTGATCGGAATTAGATTTCACTGAAGAAGAAGGAATTGGAACTCAGAAATCCTCAAATAAGTGCTTTCCTGCTGTTCCTAGAACCTGCCGAAGTAAAGTTATATACCGAAATCCATTTATTATTACGTACCCTATGAAAGAAGAAGAAATTATTTTCGTGGAGTGAAGAATATGAGTTATTGAATTGATTTATGGCCTTTTCCTTATTCGAGGGAGATAATTGAATAAACTCTGTTACTTGATAGAAGGGGAGTAAGTGCAACTTCCATATTTCAGATATTCCATATAAATCCATTTCAATAGTGTATCAGAACAATTGAAAATTTCAATGAAATGCTTGGAAAAGTGAGAAAACTTTTATTCTAGGATCTTGGATGTCAGGAGTCGAATCCAATTATTAATTTTGAAATTCACTTCATTCTTGTTGAACGTTCAGGTGAGAACATATCCTATTTCGTCATATGGCAATTATGTGCACGTGGTTATCGTCGCGTGAATACGTGTCGAGATATCCTAAAAAATGAAAATAAAAGGGATTGTTTTCAAAAACATAGCCCCATTACACGAAGGAACTGATCAGTAATAATGCAATGTATGAGGAAAAATTTGAAAAGAGGTGGTTTTTGTACAAGAAAACGTAATGAAAAAAAAAATTGGGACTGAGCTTATCAATCTATGGAAAACCCTACTTTTCAGAAAATACCGTTCTATATAAGTTTTTCAACTTTTTGCATTCGAGAGTCATATGAAAAAATATATTATGAACACATGATAAAACCAACGAAACTAGTGAAGAGAAAGAAGAGCTATAAATAATCATACTTCAAAGTAGGGGAACTCCTCAATAAAAACGCCTTTATGGAAGTCAGCTACCCTTCACAGAATACACACTTTCATTTTGAAATAATAACTGACAAAAAAATTTATAAATTACATCGATGGCTTGAAACAATTTAATGATAGTGGAATATGTATAAGATTAATCAATTCGGCAAAAAGCCGACTCTTTCAATCAATGTGTAAAGAAGTCATATGAAAAGGAACGATAATTGATGATGATCAAGACGATGGCAAAACCCCAAATAACATACTGATCTGCAGTTTGAGTCTTTACAGCTGAAATTTATGAGGATACAATCAACTCAATTGAATAGAGCAGTGGCCCAAGCTTGTTTGCTCGAAACAAGCAACGATACAGAGAGCTGAAATGGGAGACGATCACAACTTCCGCAGAAGTTGAAGAAAGAATGACGATCTACTGCAGAAGACCCAGGGACCAATTACCAAGAAGTTTAGATTAAGTTAACGGAGCTAAATTTTAACTCATTGCCAATAAAAAAAATACAAGAAGGAGAATAACAACTTCGACACGTTATGGATCGTATAAGCTGAAATAAAGTTTCGATAGATAACTGGTTCGAAGGCCTTACAACCGCCTTTAACAAACGCGCCCCCATAGTAACATTGATGGAACGAAAATAAGAATCAATTCAGCTGGAAGTGATGTTTATTTTCCGTCAACTTCGGAAAATGCCGATCCTCTGAAATGCAAATTGAACCGCGTATTTCACTTTCTAATTTTAATCAACACCGGAACGATAAACAGCGGGCGTGTTACGAGGGTCCCGTAAACAGCATCGCCAAAGTCTTCCGACATCCATTGGCGCTTTAATCAAGAATACATGCACCAGGATACTCGGCGGAGGCACGGCGAAATAGAGCGCAGAGACTGCAAAATTCCAAGGTATTAGCATACATATTAGAGGAGTTGTCGCACTCCGCCATTGACACTTTAACACGGAATGAAACGAAATTTTAAAATTCTAATATACATACACATCTGTGCCTTGTTCGCCGCAAGACATTGCGAGAAATTGAATTTCACATTTTAGTGGTGTACACAGATGCGGAATATATTTTAGAGACGTGTTGCGAGGATACCTCTCTACTTTTTTAGAACCATATACCAGCTTAGGAACGCAACATCCCAAGTATGCACACTAGATTGATGAAGGCATTTCTGTTTGCATGCTTGTAAGCCATTGATTATAGATCCGATAAGTAGGTACACTATTTTAATCTATGCTTGTTTATGCTTGGCATTCTTGATAAGTTAGTGTGTACATTTTTTTCGCGTGAAAATATTCTGATACAGTTCTCGATATAATGTTTTGATGACAAATAATTTAATCAAGGAAAAAGTGTTGAAAAGTGTTAAACTAGCTACGATACTAAGATAACTTCAGATGATTGAATAATGTAGTGCACCATCTCAATCTTCGAATCACAATGAATTCCGATAGTAATCGATGAAAAAACACATCCTATCTGGACAAGAGATAATAAATTCAGGGTCCCCGGAAATTTCGTGTTTTATCCACCAAATACATATGACATTTCGTAGAGTGCGTAAAGAGAGTAAATCACATACGATTCTAAAAAAATTTTTCCAAGTCTAATTTCCTCTTCTTATTGACGAATATCTTTTTCAATTAAATGTAATTTATCTCGGAAATAATGGTTTATGTGACCAGCTTGTGATGAATTGTCAACTTGACTTCACTCCCTAAATTATCCTTCCGTAATTACACCTTGTTTTCCACCCTCCAATCTCGATTCTCCTATGTGAGTGACTACTGAAACCGGATTCTTCTTTAATTCTGTTTTTCTCTTAATTGCAGGCCCTCCTGGACCCCCAGGTCCCTCGGGTCCTCCTGGCAAGCGTGGGAGGAAGGGTAAGAAAGGAGATGTTGGTGAAGCGGGAGCAGCGGTAAGTTGAGCCTTTGCATTGAGAGCACGTTTTTTCATTTTAACACCTCACGTTTTATTTATGTATTCTGATTTTGTTTTCCTTACTTTTCTCCAGGGTCCTGCTGGAACACCAGGCAAAAACGGCTTTCCGGTATTATTTTTGGTTTATTTCATTTCTAGATTATAAGTTGTGTTATGTGTTATTGAGTTCACGTTTTCGGTATATGAAATATCTGCAGCTATGGATTTATAAACTATCAAGAGTTCGTTCACTCGAAAACAACTCATACGTTTTTGGTCAAGACATTGGATAATTAAAAAAAAAATAAAACTGGATTTTTGTTGCAGCCAATTTCATATCATGTTTAGCGTTCCAGGGCCAAAATAGCAAAAACGGAATCCTTATAATTTCGATGTACATGAGCTTTTGAAAAACCCCTTTTCACGAAGATTTTCTCTTGTTTCCGTATGGATCCATTGAAAGAGAAACACCTCCACTCGATGCTTGTTTGCTAATTTGGCAGCATAATAGCTTTTATCCTTCGAAATTCCTTCAATATTCGAATTCGAAATAAAAAACTTGTTGCTTTTTGACCGGGAGGGTTTTTTCAACTGTATTAGACCATCCAAGTGGTGATTTTTAGAACTTCTGATATCGATTTCATAAGATCATATATCCTCAACAATTGATATAATTTTCGAAGACTCAATTGACGATACCCCACACGCCCATGTGCTCTGGAATTTTTCCAATCCCTCAGCTACATAGCGAATGCCTCTCTTACTTTTTTTCTATATTTGATACACTTTTTATTCCATAGCGGTTCATATAAAACATCCAAATGCCTACCAAATATTATCTATTTAGTGCCAAAAGCCATCGACTAAAATAAAGACATGACTAAATTATAAGGATCTAATTTTCGCATTTGGCTACAGAATTGAATCACTTGCATCTAATGCAGAGTGTATACTTTGAACGTTTTATGAAAAATTCAATTCAATTAGTTTCCTTTATCAATTCATTGAATTACTATAATTTTTGGGTACAACTCTCTTCCAGTATTGGGAGTAATGGGTTCCACTCATATTATTGAACATTTCAGATATTTCATTTACTGAAACATAATTTTTTCATTTATTGTTCCTGGCAAAATTCTAACTTTTATTAATTGGTTATCATCATATTATGTTTCACATATAACGAAATGCCAAATTTAATATCGCCAATAGCATCGAGTTAGTTTAAAGAGATAGTCTCACCCCACGCAAAACATACTATTATTTTCACTGAATGTTCACGACCTTCCCTCGACAGAGTGTGTTCAAAAAGATAATTCCCTATTTCAGGGAGACAAGGGCCAAAAAGGCGAAATGGGATACATGGTAAGACAGAGAAAATTCGCTGTTGAATGTTGTTATCCAAGTTCATCCGAAGTTCTTTTACAGAAAAAAAGCAACTTCAGTAGTCACATTTATTTTTATTGACATGTCGGGGGTATCTCTTCACACGAATAAGCAAAAGTAATCTTCGCAAACGAGTAGAAAAAGTAGATATATACGTTCATCTTTAGCCAGGATGTGAAATGTTCACTCGCTATATGTTTTTGATGCATGTGAAATTATAATATTGTGATAAGGTTGTTTTTCGCTGACTTTGAAACTGTATCTCCGGTGTTGTTCCGATTATAAAGAAGTTTTACCCGACTTCGTAAGTAAAAATTGAGAAACAATAATTTCGTAGATCCATGTGATAAGCATTTTAATTAGTTTTCGAGAAAAACGAAAGTGATACAATATGAAGAGGCTTTCGAGATAAGATTGATTTCATATCACTTTGAATTGGGACCACATATTTCTTGCACAAATTTTCCACTTATCCGAGGATCGGTGACCCCTCAAAAACCCATTGGTGGAAATCGAAAAAACTCTTGACGATGATAATTGGATTGGGTTTCACTGACATTTCCGAGATTTTTCCAAATTAAATGTCAGGTTTATTTGTTATATTGACCATTGCTATTTGAGAACCTACTTTATTGTATAGATGGGTAATGAGACATCCTCAGAATAAAGTGCAACTTCGCTACGTGTGAAGAAAGTATGTATACAAATTTCTGGAATTTCCAAAATTTGTGAAGAAATTTTTTGTGTGCAATCTATATTTTTCGAAGTGGAGTCATTACATCCCAATGTTCCCTCAATTTCAAAATCCTTTTGAGGTGCGGCAAATCTAAGAAAATTTCATTATTCCACATATAAACCCAGAAACGGAAAAAACCACTTCTAATGAATTTTCACCCATAATGAACTGATATATGCGGTTTGTGGAGTTCTGGTCTGAAAAATTAGGACACGTGTGTAGATTACGGAAATTAAAAAAAAAAAATTTAAGCTGGCATTCTTCAATCCTCTTCGTTCTTGAATCCTCATCACATGCGAATTCAAGTTGAATGTATTTTCTTCGAAACTGTAGGTAACTGCTGGCGCACTCGTTTGCTAATTTTATACGTAAAGTTGTTGACAGGAATCCATTATTTTTGTGGAAAGACATTTAAGTAAGATCATGCACAAATTTCTCAAGTCTGAAATACGCTTCAGGAGAGAATATCATAATCCAAGTCAGCATGCAACATGTATTTCATTCCAAGTTTCACAATTGGGCATGAATTAATGCACTCAAATTACTCAAACCTCTCAGCGAACGATGACTTAATTATCAGGATTTGTCACTTAGTAGCAACACGATAATATCTCGTCGGTTCACGTTTGCTTGCTTAGCACCCTTGTTGACCTATCTCGATTTCAGTAACTTGGAGGAGTTCGCTACAAACATAAACGGTTAACACATAACTTTATATGGAAGCATTGGCTATATCTTGTGAACTAGCCTTCATGTTTTTTTTTCAATGAAACAGCTGTAATCTTCATATAAAGTAATATTTCTGGAGATATTACACAAATTTCAACTGAAATAGTTAAATATTGTTTTTCTGATCATCAATTATTTGTTTATGAAGTTTATGAAGAATATTCTTCCGAATACACTTGACTTTTCAGAAAATCCTACAAAAAAAATCGATCGTACAATAGATATAGCTAAAACTTATTCTGAATAAAGGATTCTACACATTTCAATATTCCATTCTGAGTAACTGAGGTATTCCACTTTATGATCAATCGAATAATAACACAGCAATAAGAAATGTGGATTACGAATAATATTTTCAAGTCGTCCTGCGAAATATCGGAAAAAAATAGTGATGATATCATGAACATTTGTGAGCTTTTGTGAATCCCTTGTCAGGGTTTGCGTTTGGAAAAATTCTCTTTTGATTTATATTTTCTACTCAGGTTTATGAAATCAATTCCAATTCCATTCTATGTACGTTAATTAGGTTTGAACTATTAGCCACCAACATTTGAAATCATCCCAAATAATTGTATAACGTTCGTTTCGTAATACCCTACTGATATTTCCGTACATTCTTTCAACTCTCTGAGTACCTCTTATATTTATGTGGCTCAACTATTTGTTGATGATCAGAATATTCTTCAGAATACACTTGACTTTTAAGAAAATCCAAAAAAAAAAAATCGTACACACGTAACGTTTTTTCGAGTAATTCGAATTTTCACAAATGCTTCTGATACTCCCAACGCCAATGGTAAAAGTTGTACAACTTCCTAACAAAAAAAATTCTTATGTCAAATGAGAAGACGTCACATGTGAAATTATACATTCTCACATCTTGGCACAAATTTGAATGTCAATAATGAAAGTTATAATGCCCTGATATTCTTACATTCGTTACTCATAAGCATCTGATGTTCGATTTTCAAGATTCCTTCAACCACGTATTCCTAAAATCACAACAAAACTCAATGTTATGACTCAAATAGAGAAACACATTGACATAACCAATTTCAGAATTCATTTTGTATTTGGGGCGTTCTATTCAAAATGTTCAAATCAACCACATTACAAATTGGCGAATGCGCTGATAATAATTTGAAATCATTGTGATCTACAATTGATACTCTATGCAAATCCAGTTTCATTTGACAAATATTCGATTCATGTGTTGAAAATGAGACATTTTGTCTAAAGTTAACACAGTTTCATCTCTTTAATTTTCAAAATTGAATTCCTGAATTGATGTGTCCGATACTTGACAAAAATCCATTATTTACTTGAATTCGTCGAGAAAAAGTGGTGTGAATGATTCCCTACAGAGCTTCGATTGTAACAATGGAATGCTTAAGCTATTAATAACATAACAAGCTGAGATAATACAATTTTAAGTACAAAATCGAGTCCTCAATTCCAGTGATATGATGATTTCTATAATGATTCTCAAAAGATGCTCTGAAATTTTGAATCTGATTGAACGTAATCTCATTTTAGATAAAAATTGAGTATTTCTCAACAAGTGACTAGAACTGGAATATAATTGCCTTATTTCGGTTTCGGAATCCTTTGCGGTCTATCCGTGAATCTCGCCGTATATCAATTTCTAAATGGCAAAATTCAACGACTTTTTATTCCAATACCGTTATTTATATTCTGTTTTTATATGATCTCTTCAGGCTAAATTAGGAAATTATGTATAGCGTATCAATAAATTACGCCCAGTTTAATCCTTGAACCGCACTCACGTCCGAGTATAATCAAATCCCCAAAAATAGGTCGTGAACTTTTGATCCTAAAATGTCCGGTTGACTTACTGCAAGAAACTCACGATAAAAAATGTTTTCCAGGGATCAAAAGGAGTTCGTGGCTATCCTGGATTTCCGGTTTGTTAAATTTCAATATTCCGGTGACGGTGAACCCCCTTGCCCGTTTTGTAGAACTAACAACATAAATTATATGGATGATGGTTTTTTGTACTAACATACTTAACATTTGATGCATATCTCTATTCTAGAAATCAATACGAACCTTGTAGAATCAATTTCATAGATCAATATGGAATTGATTAAAAAAAAAGGATTCTTTACTAACCAAATTTCTTAAAACGAAAATAACTGCACGTTAAAATACTGAGTGTAAGCTATTTCACAATTCCAAGAGCTTAAAATCGATATTTGATTTTTTATATCATAAAAGACTCAAAAGAGGGCCCTATTGCCAACTGTCAAAATAGGCTACTTGGATACGAGTTTTCAATCAAACAAACCATAAGGAAGACGATTGAAGCCAGTAAACAGAAGGGACGTTTATTTCAAGAACATCTCAATTGAATGTTCTAGTAATGTAATGTTTACAGATGAGTCCAGATTTGGCTTGTTCAATAACGACGTGTATATTTGGTTTAAAGTTGAAGTCCAGACGAAAGCTATTTGGAAGAATATTTACAAGAAGCTGTTGCTTTTTGGGGGTGGGTCAATAATGATATAAGCCATCACAACCTTTAATGGAAACACCTAGCTTACGGTCTATTGGGAAAAAACTCTGAGGGCTTTACGTTACATAGGGAAGATTAGAACCTCATATTATCAAATTTGCTCAGAATATAAGATCGGGATTCATTCTGCTATGAGATAAGGCTTGGCAACAAACTACTTGAATTGTAGGGGGCATGATATTGACGCTTTGAGATAAATATTCAATAAAAGTTTTGGGATGAACAAAAATGGGTTTACAGCAACATCGACCACTCTAAAGTTTTGACCAGGTCTACGAAACGAACAATATACCTTACCAAAGTATCCGAATTCTTATAACCAGTGATGAACGCACTCAACATCAATGTATTTTTTGGAATAATTTTCATTCATTACACATGATGTAGGTATTTTCATTCAATTTTAATGAAAAAAAATCATAAATCTGGTGAATTGAAAGAAAATATATTTATTTCCGGAGGTGGCTCAGAGTAGGTGTAACAAACTGATAGGGTAGATAGTACTATTGAAAATCATCACTCTTGGTCGAAAGTTTGCAACATCAGCTTTTCAGAGAAAATCGGTATGAAACTTTTTAAGATTTAATTTTTCATAAATGAAGGAATACATTGGAATTGAGGGAATTTTTATTGAAAAATTAATTTCGATTTTGTCGAAAACGGTGAGGTTTAGATTTCGCGACTTATAGTACCATTCTTTGCGAAAATTCTCAATAATTTCAAATCCGTGAAAAATTGCGTTAATGTCAGTGCATTTTATTTTTTATTTCAACATGTTTTATCAACGATTTTGATTTTGGTATAATTTGTTTCGATTGTTCCAACACATTCCATGATTTTTCATCTCAATGCCAATAGAATGAATATATGAACGGTTTCTGTTGAAAACTTTTTATTTCAAATCAAGAATCTTCTATAAAACACATAAACCCTCCGTAAAACTGCATATGAATTTTTTATTGCTTATGATATTCAGAAATTATTTTATCTCTTTCCTTTCATTTTCACATAAAAATCAACATCACGATTCTCGTTTTTAAGCATAGGTATTTATTTCATTTCATCTTCAATCACCAAGATGTGCTTTCTAAATTCTCATTATATTATATATTTTCTGTTATACTATTCGATTCTCATCAGAATACTGAGGGCAATATCGACTGATAACAACATCTGTAATTATTTATCAGATATAGGACCTATAACTTATTTCGAATGAAGGATGCTACACATTTCAATACTCCATTCTGAGTAATTGAAGTATATTCCACTTTATGGTCAACCGAATAATAACACAGTAATACGAAATGTGGATTCCGAATAATATCTTTAAGTCGTCCTACGAAATATCGGAAAAAATAGTGATGAATTCATGAAGATTCGTGAGCTTTTGTGAATTCCTTCCCTTGTCAGGGTGTGTGTTTGGAAAAATTCTCTTTTGATTCCTATTTTCTACTCTGGTTTATGAAATCAATTCCAATTCCGTTCTATGTACGTTATTTAGGTTTGATTCAAGCTCTATTATTATTTAGTGGCTGTAACGTTGAACAATTGGCCACCAACATTTGAAATCATCCCAAATAATAAAATAACGTTCCATTCGTAATCCCCTACTGATATTTTCGTCCATTCTTTCAACTCTCTGCCTACCTCCTATATATATGTGGCTGAAGCGAATCACCTACTTACGACAATATCTATTCATATACAGAAATTTACAAAAATCAGTTCCCAATCCTAAGTATCTATCCTAAGAAGCATATAAAATGCGGATGAAATACGTTATCAAGAAACTAATACAATCAATAATTTGGGGCAGTTATATGTTTTCCACAACGTGGAAACTGAGTCAATTATCCTCTCATTATGTGTAAATATTCATTTCTATGTTGTGCGTAGATTAGTGATATTAGTATTAGCCAATTAATATTTGTTAGTAATTAATATTCCTCTTCGCCACTATTAACCATAACATAGGTTCTCATTATCTAACAGCAAGAAATTGAAGCCTGTTGTTGTTTTATTTCTAATGCTTGTTTTATTTTAACAGGGCCCAATTGGTTTAGATGGCCCAAAGGGTGATGCAGTAAGTTTTAATTAACTTAGTCATTTTCGGTAGTAAATAGCTATAAACAGGCATGTTCGCTGGAAGTAGTTATGAATCTGCAAGAAATCGTTGAGGAAATATTTCGTTACTGTTCATTATAATCATCTCAACTTTTGCAGCTAATTTTGGGCTTATTTTGATGAAAGACGGTACAATTCATATATAAGAATGTGATTTGAATCGATATTTCCGAAACGAATATATGTAATTAGCTTATACAGGAATAATAAGGCTAGAGATATATGATTTTTATTCTGGGTGTTATTTACAGTCCATTCGAACAATATTATAGCTCAATAATTAATATTTTCACAGGGTCGGCCTGGAGAGAAAGGTCAAAAAGGTGAATCAGGTAGTGCAGGAATAGATGTTCTTCAAGCAGTGAAGGTGAGTCTAAACAAGTGACAAATAAATTATTAATGAATTGAACAATTTCCACAAAATATTTCGAATAAATATAGAAATATTTCCATGTAAGAACAATTCTAGGTTTATGCTTATTGATTTTATTTCAAATACATTTTCATTTATGCAGCCTGGAAGGGTACGTATCGTTTTGCTTCTTACCGTTGTTGATTTTTGTTTGAATTGTGGAAAAATTGTCGATCATTTGTTCTCATCGAATATAACTAGTCTTAAACGATTATGTTTGGATGTTTATGCATCGAATAAAAGGTCCTGTTCAAATGTGGAAATATTTTCAATTTCACATTTATTTTACATCACAACACGAATGTCAAATTGTCTGGTTGCAATAATTCCAACTCCATGTCATAGAAAAAAAATTTTTGTTTTTCGAATATGCTTTTTCAATGTCAACAATATATTTTTCATTTCGACCAAATTCGGTTTTATCAATTTTTTTCAATCAACATCTTATAATATCGGATTATTCAGTGAATGAAAGATGTGAAATTGGAAGTTTTTCTATTACATCTAAATCACCTAGGTTTTATTAATCATCCAAAATTCGAGATATTTCAGAGTTTCATCAATTTATCCAAAAATAATTCAATTATCAAACTGTTCATGAAAAATGTTTCGAGAATTCACTCGTCATCAACTGACGCTATTGTTCTCATCAATCCTTTGATATATTTTTTTCGAAGTGTACGTTTTGGACTGTACATAGTAAAGGGTTCTGTAGTAGCGTTTATCCGAAAATATCTCATAACTCAAAAACTGGATAACACAGGTACCTATTTATTATACAAATTTCTGCAGAATCCTCCACCAAAGAAAGTTGGAAAGTTAGACAGGGAACACTCCTTACTCCTTGAACGACCCAAAAACCTCATTCTTCACCAATTATTGACTCATCCGGAAAAGTATTATTGAACTTTCATATCATTTTAGTTAGCGTGTATTTTATTTTCTGCAGAATATCTATCTAGTATCCATCTTTTAGCAACGTGACGTCAATATTTCCAGAGAATTTCCATGAATTTATCGCATCAAAGCAGTGATTTCCTTTGATGCGAATATAGGGATCTTACAGTGCCTGAACCTTCATATATTTCTTTTCTTATTCATTTAATCTCTGAACCAATAACAACGATCTTTCGTCCGTGTCTGAAACTCAAGTTTTTCGAAAAACTAAATGGTCCACACTGAAATTATTTCATCAAATAACGACCCTTTCAATTCGCCCGAGGCACAACAAATTTCCAACCCCCCTAGAAAGTCAACCTCCAAAAATTCAATAAATAAATTGTGTGAGTGCTCTTCGAAGATTTTCTCGGAAACTAGAAGACTTTATAGCCCTAATATTCGCTACAGAAATCAATTTTTCACCATATCGGTCTTCTATTCGATAGAATTTATATGAAGGGTTGAAAATAAACAAGTCATAGATTGAAAATTATATTGTAGATGATCTTGAATTCCGAAAGTACAGCGGCATTGTTGGTGAAACTTCATTTCAAATCTTGAAGTTATAGTAGGTAACTGATTTTGGGAATATCTTCAGGTAGAGTTGAAGTATTCAACGATGCATGCACTTTTCGCAATTGAGTCCAACAAATTGGATGGTTTCTGCCTCTGACAATTGAAATATGATACAGAGTACTGCTTTATGAAATGCTTCAGGTGTGGAAATAAAAAACCTTTATGTAAAAGCATTTACATTCACAAGATTGTGAAAATAACTTCATACTCTGAAATTATTCCATCTCTCTTCTATAAATATAACAAGAAGGCTAAAAAAACTGAAACATTAGGGTTGAATTGAATGTTATGAATGAGCTCTGAAATATCTACGAACAAAAATTGTAGTATCCTTTTGATGGAGAAGATGAACGATGAGGTACCAGAAATTCTTGATGTTGATTTTTAATTCCAGGGATTGAAAAGATCTGTAACAACGCTTCGCGGTGGAACTCTCGGCTATGCGGAGATTGTTGCTGTCAAGGTGAGATATTCTTGACAGCACGAGGACAATTTCGATCCGTAGTCTTCTTCTTATTGTTGCACTTATTATTCTGTGTTTTGTAGGTGGTTTTGTATATTAGCATAAAGTAATTGGAAGGATCAACGTATAAACTTTCTCTCTTGCATATTGTCATGTCGTAGTCGCTCGTTGAAGATGATTTATCTTGAGTATATTGACATTGAATAATTTATGAGCAAAATTCAAAAAGATCTTCATACAGGGTGTTTATATCTTTCCGACAGTGGCAAATAAAATTCCTTCCATTTATTTTCATATAGATCCAATCCCTCATCTTTGTAGAACTATCCAGCTATATAATAAAGGTTTATGCCGTTGGTGCACCTGTGGCACTTCCGAGACCTGTTGCACTCAACCAACCTCATTTCCTCTTCGTGTAGTCGTAGAGCTTGATTCACAATAAGTGTGCTTTTTAGGGACTGCAAGAAAGGGGCCATAACATAAGCGGTGAAACAATCATCACATTGAAAGTGAGTGTCCTATTTATCAACGCTGCACGAACGCCTTTTTCTTCTAACTCCAATAGCACGAAAGGACTCAGCGAGCAAAACTCATATTCTTAATACAATAATCATGGAATCACCCATGAGTAA
Source organism: Aphidecta obliterata (assembly GCA_963966015.1). Lineage (NCBI taxonomy): Eukaryota > Metazoa > Arthropoda > Insecta > Coleoptera > Coccinellidae > Aphidecta > Aphidecta obliterata. The sequence continues at coordinate 12,914,548 of OZ014432.1, forward strand.
CTGAACTAAAATTAATTATATGGTCTGGGGTGAGGTTAACTTCCTTACGCTGAATCATACAAAGGCCCTTTCATTTTTTCCTCGACGTAAAATCTTATGTTAATTACTTATGCAAAAGTGTCTATGATTAATTTTTATATTTTATATGTTGAATAATTTTTCGACGTAGATTTTGTTGAAATCATAGTCCCTTCTTCATTCCTGTCGTATAGAAAAATCGAATGTCGTCTAAACCGAAAATTGCCCACTCTTCAAATCCACTTATAATGATTCATATTTAAGAAAATTTCCTGATTTCTTTATGTTAGAGTTTGTTCAGAATTCCATTCTCCAATCGTCGATCCTTAATTCAGAAGAAACTCGCAAATTCTTCTCTACTACTGAGAATAAACGCAAATTCAGAAAATAGGAACAATATGAAAATTAGAATCTTTTGTTTAGCCCCAACCTGAAAAGTCTTCAAGTAAGTTCTATATGAATTCCTTCATCCCCTGTAGAAATATAAATGTTTATTCATTATTATATTAATGTGAATGTGTTCGTTATCATCCGCTGCTGTATCTCTTCTGCTTCATTCTCACATTTGGCTTTTTCCTTATAGCAGCCTGACAGAATTTTATCTGTGAGTTCTCAACTTGATGTAAAATATTTCTTGTTTGATGTGTATTCAGGGAGAGCCTGGGGAACCTGGACCACCAGGACCACCTGGTCCTCCCGGACCGGAAGGATTGTCTGGACATGACGGAAGACAGGGTATGCCTGGAGAAATGGGTCTACCAGGAGATAAAGGCGAACCTGGACCTATAGGCCCTATTGGACCACCAGGAATGGACGGCGTGGGGGGACCAAAGGTAAAAGTCTGCATGAATATGACTTCGTATCATGCTTATAGAAAAAACAACTCTCAACTTTTCAAAGGAATGCCTATCTAATCAATGATAATTTTTATTTTCCTATAGGGTGATAAGGGGGATAAAGGAGAACGGGGATTGACAACAACCTTGACTGGAGATCAATTCCCAACAGGCATCATAGAAGGACCCCCAGGACCTCCGGGACCTCCAGGTAAGCTAAAATTTTGATTTCTCGAATAGCTTTATTTTTGGTCACTCGTGTTCCTCACAAAATATTCAATTGAGGGTATTGATTCTTACTGAACACATAAGAAGTATTTCGATTTAACAAAACAATTTTCATGGAATATCAAATAGTCCTTTTTTCAAGTGAGAATTTCTGAAGGCTGTATGTGAGGCTGAATTTCAAAATAGGTAGTGTACGGTAGCTGGAAGGAAGCTGTGCAAAAATCAAAGTATTGCATATTCGAACGTTATAGGTCTTTTCGACTCACTTTATATTGACCTACAATTTTTCCTTGAGTTAATAAAAAATCTGTATTTTCGCAAATAGCTAAGAAGCTGTTCCTCTTGATGTTTCTCAATTAATATGGAATGCTCTTTTCAATGTGTGCTATAAGTCGTAGGCGAATTTTTTGATCATAATTCTTTTGACAGAACACATATCTTCAGAATTGGAAAAAAAATTCAAATCCTATAAAATAAAAAAAAAACAGGCGTAAAAATATTCAATTTGAAATGAAGAAGAGATTTAGAGGATCTAATAAAACGAAAATAAAATTTTTCACTTGTTTGAAACTCTTCGGAAATCGAGCGAAAACATTCGTGGTAATTTTTCCAAGTAAGGTTTATTCCGCATGTCTGGAAGCTTAACAAACATTCTACAATGAAGGACCAACACCGGCAACGCGTTTTACGAGATAATCTTTTCCGACTGTAACAAAGCAATGCATTCTCGTTTAAAACTTTAAAGGTGAGAAAGGCGAAGCCGGTCCGATAGGCCCCCCGGGATCACCTGGTGAGAAAGGAGCTAGAGGGCGGCGTGGAAAGCGGGCAAGTATTACCTCAATAACATTTCCTTCTCGGTAACACGACAATGTCATGAACTAAGACTCCTGAAAAGTCTTTTTTGGATCAATGGTTGCACTCACCTTTTTGTTACAAGAATTTCGGAGCAATAAATCCTTGAACGAAGTTTTTTTTTTTTTTACTCACTATCGACATAGGGGATTGAACTGAATTCGAAGGGAAAAAATGACATAGTATTCAAACCGAACAGAATTTCTACCAATATTTATTCGTAATTTTTTTCTTGTTTTGGTTAAAACAAAAATTAAATGTGTTGTCTTGATGTTATTGGCGAAAGTCTGTTGTCATCGCCTATGGATTCATTTTTACAAAATTTTAAATTTTTGGTCGTTTGTGGTGATTAAGTTCGATTATTTCTTGGTGATGATGTTTTGAATCACATGATGTATGTTGGTACCTCCGATTGGTTGAGTTGCTGATTACTTTTTTCGTTTTCCATCAGGAGTCTGAATCTTCATGACATCGTGTTCAAGATAAAATCACAATCATTGCATAGCTTCATATTATATTGGTGATGGGTCTTTCGGCGAACGATGGGAACGGGCATGCTCACTCACATTGGATGAATCAATTTATTTTTGTTCACGCTAGATTGATTTTGCACTTTGCATGGCTTTGTTGTATATTTCTAATATAAAGAACTTTTGTGTCTATACTACTTTTTCACAAAAAATAAGTTAAACTCTTTTTTTTTCTATGAAATATCTTTTTTACACTGAAGAGAGGCATGGTTGTCCCGAATATATTTTCTAATTCAATTATAACGTACTCTTGAACTGATAGATTATTAAGAATACTCTCTTCGTTGTATCTGAAATGTTTACTAGTATTTCTAGACCACTTTTGTAACTATTGATGTTATTTAAATTTTGTACGACTATCGTTATCAGCATAAATCTTCAAAGAAAAATAAATAGAAGCTTTGAAATTTTTCAAAAGAAGAATAGGGAAACTAAAGTCATTTTGCATTCAAATTCCACTTGATTGACAACTTCATTTTGCTTTGTCATTGGTCGATGCCTGCTGTTTTCCTTGAATTCATTCAAGAATATTTTAATATTATTATTATCATGATAGTCGTAAAAAACTTAGTCCACTTCTTTTTTATTTAATTTGATAACTTTTATCGATTAATCTTTAGATATATGTACTTATTTTCTTACATACTTTGTTCTTCGTTCAATTTGGTGTTGTAGTTATTTCCCTTTTAAGCTGCACTAACGCATCGACATCGAAAATGTTACTTTCTATTAGCTCTTATGGTTTTCTGCACTAATCTCTTCGTAAGTATCGTTTTTTCTATTTTTATTTCGTTTCTTTGATTTTTTTATTTCGTTTCTTTGATTTTTTTTATTTCAGTAATTTTATTCAGTCTCAATTCATTTTGGCATGACTATTTATCAATGTTTGCTATTAGAATAGATCAAAAATTACAAAAAAGTGGAAATCTCCTTTTCTGTTTTCCTTCTTCTCTGTCGAGAGAATTGATGAAATCCATTTTTCGAAATTCCATAATAATTTTATATACAATTTTTAGTTCTATCAAGAATATTTCGTGTGAGTGAATTCATTTTCGAGCAATAACTTCTTCATTTCCAGAGAGATAACTACCACAATTGGAGTAAAACATTTTTATCATCAGCTTGAAACAAAATTGTTCTATTCCTTTTTTTTGTCAAAAGATATTTTTGGAAATACACAGACATACTCAGTTGTTTTTCTGATAAGGTATATATTGAACCAAAAATTATGATATATGAAGTAGAAAAGTGGGATCCAATGAACATAAAACGTTTATAAGTTGTATGCTTTTTACATTTCATCTATTTTTTTTGCAAATTGTTCGAAAATATTATTCGACGTCAAATAAATATATACAAAATTTGAATAGAACATCAAGGTATTCCGAATGATTCATTCTGGCAATTTAAATGAAGAATATAAACTGAAAAGGAATTTTCCTCTTGGAATTATCAGTGTTAGATTCCCATGAATAGGAGACTCCAGAATTGGGGTGATATTTCAGAAACATGCCGAGACCTGGAAAATTACTGAAAATATATATGAAGCTCTGTATAATGTGATTTGATATCTGTAGGGTCGAGATGGAGATGTTCTGAGTCGAGGACCTCCTGGTCTACCCGGTCATAGAGGAATTCCAGGTCTCAAAGGGGATAGGGGCTTTATTGGTCTGACTGGCTTCCCAGGTATAATACAAAAAAATCTTTACGTTTATGGTTGAGGTTCAAGAGGTAAAAGAGTTGATTACCTGCAGCTGTAGAAATTTCGAAGACGATTCAACCGTTTGAATGATTATAATGACCATGTTGTTGATGAAGTCAACAGGACAACATAATTCTTTTCAAATAACGTTTTAACTTGTTACCTCATATAGAAATAATATTATGGAAGAATTCACAGGATTACAGATTTTCAGGAGCTGAATACGTTTGATCATCGTTAGTTTTTTGTGATGTTCCTCGTTGTAAAATTGGACAAAAACTTTATTCGAAATCTTTTTGAAAAAGGATATTTACATTGAATACTCCTTGAAACGAATTCTTTATCGGCATTGTTGAATAGGTAGGATGAAATCTTGTTGTTTTCCAATCTATTTTGTATGAACAGTACGCCTACAGTGATAGATAATTCTGAATCAAAAAACATGAGGAATAATTTATTCTGTTCACAACAAATTCATGCAATTCAAATAATGAAAGTCCATAAATCGTGACCTTGACCTATATTCCTATTACCAATTTCCCTATTTTCAAGGTCCTAAAGGTGACACAGGATTAACGGGTACAGGAGAGCCAGGAATTAATGGAGAACCGGGTCCACAAGGTCCACCAGGGTTGCCAGTAAGTAACTATTCATTCAATTTGATAGAATATCATATAACTGAATATGCTTCAAGGGTATGACTGGACCAAAAGGCGAGAAAGGCGAATACGGAGACATTGGACCACCAGGTCTCATGGGTCCCCCTGGTCTTCCAGGTCCCCCAGGTTACCCTGGACAGAAAGGTGAAAAGGGAGAAAAAGGAGACTCAGTAAGTTTTTTAAGAGGCAGTTTCATTGGAAAACCTGGAGAGAATTTTGAAACATAATATTTTCATGAAGTCTCGAAAACAGAAAGAGTATTCTTAATAATAATAATAAGGATTTATTTCCAACAGGCACAACCCAATATGTAACATAAAATGTACAAAACGATGAACTAAAACTAAAATTCGAATAGGTTCTCAATGAAATTCAACTCAATTACTTAAATTTCGAGATGTTATTAAATGAATAATACAAATTAAAAAATTAGTCACACATATACAATGCCAACATAGGTAAAACAGAAAAAAAATTCTAGATTTTACATCCTAATCTGTTCTCACAAACCTCAATGAAAGTTTTACAAATTGGATGGAGACTTTGTCGGAGTGAATATCACAGAGTTTGGAGATTTGAATAAATTTGAAACACATCGAATTCACAGGTAAAAAAAATGTTCTGGGCGTAGCAAGATTGAACAAGTGTACAGATCTAAACTTTTCATTGTCATTAATGAAAAAGATTTCACTTCTCTGGAAGTCCATATCTTGAAGGGAAGCCGGAGTGATAAAACAAAATCATTAAAAACAAAAAAAACCATTGCAACAAAAGCATAAAAAACAATAAAACTGAATAAAAATTCAAATACTGCTAGGAAATAGTTTTTGAAATTAAATCTTGTCCTTAATTTCAATAAAGATCATTTCGGTAGCAATTTATTTGCTCTGAAGAGAAATTCCAATTCCTTAATTAATTCATGCAATTTTATTTTTCTTGCAGAAATACAAGAAATTGCGGAGAAGACAGGTAACTTTTTATTCTTATCCCTCAGTTTCTGAATAAATAATAATTATAATCCTTAAAATTTGTAGATACACCTACACCTGTAAGCGTTATCTTTTTTATATTTTTCCCACTGTTCCAGGGAGATGCTGCTGGTGAATTCTATGGAGGTGGTGAAATGGTAAGTTATCATCATGAATCATGAATTTAGATAATGAAAAACAAAGAAAAATTACGCCAAACAAGAAAAAATTTGAATAACTTAAAGTAATCAAATATATATGTTCTCAGATTATGATAAACATCATAATAAATGATCATGAAGCGATAGTATTTTTTTTACTAATCATGTTAAAAATAATCTTCATTAAATTGAAATAACGCAGAAATCAAAAAACATATATAAAAAATTTACAAGAATTATTTATACCAACACATATAAATATAATTTTCCTCAGATTATAGGTCCTCCAGGACCCCCAGGTGAACCTGGAATACCAGGGCTCCAAGGACCTCCAGGAATAAAAGGCGATCGAGGAATGGATGGTATTAAGGGAGAACCGGTAAGTTATTATTCATCTCCATTATTTTCCATTATAATTAATGAGCAAAACTTCGACTAAGTTCTTTGTTGTTTTATATTCGATATTTCTGAAACTGAAGATGCAAATTTTTATTTCAAGGGTGAAAAGGGAACAAGAGGAGATCCAGGTCCCATGGGTTTACCGGTAAGAAAACTTTAATTTCATTGCTCATCGAAGATAAGCAGTCGTATCTAGTCTAAATCATTATAAGACGTACCAGAAATTCATCTGTTTGATTATTGCTGATTCATGGATCATAACGTGCGTTCAATAAAACCTGGGTCAAAGCAAATATTGACTCCTACCTAATACGGATTTTGAACTGAAACCTTACCCAACATTAAGCTAACCTCTCGCGAAATTTACTATTCGTATTCCACATACTATTTTAATATATGTCAATAATGATGAAAAATCTATGGCACCGTACAATCTATATAGTTTCACTCCCTACGTAAAGCTAATAAAATATATTTAGGGTCCCATGGGATTGAGAGGAGAAGATGGACGACCAGGTGTTTATGGAAAACCAGGACCAGTGGTAAGAAATAAATCATTATTTTATTAGGACTTTAGCGACGTTAACCGAACTATGCAGTGATACTTAACAAAATAGAACTAACCTCCATAATTAACATTATTTACTAATCTCAAGACCATTTTGTTAAGTGTTCATCTACCGAAACTTCTGTTCACGGCGCAAAACCTGTTAGATTTCGATATGGTTCTATCTAATGAATCCTTATTATCAATAATTTAGGAGGACAATAATTGGTGACTTCCAGAAGATTAATCAGATTTTTGCCACTGATTTTTCATCAAATAAAAATTTCAATATCCAAAGAATTTCCAATAATCCTTGGAAGTTTGCAGCAAAAGATCTCAATTTTTTTGTCCATAATTTATTAGCTCAGTATATCCTATTCCATCCCATGAATTTACTTATTGAAACTTCTTTGGTGCAATTGAAAATATAGTTGTTGTAATATGTAAGGGATGAATCTCTGAAAAAACCGCCTAGTATTACCTCTGTTTCTGACAGTCAGGATAATGCAAGTATTATTATTATTATAACTATTATAAATATACATTCGCTGTAATATAATACTATTTTAATATTTATAAAGATTAAGAATGCCAAATTGGTTTCCGCAATTTTTCATGAATCAAGTTAAAAATTGAGTTGTCTCAAGAAATATGCTAGATCGAATATCTCCATGATTTGAACACAAGTTTTTTTTTTCAAATTGAGCCTATTTGTCTCTGAAAACTTGTTGAAACCACAAAATATTCAAAATATCAGAACGTCCATCTAGTACTTAAATATGTAAGTGTATATCTAATGTTTCAGATACTTTATAATTATGTGGTAAATGTGTGGTAAAGATCGATTTTTATATGAAAATATATTATGTCATTATGAAAAGTTAGTTAAGAGTTTTGTAAAAAGTTTTTCATCTCATCTCTCCAAATATGTTGTAACATACAAATATTATTGACATTACATTTCATAGATGTCCAATTGTAGATTATTTCATGTCTTATTTATAATATTGAATACGCGACTGATATGAGCGTAAGTTTGTAAAATTGAAAATTTGTAAAATATAATTTCAGTTGGATTAAGACTATAAGCTTGGTGTATTATTATCGACATGTATGAATTCAATGTATGTGCATGCGCAAAACATTAAATTAGCTTTGTTTACTATCATATATTCTTCACTTCTCACTGTTTCCCTTTCTTCCACCTATGTTCTTCAAATTGGATTAGTTACGAGAAAATAATATTTTTTGACTGCAAAATATAAATCGAAATACGAAACTCTCTATTCTGATTTTGAAATTCTTCATTTTGTATTCTCATTGATTCATGAGCATTCTCATATTTTTCCTTCAAATCGTGGAATATGATAAAGAAAAATCATCAGAATTTGCAATGATTTTGATCTTCTTCGATGTTCCCTTGATTTATCAATGTTTCTATTTTATTACTGAGTTTCTCCTCATACTCTTCATCTCTTTTTTATTATGCTATCATTTTTCTATGAAAGAATAATAAAAATATGAATTTTTCAGGTAGTAAAATGTTGAGCTAACGTATCTTTCGAGATGCATTCAAAAAATGATTTTATTTTACTATAATTCTTGGAGACAATAGATTGCACGTAGTAATTGAATGAATGTTATTGATTTTTTATTCATCTCACGAACGAATAATGCATTGTAAACATTTTCGAAACGGAAAACAATCAGCATGGATGCCTGAAATATTGAATTTTGCAAGTTGATTTCGGAAAGTGCTTTGGAGGAACTACACGCTTGATTGGTTTTTTTATTTTTTTTTAATTATTTTTATTCACAGGGTCCTCCAGGCCTAGATGGAATGAAAGTGAGTTCTTGATTTTCATTCAATTTTGGAAAAAAATATTGACTTATTAAATTGTCAACATAAGATGTCGCCAGAAGAAAAAAATTCATAATATGCAAATTAATCCAATGAAGTAGATTATTGATGTTTAATCAAAATAGAATTCAAATGTCACAAAACGGAAAATGTTATAAGATCAGTGTAACTCCATTATAAAAAAATTGAAAATCTTGATTGTTATTTTCTTATTTAGGGGGCTCAGGGAGAACCTGGAAACAAAGGGGAAAGAGGGGACCCTGGACTACCGGTAAGAAACGCATCGAAAGATTTGACGCCTTTTTCTCTAATTCCCATCATCCCATATTTATACGTACTGATAGTGAGCTTTTTAAGATATGTATCATCATTATGTGATTCACCTTTCAATAAATTTGAATCTTGTATTTTCTATATGCATATATTTATTTCAGGGTACAGATGGTATACCAGGGCAAGAGGTACTAACAAATTAATAATGAATGCTTGTTTGAGAAAACTCTATGAGCTTCTGGTAGAAAGCTTGGAAATAGTAACTATTAACGAAAAAGAAGCATGCTTTCGTCATTTAACCAATCAAAATGAACTCTATGAGAATTTCAAACTCTATTTTAATTTCGTTTTCAATTCCAGGGACCGAAGGGCGACAAAGGGGGAAAAGGAGATCCTGTAAGTATTGAACTGTTGAAAATTCTGTTGATAACTCCGGAATTCTCACTCTCACTCGCACTTTCGAAAGGCCTGAAGACCTGAAATTTTCAGGGTGGATTTGGATCGCGAATATCGCGGTCACGTTTATCAATGAGCAAAATTAGACTAGGGGTTCCGTAGATATAGCCGTTCGAAATATTTTTTTGCTGATTATTTCGAAACAACTGATCCGATTGAAATAAAATTCTGCACATAGATGAAGAATAATATATTCAAACTACGTGCGAAATTTTGTCCAGATCGCATAACCAAGACCATACATACCGTAGACAATTCTAGCGAATTATCGAAAAAAAAATTGGTCATATTTTTCTTTTTTTTTGTGAGGAGAAAATCCTGTTTACGGACCTTCACCATAGTTGTTTGGCGGTGTGTGCATTCTCTTCCCCCGAATTCACTAAAAACGCCTTTGTTCCCACTCCTAATACAAGAAGTGAGCAATTTCCTGCAACCGAATTCAGCTCTTATGGGCGCAGGTTGCCCAGGGGTAATTTGCCCTCGCGAACACCCTACCCGACACCGACTCTGAGACTGGGAACCCTTGATGTTATTTGGTTCCACCGGGTCCAGTTCGTGGACGACCCATGCAACACCCTAGTGGTTATTCCACTGAGTAGCCCAATTGGTACTCCCAAGACGTCAGTCAATATATCTGCTGACTGTTGAGACCATACACCTCGCCAGGAGAGAGTGCATGATGTGACCCTCACAGATGAGGCCGGCCTACAAGTCAGCCTTAGAGGTATATAACCTCATAGCCCAGTACTGTCTGGGTTGTTCTGCAGAGTATATCCTGTCACCACCTATGGACAGGACTTTCTCGGCCCAACCGATCTTATGTTGGGCTCAATCTGTATCCGAGACAGATCTAACCGCCTTCGAGGACGATTTCTTTAGGATAGTCAGTCTGTCCCTGACGATACCGGGTATAATGATGGTGAATGCGGGAATCCCGAGTCCACCATTTTTCACAGAGGCGTTAAAATACCCAAGCGGTGTATCTTTAGGCATCCCACCCATCGCCTTACTGCCGCTCTAATCTGGAGGTCCAGCTGCTTCAGGACCTTCATGGTGCACCCAGGCAATACCAACGAGTGATAGTATCTGGGTACCAGAAAACAACGCAAGATCTTGAGGCGTTGTTGCGGCTTAGTGGAGCTCGTGAAACTCTTAAGAGTTCCACCTCCATTGTGGGGCTGCTCTTTCTCAGTCACTGAGGTCTTATATTAACTCCCAAGTACCGCCACTCTTTCGTAGGGCCGAGTTGGCGGATGGGGTCGCCACGTTGTAACAGGAACTGTGCCCGGGTGAGAACTTTGATTTTCTGTACTCTCCCTGATGGCACTAATGAAGTCGCTACACACTTATTAGGGTTGAAACTCAACCCTTGTTGTAAGGCGACCCGCTCGGCAGCTTCGAGCGCCGTAGTCATGCCAACCTTTGATGATGTTAAGGTGCGTACAGACATGATCCGAATATCGTACCGAACCGTGTCGCGTACCCAAGTATGGACGAAGGATTGCAACCGCGTATCGCACATCTACGCGATCACGTAGGGGTGCGATGAATTTAATTCGCTCTCGCGAACTTTAGTTGATCGCGTCGGTGTACGCGACACAGTTCGGTACGATATTCGGAGCATGTCTGTACGCAGCTTAAAAAGACATATGTCGTCTGCGTGGGCGATCGCGTTTATCGGATCGCCTGCGACACTTGAGGAGGAACCGCCTTCAAGACCCTGTTCACCACCAATGCGAACAAAATGCTCGACATTGGATTGCCCTGGCGAACTCCCATGCTTACCGGGATCTCGTGAGATCTCTTACCGTCAGTTGTATGAGGCGGTCAAAGTATGTGGCGGCCACGTACCTGACCAGCACTTCAGGTATTCTAGCCTCTGTCATGGCGGATGTTATTGCCTGATAGCTGACGCAGTCATACGCCTTGCCACATCTAGAGACACTAGATGCAGCTCTTTCAGGTGTTTTCTGGCGTCATGTAGGACGGCTGCCAACACCGGAATGTTTTCGGCACAACCGTCTTCTTGGCATCGTTGCCTCTCATCAATGACCCCTGCCGCCGCCATATGTCTCGCCAATATCTTATGTAATTGTCGGACTATGACAGACGCTATGCTGATTGGCCTAAAATCAGCAGATGTTACACCACCAGTTTTCTTAGGGACGAATATCGTCCTGTTCGCTAAGAGCTGGTCTGGAAATGATCCCAGATGCAACACGAGGTTGTACAGAAGAGCCCTATGGGCTGGTGGAACTTTACTCCACATGGCGAATGTTACGCCATCAATGCCAGGAGCTGAGTTGTACGGAATTTTCACCGTACTGATCTCGCTTTCACTAATAGTGAAGCGGAAGCAGATTTTTGCCGATGTTCTAGGAGGGATTTTTGTTGCTGAACTGGAGCCGAGGGAACGGTTAACACTGATTGCCGGTGGTTCACCTCGAGGGATGGATAAGACGTTTCATCTCCTCCGTTCAGAGTCCGTTTTGCGGCTCTGGGCATGTTCTTCTTGAAGAGATTTTGCATATCCGGATATTCCTTACGCCTCCCTATTACTAGGCGTTACAACCCACCTTTTTCTCACCTACCTCCGCTTTTGTTTGCCATACGATGTTATCATGGCTTTGAGGCAGGCCTCTATGATTCCTGACGTGTCTAGACCTGCCTCGACCTGTTCTGCTAACGCAACCAGCATTTGAGAGCCCGGATAGTCGGACTTTCTAACCTTTGGCAACAGACTACTTGCCGCTTCAAGGTACTGGTCCACATTAGGTACAGAGGCACCGAGTAACTCCTGATCACTAATAGTGAAGTCCGGGCTAGAGGAACCCGAGGGAGACAACTCCGTGATGGCCTGTTCCAACAACGCCCTATAGGCTTGAAATCTTCTTATGCCTCTCAATGAGTCAATTGTTCTTCCTGGGAAGAACTGACTCAGAAAGACATTAACAAACCGGACCTCTTGGCCCAGTCTGCTTCGGCCGTACTCAATAACGTGTGCCTCCTCGACCGCGGCGATTTTCATCTCCTCGGTCGAGTATCCCCTATGACGACGTTCGATGTTACTTGCGGCCTCTGGATGAGCTCGTTGCCTGTGCACCCCGAGGCCAATCTTTGTTGTGAACTCCCTACTCGGTTAACATAACATGCACTCAAAGCCTTGGCTTGCTGTGGGGAATAACCCCTATACCCCTCCCGTTAGGCTGAATGCCGGACACCAACTTTGGTGGGAGTGGGTCATTTGAAGGGGCTGTCTTCTTGGCCCAACATTCGATCTTATGCCCATAGCGTCACTTGTCCTACGACATTGACATTATTAATGCCGTGGTGGTAAAGCATTGACGTGAAGTCTGGATTTTCGCCTTAGGTTAAAACTTTTTAGCTTTTAGCTGTAATTTTTTCAATTTGTTTCTGAAACTGGAAAATGCGAATCTACCTACAAGGTGAATGAACGAGCGCTCAAAAGCTCCCGACTTCACGGCAGTGAATGCTTCTTATAATCTTTTTTCTCAAAACGATGATTTTCGTAATAAGGCATCATAATTTTGGACGTTTTGCCGTCTGTGTTATTCTATACTGAATTGCTCGACACAAAAGAGTAGCTGTCAAAAAAATTCATGTTGAGGAAAATATCTCTCGATGAACTATAGTTTATAGATTCCATCGGAGAATCAAAAATCGAAAATTATTATTATGAACTGTTCGGTACTTCAGGAATAATTTATCAACGATTATCGTTATTTCATTTTCTGGTTCTTCTTTGCAATTCAATTTTTCAGGGTCCCTTAGGAAAACGAGGAAGAAAAGGTGACAAGGGGGATAAAGGTGATCAGGGAGTTCCAGGTTTAGATGCACCTTGTCCCCTAGGTGCGGATGGTTTACCACTACCAGGATGTGGATGGAGGCCACCCAAGGTTTGTTAAAGAAATGGAATTTCAAAAGTTTTCATAAATTTCTTTCGTTCAAACTCACATCCCTAGTTTTTACTAACGTTGCATGATTTTGCTTTCCACTTCAACATTCCAGGATATACTGGGCCATCACCCATCCCCATCGCCTGCTCCTACTTCTCCAGATTTCGACACAGATGATGGTGGAGAAGAGGATACCGAAGATTACGAAGAACCAGAAGAAGAGTACGAGTATCCTGATCAAATGAACTCAGCACTGCCGATCTCTGCGTCCAACATTTAACAACATGTGTTTTTTTAGTTTCGTCTAACAGTTCACAACAAACTAACTGACGGTATGGCAAATAACATACAAATTGAGTAATTGAGTTTGATCTTATTTCTGTTCGTTTCCTTAACTGATTTTTCACTCATAATCCAATATTTTAATGCGAGTCTAAAAAATTCATATGTTGTAATAAAAGAACTGAATCTTGTAATCGTTCATGAATTTCCCTTTTTTTTTGTCATCCGGTTTCTGAATATTTTTGTTGTTTTCTGTCGAGAAAGTTTTTAACTCCTCATAAATTTTCATGATAATTCTGATTTATATTTAACTAATATTTTCTTGAAATTAAACATGAGTTCCCAAATACATAGTATCATTCTGAGTCGAATCGAAAACATAAGGAGGGCTTTTGAAAAAGATATTGTCGAGATGAAATTTGATGAAAAGCTACTCCATAAAAGACTTGATATGAATTAACACAGTAAACTCACAATCTTCGTTTCTTTTCTTTATCAATTAATTCTATGATTCCATGAGTTTCTTTGTATATCACTTTTTTTTTTCAGGTGAACTGAGCGGAAAATTTTTATGCAAGTACTTATTTTGTGATAAGTGACGTGTTGTGTAAATAATGAATGAACAGCTTCGGACTGATTTATTGTATTATTCCATAAAACGAACGAATTTTTGATATCCTGAAGACGGATCCATGTTCCTAAGATTTTAATGCCATATATTGTTAAGTGTATGTACATAACTTAGTTAAGATCATTTGTATATTTTTCAGAATATTCAATTGAACTGTACTGTCATCAGCAATAAAAATTCATTTTTTTTTCCATTTGGCTCAAATTTCTTCCGTCTATACAATTAATGAGTTTTCATTCATCTTTCTCTATTCACTAGCATTGTAAAAATAGCACTCAATATAAGTTTCAATATTATATCATGTTTCGATGAAAATAAATTTCATAATTCTGAAATAAAGTTTTACTCTACCTGCACTTGACCAGTTCTATACTCCTTCATTGTAGAACAATATAGAATAGAAGAAGAAAAAGCTCGTAAAAAATAACAATTTTATTTACAATTCTTAATTTAATACTTAAGTTTAATATGTAGTCTTTCGGGTATATTGTCAACTATATTATCATAGTATGTAATGAAGATTCGTCTTCACAAAATTAATTTCAATAGATTCACAACTGGTGCTTCGAAAGCCAAAGAAATCAAAAAGGCACACAGAAAGGAAATGACCGCATTTCCGCAGAATATCACCATCTGGAAATAAGTTATTGTTTGAAGCAAAAAGTTACGTCTTAAAGTTGTTAAATACTCACTGCGAATGCATTGTGTAAATGGATAGGACCATCTAGCAAAAAGCTGGTGAGGCACATCAATACTGGATGAATGAGATATGCGCAGTATGTTAATCGACTCAGGGGTATGAGAAGTTTGCAGCTGAGGAGGGAGTTCAATGGTCCCCCATAGCCTGCTACACAGGCTACAGTAATCCAAGCTAGTGCTAATCCCCAAGCGGTATGTCCTAGGGATGCCTGGAACACATAAGTGTGTCAAAAAAAAAGGATATAACATAATTGAAAGAGTTAATAGTATGAACCAAAATAAGCAGAAAAATCTCAAGAAATATGGGTCGGCAAAGTAACGGTAACTCCATACTGGAAGCAAATTTGTTGCCTTTGCTCCAAAGGAATGTCGACCAAAAGTTCATACAGTTTGTTGGGTAGAACATTTAGGTAAGCAACGCCGATTTTGTAGAACAACCGGACCTAGAATTTGGTCACGCCCAAAACCCATCTAAATGTTTCCTCAAAAGTTTATTTGAGGTCCGAATTCCATTAGAGCATGAGGATTTTTGTCGGCCCATACATGCGCATTGTGGAAATTAACTCATCTCGTCTTGACTGGCCTCATCGTCAGAATAAATATTGGCAACACAACTACGAAACAGGGATCCTCAGCATCATTGAATAGAAAAACCAGCGACAAAAACTAAACGTTCCTTATAATCAAGTAGATTTGAGGCATGTACTCATGGAGGATTCTCCAAATGAGAGGAGCACTAATTCCCATATTCGCTGATATTTTTCGCAAACTCGTCCTTGAATTTCGCTCTATTCGTGCTAGAATGTCTTCTTCAGCTCTAGGAGTAGATAAAGACTCATAAGCTGGACCGAAAAGAAATGCATATAGATTGATTC
Organism: Aphidecta obliterata; assembly: GCA_963966015.1. NCBI lineage: Eukaryota > Metazoa > Arthropoda > Insecta > Coleoptera > Coccinellidae > Aphidecta > Aphidecta obliterata. The sequence continues at coordinate 12,930,442 of OZ014432.1, forward strand.
TGCGTTGAAGTGAACAGCAATAGCAAACCGAAACTTGTGCACTGACAAACAGTAAAATACCTACTGAATGTTAAATTCATAAATCATCAATACGATTAGAAAATATAAGTTTCTACATACCTTACTTTGCAGACACATATTTATTAAGCCCAATACTGTTGCCTCCATAAATATTTCTCTACTCTTTTTAACAATACCTGTACGTGGAAATTTCACACATACAATTAGATCGCAACTAATCAATTCAGTACTAATTCAAATATTGATTGAACAGACTGAAAAGACTGAATGGTGCATTCAACTGTCTCTCAAACCTCAACGCTCGCATATTATTATACATATCTTATTGGCCAGGCTCGGTTAGCCGTTCTTTATGCAAAATTATGTGTAGAAGATAGAGGAATAAAAAGAAATAATCTTTTTTTGTACTCACGTAGAAAGCAGACGCAGGAACGACTAATCCTTTTCTTCCTAAACCATATACGAGAAATGCCAAACAACCAAAAGATAATATCCAACCAACTGCTGCGACTGAAATCTTAAGTTTGATTTTACAGTCAACTTTAAATAAGTAGTATCCTATGATCATTCCTATTAAATAAGGTCCTATCCTCAACCAAGGTTTATCATATAACTGGTCAAAGAGGGTGAAAGGTTCTTCTACTCTTGCTACATAATCGTATTTCATGGCTATGAAGAATGTCGTCACCCATGATGTTAATAGGAACACTCCTATCAAACAAGCTGCAGCTTTCAGATGACGATTACTCCTAGAAAAATGTTATTGGTATTTAAGTAAACCGAGGTGAAATTTGTTTTGATATAAAATCTCAGATATTATATTTCATTATCATCTGCTACATTCCTTTCCCAATTTAAATGAATGAGGAAGACCTCGATTTGTAACCTTCCACTAAAGGAAGGTTATTCACAATTGCAAATGATGTCCCACAAATCAAGATCAAGAACAATAGTCGAGTGATGAATCTCTTGAATCTAGTCGGTAGTAAATTTATGTAGGGAACTTGACAATGGATTCTTATTAGCTATATTATGAATGAATCAATGAACCGTTATTTCAGGACATTGTTGTGTCTGAATTCAAAGAGTATTCAAAAGATGCACATATTTCTTCGAATTTTGAGAATGCTCAACTAATAACATACATGATAACACTAATATTACATTTTTATCATCATCATCATTACTTCTTCAACCCTGAGACAGGGAGGGAATATTTTGAAGGCTTAGGAATACATTTTTGCTTCTTTAGAGAGATATTTTCAAGCCAAATCATCGGCGTTGATAACTTTTTCCTTGGGGGACGTAATCGAAAAATCTTGTTTATTCTATTCCTTTTGGAGAGTTATAAAAAAAATTTTCGGTTAGATTAGATAATAAAAGATGTATTTAGGCCCTTTAGGGTTCGCCACACAGCCCAAAGCCCGCCGCATCTTTTGAGGCTCTATTATGGTTCCCATCAACTATTGAAGGATTTCTCTTCTGCCTGATGAAATCTACATAAGGCTTGCTCTCCCAGGCCAATGTTGCTCATGTGTTTGTTGAACTTGCAATAACATGTTTGAAGACCCAAAATAGTCTTAACCGACTCCCTAGCCAGACTGTCCTAAACTTGGACAGCGAACCTTTCAGAAATATTTTGTTTGACTCTGCCTCGGGGTGAGACAACTGATTTTGTGTTGCCAGAGAGTGCTGGACCATTGTTGAGCCATGTTTGGCACGTTCGTCGGACCCATGCAAAAGTCACTTTGCTATCCCACACATGTTTGAAGTCAATCTGTGTGGAATTAAGTGCTTCAGTGCTGCCTGAGTGTTGAAGTAGGCTAGGCCTAATTCTCCTGCTTCTAACTATTTCTGAGATACTATAGTGTCATAACCATATGTCACTTCATTAAGGAACATATGGTGTTGGTGAAGGCGAACGTGAAGATTTTCTTGATCCTATTATAAATACATTGAACCTTGAATTTGTAGCAATAAATAATCGACAGTGAACAAGATCTAAATAATGAAACGTAAATGTAATACCGGGGTAAGGTTAAATTGAATCATGTTCCTCGTGAGATCAACTCGTTGATTCGAAAAGATAAATATTCTCACGACATATCCAATACGGAAATTTATGATATGTCAGGTCAACAATAATGTCTTGTGTACATAATAAATTAAAACAAAACCACAATAATTTCTACTCACCGCACTCCTATAAGTAAAAGGATTGATGCAATAACATAAAATTGAGTATCGTTCGCTATGTACCATGACCACAGCATACAAAATTCCGTTTGAGGGAAAAAGTTATTGATATACAGAGCATTTCTCCACCAGTATTCACTGCATGTTATATGGTCAATTATGGCCGGTGAAAAAACAGAACTGTTGTGTAAATATCTCAGGATGAGTTCGTTTACTCCAAGTACGAACATATAAGCAGGCGTCAAACGGAAGAATCTGTAAAATATCATCAGGGAGAATTTTCCCGTATTGGTCTTGATGATATGGCAAGTGGATTCCTCTTTGCTTTGTTTCTCTTTTTTTGCTTCAGCTCTGAAATAGGTTATTGTCACCAGAAGCCCACTGAAAAATAAAACAATTACCATCGATGTATTTTCATTCAAGTAGTCTAAAATTACGTGGAAAATTTTTACATTTGTACTGGATCCCGTAGTATGTAGTAGGCCACGTGTTATTTAAATTGAATCAATTTATATTTTTTATCTTTATTAGACTGAATGAATTTAGTTTTTTTAGCTGTTATTCACTGTTATTTATTTTTCAATAATTAGGTTTCATATATACTGAAACACCTATTTGAGGTACCTAACGCAATTCTGAGCATTTTTCACAATGTATAATTATCAATCGATATCGATAAATAGATAGTTATTGAAATTTGAACCAGAAAAGGTTCCTGAGGTTTACATTGTTCCCTTGATGTTATTTGTTGGCATGTTGTTTGTGATATTTCTATCATTCTATCGTTTGTTGAATTTCTACGTTTCGATCTGCTTACTCGGAATGTCTTCAGAGCAGACATGAGAAGGGCTGGTTTTCGCCAGATTCATTTCATTACAAAAACACGAATACTTGATTAATGAACAGTATCGGTAGGTGGTTGGTGCATTTCCAGCATATTCGAAGATTCGCTAAAATGCTGAGGTGCAAAATTTCGACTACAAAATATGCTGTTTTATGAAATTATATCGGAAATATTGGAATTATTACACCCAAACTAATTATATGATATGAATATGAATAGGTGCGTAATTTTGAAATTCAGTTCATATATCACATAACAATTATACAATGGAACTAATCGGTATGAGATTTCATAATCAACACAAGAAGCGAAAGGATAAACAAGTTCCATAAATGGTATTCACCGAACCGATTCATGTAGATAATGCGATTAGGTTACATTGCAACTACATGACTTAGGTTAGTACATTGAAACTTAATATTCAGAATACATCAATGCACCCAATGAATATCTCCAATAGATAAGAAAGCGGCCAAATTTACCCTTCATGTTATAACATTTCCTACTCTCCATACCAATATGTTTCCAATTTTTTCTACATGATTCTTCATTTCCACTTCGAATACATATTTTCTGATAATAATGGGAGATTTCATTGAATTTCGTTAGTTAATCAACTACCGATTACCACATTCATTGTTTTAAAATTCCAACGAAGTTAATTGGTACAATTCAGCCTAATCGAAAGGACAAAGTAACCTGAAGAGTATCATCAGCATTCGAGGTTCAATTTTCGAATTTTGAGAGAGAAATTGAAAATATCCAAGGATTCAAAGGTTTTTTATTGAGAGAGAAAAAATCGGAACTGAACTGAACATGCGCACATCCAAGCGACCTCCAATTCGATCTGCGATTGCGCAGTCTAGTTCCCACTATGTTCAAACGATGTGTAAACAAGACTATTGAACCGAAAAAAATCCTTGTTTCGTTCTTAATTTGGTTGATAAGCTTTAAATTCACTCGACTTCTATTTGCAATTCTGGAAGAATAAAATGATAAATGTAATTTCAGTATTTATTTTGATCGAAAAACTGTTTGGATACTTCAGACTGCAACTCTGTTGGATTTGTTTACTCGAGTAGCTGATATGGAAATGTGGAACACCTACATATTACGAAGTGCACCTGATTTACTCCTTAAAAAAGTAAAAGTCAGTAGGTCGAAGTGTCCATTAAACCACGCTGTTATTAAGCACTCGATATCAGTGTATAATGGAGAAAGGCTGAAAATGAGTGAATATTCGAATCTTATAGTTTTCTGTTCATTTCATAATTATATTTTAGATTTTTGCAAATATTTGTGAAACATTGAAATATCGACTAAACTGATATTTTCGAAATTTTGTTTTCGAAATATTAACTTTAAAACTTTCCATCAATTTTGATTAACTGACAATTTTTGAATCATTTGAATTCATAATAATTGTGAAATGTGGAAATATCAGAACAGTTGTTTTTTCTTTGAATGATCTATCACTGAAAAAAACTCATAATATCGCACCCGTCGTAGAATAAGGGAACAATTCAAAAACTTCCATTTTGTGTTAGTAACGGTTGGGAACTCAGGAAGTAACCCTTTTCGTACGAGCAATATCGAAATAGCTTAAGTTGGCCTTTTTGTCACAGTACGATGTTTTTCGGAAAGACAAAAAGTTCTAACCATTCTCTTGAAAACCCAGCCCCACAGTAATAAAGACTCACCTTATGAAAAAGAAGGTATCTACGGAAAAGGTAGCATTCGAAATCGTCTGATAGAGGAATGTCCTTTCTGTTATGATCCTCACGCTTTTATTTCCTGCAATACTGAAAATTTCCAAGTATGTATGTACCAAAATAATCCAGAGAATAGAGAAAAATCTCAGACCGTGGACGCATGTTAAAGCATTTCTGGAAATGTGCTCCACATTAAGAATTTTCTTGCCATTCTCAACAGCAGAGAAAGCTAACAACAGCTTCAACATATAATCTGAAATACAGAATTTGTTGAGGAGGACTCCTTTTCGAATACCGAATTTATATACTTACTATTCGTTCTCTTGTTTTTGTTTATTACTAATTCTCTGCTACCTTTCAAACCCTCTGGACTTGAATTGTTATTTTCTGAGTCGGGTTCTTCATTTTTGACCTTATTTTTCCTCTTCAAGAATAAATCGACTATAGAGGCTATCAACATCAAAATTCCAACAGCGACGGCTGAACCTCTAGAACAAAAAAATCATAAACTTCAGAATTTCCAGTAAACACTATTTAAAATAGATAACACCGATTATACTGAAAAAAAAATTGGCGGATAATTATTGAATAACTTTCAGTAATTTCAGAAGGCACTAATTCGGCACGCTACATTTCCGAATTAAGTTCAAGTAATCACTAGGTAAAACTCATTGCAATGCTGATATTATGCAATTACGTAACACACATCAGAGGTTTACGCAATGAATTTTTTAATTCGAAACATTTAAAATGTAAACGCTGCAGGATTATAAGATTTCGCAGATTCAATTTCACTATTCATACTATTAAGTTCACGCGTAATAGCCCAGTGTTGTACAATAAATTGAATGAGGTAAAAGTTTACAGAAGGAATTTTTTGAAGCTGATATATTCTTGAATCGCAAAAATTAAGTTATTATGGTGCCTACTTTGTTAAGGGTTAACCTTGGAGTTTTCTGAGAAAAATTATATGAAGGAAATCCGGAAACGTTCCACTTTCTGGAAAAAAAATCCTTGTTCTAGTTAAATAATATAGTCAGGATTCTATTCGTTGAAAAATAACCTTGTTCATTATTCTATATTCATTATAACAGGAAAACGCTAATTCTACGCAAAGGTTTATTATCTTCACATCAGTTCGTTTCTTTCTCTATATTTTATGAAATATACTACACATCAAGACAACATGAGCGTACAAACTCATGGGTCCATGTTGAACAGTTTTTCAGCTGTAAATTTTTGAAATTTGATTGCTTTATATATAATTGAACTAACATAATAGTTAACACACTTAACTCCTCATGATGAAAAAAATGATCAACTTGCTTGGTTATAAGTACTAAAAAACGAACTATTATATCCTTTTTGAACTTACCCCACAATACTAAATTTCACATCATCGAAAAGCGAGTAGTCTCCAGGAACAGGTCTGACATCTATGATGTTGATTGAAGCTCCTTGCTTTGGCTGTTGTTGAAACAGGATCTTCAGATCATTTTTGGTACATGAAGCAGGTATACATTCTCCTATATTTAGTTGCCTCGTCTGAAAGTAGTGCTGAGTGAAAAACTGGATTGGGGACAACAAAAGTACCCAGCTTCAAACTCTACTAGTCATAATATACATGATATTGCAATTTGAAATATTTCATTCACGAATTTCGAAAGATTACATAATTAATCCTTTAAAGAATAAATGTCCTTATTGTTCAGAACCTAATGTTAGATAATATTTGACCAAAACTTTCACTCTGATTCTTGACCGTGTTCAGGAAATTTCACTGAAATATGTAGAAATATGAATTTTATGTGTTCAACTTCCTTCTTCGCTTGAATAAATCTATGCCAAGTATTCGAAGAAAAAATATGCATTTTTGAGAGCTCGTAGGTACTACTTACACGAGGGCTATATCATTTCGTCACGATGTCTGTATTTTTCGAATTTTGGGCCGAAAATGGTCTCAATCGACAGAGTTCGACTCATTGATGACGAATACGTCGAAAAATTCGAGTCTGTCCGTCCGTATACACGGAACAACCTAGACATTTGAAAATTTCAGGGTAGGTTCGAATCTAAATGACGCGGTTGTGTTCGACCAAGGGTTCCGTAAATATGGCCGTTTCAAATTTTGTTCTCCTGATTAATTCGAAACTACTGATTTGATCGAGGTGAAATTTTGCAATCAGATGGAGAATGACGTGTTCAAACTACATTTTGTCCAGATCGCATGACCAGAACTATGGAAACCATAGAAAATCATAACTTTTCAATGTAAAGGCCTAGGGAGTTGAAATTTTCAGGATAGGTATGGATCTAGAATGTCGCGGTCACGTTCAGCAATGAGCAGAATTAGACTATGGGTTCCGTAAATATGGTCGTTTGGAATTTAGTTTTCTTGATAATTTCAAAAATACGAATCGATCGTGACGAAATTTTGTATTTGAATGGAGAATTCAAGCTACATTTTTCCCAGATCGCATAACTTGAACCATAGAAAATTGAAACTTTCGAACGGAAAGGCCTAAGGACTTGAAATTTTCAGGGTAAGTCCGGATCGCGAATTTCGCGGTCACGTTTATCAATGAGCAAAATTAGACTAGGGGTTCCGTAAATATGTCCGTTCAAAATATTTTTTTCCTGATAATTTCGAAACTATTGATTGGATTGGAACTCGGATTGGAATGAAATTTTGCACAAATATGAAGAATACTGTATTCAAACGACGTGGAAATTTTGTCCAGGTCGCATTAACAAGACCATAGATAACTTAGAATATTCTAGCGAATTATCGAAAAAAAAATTACCTTGGTTTGAAATTTTTGACAGCTGTCGAAAATTTCTTTAATTTTTTTCTTAAACTGGAAAATGCGAATCTACCCTCCTTTTTTACCAGATCGCATGACCAGAACCCTAGAAACCATGGAATATTATATCTTTCGAACGGAAAGGCCTAGGGACTTGAAATTTCCAGGGTAGGTTCGGAATGTGAATTTCGCGGGCACGTTCATCAATGAGCAAAATTAGACTAGGGGTTCCGTAGGAATAAAATAAATTTCAATAATACAGATTCTATGAAAATATGTAAAGAAGGCAGACTGATACTACTTATAACAATCGTTCGAAATGTCCGCTACCTTATTCAATACATTTCACACATCGTTTCCGCACTGAATCTACAAACCTGCGAAGTTCACAACGTTTCTGACGCATTTCTGCACCACACAAATTTAATCTTTCGATCAGATCCTGTCGAGTCTGAACGCGATTTTGATATACTTTTTTTTAAGGTGTTCCAGACATAAAAATCCAAAGGCCCATGGTCAGCGCACCTTGGTGGCAATCTTACCGGACCATACCTTACAATCCAATGCACTCCAAACTATTGATTCATTAAGTCACGTACATTCCGGCTATTATGAGCTTGGCAGCCATCCATTTGAAACCATACATTTCGTCTGTTAGCCAGGGGCATTTCATTCAATATGTCCGTTAAGCTGCTTTCGATTGATGTAATGAATTCTTCAACGTTGAGCCGATCGGGAAGTATTACTGGTCCGAAAAGTTCACCTCTCATGACTCCCAGAGCCGGAATTTGCGGGACTTAATGAATGAATATGTAGAGGTGCAATGGATTGGGAGGTACGACCTGGTGAGATGGCCACCAAGCAGCCCCTACCTTAAGACTTTGTGTTGTGCAGAAATGCGTCAGAAACGTTGTGAACTTCGAAGGTTTGTAGATTCAGTGTGAAAACGATGTGTAAAAGGTATTGAACAAGGAGGTGGACAATTAGAACAACTGTTATAAGTAGTGGTAGTCGTCTTTCTTCACATGTTTTCATAAAATTTGTTTTATTAAAATTCAGTGTAGGTATATCTTCAAATTATTTTGATTCGACAGATGAATTCATGATTTCCATGAAAATTACTACAATATTCAATCATAAAGAGATTCAAAATAGAGCAAATTCAGGTTTGGAATATTTCGACTTATTCGTTGTTATCTTGTTAGCCATGATATTAGGGTAGAAGATAAGCAGCAAGCACTAAAGTTAATATGTCATTCGAAAGCACACTAAATGGGGTAGTTTTTGCTGAAAAGAAAACATGTCCATAATTAATGGTTTTTCATCGATAAAACCATTGGAAAAATATGACTGGTTTTGTTTACTTCAGAATCGTGACATTCATCTCCTTACCACGCCCGCAATGAGAATTTTTTCGACAAACAAAAATTTTAATCTTGTAGAAAATTTAATGCTGTTTCCAAATATGTGGTCAAATCTGATGAGGCTCTGAGGATAACTGAAGTATAATTGATTTTATAGAAAAACTTGAAATATTTCGTGTAATCAAGAAAAGTTAAATTGAAAAAAACCGTCTACATTTCGACCATGTGTTATATGACATTTTCTGTTGCAAATCTCATGGATGATCTTCCTTTGAAGTTTGGTCCTTTCAAAAGTAGACACCCTGTATAGGTATATCAATTATATCATATGCTTCTATATCTATAATAGTGTTGATGGGATATAGCTAGTTTTCTTACCACTGGTGTGAGTTTTCTATTTATGTTCACTCTCAACTTAGCCATATAGAATTTGAGTGGAAAAGGAGGAATTTCTGAATCTCCCTCGGTGTTGGATAACTCATGGCAAAGAGTATATGATCCGAGCCAATAGTCATGTCCGAAAAAGAATTGCCCATAGTAACGTCCCGCTGAATCATAGACTGCAAAAGAAAAAATCATTAAATGAGGTTGTGAAGAAAAAAATATTTAAGAGAGCAAGTGTAAAAGAAAGATGTGTTCGAAAACTGAGAGGAAATTTCCTCCTGCCCTAGCGGGAGGGGAGACGGACAGATGGACGAGGCGGACGGATGAAGGGACGGACAGACCGAGGGGATAGGACAGTCAGGTGGAGGGACAGACGGAAGATTAAAAATCTAATTCTTATTGAGCCTTCCTTGTTAAGGGGAAAACCTTGGAGATTTCCGTGAAAATTATGAGAAAGAAATGCGGAAACTATCCACTTTCTTGAAGATAAACCTTGTTCCAGGTAAATAATATGGTCGGGATACCAGACAGAAGATTAAAAATCTGATCATAAATTTGAAAATACATCCTAGGCAAACATAAAAATCATGAAATTCAAAAAATGTGAAAATATAATTGTATAATGTTACTCAATAGACCGCAAAGCTCTTGCCCTAATAGTTTCAAATATTTTTTTCCAGAAAATAAGGACCCATTTCCTTTTTGTTGATAAGGTGTGACAATCCGTGAAATCTAGAGATTATTCAAGGTGATGTGAACATAATGAACCTTCGTGTGAAATTCGCAGCGTTTTCAATGAAAAACCGATTCAAATTTTGTTTCTCAATTATTTCTCAAAATTTTGGCTCGGACGAATGTTTATCATAAGAATTGATAAACCATAATTGAAGCCGATTTACACACTTTTTTAGCCGCTCGAGACACGAATTTATTACAAGTCTACATAAACTACATTTCACTTCCGATGGATTGGTTTCTTTGATGAATGAATTATGTATCGCATAATACATTTTCCAAGGTTTAATTATGAAAGTGAATCCTGCAGAGGTCATAGATTTTCTAGATTGCGTCCTAGTTAATGCACTTTGATGGAGTATTTTGAATCGTTTTAATTTATTCGAAAATACGCCTTTAATTTGATTAATTTGGGATACCCAAGGAGTTGACTTCCTACGACCTTTCATGGTGACCGATATTCGACAACGAATTGCGAAATTTTGTTCACCAATGAATTAAGCTGTTCCAATTATACACCTTGTGTTTTTTTTAATTGCCTCATATTTGAATCATTTCAATTCACCAGTTATAATTACGAAGAGCCACCTGAATAATTATCATTGGCCGTTTCGATCTTTGAAAAATTTGATCAGCTACAATGAAAATTGTAAAAATTTGTACCCTTAAAAAATCAGAATAGAAACAATGAATAATTCCCAACGATGAGAAAATGCAGTGATTGAAGGGTTGCAACAACCGAAGCTGTCGATTAAATTTTGTTCTTTCCTAAATCTATCCAGAAAGTTATAAAAACTCACGATAAAACCCAAGAGTTCACTTTTTATTGAATATATCTATCTTCGCCCGAAATATTAATGCCAATTACACCTAGAAGTTCACTAAACCACGTTCTCGAAAACTCAAATCAGGATATAGCACGTAGCACTGTTTCAGTTAGTTGATTTCGATAATTATCAATTAGTTTCCAATGATCGATGCCGGCAATATAATGAATCATTCTTAACGCATACAGAATCTTACGAAACAGAAAGAGAAATTCAGACATCCACTTGAGTCAAATATTTCCTCTGAAATCGGATCATTTCAACGAACTTATTAGTTCATAGCGATCAGTCATAGCACGGAAAAAATAGAAATTTCGCATTAAATGAATGACATTTACGAAATTCGATTTTCCAGTTAAAACGTGATGGGATTCATATCAATAGGTAACAGTTTACATAATGAATATTGCAATCATCAACAGAAGAAACCATTAAATTAACAATGAGCGCGCCACGAGGAGAAACATTTCAACACTGTTTTCCTCTATAGGTACATCATTAAGAGCATACTCATCGGCATTTCACTTTCATATATTTCTAGTTAAGGAAGTGTATTGGAAAACCAGATTTGCCCAATCGAATTTGCATTTCGGATGGATTTTATTTACATCTCATAACTGGGTATGTTTGATGGAACCACCATAACTACTATGTGCTACTTTGAAAAAATTGAAAAATTGTGAATTTGCCGATATTCTATAGAGTGGAGAGCGCATGAATTATATATCGGTTGAATAGTATCACTTTACATTATTCAAAATATAAGGATCCCTGATAACAGCTGAACTTGTTTTCCTCAAATCATAACTAAAAATTACGAAAAGCACTGCCGTGAAGTCAGGAGCTTTTGAGCGCTCGTGCATCCACCTTGTAGGTGGATTCGCATTTTCCAGTTTTAGAAATCAATTGAAGGAATTTTCGACAGCTGTCAAAAAAATTCTCAAACTTAGGCGAAGACTTCATGTCAGTGCTTCAGCTGACCAATTTTTTTTCGATAATTCTCTAGAATTTTCTACGGTATCTATGGTCTTGGTGATGCGACCTGGACAAAATTTCGCACGTAGTTTGAATACATTATTCATCAGCTAGGTGTGAAATTTCATTCCAATCCAATCATTAGTTTCTAAATTATCAGGAACAAAATATTTTGAACGGCCATATTTACGGAACCCCTAGTCTAATTTTGCTCATTGATGAACGTGGCCGCGACATTCGCGATACAAACCTACCCTGAAAATTTCAAGTTTCTAGGCCCTTCCCTTCGGAAGTTATAATTTTCTATGGTTTCTATGGTTCTGGTCATGCGATCTGGACAAAATGTTGCTTTAATATATCATTCTCGATTAAAATACAAAATTTTATCTCGATAGAATCCGTAGTTTCGAAATTATCGAGAAACCAAAATTTCAAACGACCGTATTCACGGAACCCCTAGTCTAATTTTGCTCATTGATGAACGTGCCCGCGAAATTCACATTCCGAACCTACCCTGGAAATTTCAAGTCCCTATGCCTTTCCGCTCGGAAGTTATGATTTTCTATGGTTTCTATGGTTCTGGTCATGCGATCTGGAGAAATGTATCTTGAATATATCATTCTCCATTAGTATACAAAATTTCGTGACGATCGAATCTGTAGTTTTGAAATTATCAAGAAAACTAAATTTCAAACGACCATATTTACGGAACCCTCAGTATAATTTTGCTCATAGATAAACGTGATCACGACATTCGAGATCCACACCTCTCCTGCAAATTTCAAGTCCCTAGGCGTTTCCGTTCAAAAGTTACAATTTTCTATGGTTTCTATGGTTCTGGTCATGCGATCTGGACAAAATTTCACATGTAGCTTGAACACCTCATTCTCCATTAGAGTGCAAAATTTCATTTCGATCAAATCTTTAGTTTCCAAGTAATCAGGAGAACAGAACTTTGAACGGCCATATGATAATATTTTAAAAATTATGAATATAGTAGATTAGCAGTGATCAGAAAAGTGTAAGAAATGGTTGATTTTCTATGAAAATTCCACACATGTGATTTTTAACCAATCAGAACTTGTATTTCTGACAGATCACCATCGCAACGGATGAATTTTAGTGGAAATTTTTTCCTCGTGGGTACCCAACAGCGAATTATACTGGAAATTTTTTTGACGTTTATATTGACAGAATTTTATACTTGATCAAGACGAAATTGGATGTTGTTGGAAATAAACGCCTTTGGTGTGGAATTTTCTTACCGAATACCACACGAGGTCGAATTAAATCCGGAAATTTTTTATCACTCATGAATATTTTTAGAAAATTATCCCTCGTCTTTGACTCGGGATAATTCTCAAAATATTCATGAGCTCGAAAAAATTTCCGGAAATATTTTGACCTCTAGTGGTATTACTAGTGAAAATTTCTATGCAAAAAAAATTCTGCAAACTTTCACCAGAAAGTTTATTTATCCCAAGGCTATTGTTTCCTTCAAAAATATTTATTTCCCACAGGGATCTAGTATATTCAGGCAAGAAAAGATTGATCCTATGAACTCTGGCGCAAATGAATTAGACACCATTTTTTTCAGTTTTAAAAATTCTCTAATTCACCAGCTATTAGGAGTAGAGCTTCACGGCGTAGTTCTTTCAGTTGAGGAGCATCATACTAATAAAATTTAACGTAACAAGGGAATATAATATGTCCAATATACCTACTGAGAATTTTCCAATGTTACTAGGGAGCATAATTATTCGTGTTATAAATGTTTGCAAAATTTCTCCTGGTGAAAGAATCGAAATTCATAATTTCAAATATTAGATCAAACAAGAAATTGGACAATGTCTCGATCTCTTCACTTAGAATCAGAAATAAGTGTCCATTATAATATAATATTATGACATATTCGTTCACAGTATTTCAATCATCATTATTATTTCATAATTATCATAAACTTCATGTCTAACGAATAAGTTGTAATACAGCTCACGATAACTTTTTTCCCTCTCATCAAGAACTGAAAACCTCCCATCATCCTATATCCAATGATGCTTGAAATCCTTAACGTTATATATAAAAAAAAAGTTTTTTTTTCAATTCAACGTCGTCATAATAAGAAAAGTATGAAAGAATACAATTCAATTCATTCAACTCAATAAACAGCATCGAATCGAATCAAATACTTTCAGCACCATCTGCTCTAATTCCTACATACATTGAATTTAATTCCTCTGATAAAAATTCGATAGGTACTTGAAAAAAAGAAATTATGGACATTAGTGAATTACAACTTTCTTGTACATACAGGAATTATTCACTTTCTGAATTGTTACTATCAGTTTTTACCTAATAACTTTCAATATTTACTTGAATCTTCTGTTTTAACCTTGAAAATATTCGAGATATTTTATTCTGAAGAAAATTTGTGAGAAACCGAAAATTTCTTTCTAGTTTGATCAAGTTTTGAATTGACACTTAGATAAAATGTAGCAATTCAACTGAACTCAAGCTGACATTTTTCTGAAGGGTCGTGAATACTATCATTATCTGTTTTCACAGAAATTATGTCATCATATCAATCAATACTTTTTTGATCAAAGTGACATTGCTAGTTTTCGAAATCCTACTACGTTTTTCTTCTGTTTTCTTTCATCATGCAAATAATTCACGAAGAATCTGAGGTTCAGTCCCAAAAAGGTATGGTGCAAGAGATATGAACCAAAATATTCTTAAATTGACCATTGACAACATTGTAAGAACATGGCACCTTGCCTTAAGGCCCATTTAGATGGAGAGAGTTCTACACACGTTTTGGGGCAAGAAATCGTTCGCAATTATTGCATGCAAGAACCGCCAACATGGAAGGCGATATATTCTATATTCTTTCGATATCGAACCTTCGAGTCGAGAAACTCTCTCCATCTGAATGGGCCTTACGGTACATTAAAACTCCCCGAATAGTACTCATAATTTCGATATATTGAGCGGGAGGGTTGGCCGAAAATCTTTCAAAATCAATTGCACCCTTCACAGGAGAAATGGGTAAAGCATTTTGATTTAAATATTCAATTTAGTTTCATCATATGAAAAACTGAGGTGTGTTTATGATCAAATTTTCGACTGTTGTCGAGAACAATTTAAATTTGATCTCATGATTTACAACTCACAAAAATAATCCCTCAAAAAACTGCTTAAAATTCCCGAGCAGTAAAGTAACTATCAAAGTTCATGCAATTTTTAAAATTTTCGATGATTGATATTTGGATTCTACATTCCTCAGAACGTGAACTGTAAACGTTCCAGGACGGGTTAACATTATTTTTTGCGAACGATTCCAATAGTTTATTGAAAATAATAATCTAAGATTTATCATCATTTGCTGAGCTATTGATGACATGCGGGAGCAGTATTTGCATCGCTTCTTAAACCCTTTATTTTCGGCACAAAAATTCAAATCATGAAAAATTACTCGGAATGTCGATTTCGTAAAATTACGGGAATCTTAATTGTTCAACGCAGCAGGATCCAAATCAGATTTTTTCTGATAAAGTATCGGACAATCGGAAATTTTAACATGGTGTCGGTAAATATACACAGCTCGCTAAAAAAATCAAGATTTCAGGCAGCTTTTGAGCAAAGAATATCTCTGAAATGAGTTTTGAGTATCGGGAATTTAATAAGAACTAGTAAAGGTCGTCGATAAGGAGGGACCGAAAGGAAATGAGGGTAACGATCCCCAATCCACCTCATTCCGCAATAATTCAGATTTAAGGTACTAGTTTTTGAGGTCGAATATTTATTATTTATTATAATACTTGCTCAGCTCATTATTTGTTGAAGTTTTGTCTAAGTAATGGGAATTGTTTCGTCAGTTATAAAATGAACTAGGGCTCCTTATTTGGAATCAGGATTAGAAAATATTGAGCGGAGGCATTACTTATTTTTCCTATTAATTATCTAATCTTCAATTACCGCTGACGAGCGGTCATTAGAGAGAAGGAAATTGATGCAAATCACGAAGAAGATGCCAGAAGTTAAAATAATACAACACAAGAATTCGCGGAAACCATCCAACTTCCCTATGCTTACGGAAATCGAATCAAACCAACTCTTGCAGACCTGTTTGATTCTATTCACAATTGCATAACGCAAAGCCCAGAGGAACAGGTCTTTGATTCGAAATCAATTAATAGAAATGAAAAACATATCATGATAAGTTTCATAAGCTACATTTATGCAAGAGAAAGTTTCACTGACTTTTGGTCGCCCAGGAAGTTCCATTATAGAGCTCACTGATGTAGGTCAACAGGTCCTTCTTGCATCTGGTGTTGTTCAACTTGTCGGCGTACCCGACCCATTTATGGTGATCGTACAAATCCCGCAACCATAACATGTCTGGCTGCTTTTCCTGGTCCTCAAGTTCCCCTACAATGGGATTCATGAGATCGTTTTCAGGAGCAGGGAATTGTATACCATTTGAGTAATAAGACAGGTCCGAAGAGTTGTACACATAACGTATCGTTGTAGGTTCTGCCAACGAAAATTCGCAGAATGTCACCAACAAGCACAAAAGACCGAAAAGACGCATTATGTTGAATCTCACGAAAAGCGCGACCGAAAATTGCAAAGGTCCACTGTATTATCCTATAACTCTGATCGATTGGGTCATTTTTATTGCATACGGAACTGTTCACGATTCTGCTAAAGTAACTTTTATCGCACCTTGAGGAACGCGTGTTGTCTCAACTTTCGATTTCGCTGAAGAACTGAAGTCAGTGTCGGTAAGATACCGTTTATTTCCCCAATGTGAGCACCAAGGAGTTGATGCGTCAGAGAAAGGCTACTTGGGTAGTTTGTTGTGGCCAAATCTTTCTCAATGAACTGGGTTTTTTGTTTCGACGTAGTTTACATAATAGTCTAACTCATTACGTCCCAAATCGAAGTACCTCGACATCGCTGAAAGTTCGAAATAATTGAGTGGAAGTACCAAACGCAGATGCGACCTACTTCGCGCGCCGAAGAAGTCGGTATCGAGTTTATTACGGCATTCTCTTATATCATCTTCAGTATCAATGCATACCATCAGCGTGTGAATGAGACAGCCGCATGGAGGGTTCCGTAATGTGTAGTATCGCTATTTATGTATTTTTGTAATAATGAGATTATGAGACAATTAAGTACTTATTTTCTATTTTATTTATTTATCATCTAACGTAATATGGTCTTCGAGTTCAAGAAAAATTTTCGCATGGTTGCATTCAACACAGTGTACTGAAGCTATCACTGGAAATAGGAAGTGGCAATGAAGTTCTTTCCTCTTCATCTTCCTTTAAAAATCTAGACTAGAAGCCAGTTTTTTATCGTTCCCTGCCTGGACTGGGTGGACGATTGTAACTCCATCACTTTCTGGGTCTTCCGACAGATAAGGAAGAGAGTTTTTGGGCCAGGCCAGCTTGCTACCCAATGTGAAAAAAATTTGGTTGACGTATCCGAAACCTCGCTTCGGAATATTAATGAGTCATCGTTGGCGACTCATACAAGTTCATTTGAAGTTTTGGTCTTGCCAAATGTCTTACAAGCTGTATTTCTGTGAAGTAATTCTCAACCTAGTTAGGCGATTGGCCATAGGTTATGAAAATAAACTAAACCTCTAAGGTGAGATTAAAATTCAACACTAGTATACAAGGGTAGCTCAATAAAAAAAAATCACCTGATCTGGTATATCGACCAGTCCATTAGGGAATAAGGAGCTAGGCTAGGCATATACAGGGTGACTACTTTTAAAAGGTCCAAACTTCAAGGTGAGATAATACATATTACTTGCGACAAAAAATGTCATATAACACATGGTCGAAATGTTGACGGTCATTCGTCAATTCAACATTTCTTGGTTTCACGAAATATTTCCATAAAACCAATTTGGTTGAAATTTCAGTTATCCTTGTAGCCTCATCAAATTTGACCCCATATCTGGAAACGGTATTAAATTTGCTACAAGATGAAAATTTCTATTTGCCAAAAAAATTCTTATTGCGGGCGTGCTGAGGAGATGAATATGGACATGTTTTATCGATGAAAAATCATTAATTATGGACATGTTTTATTTTCAGCAAAAAATACCTCACTTAGTGTGCTTTCGAATGAAATACCAACTTTCGTGTTCGCTGCTTGTCTTCTGGCATAATATCATGGCTAACAAGATAACAACGAAAAAGTCGAAATATCTCAAACCTAAATTTGCTCTATTTTGAAGCTCTTTATGATTGAATATTGATGTAATTCTCATGGAAATCATGAATTCATTTTGCGAATCAAAATAATTCAAACGAATTAACTAAATTTTAATAACACAGACTACTACTACTCATAACAATAATTATTCGAAATGTCCAATATTTTCAATATATTTTACACACCGTTTTCGCACTGAATCTACAAACTGAATCTACAAAACCTGCGAAGTTCACAACGTTTCTGACGCATTTCTGCACAACACAAATGTATTCTTTCGACCAGATCCTTTCGAGTCTAAACGCGAATTTGAACTACATTTTCTTTCAAGGTGTTTCAGACATAAAAATCCAAAGGCGTGAGGTTGCGGCACCTTGGTGGCCATCTTACCGGACCATACCTTCCAATCCATTGCACCCCTAAACCATAAACATTCATCCATGATTTGGTTAGGAAGAAAGTTCTGGCGTTGGTTTGTCCGAAATTTTTCCTTCAGCAATTTGAAATGATTTCTTCGCAGGTGATTTAAATCCATCCTGAAGATCCCGCTTATCTCCGTTCCGAAGTGACCACGCAGGGAACGATAGGTTACTGATAGATCACCTCTCTCGCGTCGGTCTCGAAAGCAGGGAAGGTCAAAGATCTCCAGACGACCTTCATAGGAAGGCCTTACTTGACGATAAGGAAAACGAGTCACCCAGCTTTGGACCGACTCCAGCAAGTTCTCATCGCGCTTCGTCGATGGACACCAGACCTGACTCCGGTATTCAAGAATAGGCCGCACATATGTCCTAAAAGGCTTGCGAATAGTGTTGACATACCTTCCCACGAACGTTTTGTAGATAGCATAAGCAGATCGTTTAGCCTTTGCACAAATAGATGAAACATGCTCGGACTACGTCAAATCCTCGGTGACCCCCAGACCAAGATCACAACTCTCATAGAGCACCGTCAATAAGGTATGTTACTTGAGGGATGTTCTTTCTGTGATGGAGGACGCTGCACTTATCAACATTTAAAGGCAGGCCCCAATCGCTACACCATGAACAACAGTATGCAGATCACGCTGCAGGCTCGCTGACACGGGGACGGAAAAGTTAAACATCTTTGTGTCATCGGCAAACACCAGACGTGTATAACACGTAATGGAGCCCATTATGGAGCCCTGTAGAACTCCAGAGGTGACTGTTTTCTCAGAATAAAATGAATCGCCGACTCTCACCCCACAAGAGCTATTGGATAGAAAGGCTCTTATCCAAGATAGTATTTCACCCCTAACGACCAGGTGTTGGAGTTTATGCAAGAGTCTTCGATGTGGCACTCTATCGAAAGCTCAAGAGAAATCCAGATACAGTACATACACAGGCACATCCATATCCCAGGCTTTGGACCACTCACTCACACGGATCCACTCATTGGTTAAAGTAGAACGTCCAATGGTAAAACCATGTTGGTCATTTTGGTATGAGCATATGGGTTGAGGTGAACTGAATAATATGGTCACAAACTATTCTTTCCAGCACCTTGGATATCGTGTAGAGCAAACTGATGGGTCGATAGTTAAGGGGAGGCAACTTATCACCCTTTTTGAACACAGGGGTCACCGATGCTGTAAGCCAGTTACTTGGGAGTTTCGCTGTTCTCAGAGAGCAGGAGAAAGTTCCCTCAGGGGCGAAGCTAATGTGTCAGCACACTGTCGCGGCAACGCACCTGACACACCATCAAGACCAGGAGCAGAATTCGTCTTCACACGCCGCAAATACTTCTTGACCATCTCATCGTTTATTTCGATGTTAGATATATCAGATCTACAACGAGGAATCTGAATTTCAGAGCAACGTCAGACTCAATTGAGAATGAAGAAGAGAACGCAGCTGCCAACACGTTTGCTGCCTCAGTCCAATTAGTACACAGATTATTCGACTCGTTACGGACAAGAAACACAGTGACCTTTCCGGACATAAAGGTTCTCAAGTAATTGAAGAATCTTTTTCTGTTCTTCGAGGAAACTAATATTTTTTCGTAGTATCTTTTGGCCCGCTGTATACTCTCTGAAACATAGTTTGAATAATGAGTCACATCTACATGTCTTTATTGTACTGCAAGCTGCAACCTCGCTATTAATTGCCTCTAGACAACCCATCCACATACATCTCCTCCACATCATCACGGTTGCAAACACCAGTCCAATCGACGGTAGTCAACATACGAGAAACCTCAGTATGTACCTGTTTGGTCACTCTTGTGTAATTATTGTTGATCGAGAGATTGAGTTGAAACTCTGTTGCAAGAGTGATATGATCAGAACGTCCAAAAGGTGGTAGGTAATCAACGTCGACAATCAAGTTGGACTCTGAGACCAGAAACAGGACGAATAGAGAGGACTCTCGGCCCGAACGAAACCTAGTGGGACGCTCGACCCCTTGCTGATAGGCTGTGCTGCAAAATGGTTCTGCAAAAGGAAAGAAAGGAGAACTGGTTGAAGGTATGTGGTTAAGAGGCCAAGCTAAGTCAGGGCAATTGAAGTCATTCTTCAAAATTTGATTACGGATCATTATCCAATATTATTGTGTACAGACCTGAAAATAAAAAAGAATTATATTAATTTGAGGAATGAAAAGAAATACACTAATTATATCAACTTGAAAAATGCACTGAGACATGAAAATTGGGATAATTTATATGGAAATGAGGATGTGAATATTGGAACTGAATACTTCATAGATACTTTAAAAAATTATATAGAAACAAATACAACCACAATCCGCAGAAAAAAACAAAGAAAGAATTAAAAAAGAATGGATTACTGCAAAAATATTGAAAGATATGAGGGAAAAACAGAAAATGTACACAAAAATCAAAAAGAAACCAAGTAACACTGAACTAAAAAAGGAATATTCTGAATTAAAAAAAAAGTTACATAAATCAATATTACAGGCTAAAGAAGAATATTTCAAAAAATGCATCGAAAGTAATCAGAACGAACCAGTAGCCCTGTGGAAGTGTGTAAAAAATACTTCAAGAAAACAAACACAAATTAAATACATTAAGTTAGAGGATGACTCAGTTGTCGAAGATGATCAGGAAATGAGTGATGCTTTCAATAGTTATTTCAGCGAACTAGGAGAAAGATATGCCAACGAAATAACGGAACCAGAAGATTTCACGGAAAAAAAAATTCAGACAAGTGAAACTTTTTTTTATTCCCCACAAACTCCGATGAAATCGAAAAAACTATTAATAGTCTTAAGTCGAAAAGATCTACTGGATATGATGGAATTCGTTCGGAAGTTCTGAAACAAGTGAAAGAGGAAGTATCAGAACCTCTCGTCTATTTGGTGAATAATTGTTTCGAGAAAGCTTGTTTTCCAGAAATTTTAAAACTAGGGATGGTAAAACCATTACACAAGGGAGGAGATAAAACAAATATCAATAATTATAGACCAGTTACCCTTGTGTCCAATATTTCGAAGATCTTTGAAAAACAAATCAAGGTGCGTATGGTAGCATTTATGGATAAGCACCATATTCTTTCGAATAATCAATTCAGATTTCGACAAGGGATGTCGACAGAAGATGCCATAAAAAAAGTTACTGAAATGATATATAAGAACATAGATAAAAATATTCCATCTCTAGCAATAGTCATAGATCTAGCAAAAGCTTTTGACACCGTCAATCATAAGAAATTATTGGAAAAACTTTCAGATTACGGCTTCAGGGGTAAAATACATACTCTTCTCCGCAGCTTCCTTACAGGAAGACGACAAGCGACATCATTAAATGGAACATTTAGTAGTACGAACATACTTACCTATGGCGTTCCGCAAGGAACGGTGCTCGGGCCTGTTCTTTTTTTAATATGTTTGAATAGTATATTCGACCTGGAAAATAAAGGAGTAATTATAAGCTTTGCTGATGATATGTTAGTCATGTATGAGGATACAACTTGGGAGAATCTGAAACAAAAAACAATAAATGACTTGACGACTCTGAAGAAGTGGTTCGAGGTTAATAAACTCACCTTAAATCAGCAAAAGACCAAGTATATGACCTTTTCATCCAATAAAGACTTCCGGAATTAGGAATACTCCAAGTGACCAATCAATTCCAAATTTCAAATACTAATGCCACAAAATACCTAGGTACCAACATTTAAAATGGGATGAACATATGGAATACATGATAAAAAAGTTGAGGGGTATTGCGTACAGATTTAGAGTAATACGGAAGAATATCAAATCCGTTAGACATCTCCAAATAATTTATGATGCATTGGTTCAGTCTCAACTCTCATATGGGATAATTGGATGGGGGGGAGTATTGGATTGTCATAAAAAAAAGGTTAGATATTATGCAAAAATACATCTTGAAAATTATGTACGGAAAAGAGTATACATTCCCTAGTCGAGAGATATCGAAAGCATTAGATATAAGACAGATTTTTGCGAGTAAGATAATAACGAGCGTCAAACAGAAGAAGATACCCTTGGTATTGAAAGAACACAATTACTCGACAAGAACAAAAAGGGACAACTATGAAAGACCAAAAGCGGAAAAGAGACTTGGCCAGAGAAGCTGCACATATCTGGCTTCAAGACTTTACCCAAAAATAGTATGAAAAAATTGAGAAGTATAAAAAAATTCAAAAGAGAAATTAAAAAAAGGTTGATTGCCGAAGATCGATCTTTGATTCATAGATTGATCAACTTTTCATAAAAAATTTAACATAAATTACTGATTGTGACAAAAAATCCCGGACGATACGAGATAAAATACCGAATTGCGACAAAAATTCCCGAATGTGACTGGATGCCCGATGAAGACTGGAAGAAGCCAACTGTAACGAAGAATGCCATATAGACCGAATATTATTTTAATTTTTGTATATTATATTATACTAAATGCATAGGTCGTTAGAATCAATTTTTTTTTTCACAACTGTAAACAGTTACATGTAACTCACAGTTTTATCTCAGAGTTTATCTCATTTTGTGCAATGTTGAATAAACTCATATCTATCTATCTGCGATGAAAACGTTCTTGTTTGTAGATATCGAATCAGATAACTGTATTAGGTCGAGCTCAGACGAGCAAGGGCGTGGACGATAGAAACAGCCAAGAAGTGAAGAAAAATGAGAATTTGAAACTCTGGCGGATAAGTTGTTGATATCTGGCCAAGGTTTATGAGTTAACTGAATTTAAAATTACTCAAAAATTGAATTTTTCAAATAGGACACTACGGTGTCCCACAGAGACATCGCTGTCGCCTAGGATATAACCAAGTATCGAGAAAGCATGATCGGAAATATCTGGTTTTAATCAAGTTTCAGTGATGAGAAGAAAATGAGGTCCATGAACATGAACAGAAGTTAATATTTCAGCAAACTTGGGAAAGAGTGATTGAACGTTGCTATAGACTAATGGCCATATTATACTCTCATTCGGTTTTTTGAGCCTGCAGGATTTGTTGACGGAATAATTTTAGGGGTGCCCTCTACATATTTTATCGTCAGGTTCTTTGTTTTTCCCGAAGATCATTCATCTCGACCAATTGTGCTTTAGTTTTATCGTCCTGGATGGTAACTCTACGATGTTGCTGACTCGCATGCAGACGAGATATATTTCTTAGGAGGTTTTTCATGACCTCAGGATTTGAATTTTTTCTATATAACTTCAATTCGGGTGAAGCAAAACTTGAAGAAAACCCATTTTGGCCAAGTTAACATGGTATTTTTTTTGATTAGTGGATATATAATTTTGAAGCTTAGCCTGTTGCAAATACCGTCTTCTTCAAATAAATTAAAAATCATATTACTGAGAATATGAACTGTGCGTCATCATAAAATTCTGACCTACATTAATAAACTATCTTCTCATGAAGACTTTCGCTGGATTTTTGCCAGTTTAACAGCCCAACCATGACCTCATTCTATAATTTCTGTCACCGTTTGGGTCAATCAAAAAAAACGAAGTTAAACACTTTATAAAACGGTCACGCGAAGCGAAGATATTAGTGAAATCACGACATTGCCAGAATCGTCAAGTGTTTATCCTAGTTTATTGGACAAATGCTAGGTGCGTGGATGTTTCAAAATTTGTTTGGTAATTTACTCGTTGTATATGGTTTTACCTATTCAAAGAATTATTGACTGAGTAAGTCATAACTTCATATACATACTTAGAATCCTTTACACGCTTGTGGTTTCAGATTGATGTAAATCTCACATAACAGAATAGAACCTGACGAAATGTCTGAAAATTGCGATCCGGGTTTAGTAATAGTTTTTTTTTTCAAAGTTGAAGGGGGCGTATAAAAAGCGTCTATAACCTCTACAAGAGCCGTCGCTTATAACAAGCTTCAGCATTTATTGATAAAAATGAAGCTATTGTTGTACAATTTCGCACACTGGCACATTGTTGGGGTACAGCTTTCTCTATTCTTTATTTATAACTATATAAATTCAATTCTAATTTAATATCTGCCGCAATATTTCTTCTATAATCAGATGTTATAGATGAATTCCCTAAAAAGGTAGGTACCTTATGAGAATAATAACCCTTCCTTGTCAATATCCATTGTCGAATGAATAGAGTGTGTAACCTCAAGTTTAGTAAAGTAGAAATCGAATGGAATACTTACACAACAACCAGAGACAGCAAGTGATAATTTTTACCAGTTCCTTGTTACTCTTGCCTAACTTTATACGTTAGCATTCCAGAAATATTGTGTTTTCTTCACCTTCAAGTGCCAAATATTGATAAGATCCATACACTTCGAATCAATTGGGCTCGTTTCGTATACCAATTTTCGGATAATAGAAAAATTACATACGTCCAACTTATAACATTGTTATAATAATCAAGGGGACATATTTTTCTAACAAAATGGTATCAATTGATAGAAATTCGCCCCTTTCCACAAATTTTAAAACAATATAGAAGGTTCATGAAAAAGACTAATGTGGTTGACAATGCGAAATAAGGGCTGATACGAGCTTGGCTTTCATCTGCATTGAACAAATTTTATATTTATACAAAAAAAGGGAATGCTCTTACTTCCATAATATATGAAGCGTTAATGCATGCTCGTTTTAATTTCTGGGTTGCTTTTAATGCAACAAGGAGCTATGATTACAAATCGTCGTGATTGAATAGCCAGGAGGGAATTAAATTTCGAGCACCTAGTTTATCCTGAATTTCCTCGGGGAAGGATCAGAATTTTCCATGAAATTATCAGACTTGTTTGTGTCAAACTCCATTAACTTATTCTTTCTTCGATTTCTAGGCATGACTGTCATCATTCGAGGTCTAAAAGTTGGACAATGTATAGTATATCTCCACGAGCTGCCAATTTCACACAAAGTTCCAATATTTCCACATCAAATCGTTTCCCTTATTGTGGATAGATTCTGAGATTTTTTTTTCTGATTCTCTTGGAGAAGAAGAAGTTTGTAAAACCCTTTCGCCCTGAAATTTTAGTAGTTCGCGATTCGGGTACTTTTCTAATTTTTTAAACATCTTCCCTAGTGGTATATAAGTTTTATGAATTGACTTCTTAAAGTTACAGGATTTTCCTCCTTTCGAACTGTTTCATCAGAACAATGGTCAGATATTTTTTAGAAAATTCCTGTTTTCCAATCTTCAAAATATCTGATGAATCTATGGTTCCGACATTATAAGGGAGCCATTTCGAGAAAACACACTTCCTACAGTGATATTGTTTCCGTTCTTCAGGAATTCGACAAATTGGATTGCAGTCGATCAGGTGATGTAGTAGCTGGAGGTAAGAATGTGAGATGTAACATTTACCAAGAAATACGCAACAGGTCAGGTCGCTTACTTCAGAGATATGCAAACTGTTTATTTGACCACTTTCTCCCATAAAGAGTTATGTCTGCGATGATTCAATCATACCATGACACCAAGGACACATCAGAGGAGGACTGTTTCTTTGTAATTCCCATTTCTTGAAGAAAAATAATCAGAATATTTATTTTCAATTCGAAATGTTTAGAATGACTACATGAAAAAAATTTCACAGATTTCTTTCAGAGTTTCCGCATACCAGATATATGAGTTAATTTCATTGAATCAGCTATTAAAAAAAACCTGAAGCTATTTCCAATCGTTATCAGATCCCTGTATTCCCAGGAAAACTATTTGAGAACAAAGATAAAAAAAAGTTTTTTCCTCTTCATTCAGAGATTTTTCCTCATTTTCCAGATTCTTGTATGGGTATAATAAAAAGTGAGATATTATGTGAAATATTCATAAGGAAAGGCGGAAACGATAAACATCGTAACAAGAATAAGATAAAGATAAGCGATCAGCGAACTGGGCAAGATTGGTTGGGCCTTCCCTGATACTCGGGAACAAGGGAAACGAGGTAGCCATTACAGTAGCCTAAAAAAGATACATCAATTTCATTAAGAATTCAGAACCTTTTCTGTGGCTTAGAAAATAAACTTATGAAGAAAAGTACATGGAGAAAGAGAAGCAATCTGGGGGTGTAAAGCATTCCAAAAAAAGTGGGTATTCGAAATTTCAACACCGATAGATCAAAAACCCATGATCACTGTCACTTCGGAAAGCACCTGGTTAGATTCGGCTAAAATCTTGTAACGCAAAGAAATATTGTGGCACGAAGTCATAAAATTTGGAAGAATATCCTCCTTGCAACCATCTTAATTACACATTCATAAAAACACTGGGTCTGGATGGAGGGCTGCAGCTGTGTTATTTACCCCAGTCAACTAAAGAAAGTTGTAGCACACTAGAAAAACCTTTATTTACAATTTCCTCATTGGAATCAAGGTTTGTCCAAGATCAATCTTCGGTGTTGCTCTGGCGCTGTTACACTCGCCTCAGATAGCAACAATTACACCTCCAGGTTTAAAAACACGTATGGAAGAAGTCATCAACTTTTATGAATTAGATTTTAGATGGAATTGCCTCAGAAGCCGAGCTGTAGTGGATCTTTTGAAAACACAAGAAGGAGAATCTCGAAACTTCAGAGATATTAAACGTGATTCAACTCTCAGAAACTTTATATCCAAACATTAAAACAGAGCTACATATTTTATAGTCCAAACCTTATTCTGCTTCTACTATTCAGTACTTTCAGACACGTAAAAACAATAGTTGTAGAAATACTGAAAGGGCTTTCAATGGACAGTGTACATATGAAACCTGTAAATAGAACCTACAACAAATTTGTATTAAGCCATCTACAGAAAATTTACGAAGATTGCTCATGAATTGAATGATTACATAAATTACATAAGAACCTACCTAAACTAATGAAGGCGTATTTTTTTTTATGTTGAAATGTTCAACTGAAGATGATTCCTGATTCTATCCACCACCCCTCCTCTACCCAGTCCAAAATTTGAGTGCGCCCATGTCCACTATAATAAATGAAATAATAACTGCTTTCCAGCCAGGTGCGTGTTACTACGGGGCTTGACGCATTAGGGCGTTACGCCCTAGCTGTCGCGGGAACATGCCAAAACCAAACTGTCAGAAAAACGTAAACAAATCAGAAAAAATGACGGGTTTGGCGTTGAACAGCTGTCATAGCTTGAAGCCCCGAAAATTCGGGTTATGCACCAGGGGGAAGGGAAAGGTAGCTCGAGGGCTTGACGCTCCGGCACTGGAACGGTCGAACTTATTTCAAACTCTGGTTTGGAGCACTCCCGGGGCGCCCCAGACGACGGCTGGAAAGCACGGTTATAATTTCATTTTACAGCGGAGAAAGACCTCAATTAAATAAGCTGCAATAAGAACCAAAAATAACAATCAAAGAAATAGGTGAAGATCAGACTCTAACAAATGGAGGTCCTCGTTTGAATTACATAATAATATGTAATAGATTCATTTCACGGTAATTATGTATGTGGCCAGACAAATTCTCTGTTCTATTCATCAATAAAGATACAGTATGACACATTTATATGGTCACCATAGGAAGTTCCAAGTAAGATAAATAAAAAGGAAAGGCCGATATACATAAATAAAGAGTTTCTTGTTGGTTGGTGAAAGTTGTTATATGAGGCTATATTGTTGGATCAGATCACACTTTCATTTTTTTGGGTAATTTGATTATCTCGATTTGGAAACGAATTTTAACGAGAACATCCAGAATTATAAATCGATATTTCTGAATTTTTCCAACAGACGAACTAATTTTTCTTTCATCCTTTCATTGGATCCTAAAATAAGGATAAATTTATTATTAGAAAAAAATAAGGAAATTTCGAAATCAACAGCAATAAATGTATTGCTTGTCTTGGAATCAGGGGAGATTTGTTCACCACTTCTACTGCGTCAATGGAAGTATGGCTAGACATTCTTCCACTTCATAAGCTTGTGGAAAATGAAAGATCCAAAAGACTACTCGCGCAGAGTACCCATGAAAGTATTTATTGACTCACAGAGACTGAGGGAAGTGTTTTTCATGAGCCCACTAGTCTACATGGCGGTTGAGTAAGACTTTGGTTTGAACTATGAGGTGGATATAGGAAATCGCCAGGCAATCATTCAACTCAAAAAACACCTGATCTGGTACCGCGAATAGGTACCGACGGGTCAATAAGGGAGTAAGGAGCTTGAGTAGCCATGTATAACCTATATGTCCCAAAGAACAAAGAACAACGCCAGTCTGAACTCTTCAAACCGAGATCCTGGCTCTGAAAAAGTGTGCCCTGGTGTGAGTGGTGTGCCTATTCATGCAATATGGCAGAGCAAGAATTTGAATTGTCAGAGGCACCAGGTGGCCCTAACTCACTCAGAGGTTCACGACTGTGAGCCAAGTCTGAGACCATCCGATCAATGACAAACATTTTCTGAAAATTCATTAAATTCGAAAAGTATGATCGCAAACGAACTTGTTTTAGCACAAAGTTCTAACCCTAATAGTTTATGAGTTTTGACATTCCGAATACCAGTTGGGAATAGGCATAGACTAATAATAATATTGTTATTATAGTCTATGGGAATAGGCGAATGAAATGAATATGGCAAAGGCTCGATTAACGTAGAAGATCGAGGGCGTAGCGTAGAGGCTCATTAACGACCGGAGATTCTCTTACATTGCATCTGGGTAGCAGGTGTTGCATGCCGCGTGTGTAAAAATGTTTTTTTTTTCGAATATAAGGACCAAATTTTTGTAGGATTGAATTGAGGTGAGATATTTCGAGAAATTCAGATCGAGGAACTTAGAGGACGTGGGTATAATAACCCCCTTTGTTGAATGTAAAAGACTCTTTTGAATGAGTAATAAGTAGCCATGGTATGGCGAAACACGTGTAGTGGATTTGTTAAACTCTTAAGTAGTGAAAATCGTAGAGTAAGTTAATTAGTGAATACTAAGTTAATAAGTAGGTTTTCGTAGTTTTCTGAGGTTTTCCATAATGGTTCTTTTTCAAGCAATTTCATAAGAATGGAATTATAAGAATAATGAAATCAGTTTGTTGAAATATTTTCTTACATGAGTAAAAACAAAAATCAACAATAAAATCAGAATAAATATACGGGTCTGTCCACTTTATTTTTCATGTTATTTAAAATTCTTAACCATTTATCGGACAACCTAATTGTTGTAGGTCCGCCATGTTCAACTAGCTATTGATACGAGCAGGGAACAAGATTGTTATTAGAAATAATAAACCAAAACTGATAAGAAATAACTATACATGTAGTAATTCCTAATAATAAACTTGTTGATCAATAGCTAGTTGAAGAGAGCATGAGCGTTTATTTTGAAATACAAACAGCACACCATACATGATTAAGTATCATGAGTAATTTATCTGGACCATTTGTATTGAAAACTAAGGTAGATCGTAGATCTTAATCGCGTAAAGTTCAAATGTGCTTGTAGTTGAAATGTTGAAATATATAGTTTTTTCTAGAAGATATTATGTCACACATCCATTTTTGAACTTATTTTTATCATTTTCTTATAAAAGCTCTAAACCCTCAAATTTAGCGAGACATTTAAAAACAACGTTATAGCGGCTTCTGGTGACGCCATGAAAACTCGGTCAACAAAACGGCCAAGCTGGGTTCAAATTAGGGATGGCACAAAAAGAACGGAACAGGTTATTGGGAATAGGTATGACCAAACTGTTCCAGGAACCTGTTATTTACAAAGAACGGAACCTGTTCCGCAGAACAGAAACTAATATTCATGCGGCGCGGCGTTCCTCGTTCGAAATTCACGTACTGTTCCGGTATGAATGTGTTATTGTTTTCGTGTTCATGTTGCCTGTTCTTAATGTACCTATTCTTCCACGAATAGTTAACTTGGAGACTTTTTGCTACAGTCAACTGAGTCAACAATGGCCATAGATAGATTTATCTATGACAGTGGCATTCTCAGAGAGGAACGACTTGTACGCGTCGAATAATTTGCGATATTTAAAATTTCGAATTATGGTGGTTGTTTTGAATTCACTCCTTAACATTAACATTAACCAATTTTTACTTGAAATCCGCTGAAACTGGCCGGATACCGTTGGGCAGAGGTGTACGTCAGGGAGACACCATTTCGCCTAAGTTGTTCACGCTGGTTCTGGAAGACATTTTTAAGCAATTGAGGTGGGACACCAAAGGTATTCTCATAGATGGCATCAGACTTAATCACCTTAGGTTTGCTGATGATATAATACTTATAGGTAACAACATCACGGAACTGGAAGAAATGTTGAATGAACTGAACCTTGCAGCGACAAACATAGGACTTCAAATGGATTTCAGCAAAACAAAAATTATTAGCCCTGAGAACACTACCATATCCGTTCAGAATAAGACCGTTGAATGCGTTAACGAATATATATACCTTGGCCATACTATCAAGCTAGGAAAGGACAACCGACATGCGGAAATAACAAGAATAAGGTTGGCATGGGTAGCTTTCGGTAAATTGGGATACATCCTGAAAAACAATATGATTCCAATAAATTTGAAGAGGAAGGTATACAACATGTGCCTATTACCTGTGCAGACTTATGGGTTGGAAACGATCAGTTTGACCAGAGCCTTCGCAAATAAGCTTGAAACAACTCAAAGAGCCATGGAACGTCGCATGTTGGGAGTTTCGCTTCGTGACAGGGTCAGAAACGAACACATAAGAGAGCAGACCAAAGTCACTGACATAATTCAGGAGGTGGCTGAGATTAAGTGGAACTGGGCTGGTCATGTGGCTAGAATGTCTGAGGATAGATGGGCTTACCGAACAACCGTATGGAGACCCAGACAAACCAAAAGAAGTGTGGGACGTCCACAGAAACGATGGGTGGACGATATCAAAAAGGTGGCTGGTAGACAATGGCTAAATGTTGCACAGGACAGGGAGACATGGAAGCGGTTGAGAGAGACCTATGTTCAGGAGTGGACAAATACAGGTTGATAGAAGAAGAAGAAGAAGAAGACTTGAAATTGAAATGATCATCGTTATCTTTCATATTATGGTCAAATATCTAACAAAATTATACCTTGTAAGTTTGGTATTCCTAGTCATAGTCAATACTACTTTTACTTTTATCAAATGAAACTTGAGGGCCCCATGCATTATTAGTCTTAGTTGACAATTTTAATGCTCTTGAGATTGTAATGTTTGGGGCACATTCAGGATGTCAATTTTCATTTGAAGAAAGCTTGAATATCGAACGTTTAGTTATTAAATTTCTTTTCAAATCGATGAAGGTCGCTCCTCTCCTCAGATTGAAAAAACATTGATATCGGGTTTTTAATAAGGGCTGGAATTAACTTTTCTTCGCCTTCAGTCTCATTTTGCCACTTTTCTTCTGTTATTTACTTAGAAAAGTCCTCCCTCATATTTAAAATTCTTTATTGTGGTGCTTTCCATAGCTCTTTGAAGTAAGAATCTGCCCATAAATGACACATTGTTGGATTTTTTTTATTATTTTTTCAATCTTCAATTAACTTTCTTCAATCTCCAATTAATTCTAGCTATCCAATATATGAAAATTTCATATTTGAGTTAACTTGGGCGCCATCTGTACTCGAATGCAAAAAAATCGTACCAGACTTACAGAGTACTTTTATTTTCTTAGGGCCGGTTTCACAATGTCTGGTTACCAATACTTAACTTGAAGTTACTGCTGCTACTGGCACTAACCAATGGCTAATGTACCGTTAATATTCTTCCTAACCGAAACTTTAACCCGAATAGTGTTTGGTCAAGTTACCTGAAGAATAACCAGACATTATGAAACCGGCCCTTAGTTGCAGAAGATATAAGTGGCTTTCCAGCCACCGTCTGGGGCGCTCCAGGAGTGCTCCAAACCAAAGTTTGACATAAGTTTGACCAATCCAGTGCCGGAGTATCAAGCCCTTGCCCCTCCCATTGGTGCACAACCCGAATTTTCGGGGCTTCAAGCGTAACACGCACCTGGCTGGAAAGCAGTTATACTCTTGCCACTTGCGTATATACTCCGTTTAAGAATTATTGACATCTCGGTTGGCTGTGAAAAATCGAATTTAAGTTGGTAATAGACTATTCAGTGATATTTTGGGTTGCTGAATTCAGGTTGGTATAGGAATAACACTAACATTACCCATAGAAATCTTGCTTTGATGATTTTATCGAAGATATTGGTGAATATGTAATTATAAAAATTTGCTCTGAATTCGAGTATTTTTTGTCTTATGCTATTAAAATAAAATGGCTGGAATTGACCAGGATACATCGCGCCTAACAAGAGAACGCCAGTTTGTCGGTGTTACTTCGAGTTTTTCAAAGTTTTGGCATATATTTCCGCTAGGGTTTCAGGTAAACTGTTATTCACCGACTCAAAGTGTATTCTGATTGATCAATGTCTCTTAAATTTTCAGATTTCACCAAGCCCTGTCCGTAGAATATTAGCATGTTATTATAGCCTGGAATTAGCAGTGGAAGAAAACCTGTGCGATACGATTATTCCTTCAAAGAGACATTGAATGACTTTGTTTTTGCTAGAATTAAAAACAATGAATATATCAGTTTAGATATCCTTTTCGAACTTGCCAAAGAGCACCTAGATTTCAATTGATCGAAGTCAACATTATATTATATCATAAAAAAAATTGGATACAAATACAAAAAAGTTGATCGAAGGAAAATTCTTATTGATAAACAGAAAAATATAATAAAAATAGTACGATATTGTGATAAATACCGAGAATACATGGAACAAAACGTAAAATTCATTCATCTAGATGAGATTTGGATATTCGAAAACGGTATTCAAATTCGTCAGTGGACACTAGAAAATAATCCAAAAGGTATGCAGATTATTATTCAAGGGTAAAGGCAGAAGGTGCACTATTTTGAATGCTGGAACAATTGATGGATTTTTACCTGGATGTGATCCGATTCTTAACAGTGGTATTAATGATAAGAATTACTATGAATGGGTTATTGAAATATTGAAACCTTTCCTGCAAAAGGATGCCCATCAATAGGATTATGTCAGCTTATTCAATAAACACATCCAAATCACTACACTATGTGGAAACAAAGTTTTCAATGATATTTTTATCTTTGCTCTTGTATCATTCATAGATATTTTAAGTTTATTTATTATACTTATACTGTATGGTACCGTGTTCACATTCCCTCTGCTAATACACATGCTATATTGTTCCCAATTCAAAAGTATACTGAATAATTGTAAAATTGCTCATCAATAATAATATTCTCAATAATTCATGGACAGTTTTAATGAATGAAAATAAAAATTGACTTTCTTAAAGTATTCAACACCGAGCAATAAATAATTCACAAATTGGTTCATATTGGTTCATGAACTTTGTACCGAACTATCAATATATGAACCAATTTGTGAATTATTTATTGCTCGGTGTTGAATACTTTAACCCTTTAGTGCCCGACGGTACTCCTGAGTACCAGTAACTTCGACGCGTCGTAAAATTTAGTTTTCTATATTCTGCTATTTTTATTTAACATATATTGTTGCTGGTGGCTATACTGAGTAGGTTTATGTTTCAATAATAAACATTCGAACATCTTTTCTTGAGAAATTTCCCATTTTTCATCAGGACGCAGAAGTGCCGTCAGGAAATATAGCGAGCAGAAAAATTCAACAGTGGTATGTAAGAGACCACTTTATTCGAAAGAAATAGAGGTCATTGCAAATGAGATCCACAACGAAGATTTATCGTTAGATAATAATATTTCAACAGATGAAGAAGAGAGTGACTCTGAAAATGCGAATAACGATTCTATAGATATTTTTCAATTTTTTTGGTTGATACCTAGTAATATCAGTAGTTATTCTTAATTTTGTGGAAAAATTCATTGAAAATGAGGAATAAAGTATTTCAGTTACAGAGCATTTCATTAGCACTATAAACGACATCATTCCTGACGGTAGGTACTTAAAAGTCCATATTTTGGATTTTTTTTCAAAAATGAAAATAAAATTCTGAAAAAAATTGAATTGTATTTAAAACCCTTCAAAAAACAAGAAAAAAAATTTGTGAATTCAAGTTTTTTCTGTATTCGGGCACTAAAGGGTTAAGAAAGTCAATTTTTATTTTCATTCATTAAAACTGTCCATGAATTATTGAAAATATTATAATTGATGAGCAATTTTACAATTATTCAGTATACTTTTGAATTGGGAACAATATAGCATGTGTATTAGCAGAGGGAATGTGAAGGGTAAATACAGTATAAGTATAATAAATAAACTTAAAATATCTATGAATGATACAAGAGCAAAGATAAAAATATCATTGAAAACTTTGTTTCCACGTAGTGTAGTGATTTGGATGTGTTTATTGAATAAGCTGACATAATCCTATTGATGGGCATCCTTTTGCAGGAAAGGTTTCAATATTTCAATAACCCATTCATAGTAATCCTTATCATTAATACCACTGTCAAGAATCGGATCACATCCAGGTAAAAATCCATCAATTGTTCCAGCATTCAAAATAGTGCACCTTCTGCCTTTACCCTTGAATAATACTCTGCATACCTTTTGGATTATTTTCTAATGTCCACTGACGAATTTGAATACCGTTTTCGAATATCCAAATCTCATCTAGATGAATGAATTTTACGTTTTGTTCCATGTATTCTCGGTATTTATCACAATATCATATTATTTTTATGATATTTTTCTGTTTATCAGTAAGAATTTTCCTTCGATCAACTTTTTTGTATTTGAATCCAATTTTTTTTATGATATAATATGATGTTGACTTCGATCAATTGAAATCTAGGTGCTCTTTGGCCAGTTCGAAAAGGATATCTAAACTGATATATTCATTGTTTTTCGTTCTAGCAAAAACAAAGTCATTAAATGTCTCTTTGAAGGAATAATCGTATCGCACAGGTTTTCTTCCACTGCTTATTCCAGGCTATAAAAACATGCTAATATTCTACGGACAGGGCTTGGTGAAATCTGAAAATTTAAGAGACATTGATCAATCAGAATACACTTTGTGTCGGTGAATAACAGTTTACCTGAAACACTAGCGGAAATATATGCCAAAACTTTGAAAAACTCGAAGTAACACCGACAAACTGCCTGGCGTTCTCTTGTTAGGCGCGATGTATCCTGGTTAATTCCAGCCATTTTAATAGCATAAGACAAAAAATACTCAAATTCAGAGCAAATTTTTATAATTACATATTCAGCAATATCTTCGATAAAATCATCAAAGCAAGATTTCTATGGGTAATGTTAGTGTTATTACTATACCAACCTGAATTCAGCAACCCAAAATATTACTGAATAGTCTATTACCAACTTAAATTCGATTTTTCACAGCCAACCGAGATGTCAATAATTCTTAAACGGAGTATAGATGGTCTATCGGTGATCCTGGAGCAGTTCCAAGTTGTTCCGGTTCAGTTTCGAAGGAATGACAGTTCTACGAAACTGTTCCACGCCATCTATGATCATACCTCTATTGGTTATCCTGGAGCAGTTCCGAGTTGTTCCGGTTCAGTTCCAAAGGAATGGCAGTTCTACGAAACTGTTCCATCTATGATCAAACCATAGTCCTAATGTTCAATGGTCTGATCCTGGAGCAGTTCCGAAGGAATGACAGTTCTACGAAAATTTTTTACACCATCTATGATCAAACTATAGACCTAATGTTCTATGGACTACAGAGTTAATGAAATTACGCAATCAATTTTCAAATAAATAAAAGAAGTGTGTAGTGTTATTGAATAAGAATTGTTGAAAAACGTCCGTAACAGCCGTTGTAAACAATAATCTAAATCTAAAGGAAATACAATGTACTTATACTCCGTTCAAGAATTGACATCTCGGGAGGCTGTGAAAAATCTGATTTCAGTTTCGAAAACTACGTGCACGAATTTACTTTCAATCAGGCCGGCCATGTTTCCACTCAGATTTTCACCGAAATAATTGAATATTTTCAAAGAAAGTGTTTTTCCAACAGGAAAACTACTTGAGCCATGCATGTAAA
Source organism: Aphidecta obliterata (assembly GCA_963966015.1). NCBI lineage: Eukaryota > Metazoa > Arthropoda > Insecta > Coleoptera > Coccinellidae > Aphidecta > Aphidecta obliterata. The sequence goes on from OZ014432.1 coordinate 12,967,021, forward strand.
TATTGAACTTGTTTATTTATGGTTATCTAAATATTGACGATAATACGATTTTTCAGATTCAAAGGAGTTCTATTTGTGCCATCATGCTCGAGGATTCCTTTCTCAAAACAAAGATGATGTTTGCCAACACAATAAGGACTAAACAGTTTGAAGGGAATCTAAGTATGTAGGGCTGAGAATATGGAGGTTACTGAAGGTATGATTTCATATTTTCCTTGAGTTTTATTTGCATTGTAATCATCGTTGTAAGATATTGATAATCGAAGCAATTTCTGTATGTCTTCCAAGTCCTCTGCGGACAAGTGACCAAAAGATTATTAAATACTTTCATTCAATGAAAGAGAATATCTTTTATAGAGTGATTGGATTCTAAAAGAAATCGATACCTACTATAATTTGTGAATATTCCCAGAGTCCTTTTTAACATTAACGAATTTTCACTTGAAATTGACATGATCATCATTATCTTTTATATAATGATCAAATATCTATCGAAATTATACCTTGTAAGGTTTTATTTACGTTTGATGGTCATAGACAAGGCTACTTTTACATTGGTTCATATGCAAGTATCGAAAGACACTTCAGGGCCCGATGCATTATCAGTCTTAGTTGACAATTTTAATTACACAATTATAATTGTGCACTTGAGGTTGTAATGTTTGGGCACATTTGAGATGTCAATTTTCATTTGAAGAATGCTTGATTATCGAACGTTTAGTTATTAGATTTCTTTTTTAATCAATAAAGATAGGTCGCTCCTATCCTCAGATTCAAAAAACATTGATGGTCTATTGGTGATCCTGGAGCAGTTCCGAGGTGTCCCGGTTCAGTTTCAAAGGAATAACAGTTCCACACATCTCAGGAGACTGTGGAAAATTGAGTTGGTAATAGACTATTCAGTAATATTTTGGGTTGGTGATTTTATCAAACAAAATCGGTGATCATTTTAGAAAAATATACCTATATCATCGCTTAAAAATTGTCTCAAGTTTTCAACTGATTTCAGTTTCGATAACTTCGTCCTCGAATTTACCTTTTCAGACCGGCCATGTTCCCACTTTCTCAGATTCTCACCAAAATAATTAAACATTTTTAAAGTGAATGTTTTTCCAACATAGAAAACTACTTGAGCGCTGAATGTAACATTGAACTTGTTCTTTTATGGGGATCTAATGATGATAATACGATTTTTCAGATTCTAAGGCGTTTTATTTGTGCCATCATGCTTGAGGATTCCTCTCCAAAGCAATGCTGTTTTCTGCCAACACAATAAGGACTATACATTTTGAAGGAAATCTTGATATGCGAGGCTGAGAATACCGAGGTTACTGAAGGTATGATATAATATGGTTAAGGTTTATTTGGAATGTAATCATTGTTGTTAGATATTTAGATATTGATAATTAAAGCAATTTCTGTATGTCTTCCAAGTCTTCTGGGGACAAGTGACACATAGATCATTACAAATTTTTATTCAATGAAAGAAAAAACCTTTTATAGAGTGGTTGGATCCTGAAAGAAATCGATAGGAAGTTATTACTGTACTACTATAACTCGTGAATATGTTCACTCATTTTTATTCCCAGAATCCTTCTCAACATTTACATTAACAAATTTTAACTTGAAATTGAAATGATCATCGTTATCTTTCATATAATGGTCAAATATCTATCAAAATGAATCGAAATTATACCTTGTAAGCTTCTATTTACGTTTGGTGTCCATAGTCATTGCTACCTCTACATTGGTTCATGTGGAATTATTAAAAGACACTTGAGTCTTAGTTGACAATTTCAATTGTACAACTAAAGTTGTGCACTTGAGATTGTAATGTTTGGGGCACATTCAGGATGTCAATTTGCATTTGAAGAATGGTTGAATATCGAAAGTTTTGTTATTAGATTTCTTTTCTTATCGTTAAAGATAGGTCCCTCCTCTCCTCAGATTCAAAAAACATTGATATCGGGTTTTTAATAAGGGCAGGAATTAACTTTTCTTCGCCTTTAGTCTCATTTTGCCATTTTTCTTCTGTTATTTACTCAGAAAAGTCCTCTCTCATATTCAAAATTCTTTATTGTGGTACTTTCCATAGCTCTTCGAAGTTGGAATCTGCCCATAAGTGACACATGGTTGGTTGGTTCTTCGATCTCCAATTAACTATTTTCATTTATTCAATCTCCAATTAACTACAGCTATCCAATCTATGAAAATTTCATATTTGAGCTAACTTGGCGCCATCTGTACTCAAATACCAAAAATGTCGTATCGGCCTTACAGAGTACTTTCATTTTTGACCTGTTGAAGATATACTCTTGCAACTCGCGTATAGATGGCGCTAGCGGTATCGGATCTGGGATCTTGCTAAAACGCTAAAATATCATCTCGAGTTTTTAACTGATTTCGAAAACTACGTCCTCGAATTTACCTTTAATCAGTTCGGCCATATTCCCACATTTTCACCGAAATAATTAAACATTTTCAAAGTAAATGTTTTTCCAACAGAGAAAACTACTTGAGCCCAGCATGTGAATATTGATCTTGTTCTATTATGGATATATAAATGACGTGATATTGATGATAATACGATTTTCAGATTCGAAAATGTTCTATTTGTGCCATCATGCTTGAGGGTTCCTTTCACAAAACAATGATGATGTTTGCCAACACAATAAGGAATAAACATTTTGAAGGAAATCTAGATTTGTGTGGCCGAGAACACCGAGGTTACTGAAGGTATGATTTCATATTTTCCTCGAGTTTTATTTGCATTGTAATCATCTTTGTTAGATATCGATAATCAAAGCAATTTCTGTATGTCTCCCAAGTCCTCCAAGAAAAGTGACAAATAGATTATTACATACTTTCATTCAATGAGAGAGAATATCTTTTATAGAGTGGTAACCTAATATAATTCGTGTTTATGTTCAATCATTCCTATTCCCAGAATCCTTTTTAACATTAACATTAACAAATTTCTACTTGAAATTGAAATGATCATCTTTATCTTTCATGTAATGGTCAAATATCTATCGAAATGAATCGAAATTATACCTTGTAAGTTTCTATTTATGTTTGGTGTCCATAGTCATATTCAATGCTACTTTTACATTGGATCATATGCAAGTATCAACTGACACTTCAGGGCCCCATGCATTATCAGTCTTAGTTTGTCAATTGCACAACTAAAGTTGTGCACCTGAGATTGTAATGTTTGGGGCAGATTACGGATGTCAATATTCATTTGAAGAATACTTGAATATCGAACGTTTAGTTATTAGTTTTCTTTTCTAATCAATAAAGATAGGTTGTTCCTCTCCTCATATTCGAAAAACATTGATGGTCTATTGGTGATCCTGGAGCAGTTCCGAGTTGTTCCGGTTCAGTTCCAAAGGAATGAGAGTTCTACAAAACAGTTCCACACATCTAAGGAGGCTGTAGAAAATTAAGTTGGTAATAGACTATTCAGTAATATTTTGTGTTGGTGATTTTATCAAACAAATTCGGGGATCATTTTGGAAAAATATACCTATATGTATATCATCGCTTTAAAATTGTCTCAAGTTTTTAACTGATTTCTGTTTCGATAACTTCGTCCTCGAATTTACCTTTTCAGGCCGGCCATGTTCCCACTTTCTCAGATTTTCACCGAAATAATTAATCATTTCCAAAGTGAATGTTTTTCCAACAGAGAAAACTACTTGAGCGCTGAATGTAACATTGAACTTATTCTTTTATGGGTATCTAAATGAGGTGATATTGATGATAATATGATTTTCCAGATTCGAAGGCGTTTTATTTGTGCCATCATGCTTGAGGATTCCTCTCCAAAACAATGATGTTGTTTGCCAACAAAATAAGGACTATACATTTTGAAGGGAAATCAAGGTATGTTATATTGAGTAACTGTTCAATTTCATCATAGAAATAAAACATAAATATAACCTAGAAGAGTGTTTGGCAAATAACTTGAGAGTTTTTGAGCTTGCAAAAAATGTTTTTTAATCTCGCATACGATTACGATGGTATAAACTTGTATACCAATAGTATTTCAATTTGATCATTGTTGTATTGACGAATTATCGAATCCTAGATCAATTTTAGAGGCATAGGTATTGCCGGAATGTTCAAGTGCAGTTCAAACATGGGAATTCGTGTTTGAAAACGCAAAAACATTGTGGAATTTCACGGAAAGCCAATGTTGAGATATCATTCATTCATTCATGTTCCGTTCCTAAGGGGAACCTGTTCTTTTGGTAACCTGTTGTTCATATCTAGAACACTCGTCGTGTAGGAACGGGCTCGTTTTCCGTTCTTGTTTCTATTCCTTTCTGATGCAAAATTAAAATTACACCTCATAAGTCTCTATTTACATTTGGTGTCCATGATCAATGCAACTTCTACATTTGTTCATGTGCACAAATGACACTGAATTCCAAAACTACGTCCTCGAATTTACCTTTAATCAGGCCGGCGATTTTCTCAGATTTTCACCGAAATAATTAATCATTTTCCAAGTGAATGTTTTTCCAACATAGAAAACTACTTGAGCTCTGAATGTAACATTGAACTTGTTCTTTTATGGGTATCTAAATGAGGTGATATTGATGATAATACGATTTTTCAGATTCGAAGGTTTTTTATTTGTGCCATCATGCTTGAGGATCCTTTCCAAAACAATGATGATGTTTGCCAACACAATAAGGACTATACATTTTGAAGGGAATCTATGTTACTGAAGGTATGATTTCACATTTTCCTTAACTTTTATTTGCATTATAATCATCATTGTTAGATATCGATGATTACAGCAATTTCTGTATGTCTTCCAAGTCTTCTGCGGACAAGTGATACATACTTCCATTCAATGAAAGAGAATACCTTTTTTTGGAGTGGTTAGATCCTGAAAGAAATCGATAGGAAATTATTACTAACCTACTATAATTCGTATATACGTTCACTCATTTCTATTCCCAGAATCCTTCTTAACATTAACATTGACAAATTTTTACTTGAAATTGAAATGATCATCGTTATCTTTCAAATCATGGTAAAATATCTAACGAAATTGTACCTTGTAAGTTTGGTGTTTATAGTCATAGTCAATACTACTTTTACTTTTATCAAATGATACTTGAGGGCCCCATGCATTATTAGTCTTAGTTGACAATTTTAATGCTCTTGAGATTGTAATGTTTGGGGCACATTCAGGATGTCAATATTCATTTGAAGAATACTTGAATATCGAACGTTTAGTTATTAAATTTCTTTTCAAATCGATGAAGATAGGTCGGTCCTCTCCTCAGATTGAAAAAACATTGATACCGGGTTTTTAATAAGGGCTGGAATTAACTTTTCTTCGCCTTCAGTCTCATTTTGCCACTTTTCTTCTGTTATTCACTTAGAGAAGTCCTCCCTCATATTTAAAATTCTTTATTGTGGTGCTTTCCATAGCTCTTCGAAGTTAGAATCTGCCCATAAATGACACATGGATGGATTTTTACTATTTTTTCAATCTTCAATTAACTTTCTTCAATCTCCAATTAATTCAAGCTATCCAATATATGAAAATTTCATATTTGAGTTAACTTGGCCGCCATCTGTACTCGAATGCAAAAAAATCGTACCCAAATTACAGAGTGATTTTATTTTCTGAGGGCCGGTTTCACAATGTCTGGTTACCAATACTTAACTTGAAGTTACTGCTGCTACTGGCACTAACCAATGGCTAATGTACCGTTAATATTCTTCCTAACCGAAACTTTAACCCGAATAGTGTTTGGTCAAGTTACCTGAAGAATAACCAGACATTATGAAACCGGCCCTTAGTTGCAGAAGATATACTCTTGCCACTTGCGTATAGATGGTCTATCGGTGATCCTGGAGCAGTTCCAAGTTGTTCCGGTTCAGTTTCGAAGGAATGACAGTTCTACGAAACTGTTCCACGCCATCTATGATCATACCTCTATTGGTTATCCTGGAGCAGTTCCGAGTTGTTCCGGTTCAGTTCCAAAGGAATGGCAGTTCTACGAAACTGTTCCATCTATGATCAAACCATATACCTAATGTTCAATGGTCTATGGTTGATCCTGGAGCAGTTCCGAAGGAATGACAGTTCTACGAAAATGTTTTACACCATCTAAGATCAAACTATAGATCTAATAATAATCTATGGACTACAGAGTTAATGAAATTACGCAATCAATTTTTAAATAAATAAAAGAAGTGTGAAGTGTTATTGAATAAGAATTGTTGAAAAACGTCCGTAACAGCCGTTATGAACAATAATCTAAATCTAAAGGAAATACAATGTACTTATACTCCGTTCAAGAATTGACATCTCGGGAGGCTGTGAAAAATCTGATTTCAGTTTCGAAAACTACGTGCACGAATTTACTTTCAATTAGGCCGGCCATGTTTCCACTTTCTCAGATTTTCACCGGAATAATTAAACATTTTCAATGAAAGTGTTTTTCCAACAGGAAAACTACTTGAGCCATGCATGTAAATATTGAACCTATTCTTTTATGGTTATCTAAATATTGATGATAATACGACTTTTCAGATTCAAAGGAGTTCTATTTGTGCCATCATGCTCGAGGATTCCTTTCTCAAAACAAAGATGTTGTTTGCCAACACAATAAGGACTATACAGTTTGAAGGGAATCTAAGTATGTAAGGCTGAGAATACGGAGGTTACTGAAGGTATGATTTCATATTTTCCTTGAGTATTATTTGCATTGTAATCATCGTTGTAAGATATTGATAATCAAAGCAATTTCTGTATGTCTTCCAAGTCCTCTGCGGACAAATGACAAAAAGATTATTGAATACTTTCATTCAATCAAAGAGAATATCTTTTATAGAGTGATAAGATTCTAAAAGAAATCGATAGGGAATTACTACTCACCTACTATAATTTGTGAATATTCCCAGAGTCCTTTTCAACATTAACAAATTTTCACTTGAAATTGACATGATCATCATTATCTTTTATATAATGATCAAATATCTATCGAAATTATACCTCGTAAGGTTTTATTTACGTTTGGTGTCCATAATCATAGACAAGGCTACTTTTACATTGGTTCATATGCAAGTATCGAAAGACACTTCAGGGCCTGATGCATTATCAGTCTTAGTTGACAATTTTAATTACACAATTATAATTGTGCACTTGAGGTTGTAATGTTTGGGCACATTCGAGATGTCAATTTTCATTTGAAGAATGCTTGATTATCGAACGTTTAGTTATTAGATTTCTTTTTTAATCGATAAAGTAAGTTAGCTCCTATCCTCAGATTCGAAAAACATTGATGTTCTATTGGTGATCCTGGAGCAGTTCCGAGTTGTCCCGGTTCAGTTTCAAAGGAATAAATGTTCCACACATCTCAGGAGGCTGTGGAAAATTGAGTTGGTGATAGACTATTCAGTAATATTTTGGGTAGGTGATTTAATCAAACAAATTCGGTGATCATTTTAGAAAAATATACCTATATCATCGCTTAAAAATTGTCTCAAGTTTTCAACTGATTTCAGTTTCGATAACTTCGTCCTCGAATTTACCTTTTCAGACCGGCCATGTTCCCACTTTCTCAGATTCTCACCGAAATAATAAATCATTTTCAAAGTGAATGTTGTTCCAACATAGAAAACTACTTGAGCGCTGAATGTAACATTGAACTTGTTCTTTTATGGGGATCTAATGATGATAATACGATTTTTCAGATTCTAAGGCGTTTTATTTGTGCCATCATGCATGAGGATTCCTCTCCAAAACAATGATGTTGTTTGCCAACACAATAAGGACTTTACATTTTGAAGGAAATCTTGATATGCGAGGCTGAGAATACCGAGGTTACTGAAGGTATGATATAATATTTTCGTTAAGGTTTATTTGGAATGTAATCATTGTTGTTAGATATTGATAATTAAAGCAATTTCTGTATGTCTTCCAAGTCTTCTGGGGACAAGTGACACGTAGATTATTAGAAATTTTTATTCAATGAAAGAAAAGACCTTTTATATAGTGGTTGGATCCTGAAAGAAATCGATAGGAAGTTATTACTATACTACTATAACTCGTGAATATGTTCACTCATTTTTATTCCCAGAATCCTTCTCAACATTAACATTAACAAATTTATACTTGAAATTGAAATGATCATCGTTATCTTTCATATAATGGTCAAATATCTATCAAAATGAATCTAAATTATACCTTGTAAGTTTCTATTTACGTTTGGTGTCCATAGTCATTGCTACTTCTACATTGGTTCAACCTTCAATCAGTTCGGCCATATTCCCACTTTCCCACATTTTCACCGAAATAATTGAACATTTTCAAAGTAAATGTTTTTCCAACAGAGAAAACTACTTGAGCCCAGCATGTAAATATTGAACTTGTTCTATTATGGATATATAAATGACGTGATATTGATGATAATACGATTTTCAGATTCGAAAATGTTTTATTTGTGCCATCATGCTTGAGGGTTCCTTTCACAAAACAATGATGTTGTTTGCCAACACAATAAGGAATATACATTTTGAAGGAAATCTAGATTTGTGAGGCCGAGAACACCGAGGTTACTGAAGGTATGATTTCATATTTTCCTCAAGTTTTATTTGCATTTGTAATCATCATTGTTAGATATCTAATCAAAGCAATTTCTGTATGTCTTCCAAGTCCTCCAAGAAAAGTGACACATAGATTATTACATACTTTCATTCAATGAGAGAATATCTTTTATAGAGTGGTAATCTACTATAATTCGTGTTTATGTTCTATCATTCCTATTCCCAGTATCCTTTTTAACATTAACATTAACAAATTTCTACTTGAAATTGAAATGATCATCTTTATCTTTCATATAATGGTCAAATATCTATCGAAATGAATCGAAATTATACCTTGTAAGTTTCTATTTATGTTTGGTGTCCATAGTCATATTCAATGCTACTTTTACATTCGATCATATGCAAGTATCAACTGACACTTCAGGGCCCCATGCATTATCAGTCTTAGTTTGTCAATTGCACAACTAAAGTTGTGCACCTGAGATTGTAATGTTTGGGGCAGATTACCAATGTCAATATTCATTTGAAGAATACTTGAATATCGAACGTTTAGTTATTAGTTTTCTTTTCTAATCAATAAAGATAGGTCGTTCCTCTCCTCAGATTCGAAAAACATTGATGGTCTATTGGTGATCCTGCAGCAGTTTCGAGTTGTTCCGGTTCAGTTCCAAAGGAATGAGAGTTCTACAAAACAGATCCACACATCTCAAGAGGCTCAGGAGGAAGTAGGGTGAGGTTGCGACAAGAATCTAACCGAAAAATGTATTTTTCTCACTAGAAATAGATCAAATTCGAACCTCCGATTTCTCAAAGTTACAGACCGGAAAATTTTAAATTCGCGAGTTGAAAAATTGCGCCATTAAATATTTTCGGGTGATATAACGAGTTGTAATTTCTAAGAAAAATTTTCTCATAGTTTTAGAGATTTATCCTCATTATTGAAAATTTTACTGTATTCTTAAAATTGTGCATGATCAGTCTCAATCGAACCATTCGGTGTTTCAGGAAGATGGAGGACTACTCTTCATGCCTTCAGCCTCCATGCAAGAGTCTCTAGACATCGACAGGTGGATAAGTTTTGTTACCAATAAATAAAGTTATATGATATCAAGCGTTTATATTATTGACTATTGAAAAAAAAAATTCTGGTTCAATCCTAAAAACTTCTTTTGACGCAGCATTTGCACTAAAATAACCAAGTTCGAGCGACAACCGTCAGAGGGCACCACTGATCAGACTGGAGTTGCCCTCTGGCGGTTGACGCTCGAAGTTCTGACCCGACAGGTGCTGCCCTCTAGCGGCAGAAGCTCGAAGTTCGTTATTTCAGTGCTGCCCTCTGGCGGTTGACGCTCGAAATTCTGATCAGACAGGTACTGCCCTCTAGCGGCAGAAGCTCGAAGTTTATTATTTCAGTGCTGCCCTCTGGCGGGAGAAGCTATTCGTTAAATCGGACGTGCTGCCATCTAGCGGATGTGTAACGTACTAACTTGGCCTTGAAAAATAAGTCAAGGTCACGGTCCAATTTTTTGAAAAGCTTCGAGCCTCTGCCGCCAGAGGGCACCACCTATCTGCGTGAAATCAGTGCTGCCCTCTGGCGGTTGACGCTCGAAATTCTGATCAGACAGGTACTGCCCTCTAGCGGCAGAAGCTCGAAGTTCGTTATTTCAGTGCTGCCCTCTGGCGGGAGAAGCTCGAAGTTATTCGTTAAATCGGACGTGCTGCCATCTAGCGGATGTGTAACGTACTAACTTGGCCTTGAAAAATAAGTCAAGGTCACGGTCCAATTTTTTGAAAAGCTTCGAGCCTCTGCCGCCAGAGGGCACCACCTATCTGCGTGAAATCAGTGCTGCCCTCTGGCGGGAGAAGCTCGAAGCTTTTCAAAAAATTGGACCGTGACCTTGACTTATTTTTCAAGGCCAAGTAAGTACGTTACACATCCGCTAGATGGCAGCACGTCCGATTTAACGAATAGCTTCGAGCTTCTCCCGCCAGAGGGCAGCACTGAAATAACGAACTTCGAGCTTCTGCCGCTAGAGGGCAGTTCCGCTCAAGGAAACTTCACGCTTTTGCCACTAGAGGGCAGCACTGAAATAACGAACTTCGAGCTTCTACCGCCAGAGGGCAACACCGCTCAAGAAAACTTCACGCTTTTGCCACTAGAGGGCAGCACTGACATAACGACCTTCGAGCTTCTACCGCCAGAGGGCAACACCGCTCAAGGAAACTTCACGCTTTTGCCACTAGAGGGCAGCACTGAAATAACGAACTTCGAGCTTCTACCGCCAGAGGGCAACACCGCTCAAGGAAACTTCCCGCTTTTGCCACTAGAGGGCAGCACATGTATGTTGAAAGTAAATGCTGCGTCGAAAGAAGTTTTTAGGATTGAACAAGAATATTTTTTTTTCAATAGTCAATAATATAAACGCTTGATATCATATAACTTTATTTATTGGTAACAAAACTTATCCACCTGTCGATGTCTAGAGACTCTTGCATGGAGGCTGAAGGCATGAAGAGTAGTCCTCCATCTTCCTGAAACACCGAATGGTTCGATTGAGACTGATCATGCACAATTTTAAGAATACAGTAAAATTTTCAATAATGAGGATAAATCTCTAAAACTATGAGAAAATTTTTCTTGGAAACTACAACTCGTTATATCACCCGAAAATATTTAATCGCGCAATTTTCCAGCTCGCGAATTCAAAATTTTCCGGTCTGTAACTTTGAAAAATCGGAGGTTCGAATTTGATCTATTTCGAGAGAGAAAAAATACATTTTTCGGTTAGATTCTTGTCGCAGCCTCACCCTACTTCCTCCTGAGCCTCCCGAGATGTGTGGAACTGTTTTGTAGAACTCTCATTCCTTTGGAACTGAACCGGAACAACTCGAAACTGCTCCAGGATCACCAATAGACCATCACTCTTTTTCGAATCTGAGGAGGGGAACGACATATCTTTATTGATTAGAAAAGAAATCTAATAACTAAACATTCGATATTCAAGCATTCTTCAAATGAAAATTGACATCTCGAATGTGCCCTAAACATTACAACCTCAAGTGCACAATTATAGTTGTGCACTTAAAATTGTCAACTAAGACTGGTAATGCATGGGGCCCTGAAGTGTCTTTCGATACTTGCATATGAACCAATGTAAAAGTAGCCTTGTCTACCACTATGAACACCAAACGTAAATAAAACCTTACGAGGTATAATTTCGATAGATATTTGATCATTATATAAAAGATAATGATGATCATGTCAATTTCAAGTGAAAATTTGTTAATGTTGAAAAGGACTCTGGGAATAGGAATGAGTGAACATATTCACAAATTATAGTAGGTGAGTAATAATTCCCAGTCGATTTCTTTCAGAATCCAATCACTCTATGAAAGATAGTCACTTTCATTGAATAAATAGTATTTAATAATCTATTTGTCAATTATCCGCAGAGCACTTGGAAGACATACAGAAATTGCTTTGATTATCAATATCTAACAACGATGATTGAAATGCAAAGAAAACTTGAGGAAAATATGAAATCATACCTTTAGTATCCGTTTTCTCAGCCTCACATATCTAGATTTCCTTCAAAATGTTTAGTCCTTATTGTGTTGGCAAACAAAATCTTTGTTTTGTGAAAGGAATCCTCAAGCATGATGGCACAAATAAAACGCCTTCGAATCTGAAAAATCGTATCATCATCAATATCACTTCATTTAGATTTACAATTAAAATTGTGAACTAAGACTGATAATGCATGGGGCCCTGAAGTGTCTTTCGATACTTGCATATGAACCAATGTAAAAGTAGCATTGAATATGACTATGGACACCAAACATAAATAGAAACTTACAAGGTATAATTTCGATTCATTTCGATAGATATTTGACCATTATATGAAAGATAAAGATGATCATTTCAATTTCAAGTAGAAATTTGTTAATGTTAATGTTAAAAAGGATTCTGGGAATAGGAATGATTGAACATAAACACGAATTATAGTAGGTTACCACTCTATAAAAGATATTCTCTCTCATTGAATGAAAGTATGTAATAATCTATGTGTCACTTTTCTTGGAGGACTTGGGAGACATACAGAAATTGCTTTGATTATCGATATCTAACAATGATGATTACAATGCAAATAAAACTTGAGGAAAATATGAAATCATACCTTCCTTAACCTCGGTGTTCTCGGCCTCACAAATCTAGATTTCCTTCAAAATGTATATTCCTTATTGTGTTGGCAAACAACATCATTGTTTTGTGAAAGGAACCCTCAAGCATGATGGCACAAATAGAACATTTTCGAATCTGAAAATCGTATTATCATCAATATCACGTCATTTATATATCCATAATAAAACAAGTTCAATATTCACATGCTGGGCTCAAGTAGTTTTCTCTGTTGGAAAAACATTTACTTTGAAAATGTTTAATTATTTCGGTGAAAATGTGGGAATATGGCCGAACTGATTATAGGTAAATTCGAGGACGTAGTTTTCGAAATCAGTTAAAAACTCGAGATGATATTTTAGCGTTTTAGCAAGATCCCAGATCCGATACCGCTAGCGCCATCTATACGCGAGTTGCAAGAGTATATCTTCAGCAGGTCAAAAATGAAAGTACTCTGTAAGGCCGATACGACATTTTTGGTATTCGAGTACAGATGGCGCCAAGTTAACTCAAATATGAAATTTTCATAGATTGGATAGCTGTAGTTAATTGGAGATTGAATAAATGAAAATAGTTAATTGGAGATCGAAGAACCAACCAACCATGTGTCACTTATGGGCAGATTCCAACTTCGAAGAGCTATGGAAAGTACCACAATAAAGAATTTTGAATATGAGAGAGGACTTTTCTGAGTAAATAACAGAAGAAAAATGGCAAAATGAGACTAAAGGCGAAGAAAAGTAAATTCCTGCCCTTATTAAAAACGCGATATCAATGTTTTTTGAATCTGAGGAGAGGAGGGACCTATCTTTAACGATAAGAAAAGAAATCTAATAACAAAACTTTCGATATTCAAGCATTCTTCAAATGCAAATTGACATACTGAATGTGCCCCAAACATTACAATCTCGAGTGCACAACTTTAGATGTACAATTGAAATTGTCAACTAAGACTCAAGTGTCTTTTAATAATTTCACATGAACCAATGTAGAAGTAGCAATGACTATGGACACCAAACGTAAATAGAAACTTACAAGGTATAATTTCGATTCATTTTGATAGATATTTGACCATTATATGAAAGATAACGATGATCATTTCAATTTCAAGTTAAAATTTGTTAATGTAAATGTTGAGAAGGATTCTGGGAATAAAAATGAGTGAACATATTCACGAGTTATAGTAGTATAGTAATAACTTTCTATCGATTTCTTTCAGGATCCAACCACTCTATAAAAGGAGGACTTGGGAGACATACAGAAATTGCTTTGATTATCGATATCTAACAAAGATGATTACAATGCAAATAAAACTCGAGGAAAATATGAAATCATACCTTCAGTAACCTCGGTGTTCTCGGCCACACAAATCTAGATTTCCTTCAAAATGTTTATTCCTTATTGTGTTGGCAAACATCATCATTGTTTTGTGAAAGGAACCCTCAAGCATGATGGCACAAATAGAACATTTTCGAATCTGAAAATCGTATTATCATCAATATCACGTCATTTATATATCCATAATAGAACAAGATCAATATTCACATGCTGGGCTCAAGTAGTTTTCTCTGTTGGAAAAACATTTACTTTGAAAATGTTTAATTATTTCGGTGAAAATGTGGGAATATGGCCGAACTGATTAAAGGTAAATTCGAGGACGTAGTTTTCGAAATCAGTTAAAAAAACTCGAGATGATATTTTAGCGTTTCAGCAAGATCCCAGATCCGATACCGCTAGCGCCATCTCTACGCGAGTTGCATGAGTTTATCTTCAGCAGGTCAAAAATGAAAGTACTCTGTAAGGCCGATACGACATTTTTGGTATTCGAGTACAGATGGCGCCCAAGTTAACTCAAATATGAAATTTTCATAGATTGGAAAGCTGTAGTTAATTGGAGATTGAATAAATGAAGATAGTTAATTGGAGATCGAAGAAATAATGATAGTTATCGATTTAAATAAGGATCCAACCATGTGTCACTTATGGGCAGATTCTAATATCAAAGTGCTATGGAAAGTACCACAATAAAAAATTTTGAATAATATAATATATAATAATAATTTAAAAAAATTTTGAATAATATAATATATAATAATAATTTTCTGAGTAAATAACAGAAGAAAAATGGCAAAATGAGACTGAAGGCGAAGAAAAGTTAATTCCTGCCCTTATTAAAAACCCGATATCAATGTTTTTTGAATCTGAGGAGAGGAGGGACCTATCTTTAATGATAAGAAGAGAAATCTAATAACAAAACTTTCGATATTCAAGCATTCTTCAAATGAAAATTGACATCCTGAATTTGCCCCAAACATTACAATCTCAAGTGCACAACTTTAGTTGTACAATTGAAATTGTCAACTAAGACTCAAGTGTCTTTTAATAATTTCACATGAACCAATGTAGAAGTAGCAATGACTATGGACACCAAACGTAAATAGAAACTTACAAGGTATAATTTCGATTCATTTTGATAGATATTTGACCATTATACGAAAGATAACGATGATCATTTCAATTTCAAGTTAAAATTTGTTAATGTTAATGTTGAGAAGGATTCTGGGAATAAAAATGAGTGAACATATTCACGAGTTATAGTAGTATAGTAATAACTTCCTATCGATTTCTTTCAGGATCCATTCACTCTATAAAAGGTTTTTTCTTTCATTGAATAAAAATTTGTAATAATCTATGTGTCACTTGTCCCCAGAAGACTTGGAAGACATACAGAAATTGCTTTAATTATCAATATCTAACAACAATGATTACATTCCAAATAAACCTTAACGAAAATATTATATCATACCTTCAGTAACCTCGGTATTCTCAGCCTCGCATATCAAGATTTCCTTCAAAATGTAAAGTCCTTATTGTGTTGGCAGAAAACAGCATTGCTTTGGAGAGGAATCCTCAAGCATGATGGCACGAATAAAACGCCTTAGAATCTGAAAAATCCTATTATCATCATTAGATCCCCATAAAAGAACAAGTTCAATGTTACATTCAGCGCTCAAGTAGTTTTCTTTGTTGGAAAAACATTCACCTTGAAAATGTTTAATTATTTCGGTGAGAATCTGAGAAAGTGGGAACATGGCCGGTCTGAAAAGGTAAATTCGAGGACGAAGTTATCGAAACTGAAATCAGTTGAAAACTTGAGACAATTTTTAAGCGATGATATAGGTATATTTTTCTAAAATGATCACCGATTTTGTTTGATAAAATCACCAACCCAAAATATTACTGAATAGTCTATTACCAACTCAATTTTCCACAGTCTCCTGAGATGTGTGGAACTGTTATTCCTTTGAAACTGAACCGGGACACCTCGGAACTGCTCCAGGATCACCAATAGACCATCAATGTTTTTCGAATCTGAGGATAGGAGCGACCTATCTTTATCGATTAAAAAAGAAATCTAATAACTAAACGTTCGATAATCAAGCATTCTTCAAATGAAAATTGACATCTCGAATGTGCCCAAACATTACAACCTCAAGTGCACAATTATAATTGTGTAATTAAAATTGTCAACTAAGACTGATAATGCATCGGGCCCTGAAGTGTCTTTCGATACTTGCATATGAACCAATGTAAAAGTAGCCTTGTCTATGACCATCAAACGTAAATAAAACCTTACAAGGTATAATTTCGATAGATATTTGATCATTATATAAAAGATAATGATGATCATGTCAATTTCAAGTGAAAATTCGTTAATGTTAAAAAGGACTCTGGGAATATTCACAAATTATAGTAGGTATCGATTTCTTTTAGAATCCAATCACTCTATAAAAGATATTCTCTTTCATTGAATGAAAGTATTTAATAATCTTTTGGTCACTTGTCCGCAGAGGACTTGGAAGACATACAGAAATTGCTTCGATTATCAATATCTTACAACGATGATTACAATGCAAATAAAACTCAAGGAAAATATGAAATCATACCTTCAGTAACCTCCGTATTCTCAGCCTTACATACTTAGATTCCCTTCAAACTGTATAGTCCTTATTGTGTTGGCAAACAACATCTTTGTTTTGAGAAAGGAATCCTCGAGCATGATGGCACAAATAGAACTCCTTTGAATCTGAAAAGTCGTATTATCATCAATATTTAGATAACCATTAAAGAATAGGTTCAAAATTTACATGCATGGCTCAAGTAGTTCTCCTGTTGGAAAAACACTTTCATTGAAAATGTTTAATTATTCCGGTGAAAATCTGAGAAAGTGGAAACATGGCCGACCTGATTGAAAGTAAATTCGTGCACGTAGTTTTCGAAACTGAAATCAGATTTTTCACAGCCTCCCGAGATGTCAATTCTTGAACGGAGTATAAGTACATTGTATTTCCTTTAGATTTAGATTATTGTTCATAACGGCTGTTACGGACGTTTTTCAACAATTCTTATTCAATAACACTTCACACTTCTTTTATTTATTTAAAAATTGATTGCGTAATTTCATTAACTCTGTAGTCCATAGATTATTATTAGATCTATAGTTTGATCATAGATGGTGTAAAACATTTTCGTAGAACTGTCATTCCTTCGGAACTGCTCCAGGATCACCCATAGACCATTGAACATTAGGTATATGGTTTGATCATAGATGGAACAGTTTCGTAGAACTGCCATTCCTTTGGAACTGAACCGGAACAACTCGGAACTGCTCCAGGATAACCAATAGAGGTATGATCATAGATGGCGTGGAACAGTTTCGTAGAACTGTCATTCCTTCGAAACTGAACCGGAACAACTTGGAACTGCTCCAGGATCACCGATAGACCATTGAACATTAGGTATATGGTTTGATCATAGATGGAACAGTTTCGTAGAACTGCCATTCCTTTGGAACTGAACCGGAACAACTCGGAACTGCTCCAGGATAACCAATAGAGGTATGATCATAGATGGCGTGGAACAGTTTCGTAGAACTGTCATTCCTTCGAAACTGAACCGGAACAACTTGGAACTGCTCCAGGATCACCGATAGACCATCTATACGCAAGTGGCAAGAGTATATCTTCTGCAACTAAGGGCCGGTTTCATAATGTCTGGTTATTCTTCAGGTAACTTGACCAAACACTATTCGGGTTAAAGTTTCGGTTAGGAAGAATATTAACGGTACATTAGCCATTGGTTAGTGCCAGTAGCAGCAGTAACTTCAAGTTAAGTATTGGTAACCAGACATTGTGAAACCGGCCCTCAGAAAATAAAATCACTCTGTAATTTGGGTACGATTTTTTTGCATTCGAGTACAGATGGCGGCCAAGTTAACTCAAATATGAAATTTTCATATATTGGATAGCTTGAATTAATTGGAGATTGAAGAAAGTTAATTGAAGATTGAAAAAATAGTAAAAATCCATCCATGTGTCATTTATGGGCAGATTCTAACTTCGAAGAGCTATGGAAAGCACCACAATAAAGAATTTTAAATATGAGGGAGGACTTCTCTAAGTGAATAACAGAAGAAAAGTGGCAAAATGAGACTGAAGGCGAAGAAAAGTTAATTCCAGCCCTTATTAAAAACCCGGTATCAATGTTTTTTCAATCTGAGGAGAGGACCGACCTATCTTCATCGATTTGAAAAGAAATTTAATAACTAAACGTTCGATATTCAAGCATTCTTCAAATGAAAATTGTCATCCCGAATGTGCCACAAACATTACAATCTCAAGTGCACAACTTTAGTTGTGCATTTAAAATTGTCAACTAAGACTAATAATGCATGGGGCCCTCAAGTATCATTTGATAAAAGTAAAAGTAGTATTGACTATGACTATAAACACCAAACTTACAAGGTACAATTTCGTTAGATATTTTACCATGATTTGAAAGATAACGATGATCATTTCAATTTCAAGTAAAAATTTGTCAATGTTAATGTTAAGAAGGATTCTGGGAATAGAAATGAGTGAACGTATACACGAATTATAGTAGGTTAGTAATAATCTCCTATCGATTTCTTTCAGGATCTAACCACTCCAAAAAAGGTATTCTCTTTCATTGAATGGAAGTATGTATCACTTGTCCGCAGAAGACTTGGAAGACATACAGAAATTGCTGTAACCATTGATATCTAACAATGATGATTATAATGCAAATAAAAGTTAAGGAAAATGTGAAATCATACCTTCAGTGACCTAGATTTCCTTCAAAATGTATAGTCTTTATTGTGTTGGTAAACATCATCATTGTTTTGGAAAGGATCCTCAAGCATGATGGCACAAATAAAACGACTTCGAATCTGAAAAATCGTATTATCATCAATATCACCTCATTTAGATACCCATAAAAGAACAAGTTCAATGTTACATTCAGAGCTCAAGTAGTTTTCTATGTTGGAAAAACATTCACTTGGAAAATGATTAATTATTTCGGTGAAAATCTGAGAAAATCGCCGGCCTGATTAAAGGTAAATTCGAGGACGTAGTTTTGGAATTCAGTGTCATTTGTGCACATGAACAAATGTAGAAGTTGCATTGATCATGGACACCAAATGTAAATAGAGACTTATGAGGTGTAATTTTAATTTTGCATCAGAAAGGAATAGAAACAAGAACGGAAAACGAGCCCGTTCCTACACGACGAGTGTTCTAGATATGAACAACAGGTTACCAAAAGAACAGGTTCCCCTTAGGAACGGAACATGAATGAATGAATGATATCTCAACATTGGCCTTCCGTGAAATTCCACAATGTTTTTGCGTTTTCAAACACGAATTCCCATGTTTGAACTGCACTTGAACATTCCGGCAATACCTATGCCTCTAAAAATGATCTAGGATTCGATAATTCGTCAATACAACAATGATCAAATTGAAATACTATTGGTATACAAGTTTATACCATCGTAATCGTATGCGAGATTAAAAAACATTTTTTGCAAGCTCAAAAACTCTCAAGTTATTTGCCAAACACTCTTCTAGGTTATATTTATGTTTTATTTCTATGATGAAATTGAACAGTTACTCAATATAACATACCTTGATTTCCCTTCAAAATGTATAGTCCTTATTTTATTGGCAAACAACATCATTGTTTTGGAGAGGAATCCTCAGCATGATAGCACAAATAAAACGCCTTCGAATCTGAAAAATCGTATTATCATCAATATCACCTCTTTTAGATACCCATAAAAGAATAAGTTCAATGTTACATTCAGCGCTCAAGTAGTTTTCTCTGTTGGAAAAACATTCACTTTGGAAATGATTAATTATTTCGGTGAAAATCTGAGAAAGTGGGAACATGGCCGGCCTGAGAAGAGTGAAAAGGTAAATTCGAGGACGAAGTTATCGAAACTGAAATCAGTTAAAAACTTGAGACAATTTTAAAGCGATGATATACATATAGGTATATTTTTCTAAAATGATCCCCGAATTTGTTCGATAAAATCACCAACACAAAATATTACTGAATAGTCTATTACCAACTTAATTTTCTACAGCCTCCTGAGATGTGTGGAACTGTTTTGTAGAACTCTCATTCCTTTGGAACTGAACCGGAACAACTCGGAACTGCTCCAGGATCACCAATAGACCATCAATGTTTTTCGAATATGAGGAGAGGAACGACCTATCTTTATTGATTAGAAAAGAAAACTAATAACTAAACGTTCGATATTCAAGTATTCTTCAAATGAATATTGACATCCGTAATCTGCCCCAAACATTACAATCTCAGGTCAATTGCACAACTAAAGTTGTGCAATTGACAAACTAAGACTGATAATGCATGGGGCCCTGAAGTGTCAGTTGATACTTGCATATGATCCAATGTAAAAGTAGCATTGAATATGACTATGGACACCAAACATAAATAGAAACTTACAAGGTATAATTTTGATTCATTTCGATAGATATTTGACCATTATATGAAAGATAAAGATGATCATTTCAATTTCAAGTAGAAATTTGTTAATGTTAATGTTAAAAAGGATTCTGGGAATAGGAATGATTGAACATAAACACGAATTATATTAGGTTACCACTCTATAAAAGATATTCTCTCTCATTGAATGAAAGTATGTAATAATCTATTTGTCACTTTTCTTGGAGGACTTGGGAGACATACAGAAATTGCTTTGATTATCGATATCTAACAAAGATGATTACAATGCAAATAAAACTCGAGGAAAATATGAAATCATACCTTCAGTAACCTCGGTGTTCTCGGCCACACAAATCTAGATTTCCTTCAAAATGTTTATTCCTTATTGTGTTGGCAAACATCATCATTGTTTTGTGAAAGGAACCCTCAAGCATGATGGCACAAATAGAACATTTTCGAATCTGAAAATCGTATTATCATCAATATCACGTCATTTATATATCCATAATAGAACAAGATCAATATTCACATGCTGGGCTCAAGTAGTTTTCTCTGTTGGAAAAACATTTACTTTGAAAATGTTTAATTATTTCGGTGAAAATGTGGGAATATGGCCGAACTGATTAAAGGTAAATTCGAGGACGTAGTTTTCGAAATCAGTTAAAAACTCGAGATGATATTTTAGCGTTTTAGCAAGATCCCAGATCCGATACCGCTAGCGCCATCTATACGCGAGTTGCAAGAGTATATCTTCAGCAGGTCAAAAATGAAAGTACTCTGTAAGGCCGATACGACATTTTTGGTATTCGAGTACAGATGGCGCCAAGTTAACTCAAATATGAAATTTTCATAGATTGGATAGCTGTAGTTAATTGGAGATTGAATAAATGAAAATAGTTAATTGGAGATCGAAGAACCAACCAACCATGTGTCACTTATGGGCAGATTCCAACTTCGAAGAGCTATGGAAAGTACCACAATAAAGAATTTTGAATATGAGAGAGGACTTTTCTGAGTAAATAACAGAAGAAAAATGGCAAAATGAGACTAAAGGCGAAGAAAAGTAAATTCCTGCCCTTATTAAAAACGCGATATCAATGTTTTTTGAATCTGAGGAGAGGAGGGACCTATCTTTAACGATAAGAAAAGAAATCTAATAACAAAACTTTCGATATTCAAGCATTCTTCAAATGCAAATTGACATACTGAATGTGCCCCAAACATTACAATCTCGAGTGCACAACTTTAGTTGTACAATTGAAATTGTCAACTAAGACTCAAGTGTCTTTTAATAATTTCACATGAACCAATGTAGAAGTAGCAATGACTATGGACACCAAACGTAAATAGAAACTTACAAGGTATAATTTCGATTCATTTTGATAGATATTTGACCATTATATGAAAGATAACGATGATCATTTCAATTTCAAGTTAAAATTTGTTAATGTAAATGTTGAGAAGGATTCTGGGAATAAAAATGAGTGAACATATTCACGAGTTATAGTAGTATAGTAATAACTTCCTATCGATTTCTTTCAGGATCCAACCACTCTATAAAAGGTTTTTTCTTTCATTGAATAAAAATTTGTAATAATCTATGTGTCACTTGTCCCCAGAAAACTCGGAAGACACACAGAAATTGCTTTGATTATCAATATCTAATAACAATGATTACATTCCAAATAAACCTTAACGAAAATATTATATCATACCTTCAGTAACCTCGGTATTCTCAGCCTCGCATATCAAGATTTCCTTCAAAATGCATAGTCCTTATTGTGTTGGCAGAAAACAGCATTGCTTTGGAGAGGAATCCTCAAGCATGATGGCACAAATAAAACGCCTTAAAATCTGAAAAATCGTGTTATCATCATCAGATCCCCATAAAAAAACAAGTTCAATGTTACATTCAGCGCTCAAGTAGTTTTCTATGTTGGAAAAACGTTCACTTTGAAAATGTTCAATTATTTCGGTGAGATTCTTAGAAAGTGGGAACATGGCCGGTCTGAAAAGGTAAATTCGAGGACGAAGTTATCGAAACTGAAATCAGTTGAAAACTTGAGACAATTTTTAAGCGATGATATAGGTATATTTTTCTAAAATGATCACCGAATTTGTTTGATAAAATCACCAACCCAAAATATTACTGAATAGTCTATTACCAACTCAATTTTCCACAGCCTGCTGAGATGTGTGGAACGGTTATTCCTTTGAAACTGAACCGGGACAACTCGGAACTGCTCCAGGATCACCAATAGATCATCAATGTTTTTCGAATCTGAGGAGAGGAGCGACCTATCTTTATCGATTAAAAAAGAAATCTGATAACTAAACGTTCGATATTCAAGCATTCTTCAAATGAAAATTGACATCTCGAATGTGCCCTAAACATTACAACCTCAAGTGTACAATTATAATTGTGTAATTAAAATTGTCAACTAAGACTGATAATGCATCGGGCCCTGTAGTGTCATTTGATACTTGCATATGAACCAATGTAAAAGTAGCCTTGTCTATGACCACCAAACGTAAATAAAACCTTACAAGGTATAATTTCGATAGATATTTGATCATTATATAAAAGATAATGATGATCATGTCAATTTCAAGTGAAAATTTGTTGATGTTAAAAAGGACTCTGGGAATATTCACAAATTATAGTAGGTATCGATTTCTTTTAGAATCCAATCACTCTATAAAAGATATTCTCTTTCATTGAATGAAAGTATTTAATAATCTTTTTGTCACTTGTCCGCAGAGGACTTGGAAGACATACAGAAATTGCTTTGATTATCAATATCTTACAACGATGATTACAATGCAAATAAAACTCAAGGAAAATATGAAATCGTACCTTCAGTAACCTCCGTATTCTCAGCCTTACATACTTAGATTACCTTCAAACTGTATAGTCCTTATTGTGTTGGCAAACAACATCTTTGTTTTGGGAAAGGAATCCTCGAGCATGATGGCACAAATAGAACTCCTTTGAATCTGAAAAGTCGTATTATCATCAATATTTAGATAATCATTAAAGAATAGGTTCAAAATTTACATGCATGGCTCGAGTAGTTTTCCTGTTGGAAAAACACTTTCATTGAAAATGTTTAATTATTCCGGTGAAAATCTGAGAAAGTGGAAACATGGCCGGCCTGATGGAAAGTAAATTCGTGCACGTAGTTTTCGAAACTGAAATCAGATTTTTCACAGCCTCCCGAGATGTCAATTCTTGAACGGAGTATAAGTACATTGTATTTCCTTTAGATTTAGATTATTGTTTATAACGGCTGTTACGGACGTTTTTCAACAATTCTTATTCAATAACACTACACACTTCTTTTATTTATTTGAAAATTGATTGCGTAATTTCATTATCTCTGTAGTCCATAGAACATTAGGTCTATAGTTTGATCATAGATGGTGTAAAACATTTTCGTAGAACTGTCATTCCTTCGGAACTGCTCCAGGATCACCCATAGACCATTGAACATTAGGTATATGGTTTGATCATAGATGGAACAGTTTCGTAGAACTGCCATTCCTTTGGAACTGAACCGGAACAACTCGGAACTGCTCCAGGATAACCAATAGAGGTATGATCATAGATGGCGTGGAACAGTTTCGTAGAACTGTCATTCCTTCGAAACTGAACCGGAACAACTTGGAACTGCTCCAGGATCACCAATAGACCATCTATACGCAAGTGGCAAGAGTATACTCCGTTTAAGAATTATTGACATCTCGGGAGGCTGTGAAAAATCGAATTTAAGTTGGTAATAGACCATTCAGTAATATTTTGGTTTGCTGAATTCAGGTTGGTATAGGAATAACCCTAACATAATCCATAGAGATTAGAGACCTGCTTTGATGATTTTATCGAAGATATTGGTGAATAATTATAAAAATTAGCTGTGAATTTGAGTATTTTTTTGTCTTGTGCTATTGAAATGGCTGGAATTGACCAGGACACATCGCGCCTAACAACAAGAGAACGCCAGGCAGTTTATCGGTGTTACTTCGAGTTTTTCAAAGATTCGGCAGATATTTCCGCTAGCATTCATCGAGTTTCGCTAGTGTTTCAGGTAAACTGTTATTTATCTACTCGAAGTGTATTCTGATTGATCAATGTGTCTTAAATCTTCAGATTTCTCCAAGCACTGTTCGAAGAATATTAGCGAAAAAAGAAGAAGGCATGTCATTACTGCCTGGAATTAGCAGTGGAAGAAAACCTGTGCAAAGAAACATTGAATGATTTTGTTTTTGCTAAAATTAAAAACAATGAATATATCAGCTTGGATATCCTTTTTGAACTGGCTAAAGAGCACCTAGATTTCAATCAATCAAAGTCAACATTATATCATATGATAAAAAAAATTGGATATAAATACAAAAAAGTTGATCGAAGGAAAATTCTTATTGATAAACAGAAAAATATAATAAATAGAGTACGATTTTGTGGTAAATACCGAGAATACATGGAACAAAATGTAAAATTCATTTATCTAGATGAAACTTGGATATTCGAAAACGGTAGTCAAATTCGTCAGTGGACACTAGAAAGTAATCCAGAAGGTATGCCGAGTATATTCAAGGGTGAAGGCAGAAGGTACACTATTTTGAACGCTGGAACAATTGATGGATTTTTACCTGGATGTGATCTGATTCTTGACAGTGGTATTAATGATAAGGATAACCATAAAACTATGAATGGTGAATTATTTCATAAATGGGTCATTGAAAAATTGATACCTTCTCTGCAATTACTTGATACAAGGTGTGTTGTTATCATGGATAATGCACCATATCATTCGATTAAAGTTGATAAATTACCAACAACTGCTGCTCGTAAAGAAGTAATTCAACAATGGTTACAAGAATTAATATTCCATTTGAAGCGAGTTTCACTAAAACTAAACTTCTAAGTTTGATAAAACCATTTTCTGACGATCCAAACTTTAATAAGTACCATATTGATCAAGTACTAGAAAATGCTGGACACGAAGTCCTCAGATTGCCTCCATACAATTGTCAGTATAACCCTATTGAATTGGCTTGGAGTTTTTGTAAAATGTATTATAATCGAAGAATACAGGGAAAGTTAGGAGATAAGGAACGAGTGAAATGTCTTTGGAAAGAGGCACTTCAAGAGTGTACAGCTGATAAATGGAAAGCTTACGTAGAGCACCTTGAGAAAGAAATAAGAGAAGATTGGACAAAATATATGGGATATCATGATGTTTCAGACATACCACCTTTCATCATAAATGATGATTCTGATTCTGAAGATGATTGCGAAGACTGCGAAGAGTTATGTTCAGATGAGGAAATAATAACAGTTATGGTTATTGATTCTGACTCTGTCTGAGTTGTGGAGGGGTGGATTGAGTAGCTCAAACACAACTCTGCCGGTCCCAAGCCCGGATTGAGGAGGAGGGTTTAAAGGTAAGGCCAGCTACTTGCCTTTTGTAAAAAAAAAAGAGGGCTCATAGAGCAATCACAAAGGCCTTGGAACCGGACTGATTAACGCAGACGACGAATGCACGAAATAGGAAACAAGTAAGAAGGAATGTGAAATTTTGGATGTGGTGAGGTGAACATGTGCAAGAAGAAGACACTGGAATGAATATGTGTCCAGAATGGGCAATGAGAGATTAGCTAAGATTGCATGAAATGGAAAACCAGCCCCCAGATGCAAGAGGAAGCAGAATACTATTATTTTGGAAATTGAAGGGATTTTAACTGACATACAAGTTATGTATTGATTAACTTTTGATTGTTCCAATTACTGTAGTGATCTTCTAAACAATTCAGTCAATGATATATTATTTAATGCTTTTTTCTGGTTTTGTTTCAGATCTCAGTACTCTTTTCAAGATACCTCGTCAATAGAAATGGAATAGAAGAAATTGTTTGAAGGAAAAGGAAGCCCATCAATAGGATTATGTCAGCTTATTCAATAAACACATCAAAATCACTACACTTATACGTGGAAACAGAGTTTTCACTTAGAATTTTATCTGTGCTCTTGTATAATTTGTAGATATTTTAAATTTTAAGTTTATTTATTATACTTTCAGGGAGGCAGGGTTTTTTCAGCTGAGGTTTTTCCCTGAGCTCTTGTATCATACTTAGTATTGTATGGTTCCCTGTTGCACCAACCTCAGCTAATTGTGTTTGTTTGATTTGTATTATGTATTTGCTCTTAATCAAAAGAATATAATATATATTTATGTATATAACGTAGGTGTATAGTACCCCGTTCAAATTCCCTCTGCTGATACTGACATTGAACACAAGCTATATTGTTCCCAATTCAAAAGAATTCTGAATAATTGTAAAATTGCTCATCGATTATATTTTCAATAATGCATGGACAGTTTCAATAAATACAAATAAAAATTGACCTTCTTGAAGTATTCAACACCTTCCACTAAATAATTAACAAATTGGTTTATATATTGTTAGTTACAGTACAAAATTTCATATCGAAATTCTACATGTATTAGGTGTACAACTTTGCTTCTGCCTCGGATTATCACTTGTTTCGATCAATGGCACACGGCTTGGCTGACCAGCACTTCCGGTCTTATGAAGAAGTAAAAAATTGGATCAATTCGTGGATCTATTCAAAAGATGACCAGTTTTTTCAGAGCGGGATTCGTATGCTGCCTGAAAGAAGGGAGAAAGTAGTGGCCAGCGATGGACAATACTTAGAATCATAAATGTTTAACCAGTTTTTTACAATAAAGCCTCGAATTTCGGGAAAAAACAGCGGAAGCAAAGTTGTACACCTAATACTACATAGATTCTCAATTTTTGTTTCTGTCTTATTTCTTAATAATAATTTTTTTCCAATCTATCCACGTGGCCCAGTGCTTGCAAAATATAAAAAAATATTTTCTGTTGCACCTCCTTATAGGTGCCTGCTAGAATTTCATTAATTATCCTTCTTGAATACTGGCATAAAATGGTACTATAAATGGAGTTATATTTTATTTATATCCCGCCTCTCCTAGGTCTCTGTTAGAATTTTGCAAAATTTCGAATACCAATGAAGATTGCATGGTCTTGTTTTATTGATCTTCAATTTTCCATGGGTTACTTTTATATGAATGATATCTCAGCATTGCTTGCTTGGAAGTTATAATAATTTCATGTTAAAGCATTCCACTTTTGCGCTTCCAAACCTGAATTCCCATGTTCAAATTGCATTCTGGCGTAATTATTCGATTTCGATAATTTGTATACTAAACACTTTTCTAGGTTACATTTATGTTTGACATTCTTTGATTATTTCTATGATGAAATTTAGTAACTTTTTTGTAACTAGAAATAAAGCCTCGACTGGACGTTCATGGCCTGCTTCGATGTCAATAATTCTCAAATGGACTATATATCTTCTGCAACTAAGGGCTGGTCTGGTTATTCTTCAGGTAACTTGACCAAACACTATTCGGGTTAAAGTTTCGGTTAGGAAGAAGATTAACGGTACATTAGCCATTGGTTAGTGCCAAACCAGCAATTGTGAAACACTTTCCTATGATTGAAGTCCTAACTTCAGGTTAAGTAATGGTAACCAGACATTGTGAAACCGGCCCTAAGAAATGAAAAGTACTCTGTAAGTCTGGTACGATTTTTTTGCATTCGAGTACAGATGGCGCCCAAGTTAACTCAAATATGAAATATTCATATATTGGATAGCTAGAATTAATTGGATATTGAAGAAAGTTAATTGAAGATTGAAAAAATAATAAAAAAAAATCCAACCATGTGTCATTTATGGGCAGATTCTTACTTCAAAGAGCTATGGAAAGCACCACAATAAAGAATTTTAAATATGAGGGAGGACTTTTCTAAGTAAATAACAGAAGAAAAGTGGCAAAATGAGACTGAAGGCGAAGAAAAGTTAATTCCAGCCCTTATTAAAAACCCGATATCAATGTTTTTTCAATCTGAGGAGAGGAGCGACCTATCTTCATCGATTTGAAAAGAAATTTAATAACTAAACGTTCGATATTCAAGCTTTCTTCAAATGAAAATTGACATCCAGAATGTGCCACAAACATTACAATCTCAAGTGCACAACTTTAGTTGTGCAATTAAAATTGTCAACTGAGACTAATAATGCATGGGGCCCTCAAGTTTCATTTGATAAAAGTAAAAGTAGTATTGACTATGAACACCAAACTTACAAGGTATAATTTTGTTAGATATTTGACCATAATATGAAAGATAACGATGATCATTTCAAATTCAAGTGAAAATTATATTATAGTTAAGATAAATAAAAAAGATATTCTCTTTCATTGAATGAAAGTATGTAATAATCTCTGTTTCACTTGTCTACAGAGGACTTGGAAGACATACAGAAATTGCTTTTATTATTGATATCTAACAATGATGATTACAATGCAAATGAAAGTTAAGGAAAATGTTAAATCATACCTTCAGTAACCTAGATTTCCTTCAAAATGTATAGTCCTTATTGTGTTGGCACACAACATTATTGTTTTGTGAAAGGAATCCTCAAACATGATGGCACAAATAGAACGCCTTTGAATCTGAAAAATTGTATTGTTATCAATATCATGGCATTAATATACCCATACAAGAACAAGTTCAATATTTACATGCAGCGCTCAAGTGGTTTTCTCTGTTGGAATAACATTTACTTTGAGAATGTTCGAATAAGTGTGAAAATCTGGGAAAGTGGGAACATCGCCGGCCTCATTAACCCATTTTTACCCGATGTTCCGATATTGGAAATCGCCGACTTGTTCCCAGTATTCCAATAATTGACATACCCCCTTTTCTCCCCTTACTTTTCAACAACCGGTCACATATGGCCATAAGTTTGCAGATGTGATCAGTATCTATTTTTGCATGTTTAGACTAGGTTTGATCGCTTCAAATAATCTTTCTGTGATTCGTGAGTTCATAAATATTCTGATATGAAAATGGCTTCCAAAAGGTGAGTATTAGCACTACTTTTCTTTATGTTCCAAAATTGGAACACTACCTCCTAACTTCCAGGAAGGCTAACCGAGCCATAACAACCCCACTTCAAATAAAAAATAAAATACCTCCTAACTAATTCCTAAGGTCAGTATTCTCTGTACCGAATATAACTTCCTCTGATTAAATCTGCCTGTCTCCACTCTTCTGTTATGCTCATTCTAGTTGTCGATATCATAGTTGAATTTCTTCTTGACAATCAGCAGTTCACTGACTGCAGAGGTGAACTAACAACAGAAGAATAAAGAAAATTAAAATGAGTATCAGATTGAGAAAACAATTCTTGGGAAATTCCAGCATTCTTCTCATAAAATACGATTCATTCAGTCACTTACTTATATGGTGAACGGAATGAATATTCTAATGATCTTCAAATAAATGATATCTCAACATTGGCCTTCCGTGAAATTCCATGATGTTTTTGCGTTTTCAAACACGAATTCCCATGTTTGAACTGCACTTGAATATTCCGGCATTAGCTATTCCTCTACAATTGAGCTAGAGTTCGATAATTCGTCAATACAACAATGATCAAATTAAAATACTGTTGGTATACAGGTTTATACCATCGTAATCGTATGCGAGATTTAAAAACATTTTTAGCATGCTAAAAAACTCTCAAGTAATTTGCCAAACACTTTTCTAGGTTATATTTATGTTTTATTTCTATGATGAAATTGAACAGTAGGTTTGTTCGCGTCGCAGTTCGGAACTGTACTTTTTCGTTCAAATCAGTGAAATATAGTCCATTTAAGAATTATTGACATCGAAGCAGGCCATGAACGTCCAGTCGAGGCTTTATTACTAGTTACTAAAAAGTAACTAAATTTCATCATAGAACATAAATATAACCTAGAAAAGTGTTGAGTATACGAATATTACGAATTATCGAATAATTAAGCCGGAATATTTCGATTGCAGTTCAAACATGGGAATTCAGGTTTGAAAGCGCAAAAATATCGTGGAATGCTTTCATATGAAATTATCTGAACTTATCGTTCATATAAAAGTCAACCATGGAAATTTGAAGATCATTCAAATAAATATTTATTTTCACTCAGGACCATGCAATATTTATTGGTATTGGAAATCTTGCAAAATTCTAACCATATAACTATAAGAGTACCATTTTATGTCAGGATTCAAGAAGGATAATTAATGGAATTCTAGCAGATAGCTAGTGCTGCAACAGAAAAAAATTTTTGGATACTTCGCAAGCACAGGCCCAAAAGAATGGATTGGAAAAAACGTTATAATGTATTAAGAAATAAGAGAGAAACAAAAATTAAGAATCTATGTAGTACATGAAGAATTTTGACATTAATTTTGTACCGAACTATCAATATATGAACCAATTTGTGAATTATTTATTGCTCGGTGTTGAATACTTTGAGAAAGTCAATTTTTATATTCATTCATTGAAACTGTCCATGAATTATTGAAAATATTATAATTGATGAGCAATTTTACAATTATTCAGTATACTTTTGAATTGGGAACAATATAGCTTGTGAACAGGGTACCATACAGTATAAGTATAATAAATAAACTTAAAATATCTATGAATGATACAAGAGCAAAGATAAAAATATCATTGAAAACTTTGTTTCCTCGTAGTGTAGTGATTTGGATGTGTTTATTGAATAAGCTGACATAATCCTATTGATGGGCATCCTTTTGCAGGGAAGGTTTCAATAACCCATTTATGAAATAATTCACCATTCATAGTCATCCTTATCATTAATACCACTGTCAAGAATCGGATCAAATCCAGGTAAAAATCCATCAATTGTTCCAGCATTCAAAATAGTGCACCTTCTGCCTTGAATATACTCGGCATACCTTTTGGATTATTTTCTAGTGTCCACTGCCGAATTTGAATAGCCAAATTTTATCTAGATAAATGAATTTTATGTTTTGTTCTATGTATTCTCGGTATTTATCACAATATCGTACTATTTTTATTATATTTTTCTGTTTATCAGTAAGAATTTTCCTTCGATCAACTTTTTTGTATTTGTAGCCAATTTTTTTTATGATATATAATGTTGACTTCGATCAATTGAAATCTAGGTGCTCTTTGGCCAGTTCGAAAAGGATATCTAAACTGATATATTCATTGTTTTCAATTCTAGCAAAAACAAAGTCATTCAATGTCTCTTTGAAGGAATAATCATATCGCACAGGTTTTCTTCCACTGCTTATTCCAGGCTAATATTCTACGGACAGGGCTTGGTGAAATCTGAAAATTTAAGAGACATTGATCAATCAGAATACACTTTGAGTAGGTGAATATCAGTTTACCTGAAACACTAGCGGAAATGTATGCCAAATCTTTGAAAAACTCGAAGTAACACCGATGAACTGCCTGGCGTTCTCTTGTAAGGCGCGATGTATCCTGGTCAATTCCAGCCATTTTAATAGAATAAGACAAAAAATACTCAAATTCAGAACAAATTTTTATAATTACATATTCACCAATATCTTCGATAAAAAAATCAAAGCAAGATTTCTATGGGTAATGTTAGTGTTATTCCTATACCAACATGAATTCAGCAACCCAAAATATTACTGAATAGTCTATTACCAACTTAAATTCGATTTTTCACAGCCAACCGAGATGTCAATAATTCTTAAATGGACTATATATACTACCTGGAACGGCCCCGTCTTGAACGAAAAGTGAGGCAAAAAGTTTGCTTAGGCAACGTGTATTGCATACGGATATCTATCTCTTTCTATCCCATGTTGTTTAATGGAACGCTCGCGCATTTTTTGAATTTTATTTGAATTTGCAGATTACGTGATTTTTTCTTTGGATAAATTATGAAAGAATTAATTTTCCAAGCAGTACAACGTTTAAGCTAAATTTTAACTCTTATGGGGTTGGTAAAAAACCTCCAAAAGAACTAACCTGATGTAACGAGTCGTAATTTTTCATCTGGATCCAATTCAAATCGATCGCATACGTTATTCTGAAAATATTGGAAAAACAAAATATCAAACGGGGGTAAGTGGCTCCCAAATCCACCTTGCAATTTCATCGTTTTCCTTCGAAATGATGTTCATGAAACAAGCGCGTAATTAAATGAAAACGAAATTAGAAATACAATTTTTATTAAAATATTACAGTGTATATACAAAATTATGTCCAACAATTTTTAAATAAAACCAATTTTGTGAATGTTTGCCTTATGGTGGCACTTTTTCCATGCAATTCTAAATTTAATAGTCTACTATGGTAATAAATATTTTGGGTGTGAAAAAACAGAAGGTACAGCATCAGATTTCAATAACTTAGCAGTACTTCCAGGTTTCACAACATAATCAGTTGGAAGAAAATGCTCCCCACAAAGTTTGCTGTATTATATTTAGTTGGAGTCCAGTTAATTCTGCGAACTGCCTTTATCCATAACTGCAGGATTTCTGGTTGTTTGAATGGAAAACTAGTAAAATTTAATCCACTATCGATCTATCAATGTTCCAAATGTAAATATTACACCAACTTACCCATGAAAAGATATTCGCCGATGATCTTGCTCGTTCTTGCATCCAAACGCTGCACAATAATACACCATTGTTTCTTAATTTCAATTGAAACTATCACAAATATCACAATAATAGTCAGTCCACACACCTGATTTCGAATAACAGGCAAACAAAAAAGATTTTCAAACAAACATAACTCGTTTCAGTCAGCATTCCATTTGAATTCAATGAGTATGACTAGGAGAGGTTACCGTAACTAAGTCTATCTTTGTCTTGGCTGCCCCTGGCCTCACTTTTGATGATAAATTTGAAGGGACGGGTCCGTTCCAGGTAGTATAGCGTTCATTCAAATAGAAACAGTTCGTTAGGAAATCTGCCTAATTTCTGAAAAAAAAAAACCTCAACCACGAGAACAATGACAAAAGTGGTTGGACTTTTTTTCAATTTGCTATTCCAAAAAAAATTCCCAGAGAAATGTTCCTATTTGAAACAGCGGAATCGCGCCCGGATATAACTTTACACGTATACTGACCTATAGCAGAACGTTTTCCGCTGGTTTGTTGACTTCAATCAATTCAGAGCCCAGAGTACTAAAGACGTCACAAAAAGCGGTCATAACACTGTCTAACTAAATGTATACGTAATATTCCGCGACAAATAACTGCTTTCCAGCCAGGTGCGGGTTACTACGGGGCTTGACGCACTAGGGCGTTACGCCCTAGCTGTCGCGGGAACATGCCAAAACCAAACCGTCAGAAAGACGTAAACAAAACAGCAAAAATGACGGGTTTGGCGTTGAACAGCTGTCAGAGCTTGAAGCCCCGAAAATTCGGGTTATGCACCAGGAGGAAGGGGAAGGTAGCGCGAGGGCTTGACGCTCCGGCACTGGAAGGGTCAAACTTATGTCATATTTGGTTTGGAGCACTCCTGGGGCGCCCCAGAAAGTGGCTGGAAAGCACTTTATATTTCAACTTCAAGCACATTTGAACCATATATATTTAAAGTAACGATATTTTTTCACCAAAAAAAGTAAATAACTTTTGATATCCAAAAGGTTGTCCTTCAGGCTTCAACCTATAATTTTTCCTTATAAGTACTGTGTACTTTCAAGTCGAATGTCAATACAGGTGAAGTATAAGGTGCTTTCAATTTAGGGTTTCGTGCACCTGAGGGCTCGGTTTTTGTTTTTTTGCGCACGCTTTTCGAAGCAAATCGAATGCGCGAATATCATATTTCGTGCACTGGAAGAGCTCAGACATCTACAACGAAAGCCACAATTGAAGGATATAAGTTAAACAAAAAATTAAATTATAAAGATTTAATGAAAGGTAGAACTATTGTTTACGCCCACTAACAGATTTTTGTATGGAATCACTTTTTCATAAGAAATCGATAGGTTAGTTTAGGTTACTAGTCTTAATATCAGGAAACTTATAGTACCTTACATAATATAGTTTTGAACTAACCTAACCTTACCGTCAGACGAATGATAGACGAATTTTTCGAGTGTATTAAATCGGTCACCTAGATGCAATACCCGACAAGTCACACATCCATTTTTGAACTTATTTTTATCATTTTCCCGAGAATCCCTAATTTTTCAATTCGATACTAATATTTTTCAATATTATTTAACATTCAGTTCACAAAGTTTGAGTTGTCCACTTCTTAAAAATAAAGAATCTAAAAATTTTTTACATTTTTATTGAATTTCATTCCTGTGGACTTGTCCTGTTTTGCATCTAGGCGACTGAAATACAACCTTTGAAAAATTATTTATCCAGAAATAGGAGTTTCCTGAGAATGAGGGCTGGTACCAATCAAGTTTTCATCTAGAACTACAACAAAGGAAAAATCGACAAGGGCTCAGGTTGAGCATAAACATTAGTAAAGCCAAAAATTATAATATAAAATATTAACAGAAATTTCCTGCCTAGAATCCAGGAATGACTTTGCCCTTCTTGGAAGCTTTCTTCAGTTTATTCATCTTCTTTGTCTTCTTTCTTTTGTCTATATTTTCTTGTCTCTTCTTTTGTCTATCGTCTTTGCCTTTTTCTACTGCTTCATGTCTTGCCTCCCACTTCTTTTTACTAGATTTATGTTGCTGTTCTCTTTTTTTAATAGACTTCTTCAATAATGTTGGATCATCCTTAACTTTTTCCCCACTTGCTTTAGCCAACGCATTTTTCCAAATTGTTTTTTCTTTTATTTCAATAGCTTTTTCTACATCCCCACTTTCTTTCAAATGATCCAGTTTTTCTTTTTGTTTTTCCAAGTTTTTGAGTAATTTTTTTGGATCAGTGGGTCCTTTCTTTTTTCCTTTCTTTCCTATATCAGAGAAATCGAATTTGGAGAATACCATTTTACCTTCACTATTAAATACTGGTTTCGCTACTTTTTCATTGACTTCTTGTTTCACCTCTTCAGTTTTTATTTTTCCAATATCAACAAGTTTCTTTTGCATTTTTCTCTCGTTATTTTTGGTTTTTTTCCTCAATTTATTTTGAATTCCTTTTTTAAACATCTTATCCTTATAGCTCAATTTACTCCTACCCTTCATGGCATTCAACCGTTCCTGTAATTCTGTTAAAGATTTTGCTCTACTTTTATTATCGGTAGTATTGGCCACTGGTTTTTTCTGCATATTAGAAACATTGTCTTCCCTATCCTCCTCTGAAATTTACCAATAAGGTTATTAATATTTGAATGTTTCAAAGTAATTCTCAATACTCACCATTTCTCGAAGGCATGCAAGTAGAAGCAAATAATTTTTTTATGAAACAATTCTCTTGTACTACCAACGATTCAATTTTTGAAAGAGTCAAAGGTTTTGGATTGTCTTGTGATAAATGCATTTTGAAATATTAAGTTTTAATTTATTTACACGTTCATATAAAATATAACTGCATTTCAAATAATCCATTGATGTAGGTTAAATTATTCGTCATAGAATAATTCATCATGTTTTTCTTTGGAATTTCGTTTCTTTTTCAATTCAACAAAACCTTATAAATTTGTGATACACTATTATTTCTATCATTCCTCAAATTCAGGAATTTGAAAAAATTGCTTTTTTCTTGAAGCTTCAATAATCAAATTATACAAATCAGAAAAGAGTCCCATAAAAGTCATAAACCAAAGTAGATCATGTGGCAACCAGAACCAAGAATTCAAGAATGAGCAGCGCTCGTCCAATAGAACATTAACATTTTATTTGAGAGAAAGCAGGTTATTCTTATAAGAATAAATCGAAAAGTTTAAAGAATATGTCTGGAGAATCTTTATCAGGTACATTCTGTTCTATGAATAAGTGATAAATAAATCCAATTTCGATTGTTCTGAACTTTTAGCTATCTTCACTTCTGAAAAATATGGAAATGATGAAAGTGGCGATGGCTCTGAGGCAAGCCCACTCAAAACTATTTTACAGGCTATGAAAAAAGCCGGTAAAGAACCTTTTCCGGTGATATATGTTGATGGCAAGAAAGAAGATGTGAAATTTGAAGAAGCGGCTAAATCTCAGTTGAAGAAAATTCAGAAAATATGGGTTAGAGAGAACTATAAACAGCAAGATAAATTGAAAAAGGAGGAAGAAGATGCAGGTAGAAGAGAAAAGAATTTTGAGGAAGCCAAAAAAATAACTATAGAAGAGGATAAAACACTTTCCAAAGCTAAAAGAATCAAAATTTCCCAAGGTGAGGTTTTCTGATTATATGAATCATTTGTAATAATGAGATATAAGGGTATCCTGATTGAGTTTCTTAACCGAAGGTTTTATTCCACTATTTACAAAAAGTCAAGTTTGAATCTACATTAATTTGCACAAACTTTCAATCAAGATTTCGTAATTATGTATTGTATACATATTGAATTCAAATAATTTATATGAGATTGCATCATCCATTCTTCGAAGTGCAAATGTTTATTGTTCATGGAATAGCATAAATTATTATCTTCACTTTTATCAAGAATGTAGTTATCAGAAGGAATTATTTACTTTTAATACTTCTATTTGAAGTGTGTTGAAAAAAAAACAGGTCAAAACTTATGGTTCAGATTAGAGTTCATGTTCATCAGAAACACTGGTCCTGAACTGATTTCATTTTACTGGATTTATTAGCTGGTTTTGGTTCAATGTCAACCTCAAATTTTAGTGGCAATTTTCAAACAACTGGATAAATTGCTTTTTTTCTCCTACTAATATTATATCCTCATTTTATGGAGGGTTAGCTTGTCAAGGAAAATTGACCTAATCAGATTAATTCTACCAAATCACTCTCACAGAAGTCGGGTACATATACATTTGGTTCTTTAATTCAGAGAAGCAGCTTTTCTGTGTTCAGAAATCAAGAACTACCATATTTCACCAAACTTTTCTTAGAACTTTGGGATGATATAACTGGCACATTGCCTTATTGATGTTTTAAATTTTATCTCTGCCTCAATTTAAAACTAGTGCCTTTGAATGCACTTGTCCCAGTTATATCTAATTTTCTTTTTATTCTAGATGTGGTTTATTTTAGCTGATATGATTTTTGCACGAGTGAATTCCTTCAATTGGGTTCTGCCTATATTTTTTATTCAATCATTAAGTGAAAAATTTCTTAGAATATCATTTCTATATTTCAAATATTTTTCATAAACGTTTTTCTAAACTTCCGATTTTAGGAAAAGATTTTAGAGGTCAACGCATTAAAATTTTTGGTTGGGCTCATCGTATAAGGAGGCAAGGAAAAGGAATGATGTTTATAACTATCAGAGATGGAACCGGTTTTCTACAAAGTATTTTAACAGATAAATTAACTCAAACATATGATGCATTAATTCTCACTACAGAATCATCCATAGTTCTTTATGGCGTTCTTAAAGAACTTCCAGAGGGCAAAAGCGTAAGTTATTCATTACCTGAACCTTGAAAAAGAAATCTAGAACTTTTTCTGTAGGCTCCAGGTGGTCATGAATTAGTTGTTGATTATTGGGAACTCATTGGTTTAGCTCCAGCGGGTGGGGCAGATGCCATTCTAAATGAACATGCATTACCTGACGTTCAAGCTGACAACCGCCATATAATGATTCGAGGGGAGAATACTGCTAAAATTTTGAGGATTCGTTCTGTATTACTCCAAAGTTTCAGGTGAATAATTCCATCACAAATATTTTCTACTAGAGGTTGATTTTATGCAAACACCATTCTATCAATTTTTGTCAAGCATAAATCGGTAAATGAAAGAACTGGTTTGGATCATGATAGATTAGATACACAATTGAGTTGTTTTTTCAAACGGCAGCCCCCATTTTAGTTATATTTTTGAGTATGATCTACCCAGGTTTTTGAATCTTATCTGCAATATTATGTGTCGAAATAGCGTCGCACATAGTCTAACGGAAACATTCGTAACTTCAGAACCATTCAGAATAGCTTAATCAAATTTTTTCGAGTTGGTTATTCAAGATTAAGCTCATGTTTTGAGGTGCACACGAAGGTCCATCGCCTACTACTACTAGCAGAAACTGTGAGAAAAATTGTGACGAATTTTTGGTCAACCGTCATTGGCTGGTTTGAGCTTTTGCTATGCTGGGTCCACATCACGAATATGGATTTCCATGAGGAAAGTTTATGAAAATGGAATGCTTATGGATAACAAAATATATCCACGTCCGGTACTTAAAGCCGGAAAGAATTGCTTCGGTTGTATTCTGCAGACGCCAAATAGTACCATATCCATCGAGCTATTCGTGAAATAATGCCACAATCGACAATGTACTGCAGAATTGGGTTACGACCCAGATCAATTGAAAATTATTGATCTGAGCAATTCAACTGAAATTGTTCTCCATAAAAAATCAGAAAGTGTACTCTCTTGAATAAACCTACAATTATTCAAAAATACTAATTTATATTGGCAATTTAAAAAAAAAACCAACAGGTGCCTCATCCAATATTACGTAACAATTTAAAATTATTTTCAATGAAATGCAACAGGAGATTTCCAAAGAAAAACATTCAGATCAGCATTTCAATTCAAGATAAGTTATCAATTACAATGATGATTATTAATTCATCAGAAATCAATGCTCAATGGTAACTGAATTTTGCACGATTTTCATCTTAAAGTTTCTGAGAAGAGCTCTGGGTGGTTTACATATGTTTTCTTAGGTTTTCTGAAGTGCAAACTGAAAATTTTACTCCACTTGGCATTTTGATTTGTTATTCAAAAGTTGTAACAAAAATAATAAACTTCTCTCGATTGAAAACAATTTATTAAACATATCAAGCCTTAAAAAATAAGAGCCAGTTCGATTTATATCAAGCATTTTTTTTTATTAATAATCAATTGAAATTTTTAGAGAACATTATTTAGATAGAGGTTACGCTGAGATAACTCCACCTCATGTTGTCCAAACTCAAGTAGAGGGAGGTGCTACTCTTTTTAAGTTAGATTACTTTGGGTATGTTCCATTCTGATAAAAAAAAAATTTTCAATAATTTTGAAACACACTTTTCAGAGAAGAAGCCTTTCTCACCCAAAGTTCTCAACTTTATCTTGAGACATGTTTGCCTTCAATGGGAGACGTTTTTTGCATTGCTGAGAGCTTTAGAGCTGAACAAAGCAGAACAAGGAGACATCTGGCTGAGTAAGTACCAATGTATTCTGATTATTTTGTAGGGTATTTTATGCTTAATTTACAACAAGGTGGTTGCACTGTTATTTGGCTACATTTGGTTTTTTCTGATTCTTGACAGATAACTTGAAATTTAAACATATTGCTTGCTGGTGACTTGCACACTTTTCGATATTTCTATGGGTTGGTCTATAGTTCTTCTTGATTCTGAAAGCCAATATTGGCTAGGTTCGGTGTAAAATACTGTTTGTACATTAACTTTCTCATTGTAAACTGAGGAACTACTGATCAACTTGTTTGTACAACAGGCCCAATAAATTATAATATATTTCGAAAAGTGGTAATTATAGTTAATTTGCAGATATACCCATGTTGAAGCAGAGTGTCCTTTCATTACCTTTGATGAACTTTTAGATCGATTGGAGGATTTAATATGTGACGTTGTTGACAGAGTTCTGAAATCACCATATGCAGATATTGTTCATGAACTGAATCCAGATTTCAAAGTGCCGGAACGTCCATTTTTAAGAATGAATTATGCAGATGCTATCGAATATCTCAAAAAAAATAACATAACAAAACCAGATGGTGCATTTTACGAGTTTGGAGAAGTAAATAGACTTTCTAACTTTTTATGCCGATGATTTTGACTGCGACTTCATACTCCCTAACAGTAAATGACTTTTTAGGACATTCCAGAAATGCCTGAAAGAAAGATGACGGATCAAATCAACAGGCCTATTATGTTGTGTCGTTTCCCAGCAAATATCAAATCATTTTACATGAGTAAATGTCCAGAAGACCGCAGATTGACCGAGAGTGTCGATGTTCTTCTGCCCAATGTTGGTGAAATTGTTGGTGGTTCTATGAGGATTTATGATTTAGAAGAACTTTTAGAAGGGTAAATACTCAATTAGCTATATCTTCATACAGGGTGTCCTGATTTTAGGTTGATATATTTCAGGACGTTATTCTAGAGGTTGATTTATGGAATAAACTTCTTATCAACCTACGTCCTAAAAAGCACCCCTGGGGAGTTAGAGCCCCTTTATTAAGACCCCTAAAAACCGATTATTTTGTCAAAATTTGGCATGTTCAAACTACATTCAGTATGTGGGTATTTTTGGATCAGCCATTGTTTGGAGATTACAAAAAAATACTTATTTGAATCAAATTGAAAATTCAATCAAATCACCAGCTCAGGAATTAGGAGTAATTTTATGAAATTCCGCCCCCCCCCCCCTGAAATATCTCCGCCACTGGTGGAAATAAGTATTTCTTGATATCACCAAACATTTTGTCTTATCCGAAAACCCCCATTTGGATCTGCCAAATTTCGAAAAAAATAATTGAAAACTATTTTATCTTTTCAAGCTTTTCAGAATATCAGAACATATAACCACAAAATTTCAACCACACCCTGATATGTTTTGAAATGAAAGAAAATAACTGCTGTTTAGAACTTCTGAGACTTTTATGAATAATGTGTAGCTTTCGATTTAGCAATCTGAGCTCCTCCCCAGTGCACAAAATATGACATTCGCGAATTCGATTTGCTTCGAATAGTGTGCGCAAAACAACAAAAACCGTTGAAATTTTGTGTCCACATATATGGCATTGATTAAATGAATTATGTTGAAATTCAGCTTTCAAGCTGTCCAATGTGAAAGAAAGAGCTCCATTCATGTTGTGTGGTGACACTGCGTTTATTTTGAACTCGGTAATAACTTATCTTATAGGAGATTTTAAGAATATTATTCATTACAGTTACAAGCATGAAGGAATTGACCCCACCCCTTATTACTGGTACACTGACCAAAGGAAGTATGGAACTTGCCCTCATGGTGGTTATGGATTAGGATTAGAACGTTTTGTGTGTTGGCTGCTGAATCGGTACCACATTAGGGAAGTCTGTTTGTATCCACGCTATTTGAACCACTGTAAACCTTGAAATTCTTTCAAACCTTTCCAGTTGCATGCATTTAACTATTGAATAAATTGCTTTGAAGGAACATGTATCAGTCTATTTCCCCCAAGATATTTATCCATTGGATGGAATATCAACTGGTTAAACAATTAGCCATCTTAGGAAGAACAAAAATGTCAAAATTTCTGCTACAGTAATAGAAGAAAAAAGTGTTAAATATGCACATAATTCAGTTTGCATTAGCCTTATTCAAAATTTTTATTCCAAATTGTTCAATGAAATAGGGAAATCCTTATTATGTTGTTAGCATCGATATAAGTTGGATAGGTCATTGTCCATTGAAAACATAGTGAGGTGACTGTATGGGAATAGAGCTTGAAATTTGAACATTTTTATTCAAATCCCAGCATTTTGAGGAAGATTCAATGTAATTGGTATAGACTCTGTTATATTTTTGATAATGGTGTTGAAATATAAGACACAAAGCGAAATTTTTATTGCTCAAATTCCATAGGAATTAGGGTATTTTTGAGCGCTCGTTCTATTTAGACGAGGGCTATATCATTTCCTCACGATGACTGTATTTTTCGAATTTTGAGCCGAAAATGCGTCTCAAACGAATAGGTTCGACTCAGTGATGACTCCCGAACGGAACCACCTAGAAACTTGAAATTTTCAGGGTAGGTTCAAATCTCGAATGCTGGGGTTAAGTTCGTTATTGGGCAAAATTCGACCAGGGGTTCCGTCAATGAGGCCGTTCGAAATTTTGTTTTTCTGATTACTTCGAAACTACTGATTTGAGCGAAATGAAATTTTGCACTCAGATGGAGAATGACCATTGCAAGCAAAATTTGAGATGGGGTTCCGGGAATATGGCCGTTCAAAATATTTTTCCTTATAATTTCGAAACAACTCATTGGAGCGGAATGAAATTTCGGACATAGATGAAAAATAATGTATTCAAATTACGTGCGAAATTTTGTCTAGATCGCATTACCAAGACGATATAAACTGTAGAAGATTATCGAAAAAAAATCCTTGTACCCCTGTAACAGCTAAATCGGCATAATTGACAAAGAGCTGTTGTCATTTTTTTGACAGTTGTCAAAAAATTTTTCAGTAGAAAGTGGATGGGCCTCACTTATGTTGTATACAGCAATTTTACTGCCTGGACACAACAACCTCTAAAAGATCGCTGAATGAGGTAGGCGGCTTTCTTGGCTCTACTGCAAACTTCCGTAATATGTTCTGGCCAGTCTAGATCAGAATTGACGGTCACATCAAGATCATGATAGCTGCGGACCACAGTGAGGGGCGGAATGACTCTTAAGTCGGCGCTCCATGGATCGACAGATCCGACAAGTCCAAGTCTCCTGTCTCTCAGAGAGAAAACCAATTCCGCTTGAAGAGAGATTTACGCATATGCATGGAACAACTTAGTTTGAATTCTATTATTATTGAGTATATTTCAAAGTGCTGTTATCTATTTTTGCCTACATCGGCATGAAAGCTCTATTCCCCTAAGGTTCAGTCTTCTTAAAAGACAAGTTTACGACAGACCTGCTGAG
Source organism: Aphidecta obliterata (assembly GCA_963966015.1). Classification (NCBI taxonomy): domain Eukaryota; kingdom Metazoa; phylum Arthropoda; class Insecta; order Coleoptera; family Coccinellidae; genus Aphidecta; species Aphidecta obliterata. The sequence continues at coordinate 13,010,240 of OZ014432.1, forward strand.
TAAGGATAGGAGATCATTAAAACTATAGTTACCATATAGTAGGCCTCACTGCAAGCAGATTCAGATGGCTATATCGACGAAACCCTTCGGCGGATTTCGCCTAGTAACGAACTTGACCGCGCATGCAGGCCTCGAACGTATCCTAAAAATTTCAACTCTAGCCCCCTCCTTTCAAGAGCTGTTGTGTTTAAGGGCGGCCGGACAGAATTAGTCCAACCTAATCGTTTAAGACCATTTTCGGCTCAAAATACAGACACTTGGGCAAAATAATAATGCTCTTGTTTATAAAAACAAGCGTCCAAAAAGGAAAAAACGTAATGAACAAACGATATAGTTTTATTCTCACTTATATGTACATGTAAAAAAAATCAAAGATAATAGTATAAAATCTTAAATATTTGAAAATATAAATCTATTGAAGTAATAATCGATAATACATGTTTGATTCGAATAATGGAAATCCTACAGAAGAAAGTTTTCCCAGGTAATAACTATGGCACATTACACTGTAAATATAATAATATAAAGTGTTATTTTATGTAGGATTTTTTGCCAATTGATACATTTTTGACAGAATCGTTCACTTTTGATTTTTAGGAATTAATTGGATGTTCTAATTTTTTGATCAGATATACCTTCTTTCGAGAAAATCGATTTTTTATCTTAGTCAATTAAATCATTCCAAGGTGGAGCCTTAGGAGAACTAATGTTCTTTGTGGCCATCAATTAAAACGATATTTCATTTTTTATGATCAAATACTTCAATATAAGTTCAGTTTTTCATTCATTCATCATGTTGAGAGTATTTCTTTGGATTTCAGTTGAAGAGTCATTGAATTTCACAATGCATACTCAAATAGGTACAGCAACAAACGAATGAACTAACTGAAAACTATCTTTGTGACCAAAGCCGTACGAATTTTGATATTTCTTTGGAAACAGAAGTCTGATATCGATATATAGGTATGTAACAATAATTACAAAAAGATGTTAGATTCTTATGATTTACTATGAAAATGAAGGGCCATCCTATCAATTGCCTGTACAGCCTTCGTTTCATCTAAATCTTCAAGAAAGCCTCGAATTTCCTTGATAGTTGCAACTTGTGTCTGAAAAAAAAAACGGAATAATGAGCCCAAGTTCTTCAGAACATTCAAGTAAACCTCCCTCAAACTACAGAGATGAAAAACGAATTGACAGTTCAACAAACGAAATTATATGTATGGTACTTACTGCAATCGCAAGAATCCTTCTACCAGGACTTTTTTCACCAATCGTCTCCATTCTTATAAGATGTTCAAGATCTAACAAACCCGCCAAATCTTGCCATTTTCCGGAGGAATCAATTTCCCTGGATATTTCATCAATACATTCTTCGGTAAAATGAGTTATTTCTTGAAAAATATTCTGATAATCCTCTCCAAGAGGCAATGGCTCGGCTTTCACTTCTTCCTCCTGAAACAGCCAATTCGAAAATAATTTCTTTGATTACATAATAAGAGTGAATTGACCCAACTAACAATTAGCTAACTAGTAACCAGTAGTAATGCAATGAAAGTTAATGTTAATAGCAATGGCTATTATTTCATTAATATATTCAGAATGACTATATTTGAAGCATGCTAGGGTCACAATGTCAACGTTCATCTATGATAATTTTTTGCGAAAGAAAAATTTGATTTCGTAGTTTTTTGTGAAGAAACCGGTTTATGAGAGCTGACTAGAACAGATATTTTCAGTTATTTCGCCTACGTCTGCTACTCTTAGTGTAACAAAGAGAAGAAAATTTCGAACGGCCCTATTTACGGAACCGCTGGTCGAATTTTGCTCAATAACGAACTAAACCTCGGCATTAGAGAATCGAACCTACCCTGAAAATTACAAGTATCTAGGTCGTTTCGTTCGAGAGTGATCGTCTATACGGCCGGACGGACGTACTCGGAAATTTTCGGCTGATTCGTCATCATTGAATCGAACCTTGTCGATTGAGACGGTTTCGGCTCAAAATTCGAAAAATACAAACATCGTGACGAAATTATATAGCCCTTGTGTAGGTAGAACGAGCACTCAAAATTTTTTTATCAATTCCGATTAAATAGAAAATTATAGCACTTACAAAGATTTCCTTTTCATCATCAGAATCTTCATCTTCCGGTTCTTCCTTTATGTCTATATTATCATCACAGGAAATATTGTGTTCAACCTTGAAAGAAAATAATAATGCAGTATGAAAAAATTTGTGAACTCACTGATATGTATTCTAAATTTCGTTGTTTTGTTTGGCTTGTGAATACTAATCGTAGGGATAAGAGATAAAAAATGGTCGAATTCTCCTAAACAGCAGAGTGATATATTCCGAATATACATTTTCAACTTACTGTGTATTTTTGTACCATACTGACTATTTCTTCAAGGTAATCAATTTGATTAACCACTTGAATTGGATTTATTCCAGCAAAGTCTGGCTCCTTAGGATTTGTGTTTGTCTCATACATTAGAAATTTGATCATTGGTACATCTCTATTTTCTACTGCGAATCTTAAAGGGGTGTATCCATTTGTAGGGTGACGACAGTTCACATCAGCTCCATTACGATAAAGAACTTCAACTGCTTTTATGTTCCTTCTCTTTACCGCTCTATGCAGTGCAGTGTTTCCATCTAAAATAAACCAGAACAATCACAGGTTTTGATCCTCTGTTTCCAGAATTAACAGTGGAAGAAATAAAAAATATAACTATTAGTAATCCAATGATGACTTTGAAAATGTTATGAATCGATATAAAAAAAATGTGAAAAGTGTGAATCACTTTATGCAAAAAAAAACAATGTTGAATCGATTTGCTCGACTTATTACTTACTTTTATTCTTAAGGTCTATATGTAATTTCACTTTATTCGCTTTCATCAAACACTTAGTCATATTTCCTGTGGGATCTTCTGAAGCAAGATGTAAGGGAGTATTCAAATTTATGTCGAGAACAGAAATATCTGCTTGACAATTTGTTACCAGGGCTTGCGCTAATTCAAGGTCTCCACGTAGAACTGCTATATGCAAAATACCTCCCTGACCCGTTTTAGCAGGGATATTCACGATGTCAAACAGTTCATACTGTATGATCAGTTTCATGAACAGTTCAACAGCTCCTTTATTACCAGTTATAGCTGCCATGTGGATTGCACTGAAAGACAAGTGTTTCTAGCAATGGATTTGGCGAAGTCAATAAAATTCATCATAGAATTGTGATAGAAATTAGTTCAGAAGTATACTTCAAATACGTTTTTTATGATTTTTCATTTGACTCACTTGTAACGTCCTGAAAAATTCAATAAGTAATGCCTGATATGTTTTATAATCATATCTCTTTCACTTGGTTTTGTCCTCAGGAATTCGGTAATTTCTTGGACAACTCTGATAACTTTGTCTTTGTACTTATTGCATTCTTGGCGACTCGTTGATGGTCTACTAAAAAATTTGATAGGAGATTATTAAAATTCCGAATATTTTCGAATTGAATTCATATATCAAGTTTTTGAACATATTGTGATAGATCCCAGAATTTTTGCATATTTATGTGGTTGAATGTAGCAAGCGCGCAAAAACGATAACATCTGAAATTCTTACTATCGATTTTAAACATTTGTACCAAAAATCAAATCGTTCCAGGCTGTCATGTAAGTAATGACCGCCGCCAGTGACAATGTTGCAAAGCGGGTCGAAGACTGAATTACCGTCAAATAATGTTCGGAATAATATGCAGCTAGGCCAACATACATGGTCTTTATAAATTATTGTAACATCAACATCGCAGTCGCCTTGAAAATATTCCTTTTTGCCGCTTAATTCATATATGCATATAGTTCGCACTTGCAATTCCAGCAACAGAATTTATATTCTGCGCGCATGACAAACATTCAGCTGTAATGATTCTGTCCATAAAATGTAAATGGAGAGAAGGATGGAAAGAATGAATTCTTTTCACAATATAACTGAAAGTTCTGCAATCAACTAAATTCTAGAAACATTTTAAATAATGAAAATAACAATTTAATATATTTGAATATAACCAGTAATACATACCCTGTGTCCATTTGAGCCTCTATTATATCTAAAAAAAGATAGTGAAATTAAATTTCAGCTACTGCATTAAGTGGACAATATTTCTTACCAGGAAAGTCCATACTAATATTACTTAAAAGGCCACTATTTGAGAAAAGAGCTGATTCATATTCACTCTTATTATTATTGAACAGTTCATTAAATTCTTTGGAATCAATATCCTCTATAAGTTTATTTAATTCCGCACTGTCAATGTCGCCTATATTTATTCCACTCAATTCTTCACTCATATTTCGTATAGTGCGGGGAATAGCAGCACTTCCAACACTACTGACCGTATCATAATCGCTACTATCAAAGTCATTTGGCCTGGATCGTTTAGAACCAGGTCTACCATAATTTGATACAGGAGTGTACGTGAACAACATGGGTTCGCTTCGTGCATTGTCTGAGGGTCTTACCAGTTCCATGAAAACATTGACCTGTCTTCCTATATCTCTGTTTTTGTACGGAGGAGTTCTGAAATATATAAATATTAAATCGCTTCAAGAATTATTGACATCCTCAAGAGGGCGTGGAGAGGCCTAATTAAGTTAGTTATAGACTATTCAGTAAGATTTCAAGTCGGAGAAATCAGGTTAGGCTTAGTGATTTTATCGATCCAATTGGAAAATAATTGTATCAATTTTGGATGCTTATTGATTAGTTCTGAACATGACTATTTCTTCAGTCTTGTGCTAAATGGCTGGAATTGATTAGGATACCCCACGCCTAACAACAAGGGAACGTGAGGCAGTGTATTGGTTTTAATGCGGGTTTACCACAGATTCAGCAGATATTTTCGCTAGCATTGATTCGAGTTTCGCCAGTGTTTCAGGTAAACTATTATTCACCTACACAAAGTGTAATCTGATTGATAAATGGGTCTTAATTTCAGATTTCTCCCAGTTCTATTCAAAGAAGTTTTATGAAAAAAGAAGGCAAGTCATTACAGCCTGGATAAAGCAGTGGAAGGAAACCTGTACAATATGATAACTTCTTCAATGAGACATTGAATGACTTTATTTTTGCTGAATTGAAAAAAATGAATATTCCAGTTCAGATATCCTTTTTGAACCTGCCAAAGAGCACCTGGATTTCAATCAAAGTCATAAAAAAAAGTTTAAGTTTAATAATTCATGACATGGACAGTTTTGATAAATACAAATAAAAAGTGACTTTTTGATAGTATTAATGTTTATATCCCCTTCATTACATAATACACAATTTGCTTAAAAACTTCAGAGTAATTTGTTTTGAAAAAATTACGAAAAGCACTGCCGTGAAGGCAGGAGCTTTTGAGCGCTCGTACATGCACCTTGTAGGTAGATTCGCATTTTCCAGTTTTAGAAATCAATTGAAGGAATTTTTGACTGCTGTCAAAAAAATTCTGAAACTTAGGCGAAACTCCAGACTTCATGTCGGTGCTTCAGCTGATCAATTTTTTTCCGATAATTCGCTAGAATTTTCCATCACTATCACGAAAAAAATATTTTGAACGGCCATATTTACGGAACCCCTAGTCCAATTTTGCTCATTGATGAACATGACCGTGAAATTTGCGATCCAAACCCACCCTGAAAATTTCAAGTTCCTAGGCCTTTCCGTTCAAAAGTTAGAATTTTCTATGGTTTCTATGGTTCTGGTCATGCGATCTGGACAAAATATTGCTTCAATATATCATTCTCGATTAAAATACAAAATTTCATCTCGATCGAATCCGCAGTTTCGAATTTATCGAGAAAACAAAATTTCAAACGACCGTATTTACGGAACCCCTTGTATAATGTTGCTCATAGATGAACGTGATCACGACATTCGAGATCCACACCTATCCTGAAAATTTCAAGTCCCTAGGCCTTTCCGTTCAAAAGTTACAATTTTCTATGGTTTCTATGGTTCTGGTCATGCGATCTGGACAAAATTTCACATGTAGCTTGAACACCTCATTTTCCATTTGAGTGCAAAATTTCATCTCGATCAAATCTGTAGTTTTCAAGTAATCAGGGAAACAAAACTTTGAACGGCCATATTTACGGAACCCCTGGTGGAATTTGGCCCATTAACGAACTTAACCGAGCCATTCGGGAACTGAACCTACCCTGAAAATTTCAAGTTTCTAGGACATTCCGTTCGAGAGTTATCGTGTATACGGACGGCCGGACGGACAGACTCGAATTTTTCGACGGATTCGTCATCAGTGAGTCGAACATAGTCGATTGAGACCATTTTCGGCTCAAAATTCGAAAAATACAGACATCGTGACGAAATGATATAGCCCTCGTGTAAGTTGTTCGAGCGCTCAAAAAATAATGAACACTCTTCTAAGTTATGTGCATGTTTTATTTCTATGATGAAATTGAACAGTTATCTTTTGTAACCAGAAATAAAGATTCCACTGGACTTTCAAAGCCTGCTTCGACGTCAAAAATTCCTGAAGGGAGTTAAGTTCATCATATTGGTGCATTTAATGTTACCATGTATGTATAATGATGATGACTATGCAAAGTTTTGGTTTTCTATAGCTCTGAGAACAGGGAAAAATTTTTGTTCTTGCCAATTACCTTGAATTAGAGATGGGTCTATTAACTCAATTCACATCGAGTTGAGCACAACTCAAAAATTAAGAAACAAATTTGTGTAGGATAAGGTTAAGGGATCCTGAGATCGATAAAATCATTAGGATTCCAATTACTTAGATGATTAAGAAATTTTCTCCGAGCTTCAAAAACCTACAATCGTAACTGCAAACTGTTACTACTTTTCTCAAATTGTTTTTATTTTGGTATGAAATATCCTCAGAGTGGTCATTTGTAACGGGTGGGCCAACTATCGGTTTAAATTTGAACCACAAGTCAATTCGAATCTGACAATATATACTTATGTAATTCTATTCTGTCACAAAATTCAGTATATTATCTCCGTTGAACGAAATGAATCGATTTACGTTTGAGCAACGTTAGAATTTATTGGAAAATGAGGACGGCGCAATCATTACGATCAATATACACCTATAACCGATTTTTTTGTGCCCGCTCTTGATGGTATTGATTTGAACAATGTTTTGTTTCAACAGGACGTTGCAACTTGCCACACATCTCATGCCACAATCGATTTGTTGCGTAAAACTTCTGATGACCGTTTAATTAGACGAAATGTTAATGTCAATTGGCAGCCAAGAAGCTGCGATTTGACACTGTTGGACTATTTTCTGTGGGGCGCCGTTAAAGACAAGTGTTATGCCGACAAACAAGAGACAATTGAGCATTTGAAGGCCAACATTCGTGATGCCATTGCCGAGATACTACCCCATACACTCGAAAAAGTGCTCGAAAATTGGTCCGATCGAATGGGGTACTGTGAGGCCGGTCGCGGCAGCCATATGAATGAAATAATATTCCATCAAAGAAATAAATTTGGCAAAATTCCAAACCGTTTTTGTTTCATTGCATTTTTAAATTTTAACTTTTAAATGGCCCACCGATTACATTACACATTTATAACAATTACAGTGACTTTGAATTTCACACTTCAGCGTTGTATTTGAAGTTCAACTTTGTAAAAAAAAATCTGCCACTTTTTCTAAGAGGACAAATTGTCAAAATATAATAATTTATTGATTAAAGATATTTTCCTTACCTCAAAACAATGGCATATTGGTGATGGACATCCAAATCGTTGAAATGACCGAAATCTTCCCATATAACAACATCTTTTTCGTCCAGCTCATAAAAACGTACTTTTATATTTTCTGTGAAAACGAAAACTTAATGTCAATATCTCAGAAGATATTGTGCGATTTGTTCTCAAATTGGATATGACGATTTCGATATATGACAAGACATGTTTTTTCGTCCAACGATTTCAAAGAAAATATGAAACACCATAACTGGAGATTTTGCTGAATCCGAAACAACTTATTAATATTCAAAACTCACGAATTAACAAGAGAAGAGCTTGGTGGTGAAAAAAATATTCACTTGAGTAACATCATAACAACAGACGTTTGGTTCAGGATTTTTCAGCGATGAATTTTTTCGGATATGATTCCTTCCCAGTTTCCGCAACGATTTTTTTACATTTGGTCCCGCCATCTTTTCAGACGAGTTCTCGGATCTGTTGATGTGTATTACTATCGGAATTCGGAAATAATACAGTTCCGATGCTTCCTAAGTAATCACATTGTGCTTTTTCATTTAAAAAGTGCGATACGCCCTTAATTTTCAATAGATCCATTGAAATAGAATGATAATAGAATGTGAAAGACCGATCACTCAAAAACAAATCTACGATTTGTGCAAATTATTCGTCACCTTTTTATGTTGGTATAGAATTTTTGATCTGGATCTATACTATTTTTCAACCCATTGAAGAAATAACCCTACCAGTGCGTGTTATTGGCATTAGGAACCCCACTCATTACAAAAAATTACGAAAAGCACTGCCGTGAAGGCAGGAGCTTTTGAGCGCTCGTACATGCACCTTGTAGGTGGATTCGCATTTTCCAGTTTTAGAAATCAATTGAAGGAATTTTCGACAGCTGTCAAAATAAATCTGGAACTTAGGCGAAACTCCAGACTTCATGTCAGTGCTTCAGCTGATCAATTTTTTTTCGATAATTCGCTAGAATTTTCTACGGTATCTATGGTCTTGGTGATGCGATCTGGACAAAATTTCGCACGTAGTTTGAAAACATTATTCTTCAGATAGGTGCAAAATTTCATTTCAATCCAATGAGTAGTTTCGAAACTATCAGGAAAAAAATATTTTGAACGGCCATATTTACGGAACCCCTAGTCTTATTTTGCTCATTGATGAACGCGACCGTGAAATTCGCGATCCAAACCCACCCTGAAAATTTCAAGTTCCTAGGCCTTTCCCTTCGGAAGTTATGATTTTCTATGGTTTCTATGGTTCTGGTTATGCGATCTGGACAAAATATATCATTCTCGTTTAAAATACAAATTTTTATCTCGATCGAATCCGTAGTTTCAAAATTATCGAGAAAACAAAATTTCAAACGACCGTATTTACGGAACCCCTAGTATAATTCTGCTCATTGTTAAACGTGAACGCCACATTTCAGACCTACACCTATCCTGAAAATTTCAAGTCCCTAGCGTTTCCGTTCAAAAGTTACAATTTTCTATGGTTCTGATGGTGCGAGCTGAACAAAATTTTGCATGTAGCTTGAACACCTCATTTTCCATTAGAGTGCAAAATTTCATCTCGATCGAATCTGTAGTTTCAGAGTAATCAGGAAAACAAAATTTCGAGCGGCCATATTTACGGAACCCCTCGGCGAATTTTGCCCAATAATGAACTCAACCGCAGCATTCGAGATTCGAACCTGAACCTGAAAATTTCAAGTTTCTAGGACATTCCGTTCGAGAGTTATCGTGTATACGGCCGAACGGACGGACAGACTCGAATTTTTCGACGGATTCGTCATCAGTGAGTCGAACATAGTCGTTTGAGACCATTTTCGGCTAAAATTCGAAAAATACAGACATCGTGACGAAATGATATAGCCCTCGTGTAAGTAGTACGAGCGCTCAAAAACGCAAAACTCTCTCTCGGCCTGCAGGGGCTCTTGAGGACTTTACAATGGCCCGTCGGTAGTTCTCGAGTTATTTGAATATTGTACCCTTGCAACAACTAATCTTTCGTCAATATCCGATGCAAAGTGAGTGTGGACAAATAACAAATGCAATTCCCGTGTTCTACGTCCAATACACGTGTTTGGACTGTCGGCAACATTCTCGCTCACAGCAGCAATGTTTTTAACAGAAATTCCTGCAAGAGCACGTACTTCGGCCACAAACCCGGTTTCTTGCAATTTCTTCACAATTTTTTTAAAAGCGTTCAGTTTGGTTGATCATGGAGACCGAAAACACCACGAAGAGCTCGCAATATAATTTTGTTTAAAGATCCATTTCCTTAGAAGGCTTCAATTACTTCAACACTTTGTTCAATGCTCAACTTCATGTTTGAAACGAATGAACATGTCAAAACAAAAACTAACCTCATAAAACAACCGACTTTTAAGCTTCGTCCACATTTAACTTCAGCCCAATGAATATTTCAAAACCCTTTCTTATCTCAAAATATTTCATTGGAATAAGAAACAAAATTGCAAAATTACAAGATCGATACTCACTTTTTGTAACCCTCTCTACTAAAAGAAATATTTCTCGTCCTCCATCAGCAGGACTAGTACAATGATCCATTCTAACTATCTTCAGCTCACCAGTCAAGGCACTTTCTACACAACGTAATGCAAGATTAGAAATGAACAAAAACATTACAAAATACTTACTCAAATTATTGATAGCATGCGAAAATACCGCAGAACAGATAGGGAATCGCACGTCATTATCCGCAACATAGAAAGCGTCAAATCTTAAGCAAACGACATTCAGATTAATAGATTTACTTTCAGCTTCTGCCAATCCCTTAATCTGAAAATTGAAAATTGGAATACAACTCAAACCTATGCAGATAGCTGCACTTTATCCAGACACTTTCAGTAGAGATATCCGCATGAGGTTTGCAATTAAAGGAATTAATAATGATAATAGAACTGAAGACATACCCTGAGAAATATGTTCGTCATTGCGAACTAAAAAAACCTCCCAATATGCCATATTTTCAATCATTGTACTGCTGCAAAACAAAACCAAATATGTATCTTGAGTGGAAGGCCTGAAGTTTTTACAATTTTAAACTCGAGAGCCCCCTAGCAGGGCCATATTAGCGCATAGGCCAAAATAGGCCATGGCCTAAGGGCGGCACGATTATAGGGGCGGCAAATTTTCGGTAAATTACAAAAAAAATATTTCTTAAAAAAAAAATTTAGAAATACGCACCTCCGAAAATCATTAAATTATTCAATATTTTCCATAAATTTCACAAAAAGTAAGTTTTTTTATTTCACTACGCAGTTGGGAAAGGAATCAACAATTTTTCTGGAAAATTAAAAAATCCCACCACATGTGAATCTAAAGGAGCCGCCCTAAAATCGAACAGCAGTCGTTCGTAACGCTCATCAAAGAATGTCGGCAAGCTTGATGAGTAAATTGTGAATATAGAGTTTTCATCAGTCGTGTTTCGGTATTTCTGGATATTATTATTTAACCTTTTTGTATAAAGAAAGTTTTCGAAATCTAACAAGGGAATTAATTGAACTCAAAAATTATTACAAGAATTTCACTGCAAAGTTCTCTTTTTTATTGAAATAACAAAAACTTGATTCTGAAGAATTAGAAGTAGCAGTTATCTATTTCTAGTTATCCGGACGGTTTAGAGGACAAGCTTCACGATGAATGTTTGCACTTCAAAGCCTACTTAGCTCAGTCAGAACGTCTTCCAAAAACTCTACTCTACTTCTTCAGAAGCGAAAAAAACTTAGAGCAAGTTTTTCCCTATCTTGATATTGCCGTTAGAATGTTTTGGCAACGAATTGCTCAGCAGAAAGGTCTTTTTCAGCTTTGAAACGAATTCTATCATATTGGCTATCCAGCATATCTCGAGAGCGTTTCATTATTTTGCCGTTTTGTGCATTGAAGCTGAGTTGTGCAAAAAAATTGATTCTGAAGTAGAGTTTGCAGAAAACAAAGCCAGAAAAAAATCGTTGCGAATTGTCTTAATCAACTTCTCCTGCAAAAATCACTTGATTGAAAAAATCGGCATGTGTTTCTTTTCAATTCGCTCAACTCAGAGGGGCGCCAAATTTTTATTGGCCTAAGGGAGGAAAGAAGTCTAATTCGGCCCTGCCCCCTAGAGACATGAAATAGTACAATGCAACCAAAATTTTGTATAAATATGACCTGAAATTTATAAAAGATGCATGATATGAAAATTTACATGAAGTTTTTGGAATACGACGTTGTTTGAAAAATGAATTGAAAAAATCAAATATGATCCAATTTTTAATTTTTTCAGCAGAAATTTCCCAGATTACTGTGTCGGTCATATTTTATAGAACACATTCATTTTCTTATTTGAAATGAAAAATATAGATTACTTTTTCACACTTTGAAGTTTTATTAAATCCACTCGAACTCGATTTATAATAATTTGCATTTGGATTCGTCCAAGCGACATAATCAAATATTACGTAGGTACCTAATACCCGTCTCAGTCGAAGTCGAAAGTCGGATAGAATTTTTTTTATTGTTTTGTGCAGTGAGTTTTAACGAACTTTTTTTTGTTAACATGCCGATACAATAATCTTTCGATGAGAAATTCAAAAAGCTTTTAGTTTTTGGGGAATGTCTGCCAAGCAGCTCAACTTTAGATTCAACGATTCCTGATTAGACATCATCCTGACAGAACCATATTCTTTGATATGGTGCGAACAAAACAAAAAATTACGAAAAGCACTGCCGTGAAGGCATTAGCTTTTGAGCGCTCGTACATGCACCTTGAAGGTAGATTCGCATTTTCCAGGTTTAGAAATCAATTGAAGGAATTTTCGACAGCTGTCAAAAAAATTCTGAAACTTAGGGGAAACTCCAGACTTCATGTCAGTGCTTCAGTTGATCAATTTTTTTTCGATAATTCGCTAGAATTTTCTACGTTATCTATGGTCTTGGTAATGCGATCTGGACAAAATTTTGCACGTAGTTTGAATACATTATTCCTCAGCTAGGTGCATAATTTCATTCCAATCCGATCAGTAGTTTCGAAACTACATATCAGGAAAAAAATATTTTGAACGGCCATATTTACGGAACCCCTAGTCTAATTTTGCTCATTGATGAACCTGACCGCGATATTCGAGATCCAAACCCACCCTGAAAATTTCAAGTTCCTAGGCCTTTCCGTTCAAGAGTTACAATTTTTTATTGTTTCTATGGTTCTGGTCATGCGATCTGGACAAAATATTGCTTTAATATATCATTCTCGATCAAAATACAAAATTTCATCTCGATCGAATCCGCAGTTTCGAAATTATCGAGAAAACAAAATTTCAAACGACCGTATTTACGAAACCCCTAGTATAATTCTGCTCATTGATAAACGTGAACGCGTCATTTCAGAGCCACACCTATCCTGAAAATTTCAAGTCCCTAGGCCTTTCCGTTCGAAAGTTATGATTTTCTATGGTTTATATGTGATCTGGAGGAATGTAGCTTGAATATAAATTTCTCCATTAGTACACAAAATTTCGTCACGATCGAATCTGGAATTATCAAGAAAACTGAATTTCAAACGACCATATTTACGAAACCCCTACAATAATGTTGCTCATAGATGAACGTGATCACGACATTCGAGATCCACACCTACCCGGAAAATTTCAAGTCCTTAGGCGTTTCCGTTCAAAAGTTACAATTGTCTATGGTTTCTATGGTTCTGGTGATGCGAGCTGAATGAAATTTTGCATCTAGCTTGAACACCTCATGTTCCATTAGAGTGCAAAATTTCATCTCGATCGAATCTGTAGTTTCAAAGTAATCAGCAAAACAAAATTTCGAGCGGCCATATTTACGGAACCCCTCGGCGAATTTTGCCCATTAACGAACTTAACCGAGGCATTCGGGAACTGAACCCACACTGAAAATTTCAAGTCTCTAGGTTGTTCCGTTCGAGAGTTATCGTGCTTACGGACGGCCGTCGAATTTTCCGACGGATTCGTCATCAGTGAGTCGAACATAGTCGATTGAGACCATTTTCGGCTCAAAATTCGAAAAATACAAACATCGTGACGAAATGATATAGCCCTCGTTTAAGTAGTACGAGCGCTCAAAAAGATCCACCATCCTAACCATATGAACTCCATAGGAATTACACGGATAAAATAAATAAACCAGAGTTACATTTCGAGATTTTTCGAGTTTTGAGTCGAAAATGGTCTCAATCGACAAGGTTCGCCTCACTGATGTCCGTCCGTCCGCCGTATACGCGATAACCCTCGAACGGAACGACCTAGAAACTTGCAATTTTCAGGGTAGGTTTGAATCTCGAGTTGAAGTCGTTATTGCGCAAAATTTGACCAGGGGTGACCAGAACCATAGGAAATTATAACTTTCGAACAGAAAGGCCTAGGGACTTGAAATTTTCAGGATATGCGTGGATCTCGTATGTCGCGGTCATGTTTATCAATGAGCAAAATTAGACTAGGGATTCCGTAAATATGGTAGTTTGAAATATTTTTTTTCTGATAATATCCAAACTACTGATTGGATTGGAACTAAATTTTGCCCATAGATGAAGAATAATGTATTCAAACTACGTGCGAAATTTTGTCCAGATCGCATTACCAAGACCATAGTCACCGTAGAGAATTCTAGCGAATTATCCAAAAAAAAAATGGTATCAATCGACAAGGTTCGAATCACTGATGACGAATCCGTCGAAAAATTAAAGTCTGTCCGTCCGGCCGTATACACGATAACTCTCGAACGGAACGACCTAGGACTTCAAGTATTCAGGGTAGGTTCGAATCTCGAATGTCGCGATTCAGTTCGTTATTGGGCAAAATTCGACCAGGGGTTCCGTAAATATGGTCGTTAGAAATTTAGTCTTCTTGATAATTTCAAAACAACGGATTCGATCGTGACGAAATTTCGTATTTTAATGGAGAACGATAAATTCAAGCTACTTTTTCATCCATATCGCATAACCAGAACCATTTTCAATTCCAACGAATTATTGAATAAAAAATCCTTATATTTCTGTAACAGCTGATTCGGCATAATTGGGAAAGAGCAGCTGTCATTTTTTGACAGCTGTCAAAAATTTCTTCAATAATTGGTTTCTAAAACTGGAAAATGAGAATATACATACAAGGCAGAAGAACGAGCGCTCAAAAGTTCCTGACTTCACGGCAGTGCTTTTTATAATTTTTCAATTTCTTATTGGCGGATGAATGCACTTTCAAAATCAACGGAACTTTTATTTTTAATGGGACGCTATATGGAGAAAGTTGTGGTATGTTTCCAAATTTATTAGAAGATTTACTTCTCAACATTGTCAGAAATGGATTATGGAACCAACCTTTCATTTCAATTCCGAGCTAAATGGAGCAAAATGCTCAGTTCTTACGGTATTTATTAGAAGATGTAGAAATGGATTTGAATCAACCATTTTCAATTGAGCGATACATGGATAAATGTAAGTTTAGTTCTTGCAAAATGAAACTCCCAATTTATATATAGGGTGTCCCAGAATGAATGAATAATCCTGTAACACTATAAAGAAGAGCTATTGGACTCTGAAAAAAATACAAAAAAAATCTAACCCCACTAGAAATTTTTTTTTCAAAGTAATGATTTCTTGCACATCACGTTGCGTTTCTGTGTATCACGCTCACAAGTGGATCAAATTCATCAGTTTCTTCATGGTGAAATATTCTTCATTGAATTACCAATATCTACCGTATAGATATCTGTTGTACCTAACTTTTTTGGAAAAAAATATCCAACTTAAAATTTCATCATGAATGGGATGAATATTTCATAATGTTCATGGTGGGAATAAAATTTGAGAAAGCCTGTGCGGCCAACTCAAAAAAAAATATGCGCCTTTCATGTAAATTTCAAAATGATACAATACATCTTCATAACTTATTTCACCATGAAGAAACTGATTGATTTGATTCATTTGTGAGCGTGTTACACAGAAACGCAACGTGATGTGCAAGAAATCATTATTTTGAAAAAAAAAAAAATTTCTAGTGGGGATAGATTTTTTTTTGTATTTCTTTCAGAGAGTCCAGTAGCTCTTCTATAAATTGTTACAGGATTATCCATTCATTCTGGGACACCCTGTATATGACCTTCAACATTGTTAGAAATTGATTATGGTACCAATATTTTTTTTTCAAATTGGCCCTGGATGGAGAAATGAACTTCCAAATACATTAGGAGATTTATGGTAGGTAACAACTGGGTAGGACTCGTTCCCAGTTTGATCAAAGGCCAAGAGTGACACAGCAAGAACAATTCGTTGTCAAATGAGACGGACAAATGATGCCAAAAAAAGTGGTAGTGGTGCATATGAAGGGCCGGAAAGTCCCTCGTCACGATACATTCTTCAATTTATTATTTCTCCAAGTAGATAATCACTTTGAAACATTGAATAGTGATCAAATGATTCGTGTATAGTATACAGTGACAAAGAACTGGAAATATTCTATAAAAGTAGCAATAAACTAATATTTATTTTGACTTAATTTTATTTGCAGACTGAGCTCTTGGATAAAAACCGCTTGGGTGGCGCATTTGATATTCTTCAATTGGCTTCTCTGGGTGTCGTTTAGTTTACATTAAATACTCGATCATATGGCGCCTTTATAATCATGCCATATAGTATGGACTTTCCAAACTATCAATATAAATAATAACCTTGAACAGAACCTGGCGAACCCATTTCACCATATGGACAAAGTGAATGAGGGACATTTCAAATGAATGACAATTGACGCTAAGGGCATATATCCATGGTTGCCAACACAAAAAAGTGAACAGTTGTTTCGCATTCGATTTGTAGACCAGGCAATAGAGATTTTTTCATGACAAAAATCTTAGAAGAAAACCGCGAGTGGGGGGTTACTTGGGGTGGTCCGTGGATGTTTAGTGATATGTTTTCGACTCGCAATTATTATTACTTTTCTTGTAATTGCGAAGAAACACTGCATTGCACTAGCACTCAATTTCTTCGTCTTTTCATTTTCTCCAATTCGTCTGTTGAAAGTATCAGCACCGCTTCATTGGTTCAGATTTTACAAGCAAAAAACTAAGAAAACCCCGTTTTTTTAGGTGTTTTTTCGCAATTACAAGAAAAGTAATCATATTTGCGAGTCGAAAACATATCACTAAACATCCACGGACCACCCCAAGTAACCCCCCACTCGCGGTTTTCTTCTACGATTTTTGTCACAGAATGACCCTTTATCTACTCTATTGCCTGGTCTATTGATCCATTTAACTTATTTCAATACAATCTCAGTTTCTACTTAGAAATGCTGGTGATTTCGCTTTTACACATTATCCAATTAAGACACTTCTAACTATTGAACTTATTAGTATTATGAAGAAATAAATTCAAAATCTAATTTTATAATTTTGATGATGGTAACATAATCGAGATGAAATTAAAAACCGCCAGTGCTTCAAAAAAAACACACACGATATCATTCTAAAAAACGATTTTTTTTTTTGAAATTATGTGGGCAAAACTTGGGACATCTAGTACTACCTGATGAAACGCATTTAGTTTAAAATATTTCTATTATTTCTTTAGCTAATTGGTATAAGCAGCTTGGAATGATATCATATGTTTCCTTCCCAGCTTATGTCAAATTTTCGAATAGATTTTTATTTCTATTCATTCAATACATATTTAAATGAGCCAACAAATTAAATTGTTACGGAAAAAAAGGTTCATAATTGAACCAAATGAGGCTGTACTGGTTATGATGAACTATGGAACTAATTGTTGTATTAAAGAATTGATTCCACCGATCCTAAGAACAAACTAACCTTTATGTATACCTCACTATTTCTTCTCTTCAAATAATAAACCTTATCTATTTTGAATGTAACTTCGAATTTGGGGACTGCAACCAATTCCCATAAAAACTGTTTAATTGATCATTCTCTGGAAGTGACAATCTTCAATGTTATCAAAAATAGGATGATTGGGATATTCACATAAGTTAGACTTATTACGGTTATAAGTGTAAGCAAAACTGATTGAAAACTATGCACTAACCATTTGACTCAACATATTCACTTACGAAAATGTCGAACCCAAAAAACTTCCTTCAGGTGTATAACGAATTGATAAGCCCTATGCATAAACAAACACATAACCCACTCGAATGATCTTGAAAACTGCACGAGTTGGGAGTTCCTCTATCGCGCATTGGATATAACGATATGCGCGCGTTAGCCAGTCATCGAGTTCTAGGAAATCAAATCCAAAATAGCTTCATAAACATCATACAAAGTTGCGAAGAGATAAGCAGAATTCTTATTATTTAATAGGAAATTTGCAATACCAGATTAATTGTCAGACAGGTTTATGTGGACATGAAATACTTTTCAGTTTTCAGACTAACGGAATCCTTGACAAACTTCTTTTCGGATGATTGAGATACTATCGTAATCCAATTTTTATAATTATTTTCAAAAACAGAATTATATATTTCAGAGCCTACAATACCTCCAAATGAAACGGGAAACGATTTGCACGATATTTATGGATGTCAACAAATTTTGTTTTCATAATTTTTATGGAAAACCAGATCGATGACAAAAAATTGAAAAAAAAATTCATCCGGAACTCTCACTAAAAAACTCTCAAAATATCAACTACAAACGTGTTTTTTTTTTCATTTACTACCCATGTGAGTCAAATAAACCACTGTTCCGTTTTGAGCCGAAAAATAAATGATCACATTACCCATAACTTCTATCATCTATGATCATTTGACATGAGGTGAAATTTCAGCAAAGCAAGACTATAGAACGAAAGATCATGGAACTACAAACGTCAATGTGACAAATAATTCAAATCTGAATTTATTAGATGCAATCATCGAATATCAAACATTATCAACACCAAATCAGGAAAAATCAATTTTCTTATCACGTGGAAACTCTAGAGAACTGAATAGCTACATCACTCATTTAAACGATAAGGTTAGACTCGCAGATGCATAATACGTTGCCAAACTCAATTCTGTCCATCCTGCCGCCCCTCCGTTATCACGATAACTTTCGAAAGAAAAGGCCTGTAGTTTTGAAATTTTTAGGGAACGTTTGATGTCTGATAGAAAAAATATAATTCTCCCAAGTATGTACAGAAGATTCATATGAGACCACTCACTTCGTTTCAATAACCACTTTTAAGTCCATACTGCACGTTTTTTTTTGCATTTCGAAATTTCTGAAATGACAATGATTGTTGCAGTAATTTGGCGCCAACAATAGGCTGTTCGTGTGTGACGAATTATAAATATATAATAACAGAAATTTAAATCAAGTGTTCAAAATGACCCCCATTTACTTACACACAATCGATATCTCTTTATTAAGTTTTCGAGGGTTCTGCTTAATATTTCTGGTTGGTTGTTGAGATTATCAATTCCTTCCTTTATTCTGATTTGAATATCTTCAATATTTTGAGAACGGTTCATATAAACTTTAGGTTTTCAGATATCCCCATAAGAAAGTATTCAATGGGTTCAAGTCGGGAATGGTTCCGTTTCTGCCAATCCATATATGTATTTAAATTTTTTTTTGTAGTCTTGCGTTATACAGTTGCCTTAGATTCAGACGAAAACATCCATATTTTTCGAAAACTGACAAAGATAACCTCAATAAAGTATATATATTATGAAATTAGAAGAAAAAGTTTACCGATTAGGAAAATAAAATATAGGGTGTTCCATTCGAAAAAATACCATTTTACATAAATTTTTCAGGTTTACTATGCGTTTTTGAATTTCCTTGTACCGAATTCTTAATGCCAATGAAAAATACTTCATATTTGCTCATTTCAACGTTTTTGTAGGACCAATATTTACTGAGATAGCTATTGAGTAAAATGTTAACAATTTCCCGGTGCATGTGAGGCATGGATTAAGACCAGTCTCGGCTCAAAATTCGAGAATTACAGACGTTTGGGTGAAAACGGTTTGTTTATAGAAACAAGCGCGCAAAAATTTATACAAAAAATTAAAACCCCTGAAATATGAAGTTACTCAACGAAGGACCGAAACTGGGAGATCTGACATTTCAAATATAGTTCGTTATTGTGATGAAGAAATATTTCAAGCGTTATGAAATTGGAGAGGCCAATAAATTTGTTGAAGTATTTCCGATCGACTTACAATCCACTAAGCGTTTCCTTTATTTATTTATAAGCTCTATCGCCACTTCATGCGTAATCGAAAATAAGACATATAATTTATTGATAATATGCATCTCCATCAAATATTTGAATCGTCAGCAGAAATCAAAGAAAACGGAACCGGAATGTAATACATGGTTCAAATTATTCCCGATAATTTTGGAAGCGTAGGAAGAAAAATAATTGGTTTTAAATAAAATTAAATCAGTAATTTAAGACAAGTCACCTTTCGGATTGTTCAGTTGAAAAATATAAAAAAAAGTTTGAATTCATTTCCTGTTCTTTCAACAATGCATGATTGAATTGATTTTTTTTTAATTTATACCCGCATCATTCAAAAGACCCAGACTTGATTAATTACACAACTCCAAATGATTTTCATACTTGGATGGAATAGTGAAGGTCAGCCAAATAACACGCCGAATACATAAATGTAACTATGATGATGGTTTTAGTAACCGTGAAGGTTGCAACTCCAAAAAAATTCGAGATAAGCACTGCGTGAAGTCAGGAGCTTTTGAGCGCTCTTTCATCCACCTTGTAGGTAGATTCGTATTTTCCAGTATTAGAAACCTGAAGAAATTTTTGACAGCTGTCGAAAAAATTGACTTGACTTCACGTCAGTGCATTAGGTAACCAATTTTTTTTCGATAATTCGCTAGAATTTTCTTCGTTATCTATGGTTATCTGGACAAAATTTTGCACGTAGTTTGAATACATTATTCTTCATCTATGTGCAAAATTTCCATTCATTCCAATCCAATAAGTAGTTTCGAATTGATCGAGAAAAAAATATTTTGAACGTCCATATTTACAGAACTCCTAGTTTTATTTTGCTCATCGATGAACTAGACAGCGACATGCGAGATCCACGCATATCCTGAAAATTTTAAGTTCCTAGGACTTTCCGTTCGAAAGTTGTAATTTTCTGTGGTTTCTATGGTTCTGGTTATGTGATCTGGACGAAATTCTGCATGCAGCTTGAACACGTCATTCTCCATCTGAATCTGAGTGCAAAATTTCATCTTGATCGAATCAGTAGTTTCGAAGTAATCAGAAGAACAAAATTTTGAACGGCCATATTTACGGAACCACTGTTGGAATTTTGCCCGATAACAAACATTCGAGATTCGAACATACCCTGAAAATTTCAATTATCTAGGTCGTTCCGTTCGAGAGTTATCGTGTATACGGACGGACAGACTCGAATTTTTCGACGGATTCGTCATGGGTGAGTCGAACTCTGTCGACTGTTCAAGTCTCTAGGTCTTTCCGTTCGAAAGTTATAATTTTCTATGGTTTCTATGGTTCTGGTTATACGATCTGGACAAAATTTTGCATGTAGCTTGAACACGTCATTCTCCATCTGATTGCATTTCATCTCGATCGGATCAGTAGTTTTGAAGTAATCAGGAAAACAACAAGGGATGTTGAATGAAGAGACAATTGTAAAAAGATCTCATCGTCCCACATTTCCACCAGAAATTATTTCACCTTGGTCGGCTACTAGTTTTTATGTTAGAAAAATACAATAAGTTATTGTAACAGGCTAGTTTCTATCTGGATTTTGGAAAAAATAGACCGAAAGTCCGAATCATAGAAAATAAGTAGTAAGTAGTAATAAAATACCGATCGAAATTCGGCCACTAGGATGTTCAAATTAATGCTAGTAACTAAACCAGAAAATTCAGAGGATTTATATATGATAACAACAGAAAACTTACGCTCAGAATATTGTAACTCAACCAATAGTTCTCGCTCAATAAAAACCAAAGAATACACTAAACTAAAATCAAGTATTACTTTGTTTACGAAATAATCCAAAACACATGAAATTGGGCTGTCAATAGTGTCAATTGTCAAAGACTCGCGCACATCTTACATACGGGGGTTGGCCGTTTCGATACATTCTGTTTCAGATAATGCAAGAGCTACTCTACAGACCAGGATCTATAATAATTCTATAAGGCTCCAAAATCATGATGTTTTTCAACGATTTATCTCAAACGCGGGAGAGGGGGCGCCACTATCGAGTTCGAAAAAATTGGTATCTGGGCGTTTTCGGGCCAGAGATTATGATTTGACATTCAAAATTGGCGGCTCCATGATGGCGGACGACTTTTTGAGCGCTCGTACAACTTACACGAGGGCTATATCATTTCGTCACGATGTCTGTATTTTTCGAATTTTGAGCCGAAAATGGTTTCAATCGACTATGCTCGACTCACTGATGACGAATCCGTCGGAAAATTCGAGTCTGTCCGTCCGTCCGGCCGTAAGCACGATAACTCTCGAACGGATCAACCTAGAAACTTGAAATTTTCAGTGTAGGTTCAGATCCCAAATGCCTCGGTTGAGTTCGTTAATGGGCCAAATTCGCCCAGGGGTTCCGTAAATATGGCCGTTCAAAGTTTTGTTCCCCTGATTACTTGAAAAATACAGATTTGATTGAGATGAAATTCTGCACTCAAATGGAGAATGAGGTGTTCAAGCTACATGTGAAATTTTGTCCAGATCGCATGACCAGAACCATAGAAACCATAGAAAATTGTAACTTTTGAACGGAAACGCCTAGGGACTTGAAATTTTCAGGATAGGTGTGGATCTCGAATGTCGTGATCAAGTTCATCTATGAGCAAAATTATACTAGGGGTTCCGTAAATATGGTCGTTTGAAATTTAGTTTTCTTGATAATTTCAAAACTACAGATTCGATCGTGACGAAATTTTGTATACTAATGGAGAATGATTCAAGCTACATTTCTCCAGATCACATGACCAGAACCATAGAAACCATAGAAAATCATAACTTTCGCACGGAAAGGCCTAGGGACTTGAAATTTTCAGGATAGGTGTGGATCTGAAATGTCGCGTTCACGTTCATCAATGAACAGAATTATATCAGGGGTTCCGTAAATACGGTCGTTTGAAATTTTGGTTTCTGGATAATTTCGAAACTGCGGATTCGATCGAGATGAAATTTTGTATTTTAATCGAGAATGATATATTAAAACAATATTTTGTCCAGATCGCATGACCAGAACCATAGAAACCATAGAAAATTGTAACTTTTGAACGGAAAGGCCTAGGAACTTGAAATTCTCAGGGTGGGTTTGGATCGCAAATATCGCGATCACGTTCATCTATGAGCAAAATTAGACTAGGGGTTCCGTAAATATGGCCGTTCAAAATATTTTTTTGCTGATAGTTCCGAAAATACTGAGCGGATTGGGATTGAATTTTGCACCTATCTGAGTAATAATGTATTCAAACTACGTGCAAAATTTTGTCCAGACCGCACCAACAAGACCATATATAGCGTAGAAAATTCTAGCGAATTATCGAAAAAAAAATTGATCAGCTGAAGCACTGACATGAAGTCTGGAGTTTCGCCTAAGTTTCAGAATTTTTTTGACAGCTGTCGGAAATTCCTTCAATTGATTTCTGAAACTGGAAAATGCGAATCTACCTACAAGGTGCATGTACGAGCGCTCAAAAGCTCCTGCCTTCACGGCAGTGCTTTTCGTAATTTTTTCATTATGGTCCGATTCTATTCCAAATTGATATCTGGAGTGTTTACGGGATAGGAGATCATGATTTTCCGTCAAAATCTCGAAATCCCATGAAAAATTGAGTAAAGGATTTTGTAAAGTCCCATTAATTTAATATAAAGAAATAAGTTGTTTGTTGAGAAAAGAACTGAAATGTTGGAAATGAAAATTGTAAAAAATAATATTTCAAAGACAAGCTTTTATACAAATACACTAAGAAGGAAAAGAAATTCCTTTCATGGTTTGATCTAGGTTATTCTGAGAGTAACTGATTCGAAAGCCAGCTGCAGGTATACAAATTATCCGATCTCACAAAATAACCTAAATCAAACAATGAAAGAAATTATTTTTTTCTATTCAGTGCATTTGTTCATTTGTTCATCTTCAAAAATGTATTTTTCATCATTTTTATTTTGAACTTCAATTTTTTTACCAACCATTACTGAAAGCATGTTTCATTATTACAGAACTTCTGAATTTCCAAGGCATTCAGGATTAGATATGAATTTAGTAGAAGATGAAAACAAACATGATCATTCTATTTCGATAAATTCCTGCAGTTTCATTACACATAATGCATAGATATTTTTGAACAGTTTCAAGTTGTAATAAAAATGATCAATATTACATAGTTTTAAACTGAAAAGTGTGCTGGATAAAGAACTCCATCTATATATTCTTCAATTTACCAGCTGTAATTGTGTTAATATGAAAGGAAAATAACTCCTTTCCTCTATTTAAATTAATCAGCAAAAAACTTGATTATCACATATCAACAACATCTACTGATAAAATTCAGTACCTGCTTTGGATAACAAAGATTATTTATCACCAATTTCAGCTTTAAATTACCACAAACACTTCCAAGGAAGAATAAAACAAAAATCAAACCTTACCTCCATTTCTTCTTTTTTTGTCAAGTTTTGTCTATTCTGTCGAATAGCTGCTTCTTTCATCAGTGCAGTTTTTTTCTTTATTAGTTCTGTTACAATATTTTTCTTTGCAGTATGAATGATGCCCATAGAAAAGAAGCTGAAAGCAAAAAATTATTGTATCAAACTATTGCAGAAAGCTGGTTGATTAAAATGCAAGATTGTGCGACTATATGACATTATCTTATCTGCTATTCTCTTGTTGGCGATCAGAATTGATATTAGTAAAATTAAAAAATCGAATAAATAGAATCAACCCAGAGAGTTAATTTGGGAAATATTGCCCTATGACAAAATTTACTTCAAAAAGTACTATAATGTGAATTGCTTCCATGTGGAAATGTATTTTCGATGATCAACTCACTTCAAGTATCAATCTATAATTAGATAAGCAGTGATTCTAAATGAAATGATTTTCAGACAATCATTCAATGGATTATGCCATTTATTCAACTCACCTTGCCTCGTAACCGGTGCTTTCATTCAGTGTCAACTCATGTGGATCATCAGCTTCTTCTTTACCATGCTTTTTTTTTACCAGTCGATGTGCATGTGGCATAAAATCATTCCCATTATGATTTATCTGCCATATTGAACATCGTATAATAGCTGGTCCTTTATAGTTATGTAACTATAAAAAAATCGATATCAGAAATTTTATAGGTAGAGATTTTGTAAAAGCTGATCTCTAGACCACACCTGACAGTCAAATATTATATCAAATTATTTGATATGCCATCAGCCCTATTTAGAAACAGAAGATATTATATACTCAAGGTTCCTTTCCTTTGTTCCGATTCAAAATTTCATAATTAACGAAATGTAAGGGCTGGAACATTGACATAAAAAATATTCGATTTTGTAGCCCCATTTCAGAATTCAACATGGAGAGTTATTGGAAATGAACTTGTTTAATTTGATTCTTCGATTTTAAGCTTTCGAAGTTCATAGGTCGGATTCTTGAGCTAAGAGATAGATTTTCGAATACTGCAGTAAACATGAGAGGATCCTAAACATGAGCTGTCCAAATTTCAAGGAGGATTGTTAGAAAATTTTCCCCGGACGATTCCCAGGTTTATTATTAGAAATTTAACACTAAGGTGCATTATTTTTGCTGTACTGTACTTATTTTCAATAAAAAATTTGTATCTTTCTACGGGTCATCAAACTAAGAACTTTCTAGCAGGATCTTCCTATCCAAGCAACAAGGCCATAGTACCAGATAAAGTGGTGATTAGATGATATATTTGAATCGTGAATCCTTGGTAAAAGCTTGTCGATCAAGTAACATCATACTAACACACGTTCCTAGTTTCAATAAGCGATAGGCCCTCTTAATACAACTTATATCTGGAAATTATGGTCCAACCATTACCTTACCTCACTATGAAAATGTAATACTATATATGTACCAAATTTCGTTCAAATATCTCCTGATTATTGTGAAAAATAATGGATTCTTTTAATTTCAACACCTGGTATCTTTAGAATGAAGCATTTATGAACATTTTTTTTCTTCTTATTTTTATATAGACTATTCTTAGTACAAAAAAAAATTGACCAACTTTATATCTTAATCATTCAAAAATGAAAAATCAATTTCAAAAAGTGAATTTGAAATTAATTGGATAATTATTTTCAAAGATGCTGAGATAAGCTCAAAAACTTAAATAGTTCATCATTTCCGGATACGGAACATGTTTTTCATAATAGATTCTTGGATTTCCAATTCCTTGAAAGGCTTCAATGGTTTATAATTGATGAATGATAAATAAAAATTCCTTGTGTCAATCTTGCACACTCAAGGCAAAGTGTTATTTACGCTCAAAAATTCTTACTCTATTTTAAACTGATGACTTATAATTGTTGTCTAACCAAAGAATATTCGTAACATGATACATAATTCACAGTTTCATATCGTCGTGTTCCGGAGAAAACTACGTAACTCCACATTTCTCAAGAAATGGTATTTTGGTGCAATCTGTTCGGCAACATAGTTACTAATATGCTTGCAAATTACATAGATCCGTTTGGGAAAAATGCGTAACTCCCGTATTTCCCATACTAGATCAGTCATATTGACAGGTCGTGTTCTGACGTTAAAAGTGTTTTTTGTTTCTCCTGTTAAATTTTATTACATGGAGTTACGCAATTTTTTCCTGAAGGCGACGATATGTAAAGGAGCATCAGTGATATAACTTGTTATAAAATATATACGTCAATATCTCATAATTTTGATGTTTTTCAGTTTATATTTCAGTAGGAACAAGAAATTTGAAGATGGTTCATACCTAATTGCGAGATTAAATTATCTGAACCTTTTTTAAATCAAGACTTAAAAGAGTGAGTGCGACTTTCTTTAAAATGGGCTGTGAACATTTCTTTACTGTGAGATAACTCGTTCTGTCATATCTAGCATTGTGATTCTATTGTTTCACTCACTTTCACTGATGGGTACGTCATTTTTCTTGTTTTATCAGATCGTTCTCCATTCAAACATCCGTGGGTACCGGTCATTTCAGACTTGTAGCGAAACCTGAATTTGTCAATAGGTTCTTCTGTAACTTCGAGATATGGTTGTAATTTTTGTATAGTGCCTGAAAAAAGTTCCAAAAAGGAGTGTTCATATTATTTATCGAACATAAATGTAAGATCATGATAGTATAAAAGAAATCTGTATTGTATCCCTTACATAACATACAGCATAAACTTTTTGTTCAATCATTAAACCCCAGTAATATTTTGTAGCAAAAACTATGTCCTGGCAACTGAACTAACTACAAGTACTATTTAGATCTCAATTGACTTCAATCAAATTGAAATTGAAGGTAAGCCCTTAACATCTTATTTGTCTTAGATTTATTCTGAGGGCTATAGTAACCTCTTAACCACAAGAACTGCTCCCCTTCTGCCATATCTCTTTAATATACATCCTCTGATGGTCTAATTTCTCCCACATATTCGAATAATATTCTCTTACACTCTTGCACAAAATTCTTTTTGCCAGTGTTCTTTTCCAAAAATTAAAAATGAATGGACTTATTCCTTTGTTCAACATTACATTTCCAAAATAAAAATAATAATATTTACATTCAAATATTGACTGAATAACTTTGGATCTTACCATCATTTCCTTGATCAGAAGCTTGATAAGGTATAATAGTCATATTTGGTGGAACAACCACTAAATGAGATGTTTGAAAAATTCCTGGAGAAGAACTGCTTTCCGACATATAAGAGGCAGGTGATAATGTTGTGTAGGATACTGGAGAATCCTCACTTGTTGAGGGAGGAGTAGGGTAGCCAGGATAATTGAGCATATCTGGAATTCAAATCAAAAAGCTAAATTAGAAGGGAAACTTCATTCCATAATTCAATCAACATTTTCTCTAGTGGCATTAGTGTGATATAAACAATGAACCTACTCACTTGTAATAAGTTCTACCTGCATGTCACTCATTTTGAAGTATTATTAAACTATTATTATTAAACTATTAAAACTATTAATGAAAGTATTTCACGGGAACGGGGAAATAAAAGATCGAACAGAGAAAAGAAACGAGTCTTCAAACTTACCGAATTAGATTAGAATGACTTCAGAAACTCGGAATAAAATCCAAGACGCAGTATGACGTAGACAACGAGTTAGTGGTGGCATAGGTTATTCCCCACGTCCAAATACCCTATCTGTTTGGAGAGTAAGGGGGATCTCCAAAAATCCCCTAATTTCATAGAATATAATTGTTGTCCTTAACAATTTCTGCACAGAATGAAAATAATTTAGTTTTCTTCCCACTTCTTACCTCGACGTCACAATAACTCCCTCATAAAAACAATACCTAATGCAATAATGCACGATAAAATTATGAGCTTTTGTACTTTAATTTGAATATTATACGTAGCCAAGAATTGTATGTGTCATTCGTGAGAAAATATTTTAAGTCTTTTTTTTTAGCCATGCTTTTGAAAATATCGATTTTGTTTTGACCATAGTGACTAGTGACAGAAGACAGAACTGATTCCACCTTCCACCCACCGAAAATTGAAAATATTTTTAGCACAATTCGACGTCCAAAAACGGCTACTTATAAGCCAACCTAAGAAATGATCAAAATACAAAAATAGCCTTCTTATTTTTAAAATTTCTCAATGTAGAATTAAAGTTTTTGCTGATATCCTGGCACTTCTCAAGATTTAACTGATTTAAGATGTCTGGAGAAAACTCTGAAGAATGCCTTTCTTGTAAAATAACTACTGTTTCTGCTTTGGTTGCTATAGGAAGTTACTTGATACATCAAGGAATTAAAAGTCATATTAGGACATACTTATTTCTAGGTGCTGGTAAGTTAATTTGGGCAGATTATTTCGAGACTCTGATGGGCTAGGAAATAATTTATTTTATTGTAGGTACCATTGGTTTAGGAATGGTAGAAATATTTAAGAACACCTCCGATCGAAAAGAGAGAAAGGAACATACTAGAAGTAATGAATAAAAAAAAAACGTTGTAAGGAGTATTACCTAGCTATGCTATGGCAAAATGAAAACAATGGCAATGAGGTTTGCAGATAAAATCCAAAGTTTAGCAATGTTTTTAATTTTTTCAACTAGCTTGCACCAAGTGCAGAAACTGATTTCCCATCAAATTTATGAATTTTGCCTGAATATGGACTTCTGAATTGCTATTGTTAATAATGAGGTGAAATTTTGATCAATACCTTTCATACTGTTGCTTTTAGCTGAACTAAGAATAGTGCTAACTCAAATATACTGCTGGATATGCACCCATGCTAAAAATTATGTTCAATTCATTATTTCCATCGAAGTTTTCTACTATTAACAATAAAAATGATATAAGATGTTATCTTTTTGGAAATGGTTGTTTGGAGTTGTAGAACCCTGACTATTTGTTTTTATTAATGAAATTTTATTAAACATTTTTTTGAGTTTTGATGACCTATACTCTTTTCATATGATAAGAAGTGTTAGTAGATAAAGGGAATCAAATGATTTTCACTTCACTAAAAAAAAAAACAACTTTAGGGAAGAAATTTCGAATCTATAGGAATATAGTTTCGAAGTAATCAGAAAAACAAAATTTCGAGAGGCCATATTTACGGAACCCCTGGGCGAATTTTGCCCAATAACGAACTTAACCGCGGCATTCGAGATTCAAACCTACCCTGAAAATTTCAAGTTCCTAGGACATTCCGTTCGGCCGGCCGGACGGACAGATTCGAATTTTTTGACGGATTCGTCATAAGCGAGTCGAACTCTGTCGTTTGAGACCATTTTCGGCTCAAAATACAGACACGTGACGAAATGATATAGCCCTCGTGTAAGTAGTACGAGCGCTCAATAAAAAAAATGTGAATTTGTTCAATTGATTCATTGTAAATAGTTTAGTTTAGTTAGTTATGTTTAGATAATAGAAAGAATGTAACTATGGGAATGAGGTATTAAATAATATGTATGGGAAAGCAGGCGAAGGAACACTGGAGGGATAAACGTCAAGCGAAAAGATCGATAATTTTAAAAAAGTTGGCAGAAAGATTGGTTTTGTAAGAAAGAAGATGTAATGAATGGTATTTGAAAGTTGGTCAAGAGTGGATTTTCGTAGATTGAGTTGTTGGAGTGAATTTGGCAAGTGAAGGAGAGATGAGAAGTTGGAAGCGGAGTGCTGTTTAGAAGAGGAAAAGTTGAAAATTCCATATAGTGAGTGCACTCACCGATCGAACATTGTTTTGGAGTTTAGAATTATTGGTTCTAGGTTCTTTCGATAGTTGGGGTTGTTTTCTAGAATTAGATTATATGTTGTTGTAAAAAAATTTCTTATGTTTGTGCACCTTTAGAACCTTCCTTGAAAGAGTCACGGGAAAATTATAAATTGAAACAAAATTCTTTGGAAATTGTTAGTGGTTTTTTCGTAAATTTCAAAATTTAATATATCTGGAACAAACCATAACAATATATATACTAAAGTCTGGTGGAAATCGTGTAAGGTAGTCCATAACAGTTTATGGATTTTCTTTGAGCGGGTATCTGGTCACTTTTATTCAATATTTCCAATAGAAGTACATATCAAAACAGTGCAACTTTGTATAATATAAAAAGCTGCAAATTTTACACCTAGAAATTTTGTAATTTGGTGTAAAAAACTATATCGCAAAACCTATGCGATAAAACATTTTCTTATGCAAAAACATTCAATAATTATCTGGGATTATCCAATCCTGGGAAATTGTGAGACTCGCAAAGTTTTCCAATTAAAAAGATAAGTATAGGCTTCTGGTAGTACAAGCACTTACAGAAAAAAGTATTGTATGTATTCAAAATTCACATCTTAAATTATTTATTGCAAACTTCAGAAAAATCATACATATTTATAAAAAGAACTGCAAGAAGATATTTTTCATATATGCTGGCATGCCTAAATTAAATTGAATTCTCTGGTTTAAGAATACATAATATATTATCTTCTATTCAGTTCTAATTAGAACTGACAGAAAAAAAATTAATTGATTTTATTAAAAACACTGCAATTGTTGTATTTGATTCGGAAATAAATAACAGGACATTCTAGGTAATTCACAAACAACATGAAGTCTCTCAGTTGATACTCCTAAAAAATCCATAAAATATGTACATACAGACAAATATAAAAAGATGGTAGATCATTCAATATGAATTTATGTAAACCTGAGCATTTTTCATTGATGAATTCCATTAATCAAGATAGCGAATTGATAAACATTGCAGGAAAATTGTAATAGTATGAAAATCCAAAATAATAAACAATGATGTCAAAATGTTTGTAAAATTATGAATTTATTGCCTTTTTGTTTTGAAATTTGTCACTTTTGTGGAATAAATTTAAGAATCCATATTGCTGAAAAGTCCTGATTCATATATTAATTAATATTTTCATTATTTAATTAAAAAACTAAACAATATACACATTCACTAAATTTTTTGCACTCTATTCTTCAATATAGAAAAGCTTTTAGCAACATGAGAAGCGGCACGTATTCCTTTGTGCTCAATAACGTCTTTGACAATTTTCTTCTGCCTCTTTTCTCCTATAGTTTTGTCAGGAGTTTTGAATCCATGATTCAAGACTTGGTGATCAAACCATGCAGCGTTGTTATGGAAGTTTTTTGAACATTTGTCACATTTTTTCTCGCACTTAAAAATATTGCTGTGTGGAGTTTTCTCAGGAGTTACTTCAATTAAAGGAGGCTTGCAAGTTACTTCCACCATTGCTGTTTGAATATCCTTCAACTCTACAGTATTTTCTGATGCATCAACTGAATTATTTTTCTTGACAGGCAATGTAGATTTTCTTGGTAATTGCCCAGTATTTTTAACAGGAACTACTAATTGTTTGCTTTTAACTGGAAGAACACATTGCCTCATATTTTTTACAGATAAGGAAATCTGCTTCGGATTTTTGGAAGGTAACAATTGCCTAGGCGGAATTTTCAGAGGTGCCTTAGAAATAACCGAATTGGATAACAATGATTTACTAGAAGAGGTATCAGAAAGAGTTTCTTTTTTCGGAACTATTTTCACTTGAGAAAATTTTGTCAGATTAGGTTTTAATGTGGGTTCCCTGATGTGACTTTTTTTATGCAAATTTAAACAATTCGAATTCGAAAACTTCTGCTGGCAAACATCACAAGAAAATGTAGATCCAAATTTCACAGAACAGTTGTGCCTATTAAGCAAAAACTTATTGATAAATTTTGATTTACACTTTTCACATTCGAATTTATACTCGAAGGCCTTTCTCCGAGTCGGGTCAATAGGATTTTGAGACCCTTTGCTTTTTGAATCGGTTTGCGATGATTTTTCATTACTTACACAAGGTTGTAGATTTTTTGGATCCACCTCGTGAGGTTCCCTATTTTTTGTTGAGTTTTTCTGGATTTCATTCAAACAGACATTTTTGGACGTTCCTTCTTTCAATTCAACTTTTTCTGTATCATTCATCATTTCATTTTCCATTCTGATAACTTTTAAAGTAGATGTGACAATTTCGACATCACTATCTAAACGACTCATTTTAGGTGGTGAATTTGGATAAGCGCCTTTTTTTTCATCAACAGAAGTTTTTTGTTTTGGGGGTCTTCCTCGCTTTTTTTTCATACCGTTTTTTGGTTTGGAGAGGTTCTTCGAGTTTCCAGGTTCAAATTCTGCTACATCAGATTCATCAGTATCGCTTATTTCAATTTCGACGAATTCCTCTTTCTTATTATTTTTCCTTTTTTTTTTATTATTGCACAAAGAATTTGTCTCATCACCTGAATCAAGAAGTTCAACATATTCTGTAACCGGAAGATATTTTCTTTCTTCAGCACTTATCGGCTCAACAAAGCCATTTGAAGACACCATCATCTGGAAAGAAAAACTTTTTGCTCCTGTTTTTGAGGAATCTAATTTAAAATTTCACCTACCTCCTTGACGACAATGTTCTCATCAGGATGATTGACTGGTTTTATTTGTTGTTTCCTAGGCAGCCTTCCTTTACGTTCTGGTACTTGTGGAATAGTGGTAGAATTGATAAAGTTCATGAATTGTCTTGCCTGCTTGGCCTCCTTAGTTCGCAAATACGCTTGTGATTGTTTCGTCTCTTTGGTACGAGGAGATGCTTTGGAGCATAAATTCTGCTGTGGATATTTATTCTCTGTGCGAAGAGGATCCGACTGTTTCAAACCCTGAGGTTGTTGATTGCATTTCAATAAACTTCTAGAATTTGGCTTGGTAAAGCTAAAAAATTTTCATTCGATATTAGCGGATTTTTAGCTCAGTATTCCAGATCATTCAAAACATATACCATATAATTATCGATGTCAAGAAGACTGGACATAGGAATTTCATCATGTGAATATTCTATTTTAGCATTCTCACGAAATTTCACATGAACCTCGATGTCGCTACTAACTACCAAGTTTCAATTTGATCTGATCGGTATTTTTCGAATTATTGGAGAGAAAAAAAAATCAGATGGCTATATCTACAAAACCCTTTAGCAGAGTTCACCCATGCTAGAACATACCCTGAAAATTTCAAAACACGGCCGCCAGAAGGATGAATATAATTGGATTTGACCACGAATTCTTCATTTGCGAGTCAACCTAATTATTTAAGACTATTCTTGGCTCAAAATTTAAAAAATTACAAACATTTGGACAATAGTGAGTATTTGCTCAATATATCGATAATGCTGGTATTGTATATTGAAAAAAGTCTCTTATACAGGGTGTCCCAGAATAAATGGATAATCCTGAAATAGGGTATAGAAGAACTATTGGACGTTCTGAACTACAAAAAAAATCCCTGGTAGACATACCTTTTTTTTTTCAAAATTATGATTTCTACTACAGCATGTTGCGTTTCTGTGTAACTTTTAAATAATGAAATATTGGTCATATTTTATTATGAAATTTGAAGTTGGATATTTTTTTCCAACAAAATGACAGTTATTCATATGGTTTTCTGCATCTCTATTGGTATTTTAATGAAGAATATTTTACCATGAAGAAACTAATGGATTTGATTGATTCGTAAGCGTTTTACACAGGAATGTGACGTGGTGTAGTTGTAGTAGAAAAAAGATATTTCCACCAGGGATGGATTTTTTTTGTAGTTTTTTCAGACCACCCAATAGCTCTTATATACAGTATTATCGATTATTTCTGGGACACCTGTATAAATAGTCAAAGACATCAAAAAGGCCATATTTTGAAAATAGTTCCAGATGGACAGGTGACTGCATATTAGCGTAAAAAAAATTAAATTTAAATGGAACATCATGTTTATTTTTCCTTAAATGATCCCTTCCTTCACTACTGGACACGAAATTTTTTTCCCAGCACAATACGCTGGTGCCAAGTCATTAATTTTTCTGAAAATTAGGGAGCGGTGCAGACTCTGAATGAAATGTAATGAAGCTGTTTCTTCAAAGATCAGAATTTTGTTCGATTGCTTGACGTAGAGAATACCAAAGTAGCATGCATTGCTCTGATCATCATTTATATTTTATATCATTATTGATATATCAATCAAATACGCATTGTTCTGACACGAGGTACATCAGGTTGTATTATTCTTACATTTAGGGCTTTACAGAAACACTTATCCTAAACCGGTTTATATTCACTGGGTTAACAGCTGGTTTTGGTAGAATGTCAACCTCCAATTTTAGTATCAATTTTTGTATGACCGAATAATTTGCTTTTTTATTGTTGACAATCTACTGATATTAAAGCTTCAACTTAGGGAGGGTAAGACCAATCATTGAAAATTAACCTTATCAAGTTAATTCAATCATTTACTGGACTACTTCGACAAATGACAAATGTCTGGTTAACCTTATCAGTTTCCGTTAAGCCATTATATCAACATAGATATCATAATTATAGAAAAAATGTGTTGATATATATATTTTATAGGTACAAACCTTTCAAAGTCCACTACTGTCAGATTTTCTTTTTCAGGTAATGTCTGGACATAAACAATCTTCTGATCTGAATTGATGAAATCTTTAAGGAGATTCTTTTGAGCGGGTTTCTTCAAAATGTTGGTTTTAGGATGATGATCTGTTTCTTTCAGGATAGCATGTACGCTCTGATCATAGACACTATCTGAATTAGTACTGGCGTTATTCAAAATATGATATATATCATCTTGTTGACTATTCTTAACTACAGAATTATTTCCAATGAGATGGTTGGGATCAATGATATGATTCTCTTCCAAGTACAATTGCTCAAAATGTTCATCTTCAATCGTCTCCTCATATAATTCTTCGTGTTCTAAACAATGTTGGATTTCAAGATGCTGAACAGACATAATCTGGCTTCCATCATCTTCCATTTCGATATCTTCAGCAATTTCATTCGACTTAGAATTAACGGAGGCAAATTCAATTGAGTTCTGTGTTTCAACTGTAACTGATTTCACATCTTCAGTTTGAAGTACAGAACTTTGATCAAATAAATCTGTAGGTTCATTTTTCAATTGATAGGAAGTTAAGTTTGTAGTTGAGATATTCCATCCTATTATAGAAGAAAAATGTCAAAAAAGAAATATTGATGAAACATTAAATGAGTGAAGTAACATACAGGGTTTTCCTTTTAACTTGGCCTATTAGAAGTATTTAGAGAACAAGTGAATATTTCGTTTTGAAATTTCAGGTGGAGCCTTGGGGACGAGGGAACTCTTCGCCTAAAATATCTTCAAGTCAACTGTGTTGCCACATCTATCTTAAACGTATATCTACTTTCTTATTTCAAATGGAACTACGTATATTTTTATTTAGGTATCGATACAGTACCAAATTCCCAGTATAACCTTCTAAAAAAAATTTCTCTGCCAAGCACTGTTGCCAAGTTATGCACTAATTCTTGAAATTCTTGACATCTGTATTGCCAGTTTGGAAATGCAATATCCCGGTTATTTTATATGCGAACAAAACCAAACTCAGCAGTCTTATAGTAGATAATCCCAGCATTCATGTGGTACATTCGGTATTTTGATGAATCGACAATTTTTCCGAAGATTTTGCTCCGAAAATGTGGAACTTAAAATTGAAATATTTCGAGATTTTCAAATGGCAACCCCATATTTGTTTCACACCATTCGATTCGAAATAAAAAATTAATGGTAGTCTTTCTTTAAACCAATTAATTATTTTGGATAGGTTTCGAATGAGATGAAAAATACTGAATTATTTCAGTATTTATAGTCATGATCTATGGTCCTGTTTACGATTAAATGGATCTGTGATTATGAGGTAAATTATTGAAAAAGATTCTATGGTTGAGATCATAAAAAGTGTTCGATGATTATGGATGCCATAGAAAAAAATGTTAATTGTTGATCAAACCTCGATTCAGGGGGTTTAGTTTGTAGCATTTTTTGATTCATCGGTTGCAAGATTTTATTCATTTTCTGATAATATACATTATTCGATCAATTTCATTTTCATATTGAGAAAAAAATTTGAAGGATTATTTAATGAAATAATGTAAAGCGATAGATCAAACTAAACCACCTGAATCGAGGTTTGATTAACAATTAACATTTTTTTCTATGACATCCATAGTCATCGAACACTTTTTATGATCTCAACCATAGAATCTATTTCAATAATTTACCTCATAATCACAGATCCATTCAATCGTAAACAGGACCATAGATCATGACTATAAATACTGAAATAATTCAGTATTTTTCATCTCATTCGAAACCCATCCAAAATAATCAATTGGTTTCACAAAAGACTACCAATAATTTTTTATTTTGAATCGAATGGTGTAAAACAAATATGGGGTTGCCATTTGAAAATCTCGAAATATTTCAATTTTAAGTTCCACATTTTCGGAGCAAAATCTTCGGAAAAATTGTCGATTCATCAAAATACCGAATGTACCACATGAATGCTGGGATTATCTACTATAAGACTGCTGAATTTGGTTTTGTTCGCATATAAAATAACCGGGATATTGCATTTCCAAACTGGCAATACAGATGTCAAGAATTTCAAGAATTAGTGCATAACTTGGCAACAGTGCTTGGCAGAGAAATTTTTTTTTAGAAGGTTATACTGGGAATTTGGTACTGTATCGATACCTAAATAAAAATATACGGTAGTTCCATTTGAAATAAGAAAGTAGATATACGTTTAAGATAGATGTGGCAACACAGTTGACTTGAAGATATTTTAGGCGAAGAGTTCCCTCATCCCCAAGGCTACACCTGAAATTTCAAAACGAAATATTCACTTGTTCTCTAAATACTTCTAATAAGCCAAGTTAAAAGGAAAACCCTGTATATACAACAAAGTTGCAACTGAAAATACACCCTACAAATGGCTTGATTATAAAAAAAATTACGAAAAGCACTGCCGTGAAGGCAGGAGCTATTGAGCGCTCGTACATGCACCTTGTAGGTAGATTCACATTTTCCAGTTTTGGAAACCGATTGAGAAAATTTTCGACAGCTGTCAAACAAATTTTCAAACTAAGGCGAAAATCCAGACTTCAAGTCAGTGCTTTAGGTGGCCAATTTTTTTTCGATAATTCGCCTAAAATTTCGCACGTAGTTTGAATACATTACTCCGCAGCTAGGGGCAAAATTTCATTCCAGTCACATCGGTAGTTTCGAAATTATCAGGAACAGAATATTTTGAACGGCCATATTCACGGAACCCCTAGTCTAATTTTGCTCATTGATGAACGTGACCGTGAAATTCACGATCCAAACCCACCCTGAAAATTTCAAGTTCCTAGGCCTTTTCCTTCGGAAGTTATAATTTTCTATGCTTTCTATGGTTCTGGTCATGCGATCTGGACAAAATGTTGCTTCAATATGTCATCCTCGTTTAAAATACAAAATTTTATCTCGATCGAATCCGTAGTTTCGAAATTATCGAGAAAACAAAATTTCAAACGACCGTATTTACGAAACCCCTAGTATAATTCTGCTCATTGATAAACGTGAACGCCACATTTCAGATCTACACCTATCCTGAAAATTTCAAGTCCCTAGGCCTTTCCGTTCGAAAGTTATGATTTTCTATGATTTCTATAGTTCTGGTCATGCGATCTAGAGAAATGTAGCTTGAATATATCATTCTCCATAAGTATACAAAATTTCGTCACGATCGAATCTGTAGTTTGAAAATAATCAAGAAAACTGAATTTCAAACAACCATATTTACGGAACCCCTAGTATAACTTTGATCATAGATGAAAGTGATCACGACAATCGAGATCCACACCTATCCTGAAAATTTCAAGTCCCTAGGCGTTTCCGTTCAAAAGTTTCAATTTTCTATGGTTTCTATGGTTCTGGTGATGCGAGCTGAACAAAATTTTGCATGTGGCTTGAACACCTATTTTTCCATTAGAGTGCAAAATTTCATCTAGATCGAATCTTTATTTTCAAAGTAAACAGGAAAACAAAATTTCGAGCGGCCATATTTACGGAACCCTTAGGCGGATTTTGCCCAATAACGAACTTAACCTCGGCATTCGAGATTCGAACCTACCCTGGAAATTTCAAGTTTCTGGGACATTCCGTTCGAGAGTTATCGTGTATACGGACGGACAGACTGAGATTTTCCGACGGATTCGTCATCAGTGAGTCGAACATAGTCGTTTGAGACCATTTTCGGCTCAAAATTCGAAAAATACAGACATCGTGACGAAATGATATAGCCCTCGTGTAAGTAGTACGAGCGCTCAAAAAGAGTAGAATAGACTTAATGAATACATAATGTCATAATAGAGTTAAAAGGTGAATTATTACTAGGCTCAAACATTTCTCACCATCCTCATCTGTATCAATGTGTTGTTCTCTTTCTTCTTTTATGTTAAAATCATTTTTTGGGCTATGAGTAATAAATTCTTCATTTGTAATTACAAAATTGTCATTTGATTGAGATACTTCACTAGATATAAAATTTTCTTCTGATGAAATCACCTGTTCATCATAGTCTAAGGGTAACAATTGAATGGTTTCCAGCATTGGTACCAATTCTCCATTAATATTTTCACTAAAAACATTTCAAAAAGAGTTTAGAGCATTGAAAGTAGAGAATAGGCAAGGAACAAAAGGTAAGGTCATGCCTCAATAAAATATGTTTGAGAATAAAAGTGGATTTTCAAAATATGATGGTTTAAAGTAATCAATAATATATTATGCTACATATCGCATCTGTTGTAGAATAAGGAGACAACTAAAAAATTGATTTTGTTGGGAAATCGTATTTGAAGTTTTGGTTTACCGAAGTTTTCGTTCTATACTTCTGTGTGCTTACTCAATTTAACACGCTGAACATTCGTAATCACTGCAGCAATCCATTTGAACATTATAACTCTACCACCCAATATTATTCAATTAATGCAATTTTTCCCGTCGTGTTGTAATATTCTACTGTTTTTCCAAAAAAAATGAAATGTTATCTTTTCTCACGAACAGTCTCCTATGTGGCGGAGAGGCCAACTAGAGTTATTCTGATATTGCACGTAAGAAAAGGGTTACTTCCTGAGATCAATACCTTCACTAACACAAAATCTACCTTTTTTGAGTTGTCTCCTTATTCTATGACCCGTGCGATACGTAGAGTCACGCTGAAGTTATAATCACTACATATAAATAAAAAGATAGTTATCCACCATACCTATATTGAATCTGATATTTTTGAAGATTGCCGTCTTCATCTTGAGCTACTTGAACACCATAAATTTCATTAGTACCATCTACAGTGAAAATAAAAGGCTGATTCGTTTCTTCAGCAGACCCTAAGACGGCTTCATCATTTTCTTCGATTTTCTCATTAGTCAACCTTACATTCATCTCTTGTAGGGTTAAGTCTTGACTCAAAACAGACAAATATTGGGTGCTGTCACATTCATCTTCATTAGCGGTCATGTACCCACTTATACTATCTGATAAGTTTATATTAGAATTCGAATAATTCATGGTTTTATACAACAATCTGTAAAATGCCAATTAAAAAGGTTCTCAACCAATATATTTTTATGATGCTTACCATTAACAAACCGAAACCGTACAGAATAGTTTTTTAACGAAATACATACAAATGACAAACTGATAAAACTTATTTTTATGTTAAAATTCCATTCAACATTACAAATAAACTACGACAACAACGAAAATATATAAGAATTCTTCAATTCACAAGAAACAGGAGTTTCGGTTAAAAGTTAAAATTTGGGAGATGACAGTTGACAAGTACTTATAAAAAATTCTAAACCATAGAAACATTTCAGAAAAATTTTAGAGTGGCACATATAAAAAATGATGAAATGAGGCCTATTTTGGTCTTGGTCAGCATAAGCCCTACTTCGTTTTTCGCACTATACAATATGATGAAAGCTAAGCCCTACTTTGATAAGTCCATACTCCATAGCATCCTTGACCTTGTTCCTTATTGAACGGCGAACGCTCGATATTATGTTATCTATGCACTACTCTCCAATTCAAATATTCAAATAGGGTAGTCCAACAAAACAGCTGATCGCCTTCAAAGATGGCTGTTGTGGTATAAACAAACATTTGAGTTCATTGTTCATTCATTCTCCTTGGTTATTGAGTTTGAATGCGATCATTTTGTCTCCTGTTGAGTTTTGTGATTTTTTTCTCAGCAAATGAGTAGTTATTACTTGAAATTACAAACTGAAGATGCAGAAGTAGAAGAAAAATATCGCCAAAAGCTCTCAGAAATAAATAACATTGATCCATTTGCTCGCGCCTATTCAAAATTTTCAGCCAAACCATATGATTTTTTCCTGTAGCAAGTATAGACATAATCAGTTACTTGGTGTTAACTACTAGTTATTATACAAGAGAACAAATGAAAGCTTATAAGAGCAATACTTCGAGGCTGGTTTTGTAAATTAATGATAGAATTATTGTTGTTGGAAAGGTTTGTTAATTCGCAGAAATGTATTAAAAGTAAAATTTGCTCTTCTAGTGGCAAAATAATTTCACCATGAACTTTTATGGATTTCATGTTTTACAACTACCTCAGAAACTTTATAATATGACATTCTGGTATAATATTTTGTCGTCATCCTTCAGATTTTTGCAACAAAGAATTTTGAAGCTCCAAAATTTTTGCAGAACTTTCTGACAATTTGGTAAAAAGCAAACTCAATTCAGCAAGGTTCAAGTCTGTTTGAGATGATCTATTCAAATTAGTATCATGATCTATCTCTTGTGAGACACTCATATCATTGTTGACTTCCAAACTTTCAGAAACCTAAATCAGTACCAAATTCTTAAATAAAAAGTTACTTCTACTAATAACTGCCCAATTACTCTGAAAAAACGGCTACGGAGAGGAGAAGCATTATAAATTGATATTCGGTTTTCTTTCACTTGCCAACCTATTAGGTAGATGCAGTATGAAAATAATAAGATTACAGAAAAACATCAGATTATTATTTCGGTCAATTCTTGGTTTTAATGATAATAAAATACATAATTAATTTATGACATGGTTGAAAATTGCAAATTAGAACTATTAACATAACTTAATCAGACATGGGTATTATATTCACTATACTTTACCTCCTCAGGAATTCGACATTCCAACCTCGTTTTTATGTTTTTGAACCTGCAAATATCTGACGCCTGTTTTGAGCGCTCGTACTACTTTCACGAGGGCTATATCATTTCGTCACGATGTCTGTATTTTTCGAGTTTTGAGCCGAAAATGGTCTCAATCGACTATGTTCGACTCACTGATGACGAATCCATCGGAAAATTCGAGTCGGAATAATGTATTCAAACTACGTCCAAAATTTTGTCCAGATCGCACTACCAAGGCCATAGGTACCGTAGAAAATTCTAGCGAATTATCGAAAAAAAATTGATCAGCTCAAGCACTGACATGAAGTCTGGAGTTTCGCCTAAGTTTCAGAATTTTTTTGACAGCTGTCGAAAATTCCTTCAATTGGTTTCTGAAACTGGAAAATGCGAATCTACCTACAAGGTGCATGTACGAGCGCTCAAAAGCTCCTGCCTTCACGGCAGTGCTTTTCGTAATTTTTTTTTTGTTACTCATATTAATAGTGGGTACCCAGTCAGGATTGAGGTCATCTTCTAAACCTGACTGTTTTCCTAAGAGACTTTATGATTATTGAATTACTGAACTCACAAAAATTAGATGCCCTTACCTGTTATGAAATGTTTTGGAACACACGACTACATTTTCGCCTTATTTGCAGTTGTTAAATCAGCCCTTTTAATAGACGATAACCATTTCTCTCTTCTCATCTTAGAGAGCTCATTCAAACTTTTTTGAGCGCTCGTACTACTTACACGAGGGCTATACCATTTCGTCACGATGTCTGTATTTTTCGAATTTTGAGCCGAAAATGGTCTCAATCGATTATGTTCGACTCACTGATGACGAATCCGTCGGAAAATTCGAGTCTGTCTGTCCGGCCGTCCGTCCGTAAGCACGATGACTCTCGAACGGAACAACCTAGAGACTTGAAATTTTCAGTGTGGGTTCAGTTTCCGAATGCCTCGGTTCAGTTCGTTAATGGGCCAAATTCCACCAAGGGCTCCGTAAATATGGCCGTTCAAAATTTTGTTCTCCTGATTACTTCGAAACTACAAATTCGATCGAGATGAAACTGTGCACTCGAATGGAGAATGAGGTGTTCAAGCTACTTGTGAAATTTTGTCCAGATCGCATGACCAGAACCATAGAAACCATAGAAAATTGTAACTTTTGAACGGAAACGCCTAGGGACTTGAAATTTTCAGGAAAGGTGAGGTTCTGGAATGTCGTTATGACGTTCATCTATGAGCACAATTATTTTAGGGGTTCCGTAAATATGGTCGTTTGAAATTTAGTTTTCTCGATAATTTCAAAACTACAGATTCGATCGTCACGAAATTTTGTATTTAAATGGAGAATGATATATTCAAGCTACATTTCTCCAGATCACATGACCAGAACCATAGAAAATCATAACTTTTGAACGGAAAGGCCTAGGGACTTGAAATTTTCAGGATAGGTGTGGATCTGAAATGTCGCGTTCACGTTCAACAATGAGCAGAATTATACTAGGGGGTTCCGTAAATACGGTCGTTTGAAATTTTGTTTTCTCGATAATTTCGAAACTACGGATTCGATCGAGATGAAATTTTGTATTTTAATCGAGAATGATATATTAAAGCAATATTTTGTCCAGATCGCATGACCAGAACCATAGAAACCATAAAAAATTGTAACTTCTGAACGGAAAGGCCTAGGAACTTGAAATTTTCTGGGTGGGTTTGGATCGCGAATATCGCAGTCACGTTCATCAATGAGCAAAATTAGACTAGGGGTTCCGTAAATTTGGCCGTTCAAAATATTTTTTTCCTGATAGTTTCGAAACTACTGATCAGATTGGAATGAAATTTTGCACCTAGCTGAGGAATAATGTTTTCAAACTACGTGCAAAATTTTGTCCAGATCGCATCACCAAGACCATAGAAACCGTAGAAAATTCTAGCGAATTATCGAAAAAAAATTGATCAGCTGAAGCACTGACATGAAGTCTGTAGTTTCGCCTAAGTTTCAGAATTTTTTTGACAGTTGTCGAAAATTCCTTCAATTGATTTCTAAAACTGGAAAATGCGAATCCACCTAAAAGGTGCATGTACGAGCGCTCAAAAGCTCCTGCCTTCACGGCAGTGCTTTTCGTAATTTGTTATGGGTAAAATTGCGAATTGCAGGAATTCTTTAAAATTTCACATCATCACGGGATCCTATACTTCCACAATTAATAACACAACAGAATGATAGCATATTTAGATGAGCTAAAAATTAAGAAATTACAAGAAAATACTTCGAATGACGTACTAAACTTGGTTTGTTTATACCACAGCAGCCATTAAACTGCTGATCGTGACAGATCGTTGGACTACCCTATAGCAAAGAGTCTTTGCCTTGCCTATAGTAGCCGAATGCGAAATCTCAAGGCTCCGGCTTCTGGCTTTGACCTTGTTTTTGAGCGCTCGTACAAATTACACGAGGGCTATTTCATTTCGCCACGATGTCTGTATTTTTCGAATTTTGAGCCGAAAATGGTCTCAAACGACTAAGT
Organism: Aphidecta obliterata; assembly: GCA_963966015.1. NCBI lineage: Eukaryota > Metazoa > Arthropoda > Insecta > Coleoptera > Coccinellidae > Aphidecta > Aphidecta obliterata. The sequence goes on from OZ014432.1 coordinate 13,054,326, forward strand.
TCGACTTACTGATGACGAATCCGTCGAAAAATTCGAGTCTGTCCGGCCGTCCGTATCAATGTGCAAAATTAGACTAGGGGTTCCGTAAATATGGCCGTTTGAAATTCAGTTTTCTTGATAATTTCAAAATTATGGATTTGATCGTGACGAAATTTTGTATTTAAATTGAGAAAGATTTATTCGAGCTACAATTTTTCCAGATCGCATGATCAGGACCATAGAAACCATAGAAAATCATAACTTTCGAACGAAAAGGCCTAGGGACTTGAAATATTCAGGATAGGTTCGGATCGCGAATTTCGCGATCACTTTCATCAATGAGCCAAATTAGACAAGGGGTTCCGTAAATATTGCCGTTGAAACTATATTTTTTCTGATAATTTCGAAAATACTTATTGGATTGAAATGAAATTTCGCACATACCTATATGAAGAATAATGTATAATTTTGTCCAGATGGCATTACCAAGACCATAGATACCGTAGAAAATTCTAGCGAATTATCGAAAAAGAAAATGGTCACCAAAGCACTGACGTGAAGTCTGGATTTTCGCGTTGGTTTGAAATTTTCTTTGACAGCTGTCAAAATCTTTCCAATTGGTTTCTAAAACTGGAGAATGCGAATCTACCTACAAGGTGCATGTACGAGCGCTCAAAAGCTCCTGCCTTCACGGCAGTGCTTTTCGTAATTTTTTTTTAACGCACGTCACAATTACTTATTAGATCTATGACATTGATAGAATGATGATTGGTAGTAATTAGTAATTGAACATTTCTTCACATGAACTCAGGAAAAATTTTGATGTATAATATATAGTGGAAAACTAATAACATCTTAAAAATTAATTAGATCAATGACATTCACTCAATTTCTGTCATTTCTGTGCCCCATTTGACTTATCTGTACTGACCTCCAGTCACCTTCAAATTCGTAAGATAATAATAAGTTGGTCAAATTGAAATAATTCATTAATTTATAGTTGTAGATCAACAGAATACCACCATATAAAATGGCAACAATAAAATCCCTCTATGTGAGAAATATTGCTAATAAGATAAGTAAAAGTACACGCACTTTTTCGACTTCCAAATATGCAAGTGCAAAACAGATGACAGTACGAGATGCTTTGAATTCAGCTTTAGATGAGGAGCTTGAACGAGATGAAAGGATTTTTATATTAGGTGAAGAAGTAGCCCAATACGATGGGGCTTATAAAGTAAGCAGAGGGTTATGGAAGAAGTATGGTGATAAAAGAGTGATAGACACTCCTATTACCGAGATGGGGTTTGCAGGTGAATTGAATAGCATTTTTTTTTTTTCTGAATGAAATATTGGATTCTAAGGACATTTGGGTTTAATTTTCATTTAAGGTTTGGCTGTTGGTGCGGCAATGGCAGGTTTACGACCAGTATGTGAATTCATGACCTTCAATTTTGCCATGCAAGCTATTGATCAGGTAATCAATTCGGCCGCCAAAACGTTTTATATGTCAGCTGGTAGAATCAATGTACCTATTGTGTTCAGAGGGCCTAATGGAGCAGCTGCTGGTGTAGGTGCCCAACATTCTCAATGTTTTGCGGCTTGGTATGCCCACTGCCCTGGTCTGAAAGTAGTTTCTCCTTATAACTCGGAAGACGCAAAGGGCCTGCTCAAGTCGGCTATAAGAGATCCTGATCCAGTTGTGTTCTTAGAGAATGAAATCTTATATGGTGTTCAATACCCCATGTCAGATGAAGCATTATCTAAAGATTTCCTACTGCCATTAGGAAAAGCTAAGGTAGAAAAATCAGGTTAGTATTAAAACATATTGGGGAAATAAATGAAGATACGATGAATATCTGGTGTATGAAATGGTCAAAGTATAGTTCAGAAATTGGAATTTGAATTATTGGTCAAACATTGAATTGCTTATGTATTACTTAATATACAAGCTGGCCCTGATTTGACATCGAGGTTTTTGTATTATCACAAGAAGAAATCGTGAAACAACAAAACTTTGCTAGAATTTGCCCCTGATTAGATAGTTATACATCCAATAAAGGTGTTTATTATTCTATATCAAACAATCTCGTCCTTGCAATCAACTAGAGGAAAGGGCCAACTTCAGGACTGCTAATGGGGTGAATGATACACTCTCTTCAAACTGTCGACGTTTCGATCCTATTTGGAATATTCTTCAGGACTAAAAATGTTTATTAAACTTAAGACATATGAACAATCTGGTTACAATAACACAACAATACATAAGATTGTCTGGGAAAACGACTCACATTCAGGTGGGATTTTTTGCTTCTTCCTTTTTTTACCGTATTCAACTTACCAATTTGTATGAATATATCAGAATGTAGCAGAATTTGTTGAATCCCATTGGAACTATGTATATAAATATTATATTTCGTCAGATCTATAACCGTATTGTGAAACGTATGTGGAGGTTCTCTTAGCTTGGCTAATATGGTACTGATCACCGGTGTCTCGCTTTTCCCAAACATGTTGCAGTGTATCTCCCATAAAGCTGATTTATTTTTTATTAATTTCTCGCATTAAATTGTTATAAATTATACTCGATTTTTGAGTATCTGTTCGAACATTAAATGTGTCATGTACAGAAATGTGTATCATTTCACTAATACATCTTTTGTGATAGTTACTTTCTTTATCCAAACTTTTTACTACATTAAAGTCAAAATTGTGATTTTTCTTGGAAGTGGTGTAAAGCCAGCGCGGTTTTCTCGTAAGAAAGTAACTATCACAAAAGATGTATTGGTGAAATGATACACATTTCCGTACATGACACAGTTAATGTTCGAACAGATACTCAAACATTGAGTATAATTTATAACAATTTAATGCGAGAAATTAATAAAAAATAAATCAGCGTCATGGGAGATTCACTGGAACATGTTTGGGAAAAGCCAGACACCGGCGATCAGTACCATATTAGCCGAGCTAAGAGAACCACCACATACGTTTCACAATAAGGTTATAGATCTGACGAAATATAATATTTATATGCATAGTTCCAATGGGATTTAACAAATTCTGCTACATCTTTATACACATGACCAAATTGGTAAGTTGAATACAGTAAAAAAAGGAAGAAACAAAAAATTCCACCTGAATGTGAGTCGTTTTCTCAGAGAATCTTATGTATTGTTGTGTTGTGTTATTGTAACCAGATTGTTCATTGGTCTAAAGTTTAATAAACATTTTTAGTCCTGAAGAAGATTCCAAATAGGATCGAAACTACTATCAACGATGTTCAACTGTCAATGCTAGGTATTTATACAGGATTGTTCACATTTTTGTAGCAGGACTTCATCAGTCGATATAAACAATAATTATCTAAAGCAGAAAAGTGTCAACCGTTTCCAGCAAAGAGAGCTCAATTTGTAGGATATGTAAATCGGAAGTCAAAACCTGGGACCACTCATTCTGCAAATGCCAAACATTGGCACAAAAAAGAATTGTGGTTCTGGGAGGCGAGGAGCTAAGATCCGCAGTAATCAGACACAGATCACCTTGGAAAATTATCAACTTCGCTAAAGAATTAAAGACTAGCTGGGGCAATAATAGTTCAATGGTTGCACACACGATCAGATGGTGCAAAAGGTTCTCCTGAGGCCAAACGATCACCTTTAATCTAATCTAGGCCATTAGAGCTTTGTTTTGCAGATACTGTTGAAATCTTTAAGAAATATTGATTATTTCCACAATAACCCAAGCTCAGGAGATATTCAATCCAACTGCAATCACAGTCCAAGTCGCCCTAAAATACATTTGATAATGCACTGCTATAGCAGTCTCCTTCCCAATGAAAATATCCCAATAGGTGCAATTACAGTGCTTGTCTGTTCTATGTTGACATTGGATTTTTTTAGAATAAGTTTTTCTATCGACTGTTGAATACCTTCTACGAAAAAGTGGACCACCTGTAGATATTGTTCAAGCTTTTTGGACCTATTTCGTTCTACAAATATTGATATATTTTAGGCAAACATATAACCTTGGTAGCACATTCCAAAGCAGTGGAAACCTGTTTAGAGGCTGCAAAAGAGTTAGCAGGAAAAGGAATAGAAGCAGAAGTGATTAATTTAAGAAGTATAAGACCATTAGATATGAATACCATATCTGCTTCAGTAGCAAAGACCAACCATCTTATAAGCGTTGAACAGGGTTGGCCTACTTGTGGGGTAGGAGCCGAAATTTTAGCTAGAATGATGGAAAGTGAATCATTTTTCCATCTGGATCAACCTGCTATTAGATTGACTGGAGTTGACGTTCCAATGCCATATGCTACCGGATTAGAAGCAGCAGCCCTTCCGAGAGCTAAAGATGTTGTTGAAGCAACAAAGAAGCTTTTGAAAGTGAAATAAACCATTGATCTGAAATTGTTGCCATCCAGTGAATACTCTATAATTGCATAATTAAAAAAAAAATTATTGACTCCATCTATTTTTACATTTCAGCTCAACAAATCTTTTAAATTTAAGTATAAAGTAGCAAATACGTTTTAAATGGGTTTCTTGATTTTACCTTGTGAAAACATCTTCGAAGTTACAGAAAATTATTTATTGTTACAATTATTCTAAATAAATTATAATTGTTATGTCTTAATTTATTGAAATAAGTGCGCGCAGATTTTGAGTTACGAATAGCCATGTCAATTTTTGAGCGCTCGTACTACTTACACGAGGGCTATATCATTTCGTCACGATGTCTGTATTTTTCGAATTTTGAGCCGAAAATGGTCTCAATCGACTATGTTCGACTCACTGATGACGAATCCGTCGGAAAATTCGAGTCTGTCCGTCCGGCCGTCCGGCCGTAAGCACGATAACTCTCGAACGGAACAACCTAGAGACTTGAAATTTTCAGTGTGGGTTCAGTTCCCGAATGGCTCGGTTAAGTTCGTTAATGGGCCAAATTCCACCAGGGGTTCCGTAAATATGGCCGTTCAAAGTTTTGTTTCCCTGATTACTTGAAAACTACAAATTTGATCGAGATGAAATTTTGCACTCAAATGGAAAATGAGGTGTTTAAGCTACATGTGAAATTTTGTTCAGATCGCATGACCAGAACCATAGAAACCATAGAAAATTGTAACTTTTGAACGGAAACGCCTAGGGACTTGAAATTTTCAGGATAGGTGTGGATCTTGAATGTCGTTATCACGTTCATCTATGAGCAACATTATACAAGGGGTTTCGTAAATACGGTCGTTTGAAATTTTGTTTTCTCGATTAATTTGAAACTACGGATTCGATCGAGATGAAATTTAGTATTTTAATCGAGAATGATATATTGAAGCAATATTTTGTCCAGATCGCATGACCAGAACCATAGAAACCATAGAAAATTGTAACTTTTGAACGAAAAGGCCTAGGAACTTGAAATTCTCAGGGTGGGTTTGGATCGCAAATTTCACGGTCACGTTCATCAATGAGCAAAATTAGACTAGGCGTTCCGTAAATATGGCCGTTCAAAAAAATTTTTTCCTGATAGTTTCGAAACTACCGATCGGATTGGAATGAAATTATGCACCTAGCTCAGGAATAATGTATTCGAACTACGTGCAAAATTTTGTCCAGATCGCATCACCAAGACCATAGATACCGTGGAAAATTCTAGCGAATTATCGGAAAAATATTGTTCAGCTGAAGCACCGACATGAAGTCTGGAGTTTCGCCTAAGTTTCAGAATTTTTTTGACAGCTGTCAAAATTCCTTCAATTGATTTCTAAAACTGGAGAATGCGAATCTACCTACAAGGTGCATGTACGAGCGCTCAAAAGCTCCTGCCTTCACGGCAGTGCTTTTCGTAATTTTTTTTCTATTAGTCTGTGTCTGTGAGAAACCCTAATGAATGCCTTTTTTAGTTCACTATCATAGGAAACAGAATTGAACACCACTGCCGTGAATTCAGGAGCTTTTGAGCGCTCGTTCATCCACCTTTTAGGTAGATTCGCATTTTCCAGTTTTATAAACCGATTGGAGAAATTTTTGAAAGCTATATGTAAGTATGTGTATGACACGGTGCAGAAAATAGCACATAACCAGAACCATAGAAAATTATTTCAGGATAGGTGTGGATCTCGATTGTCGTGATCACTTTCATCTTTGAGCAATATTAGACTAGGGGTTCCGTAAATACGGTCGTTTGAAAGTCAGTTTTCTATATAATTTAAGAACTACGGATTTGATCGTAATGAAATTTTGTATACTAATGGAGAATGATATTTGGATATATGATATATATATTCAAGCTACATTTTTGAGCTCTCGTACTACTTACACGAGGGCTATATCATTTCGTCACGATGTCCGAATTTTGAGCCGAAAATGATCTCAAACGACTATGTTCGACTCACTGATGACGAATCCGTCGGAAAATTCGAGTCTGTCCGTCCGGCCGTATACACGATAACTCTCGAACGGAATGTCCTAGAAACTTGAAATTTTCAGGTTAGGTTCAAATCTCGAATGCCGCGGTTAAGTTCGTTATCGGGCAATATTCGCCCAGGGGTTCCGTAAATATGACCGCTCGAATTTTTGTTTTCCTGATTATTTCGAAACTATAGATTCGATCGAGGTGAAATTTTGTACTTAGATGACGAATAACGTATTCAACCTACATGCAAAATTTTGTCCAGCTCGCATGACCAGAACCATAGAAACCAGGGAAAATTATAACTTTCGAACGGAAAGGCCTAGAAACTTAAAATTTTCAGGATAGTTGTAGATCTCGAATGTTGCGGTCACGTTCATCAATGAGCAAAATTAGACTATGCGTTCCGTAAATATGGTCGTTTAAAATTCAGTTTTCTTGATAATTTCAAAACTATGTATTTGATCGTGACGAAAATTTGTATTTGAATTGAGAATGATATATTCGAGCTACACTTTGTCGAGATCGCATGATCTGAACCACAGAAACCATAGAAAATCATAACTTCCGAACGGAAAGGCCTAGGGACTTGAAATTTTCAGGATAGGTTCGGATCGCGAATTGTGCGGTCACGTTCATCAATGAGCAAAATTAGACTAGGGGTTCCGTGAATATAGCCGTTCAAACTATTTTTTTCCTGATATTTTCGAAACTACTTATTGGATTGGAATGAAATTTCGCACATAGATATATTCAAACTACGTGGGAAATTTTGTCCAGATCGCAATACCAAGACAATAGATACCGTAGAAAATTCTAGCGAATTATTGAAAAAAAAATTGGTCACCTAAAACACTGACTGAATTCTGGATATTCGCCTCAGTTTGAATTTTTTTTGACAGCTGTCAAAATCTTTCCAATTGGTTTCTAAAACTGAATAATGCGAATCTACCTACAAGGTGCATGTACGAGCGCTCAAAAGCTCCTGCCTTCACGGCAGTGCTTTTCGTAATTTTTTCCAGATCGCATGACAAGAACCATAAAAAATTATCTATGGTTTTCGAACGGAAATGCCTAGGGACTTAAAATTTCAGCATAGGTGTGGATCTCGAATGTCGCAGTCACGTTTATCAATGAGCAGAATTAGACTAGGGGTTCCATAAATATGATCTTTTGAAATCTAGTTTTCTTGATAATTTCAAAACTACCGATCCGATCGTGACGAAATTTTGTATTTTAATTTGTCCAAATCGCAGAACCATAGAAAATTATAACTTTCGAACGGAAAGGCTTAGGGACTTGAAATTTCAAGGGTAGGTTTGGATCTCGAATGTCGCGGTCATTTTAATCAATGAGCAAAATGAGACTAGGGGTTCCGTAAATGTGGCCGTTCAAAATATTTTTATCCTGATAATTCCGAAACTACTGATTGGATTGAAATGAAATTTTGCATATAGATGAAGAATAATGTATTCAAACTAAGTGCGAAATTTTGTCCAGATCGCCTTATCAAGGCCATAGATACCGTAGAAAATTCTGGCGAATTATCGAAAAAAAAATTGATCACCTAAAGCAAGGTGGATGAAGGAGCGCTAAAAGCTCCTGAATTCACGGCAATGCTTTTCATCAATTTTTTCTATTCCATATCATATTATTCATCAAAAAAATAAATTGGCAGAGCCCAAACTAGGGATTGCCATGTTGGAAGAATGTTTTCTTCTTCTAACTCTAATCAAAGACTTCCTCCTTGCTCTAACCAATGACTTCCTCTTTGCTCTAACCAAGAATTTAATTGAGTGCGAAGACTGCGAAGTTCAAAGTGCATTGGAAATTGAAGAGGAATGTAACAGAAACAGATTGCACATACGAGGCTCGGTGTTTTAGGTAAACACATTTCGTAGCAAAATGAACTATTACTAGCGGAAAAGTCCAGACTAGAAGGGACTGGAACTTTCTTTAGGGCTTGATTACAATGTCATATGTCCATTCTAAACTTACTATTCTTTACGGTTCACAAACTGGTAATGCCCAGGATATTGCCGAAAGAATTTGGAGAGAATCCAAAAAGTACTATTTCAAGAGTTTGGTGAAATCACTAGATGAATACAACGTGTCCCAATTATCAGTTGATGAACGTATCATTTTTATATGTTCGACTACAGGTCAAGGAGAAGTTCCAGATAATATGAAAAAGTTTTGGAGGTTTATTCTGAGGAAGAATTTGCCTGTAGGAATATTGAATCATATAAAATTTGCAGTTTTAGGATTAGGTGATTCAAGTTATGTGAAATTCAATTTTACAGCTAAAAAACTATTCAAAAGGTTGGAACAATTAGGAGGTATTCCTATTGTTCCTGTTGGATTAGGTGATGATCAGCATGATCTAGGATACGATGCTGTTACTGATCCATGGATAGAAAATCTTTGGAAACAATTATTAATTCTATATCCTCTCCCAGAAAATGTGAAACCATTAGAAAATGGCACTATGCTTTCTAGATGGACTGTATCTTCAAAGCTTCTCAGAAATGTGAACAATGTTAATATAACTCAATCTATATATTATTCAACTAGAAAGATAGATCATTTTGATGTTACTTGTAATGAGAATGTACAACTAACAGAAGCATCACATTTTCAAGATGTGAGATTAATTAAATTTAAAACCAATGGCCAAAGTTATAATCCAGGTGATGTAATTGTTGTGAGACCAAAGAACCTTCAGTGGAAAGTGAAAGAACTGGAAAAAGTGTTGATTGGTGCTGACTTTTCCTCGGATACAATTGTTTCACTCAAAGAAAGAGAACCTAATACTCCTCTTCCTGATGTGCTGCAGTATAATATATCTCTGAAACAATTGTACAACGAATATTTTGACTTGATGGCGATTCCTAGGCGCCGGACATTTGAAATTTTGGGGAATATAACAGATAGCGAATTGGAAAGAGAAAAATGTATTGAATTCACTACTGCTGAGGGGCAAGAAGACTTTTATAATTACTGCAATAGACCTAAAAGAAACATTGTTGAAGTTTTGCAGGACTTTCCACATGCTACAAAAAATTTGACTTTAGATTTGTTGTTTGAAATATTTTCACCCATCAAGCCCAGAGAGTTTTCCATTGCTAGTAGCTTCAATTGGCATAAGAATGAAATTCATTTATTGTTGGCAGTTGTTAAATACAAGACAAAATTAATGAAAGAGAGAATTGGTTTATGTTCAAATTTTTTAGCAGGTCTTCAATCAGGTGATACTTTGACCGCATGGATAAGGAAAGGTAGCTTCAAATTTCCCACTAATGTTCCTATTATAATGGTGGGACCAGGTACAGGATTAGCTCCATTCAGAAACTATATATTTGAGTGTGCACATAAACAAATAGCTTCTGCAAACAATATGATTCTCTTCTTTGGTTGTAGAAATGAAAGAAAGGACTTTCTCTGCGCAGAAGAACTTGGGAAATTACACGAAGAGAAAAAGTTGAATTTGATTTGTGCTTTTTCAAGAGACCAAGAACATAAAGTTTATGTACAGGACAAAATAAGGGAAAATAATAAGCTGGTGTGGAACCATTTAGAGAGAAAGTGTTTTATTTTTATAGCTGGCAATGCGAAGTTTATGCCACAGGATGTTAGGAAAGCCTTTTCAGATGTTTGTAAAGAATGTGGTAATATGAATGATAGGGAAGCAGAAGAATATATCAGTGGAATGGAAAGAGAAAATAGATACCAAACAGAATGTTGGTAATTCAGTATTGTACATAATTGTAGAATAAAGAATTCTAATATAATCAATAATTTTTATCCCATTCAACCCATGGCAACAAGGGTAAGTTTACGTTTATCCACTCAATTGATTAATTTTTTTCCAATTCGGTAGTGAATCGAGTAATAATATTTCCAATGCAATCTCGGAATTCATCGGCCTGCACAAAACGGTGTTACTTATAACAAATTTCAACTTGAGTTTATTGAATTTTCGTTAAAACGTACGTCAACATTCAAGTTTTTCATTGAAGAATAAAATTACGATTATTAGGATTATTAAAATGGAGTTGTAAACCTGCGCCTCTTGGATTAGGAACACGCTAAGAAGTGATAATAAAGGTATTTTTGGAATTTTCAGACCCGGTTGCACTATTAATTTCCCCAACAGAAGCACCAAGAAAGTTTTTTCTTAGCCCACTAAGTATTTGCTCAGAAATGTCTACTTTGTTTTGTAAGGAATCTATCTTCGATGTATCCTTCTGCAACAGAACTTGAGCACCATCCTCCACCTTTCTTCAAACTATCAAATCTGCCCCGGAATTTGATAGATATTCATATACTTGCGGAATACATCAAGCGCAGCAACCTTATTACGACCATTGACAACAGTAAAAACCATTTTCTTATATGTTTTTGTATCAGGAACCTGAACAACCAATATGCTGCCTCGATCTTACACATCATGTCATAGTCACAAGTAATAAGACCACAAAGATGAAGATTTAACTTTCTTGGATAACTCGAAAATATACGCCAAAATTATTTTTTCGTTGACATCAATGGCGTTCTTGTTACTTCTCCAAGTACAAAACGCTACATATTCCTTTTCATTTGAAGTTTTCGATTTCACTGGTATAACAGTTTCTGCAGCCGCATTCGCTTCTTCTATTATGCAATCTGAAATAACAACCTCGTTGGCACAGCTCATCATTTTTTGGAACACTTATCAGAATTTCTTCGAAGACTTTTTATTTTTTTGACAATGGCAAACAATTGAATACTCAGTGCCCTCGCAACCATCCATCGCTCTTCGGGCTTGTGGGTTAAACTTACTTCTCATGAATAAACATTCATTCACTCACTTGTTGTATAAATAACTAATAACTGGGTGTTCTTTCTTGATGCCACTCAGTATATTTAACAAGTTGAATATTTACATAAATTAGTCCATTACGTTTGACATAAACATGAATTGAAAGCCTATTTGAAGGATTTTATTCTCAACATTGGGCCATTATGATTTCCTCCTTCAACTACCTATGGTGATATAGCAGCTGAAGGTAGGTAATGGTATGTCGCTGATGGTTTCCAAAAAGCTATCAGCGGCAAGGAGAAAATAACACTTTGTGTGGGTAATGATTTCAGCATCAAACCATTTTTAATATTAATGATGGAGAAAACAACCATTTGAAAATTTTATTTTGGCCCCCCTTCAGTAATAGGTATTTTTCATTATATTTTCAATCATTTCTTTGTAAATGATGACGTTCTTTCCGTTAGCTCCTTCATAATCAGGAGCCGTTGATTTAACTGTAGTGGACCACCTGCTAACATTTGAGTATTTCGAGACATCAAATCCAGTGACTTCAAATGTCGTTACTGTTGCAATGATGGAAAAATCAGCAAGAGTTAAGGTATCGCCTGCAACATACTTATTATCTTTCAGGAATACATCTAAGAATCCAAAAGCTTCATGCATGGGTTTTATTTTTGTGGAATCAAATTTTGTGCCTCCATAGAAAAGAACAGGATACTAGAACAAAAATGAGGAATTAATTATTTTGGGTATACAGGAAATCTATTGCTGTGTTGTATTTGTTTTTCGACAATGTTTTGTTTGAAACTTTGATACTTGCATAGTAAGCAGCATAACTGGCATAAAGAGTACCAAGGTCAAAATTTAGTCTTTGATCCACTAGTGCTCGTTTTTTGGGATCTTTCGGGTAGAGGGAATCATCTTTCCCATATTGATTCACCAAGTATACCATGATGGCTCTACTTTCCCAAAGTACAAAACCATTATCTACCAAAGTGGGTATCACATGCTGTGGGTTTAGCTATTGAAGTGAGTATAATGTCCATGAAAATGAATTTGATTTTTCAAATACTTAAACAGACTTCGAAAGATATTAATAACTAACCTTGACAAATTCTGGTTTGAGATGATCGCCTTTTTCCAAATCTGTGTAGATCAAATTCAACTCAAGACCCAATGCTTTAGCTGTAAGTAATACAGCTCTACAGGGGCTTGATTCAGGCTTTTTTTTTTTTTTTTTTTTTTTTGTTTAGTCAGGGGGAATCCTCATGGACGAACTATCTCCGATAGATAGAACAGTGTGAGACTTCGTGTGAAGCACGACCTACTCTAACTAAACCTAACCTGCTGTTTTAGATTCCGGGCATTTATTACCTACTAACCTTTTGACTCTTCTTGTTCGTATCTCTATCACGATCATTGTCGTGTGATGCTTGTGTTACCTATGAATTTGAATTTCATAGGAGTCTCTTCTTCTGGATGATTTAAATTGAGATTACTCAATTTCTGTTTCTACGTAGTTGATCTCTGGGTCTTTTGTGATAGGTGGGTATCCTAACCACATCTTCTGCGGGGTTGTAGTCAACTAGTCTTCTTAGCTCATCATTTGGGTGTTGACTTGCTTTTTCAAATATCTTCTCGGCCTTCTTTTTTAGGAAATCTGTGACAGTTTCCCATTCTAAGTCTCTGTGGATTTGTTGGTTTCTTACGAACCACGGCATATTCATTGCTGCTCTGAGCAGTTTATTCTCTGTTGCTTGAATCTTCTTTATATGGCTATTGGCTGCATTGCCCCATGCCGCCGAGCCATATGTTAGTTGGGGTCTTGCAATTGACTTGATCATTCGTAGTTTCGTGCTTTGGTTCATTTGGCTTCTTCTTCCTAGTAGTGGGTAAAGTCTACTCATTGCTGAGTTTGTTTTATCCACTGCATATTTTATATGGTTTTTCCATGTAAGCCCTTTATCTAGTTTTACTCCTAGATATTTGACTTCATTTTCCCATTTTATCTCTTCTCCATCTATCTGTAGGTTGGAATTAATTTCAAGTCTCCGCTTCTGTAGTAGAATAGCTTGGCTCTTTTTGCTATTTATTTGAATTTTCCATTTAATGAACCATTCTTCTAAATCTTCTAGTGCTTCTTGCAGTCTTCTGTGTATGACATCTGGTCGGCGATGTCTGAAGGCTATTCCCGTGTCGTCTGCATAAAGGGCTAGCAGATTCCTTGGGTTCTTAGGAATATCGTAGATATATATGTTGTAAAGCAGAGGTCCTAGAACTGATCCTTGGGGCACTCCTGCTTCTACTTGTCTGGTGGTAGATAATGTGTCGTCTATTTTGACATAAAAATTCCTGTTCCTCAGGTAGTTTCTTATTATCTTGCAGGTTTTGGTGGTGTAGCCTGCCATCATCATCTTGTAGGCAAGTCCTTCGTGCCAAACTCGGTCGAAGGCTCTTTCGACATCTAATAGCACTAATCCTGTGGCTTGTTTATTCTGAAATCCTTCAGTGACATATTCAGTGATCCTTAACAGTTGAAGTTCTGTGGAGTGATTTCTTCTGAATCCAAATTGTTCCGGTGGTATCAGATTCAGCGCTTCTGTTTCTTCATTGAGTCTTTTTGCAATAACTCTTTCGACAATTTTTCCAAGGGCTGACAGTAGACTTATCGGCCTGTAGTTTTGTGGGAATTTTCTATCTTTTCCTGGCTTATTGAACACAATTACTTCTGCTGTTTTCCATCTTTCCGGATAATATTCTGTTCTCATCACTGCGTTTGCTATATTGGTAAGCGCTGCTATTCCTTTTCTGGGCAATTTCCGTAACATAAAGTTTGTTACTTTGTCTTTCCCTGGAGCTTTCCTGTTTTTCAATTTCTTGATGATTTCTTTAATTTCCGTTGGTGTTGTTGGGTTTGGGATGGTATCGCCTTCCGGCGGTTCCAACATCAATTCTTCATTTCCTTCGACTTCTTCTTCTAAGTCTTCATTGTCATCGTCTTCTCTGTAGTTGATTCTGGCTTCTCGTTCTATTGCGTCAACAAGAGCTTCGGCTTTTTCAAGCTTTGAGTAGGCCATCCCATTAGCTCCGTGTAGAGGGGGAATTTCGGTTTTCTCGCGTCGTAAGCACTTTTGCATCTTCCATGCTGAGTGGTCTATGGTGTTTAGCTCTCTAACTCTTTGGTTCCATCTGTCTGTTCGCAGTTCTCTCAGTGCATTTTTCAGCACTTGGCTGTGTTTATTCAGCTCTTTCTTGTCTTCTTCTCTATGTGAAGTTCTGTAGTTCTTCCTAAGTTTTCTATTCCTCTTTATAAGCTCCTTTATTGCTTTTGGGGTTTCACCATGTGGATGTTTCGGGGCTGGCCTTTCGATTCTTCTGGTACTTTCCTCGTAGGCTTCTTTTATTCGGGTTTCTAATTTTTCAACTTCATCTTCTAGATCTTCAGGGGTTCTTATCTGTGGAATTTGAGTAATTTTCTCCTGGAGTATTTCACTGTACTTTTGCCAGTCTGTGAAGTCTTTCGTTTGAAGTTCTTCTGTTATCGGTCTGCGTCCCAATCTGAGTTCTATTGGGTTGTGGTCTGATGTGCCCTCTTCTATAGTATCAAGTGTGAAATCTTGGGTAATATCTTTCATTATGACGATATCTAATACGTCCGGTAGGCCATTACTTCTGGGCAGGTAGGTCGGAATTTCAGGTCCTAATACTATGGCATTTAGTTTTTCGGCGTACTTCTTAAGCTTCTTCCCATTTTGGTTTTCAGTTCTGCTATTCCATTCTCTTGATTTGCAGTTCATATCGCCAATAATGATTTTCGGGTAGTTTCCTTCAAGCATCTTCTTCAGATCTTCCTCTATTAAGTCGTTTTGGGGTGGTTTGTAGGCTGACGTAATTTTCATTTGTCCTCGATTCGTATTCACTATAATCGAGACGGCTTCTATTTTCCCATTATTTAGTATATCGTCAAAATAGTGGTCGATGTTCCTCTTGACTATTAGGGCTACGCCCCCTCCTGTACAATTTCTGTCATTTCTGTATATTTCATGGTCGGGAAATGAAATTCTATTTCTTGTAGATAGTCTCGTTTCTTGAATGGCTATAATATCCGGTTGTTTCTCGGATATTATTTCTTCTATTTCAGATCTACGGGCTCGTAGACCGTTTGCGTTCCATGAGACTATCTTAAGTTTGTTTTTATTTTCGTTAGTCACTAGCTCCATTAGTTGGGTTTAGTGAGTTTTCGGAACTTTTTGTCCATCTCTATTTCCAGGAATTTCATGAGCTTGCTCATGATATTTTTGGTGAAGGTATCTAGATCCTCGGTGGTTTCGGGTCCTTTCTTGTTGGTCTCTTCTTTCTTCTTTTGGCTGCTTTTCTTAGATTTTCCATTTTTTGGGGCTTCTTTCTTCTGCTCTTGTTTGAGTGGTAGCGTTTTCTTCTTCTTATCTCCTTCCTTCTGTTCTTGTTGGACAGTAGGCATCTTTTTCTCTTCTTCTTTTCTTGCTTTGGTCGCAGTCTTCTTTTTGGTCACCAGTTTCCACTCGCTACATCCTTTGTAGCTGGCTGGGTGACCTGTTTTTCCGCAGAGCGCACAGGTAGCATTTCTCTCCTCGTTTTCTCTTGTTAGCGTACAATCTTTACTATTGTGCGCTCCAGAGCATTTAACACATCTCCATGGGAATGTGCATTTACTTTGCGCATGTCCGTAACGTTGACATCTATGACATTGGCCAGGTCCAATGCTCTTTTTCTTCGGCTCTACTACACAATTTATACCGTAGAGCTGTTTCACTTCGAATACCTTCTTATTTTGGGTTTTCACCAAAAATAAGGGTATTGCCTTCTTGGTTTTGTTGGATGTCATCCTTATGACATCCGCGTCGGTAATGCCTTGCTCGGCTAAGTCTTCATTGATGATGGTAATATCTGCGTCTAGTGGTAGATATCGTACCACCGCGTAGATTTTCTTTTCTTCTTCCCTTTGGAGCGTGTAGAATTCTTTTCCCTTTGACTCGAGGAATTTCGTCATCTTCCTGTGGTCATCGGGGGATTGAGGTACAACACGAATGCCGTCCCTTACTGTGGTCGCTCTTTGATAATTTATACCTTTCGCTTGCATTTCTCTCGACATTTGAGTCCAGTCGGCAGTGCCCTTCAAGGTCACTGGTGGGACCTTTTCTTTCCTCGGCTCAATTGGAATAAAGACTCCAATTTCTTCGGCGGGTGCAGAAGAAGCTTCTACTGGGCGATTCACTTTTTGCAGCGCTGCAGTGTATGTCATTTTCTTAGCTGGCCCTCCTGCAGCTATAATACTCCTTCCGGGTTGTCCTATGGGGGCCTCTTTTGCTGGTGCGGGGGTTGACACTCTCTCTTCTGTTCCAGAGGAGAAGCCATTTTCTTTTCTCTTAGCCCGTTTCCGCGGCTTCGAGGGCTGAGACATTTCTGCTCTCAAGGATTTCACCTCATCTGATAAAGTTTTGAGACTCTCCGTCAAAACTTTCAGTTGACTCATGAGGCTGTTGATCTGGTCTTGATTCAGGCGCATAATATAAATCAATTGTCATCTTGCTGAAGATGTGAAGCTAGATATAGTGTTGGGCGATACTTCGTAAAGTATCGATAGTCTGGATCGTATTATATCGAATCAAGTAGTATCGATACTGAAATCGTATCGCTTCGAAAGTATCGATACATCAAATATCGATACATTAAATATCGGATTCTTTCGTGCTGTAAAAAAAACAAATTTTGGGACTTCCATGAATTATGTTTTGTTATATTTTCGGTTTATCAAAACTGTCCTGAAGTTGTGTAGCGGAGAATTTCCGAGGAAGTTTATGACTGTCGTAAAATTATTGTCGTTTGTCGGTCTCGTCCCCTAATATAATAAAATACAAACTAAATACTCATCTTTCTGTTATAGAATTGGAGTTGCTTCTCATTAATAACAATATCTTTTTTCATCTTGATAATTCCCTAAAAAAATCGAAACACGAACAATTTTGAAACGATCTGAAATATCTAATCAAATTCATATTAGATTGCTCATTTATTTTGAGTCTTTCTGAAGTTATGAATTCAACATTATTGTTATGATGAAAAATGAATGAATGAATATGAAATCAACCCGCATTGTTTTATTCATACCCAGATACTGAAGATCATAGTAGATTAATGAAATGCATATTTTTGATTGAAATTACCTTCACTAATATTGAATTTTTTTTGTTAGACGAATTTATGTCAGAATTTTTTGTGTATATTTTGCGTTTCGTTCTTGAATGTGTTTTTTAAGGGCTTTTCGAGTTTTTCAAACGACTCGTACTTTTGAGAGATTTCTACAAGAAATCTTTAATAATTCGATTCATCATCTTAGGCAATACATATCGAGCAGTTCAGTTGTTAGAATTTGCTATCCAAATAGTCCAAGTAGGTATTAATTACATTTACATACTTATTCAAATAATACTGCCTATTGCCTGTGAAATGGAATTCCAGATGTGGCGAAGCCATAAAAATGTTGTAACCGCTTATGGTCCTTTTTCATATTCATTGTTTAGAACAAAATAACGGAACGATTTGAGTTTTTTGAATTCACGTGTCTGGTGCTTAGAGCTTGGTTGGAAATTTATATATATTTATCTTCACATTTCAATCTTGTTTGAAAAAACTTGAAAGATGGGATAATGGTCATTAAGACTATCCAAAGTATTCAATACTTCTGGTTATTCTAGAGTTGGTTGTCGATCAATGTTTTCGTTGTTCTTCTGAAATAGATAGTAGGTTTCGATATACATAATACGATCCAGAGTATCGATACTTTACGAAGTATCGCCCAATACTATGTAACTAATGTGAGGTGAAAGCACAGTCGACAACCCGACGAAGCTTGTCAATTTTTTCCACCGTAAAATACAGATAAAGAGTTTTTATTTCTGTCTGCGGAGTTAATTTTATGGTTCGATAATCAGGAGGATTTTTTCGGATATTTTTACGGTTGCGTCAGATTTTTTCGAATTTTTTGCGAAAAATTCGGATTTTTTGGTGGAACACCATTGGCAATACTGCCAGTTGCCACATACAGAAATGTATTGTGATTCGAAATCCAAAAATAAGCTTCGGAAAAGAAGCAAGCAAATTTTATTTTATTATTTCGATACTCGTCCACCGATACACGCCATTAAGTATCGATACATCCTGGTATCGGTAAGTAAAGTATCGATACAAAATATCGAATATCGTAACGTAAAGTATCGATACAGTAAAATATCGATACGTATCGCCCAACACTAGCTAGATACAAGTTTGAATGTATATAGGTACCTTAATAGCTAATACATAATAATAACTTTCATGAGGTTATGTTTCTTCAGTTTGAACCATTAAGATTGGAATTCCTCTTTTATTATTTATACACTTTTAATCCCTAACTTTGAAATGTTAAATAGTCTGACATTTGCCTTATTATATAATATTCAAATTGAACATCACACAGAACAAGTACTTACCAAGGATACCCAAAATTGTAATTGTATAAATGCGGAGGCCCGATACCCGATTGAATATACCTAGAGGGGCACTATTTTCAGAAATAGTTATACATATTTGAAAATCATATTCTGACTGAGAATTACGATGTTCGTAGATTATTACACTGCACCACAAAACTAACCGGACAGAAAAAATTTCGAGTTCAATTTTACGAACAGGAAGAATGGAAGCGTTGAGATACATATTATATGGTAGCAAAACAAATTGCATTTTACGCTCAACTCCTGAACATCTGTAGAAAAATTCAGAAACATATTTCTGAGTACGACATTTTCAAGTCCCATCTCTTTTGAGCGCTCCTACTACTTACACGAGGGCTATATCATTTCGTCACGATGTCTGTATTTTTCGAATTTTGAGCCCAAAAAGGTCTCAATCGACAGAGTTCGACTCACTGATGACGAATCCGTCGAAAAATTCGAGTCTGCCCGTCCGGCCGTATATACGATAACTCTCGAACGGAACCTCCTAGAAACTTGAAATTTTCAAGGTAGGTTCGAATGCCGCGGTCGAGTTCGTTTTTGGGCAAAAATCGACCAGGGGTTCCGTAAATATGGCCGTTCGGAATTTTGTTCTTCTGATGACTTCGAAACAACAGATTCGATCGAGGTGAAATTTTGCACTCAGATGGAGAATGAAGTGTTCAAGATACATGCAAAATTGTCCAGATCGCATGACCAGAACCATAGAAATCATAGAAAATTATAACTTTGTGATGGAAAGGCTTAGGGACTTGAAATTTTTAGGGTAGGTTCGGATCACGAATTTCGCGGTCACATTCATCTATGAGCAAAATTAGACTAGGGGTTCCGTAAATATGGCCGTTCAAATTATTTTTTTCGTGATAATTTCATTGGATTGGAATGA
This sequence comes from Aphidecta obliterata, assembly GCA_963966015.1. Lineage (NCBI taxonomy): Eukaryota > Metazoa > Arthropoda > Insecta > Coleoptera > Coccinellidae > Aphidecta > Aphidecta obliterata. Next base: position 13,073,935 of record OZ014432.1, read on the forward strand.
AATTTTGCACATAGATGAAGAATAATGTATTCAAAGTACGTGGCAAATTTTTTCCAGATCGCATCACGAAGACCATAGATACCGTAAAAAGTTCTAGCGAATTATCGAAATATAACCTCACCTAAAGCACTGACGTGAAGTCTGCAGTTTCGCCTTAATTCGAACATTTTTTTGACAGCTGTCAAAAGTTTTTCGAATTTGTTTCTAGAACTGGAAAATGCTAATCTACCTACAAGGTGGATGAACGATCGCTCAAAAGCTCCTGACTTCACGGCAGTGCTTTTCATAATTTTTTTTTATTCTTACTTATATCTCTTTTCTTGACGAAAATACATACAGGTCAGAAAATTTCTTTCCCGACCGGAGGATTCGAACCCGAGACCGATCACGAGGCCGATCTCGAGCCGAACGTGCTAACCACTACACCAAGGCCGCGTTAGGGGTTACTAGTGCGCTGCGAACTGAAGAACTATTGTACCCCCTTTCTTAAGCTGACCGAGCTATATCCTAGGTATATCCTAAAGCTCTCCATCCAGTTCCAGAATTCTGTTGAACTCCAGTAGTTGGGACGGCTTCAGGGTAGATAAGTATACATACGTAATCATTTTGGGGTCAAGTATTCTTTACGTTGGCTTCGAATGGCGAGGCATTATGGTAGTTTCGCCCTCCTCCCCACATAATCTACATATTCTGTGATTTTATGGTAAACCTTATCTCACTAGATGCTCTCTGAGGTGACAGTGCCCCGTGCTGAGGTGTAGCATATTCTTGCTGAGATAGAGATGAGATAACCCCAGAGTGCATTTCTTTCAGTCTCTACTTTCTTCCCGAACTGTTCTTTATACCTATGTGTGATTCCCTATGCCATTACATGGTTCTGGTCCTACAAAGGGGGTGACGGCCCCTCTTCTGGCCACTGTATTAGCTTCCTCGTTTTCCCTGTTTCCCAAGTTTGCCAAGGGCGGATCCAGGATTTCTTTCTGGGGGGCACAGGATTTTTTTCTGGGGGGACACAAGGGGAGAAAGCAAAAAAATATTCTAAGTATGTACTTTGATGGAATCTCTACAGTACACAAAAATTCCGTCTGGGGGGGACACGTGCCCCCGTGCCCCTCCTTGGATTCGCCAGTGATTTTTGCCAATGAAAACTATTCGATGAAACAATAATTAACAATGTTTCGTTCATATTTCATCATTTCTTATCAGATATAAATCAGAGAATTACAGAAAATTTCGTTGCGCGACGCTTTCAATTCGTTCGGATTTTTTTTAAATTAGTGTACTCTCTGGCGGAACAAAAGGAGGCGGGGGGGGGGGTCTGGCATGTGCCCCCCCCAGACGGAATTTTTGTGTACTGTGGAAATTCTATCACAGTACATACTAAAAATATTTTTTTGCCTTCCGCCCCTCTCAGAAAAAATCCTGTGCCCCCCCAGAAAGAGATCCTGGATCCGCCCTTGAGTGTACTTTAATATCCATTCTCTGCATTCTCATATTTACCTGTGTAATGTACGTATATAATAATAAGGACATTCTTCTGAAGAACAACTTTATCATGGCTATGACACCCGAAATCAAAACAACTGTATGATTCCATATCATCAAATAAAAGCTGCCCAAGTGAATGTAAATCACCTGGCTTTGAAGGTCTGTAATGAGCTGGGTCCTGAAGGCCTTTAATGAGCTGGCTCCTGAAGGCCTACTATACGATGGTGGAATTCTGCGATGCTTTTTGAATCGTGTTTACTACTCTTGTTCTTCATTCTTAATTGTTTGTGAAACAAAATGTTGAAAGTTGGTTTTATGCATTTTGCTATTGTACAGTTTTTTTATAAACACATTATTGTAGTTTTATTTTTATGATACGTTAAACCTGATTCCCGATGTAAATTGACGGATTATGAAATTTGTTCTCTTGTACATACATACACTTGGGAGCAAAGAAATCGGCCCACCTTAAATTTGACAAAATTTCAAACATGGATATCTCGCGGGCCGCTAGTCGGATATTGATGTTCTTTTCTTTAAATTTTAGGTTAAAGCTTCGGTAATAATGTTATCCTAAGATATTTTTGTCTACATGTCAATTTCAGTATATACGAGGTGCAAGATTGATAAGAAGATTTTTCCTTCAACTTTGACACACCCTGTGGACACAAGGAGCAGCAGCAACGATTGGCAAAAAGAGTCAAACTGAAGTCCCATCTTTTCTAGTTATTTTGTTTTTTCAATCATGTGTTCATCTCTATTATTTCTGCCTGGGGGTAAACTTTCAAACAAAATTACAAAAAGTTTACATTCTTCTAGAATTGTCAGAGACTACATTGCAGCAGTCGACTTTCGTGTTATGGTGTGGCCACCGTGCAGTCCGGACCTGAACCCCATTGAGAATTTGTGGAATGGACTAAAGCGAAGAGTACTACGAGCCTTTTCCAGCGTCGATCCCGGGGCTTTGTGTTGCAGTAGAGAAAGAGTGGCGAAACATCCCACGAGAAACAAAAGTGAATTTAATTAGAAGTATGCCTAATCGTACGCGGAATGTTATTAGAGGTCAAGAAGCTGTTGTTTTCAATGTTTTTTTACTGGGCTTTCAATGTATCAGCTCAGTTTAGAAACACTGTTATTTCCGTTATAATAGAGATAAATACATGATTGAAAGAACAAAACGACCAGAAGAGATGGTACTTCAGTCCGATTCCATTTGGAATTCGTTGCTGCTGTTTCTTTTATCCACAGGGTGTGTCAAAGTTGAGGAATAAATCTTCTTTTCAATCTTGCACCCCGTATATGCTTAAATTCAATTGCAAACAAAAGTATCTCAACACAACATTATCACCGACTGTTGACCTACAATTTAATAAAAAAAATTATCAAAATCCGATTAGCGGATTCCGAGAAATAATTATTAGAAATTGGATCGAATTATAGGTGGGGCCGATTTCATTGCACCCAAGTACCAATACATGTACATATTGGAAATGCATAAACAAATCTTTAAAAATTCAAATGTTTGGACAAATGTCCTGTGGTTTTCGAAATTTTTATTTATTTTTGTTTATATCCCTGCTCTTCTAGGTCTCTGTGATACCCCTCAGGAGCTCAGAGCTTGTGCGAGTTGGGAGACCCGGTTCTGTGTAGGCTTTGTTACTGTGTCCTTACGCCACCTGAGGCACAGCACTGTTAATTGTTTAACCATCAGTGAATGGTGGAACCGTGCTCCATGAAAATTTCTTTCCTGACCGGAGGATTCGAACCCGGGACCGATCAAGGAGACCGATTCCGAGCCGACCGCGCTAACCACTACACCACGGCCCCGTACAAATGTCCACATAATTCATTTTCGGAAATTTATACAAGCAATGAAATGAATGTCTAATTATAATATTATTTATTAGTTTCCGCTGAAAACATGTGTCAGTTAATATTCATAAATTTCTCAAATGGTTCCACATTATTATCATAGTTATCACATAGGTAATATATATGTACACAAATTTTTCATAACACCACTACATATTATATTTTCCATAAAATTATTTTCTGAAATATCCTGAAATGATGAAGGTTCAGTTTCGGATTTCCCTCTGCAGTCTGTTGTATTTTCCAATAGCATCTTGAACAAGAGCAGCCGCTGTAGATATCTTATCTGGAGTTATTAGGGCTCTGACTGATTCCTGGTCCATAGAACTGAGAGCTATTAAATCATAGCTGCAGAACGAGGTCATACTGCAAACTAAGGCGTTGAAGAAACCCCCCAAGACGAAAAGGACTGCTGTACCCAAAAGTACGCCTCCAACTCTGGTGATCAACCAACATATGACTTCCTGATATGAAATTAGAGGAAATATATTATTATTATAATTTTCTTCAGATTATACTTCTGAATAAAATAACAACTGAGACAGGAATTCATCAATACCAATACGAAATTAGTTGTTACTCACCCGAGCCGTTGGCATCATTCCATTGCTGCCGGTTTCTGGAGCTTGATTGTCAACGTAATTGTCGGCACCAAGATTTGTTGAATGGGGTACAAATGCCTCCGCGGCTTTCTCTTTGGGATTCCCAGAGGCTGGGACTGTCGGAACGCTTAGAGCACTTCCAACGATAACCAATGATACGAAGGTGATTAGTAAGAAGTTGGTCATTCTAGAAAAAAAATCGAAAAAAATTCAATTGATTCGAAAAAAAAAGTTCACATTATGATATTTGAAACTGAGAATGTATATCAGGTTAAAATTGGATAATAAATCAGAGGAAGTCTATTTAAATCCCTATTGTAGACATTACAAGAAGAATCCCTGTACACAGACTAGTATAAATCATACAGCCAAGAAAGTACCGGGAATTAATCATTGAAAAAGCCCGCTAGAAGGGAAGTTCGAAAATCTTGTTGTCGATGAGTTTGCACAACTGTCCTCTTAACTCTAGATAATAGGGTAATATGTCATTTGGTGACAGAATCTCAAGATTCTTAAGTTTGTTCTACGATTTTACAATAGATAAAAATATCGAACAAAGAATCTGTCTCGAATTTTGCATTGCAAATGGAAAGGAAGTAAATAATAGTATATTATTTCATAAGGAGGAAAAGTGTCACTTTTCATTGGGAGCTTGGGTGAGGCGGGTCATTGAAAGCGAGCCATGAAAAGCCGCTTGTCCTTCGAATGGAATATGATATTTTTTTTTCAAACGCTTTGAAATTCATCAAAATCTGGAGATTGGATTTATATTTACGATCGTTATAATTGAGTCATCGATAGAAAGTTTGCCTAGTTACGGTTGTCTCGCAAAATTAATTTTGATAGTTAATTACATTTTTCCCTACTGCGTACGGAAATGTAATTCATCGTTGACATTGCAACACATTTCCCTACGGCGGAGGGAAAGAAGACCTTTTCGATGATCCTGTCAGTCGAAATATGACGTTCTTTTTGAACGTTTGAAAAAAAATAATTTGATCTGAGCGTTTGAGAGAAGAGAAAATTCGTCTGGAAGGTCCTCACTTCGAAGGCAATACAACAAATTTGTATGAATAATACATATTTGTACATATTTTGCGTTTCATTGACCGATTCTCGGTCCTTTTTGCATTTTTTTTTTCGTTGGGATAGCAGTAGTAGTAGACCATTCAAAGAAAAACTGAATGTAACCGAAAACGTGTTATAAAGATAAACGAAGAATGAGTACCTAATTGTTTAGCAAATCGGAAAAAATTTGTTCGACGTTGAAAAATACTGGGAAGAATTTATAGAAACGTACGCCACTGAATCTTCATTTTTTTGGGAGGACTTCGAGGTAGACCAGGTGATTTTGACAAACCAGCTCATAATTAAATCGCTGTGTTAACCTCAAACAACCCTTTCAGACAACATTTGTTCAAGAAAGGCAAATGAAAAGAATCCCTGCGGCCCGCAAGAGGGTTATCCGCATCAAATTACATCAATTTCCTAACCCTTTGCAAAACACAACACATCGCGAGATTATTCTTTGATGTTGAGCATTTGACAACCCTCAATGCAGAAAGTTACCAACCAAAAATAAATTTTATTCGAAAAGCAATGCGAAGTAATTTCGTCGCTGGTGTAGCTGAGGGCTGTGAGACTTTGTGAATTTAAATCTTGACAACAAGCAGGCAAAGATAATGAAATCCTGGAGTGGACTCAATTTAAAAGCAGGTGGTTTTGAAGAAGGTGTGCAAACAAGCATCGAGAATCTGACTCGTTCATTTTTCAGTCTAAATCCTTCAGTTACGCTTTAATCTGACGAATTTTACATCATGGAAAACGTTTTCCTGTTGAATTATTGGATTAATTCTGAATAATGGAGAGATCAATTTTCCTGGGGAGCTCTCGTGAAAAAATTGAGGTTATTATGGAATAACGAAAATAAATTATAATGAGTTGATGATTCAGTTTTCCTTTCATTATGAAGAGGAGTCAAAAATGGCGTTGTAACGAATTATGTCAGACATTTTTACTGCTTGGAAATAAAAATTTCAGTTCATCTTGCTTCAAGCAAATCAATAAATATTGGAATAAATACAACTTCAGTTTCATTGAAGGGTAATAAAGAGCAGACAGATGTAGCATTCCTTTTTGTTTTAGAACTTTATCTACGATGAATCGTCAACAGTGTAAATTCAGCGGACATTGAACATTTTTTATATTCCATTCTGCGAAATTATTTTCATGAACTATACAGGTTTTTCGAAAATTGTGTCGAAAAATGAAAAATGAGATTTTATGGCTCTTTCAAACCAAAAATAATTCTACAATGTTATGCAATAATGCGCACTTTTCGTGATTATCTCAGAAACTGTTTGTGACAGAAATGATTGTTACAAGCTTTAATTTCATGTAATGTTTTTCAGTCGTTCCATAATATTTTTATTTAAATATACTTAGTACCTAACTCAATCACTATTTAACTTGAACTTTTTTTTTTAATAAAAATTTTAAAATTGTCTCAGATGCTGACATAAAGTTCTTACCAAGTATCTACACTCCTATATTATTGAAGCTTTCATTAACAAACCTAGAATTATTGATAAAATTCCAAAATAAGGATGGGCTGTGATTGGATTATATTATTGAGCTTTATATTGTCGCAACAAATATGAACACTGATTGATATTTCATCCTTAATTTTAGTAGTAGGTATACGGAAAGGAATGTGGATATACTTATATCGCAAATAACATCATCCGAGATGTTTGGTCAAATTCATATCAATAACCATTTTCTAGGCAACTAAAATGATTTTTCGAACTCGAAATGATTCTACAACTTCAGCGCGTAGAAACAAAGGAAAAAATTTAAATTTTACTCACTTTGAATAATTTGTTTTTGGTGTCACGAAATATTGTCAATTTCCACTGCAGGTACTTGTGTATACTGATTTGTCGAGTTGCGAAGTACAAATATTTATACTCTTCAGGGGGAGGGTTTTACCCTTGCAAAATACTAGACCTCTATTACAACTTCTTATCTCTTCCAACTTTTTCTTTTATTTCACCTCAAACCGGTCTCGTTTCTATTGACTTCTTCCTGTCGAAGAACGTTGTATTTTGTACGGTTCTAGGAAATTTTTGATTCGTAGAAAAATGAGTAAAAGCACAAAAATCATTATTTTTATAATTGGCGAAACGAAGCATGAAAACTATTTAGTAATAAATAGGTATCACAAATTGTTATGAGCTGTGAACAAATAATTGGACTGGCGTTTGTTGTCGTATTCAAATTCAATAATTCTAATCAAAATTTAATTAAAATCACTCTAAATTTTCCGTATTCAATGTTTATGATTTAAACGTCACTCTATCCTTATCATTTTCCACTATTCCATGAATATTTTCGAAAGTCTTAAATACCATATATTCCGGCGACCAAAATGAGCCGATTTGAGTAAACTTGTTTTTTCCTATGAGGCCGAAATGGCTCATATGATCATAAGTTGCCGATTTTTTATGGGACCAAATATCGTATCAAGATTATAATTAATATCTTGAATTTTGGGTTTCATTGATAATTTTTCGCGCTAATGATTGAAAAGTTGTCTACGTATTGAATATATATTATTCGATATAAATCTGAATTACTCAATTTTCATTGGTATTCATATTTTTTATGAAGAATTACAGTAAATTATGAAAATAAAATTTCGCAAAACCAATGAAGAATAAGAATTGATCAACTGTATCTTTTTGTTTATGTTATCTGAAAGTCATACCTCCTTGGCCATTGACGTAGAAATTTGCGATTTGCAATTCAATACTGTGGATCCCAAGTACTAAATATGTGTACCCATGTATTGATAATAATAATGAATTTGATGAGGGCTTTCATGTCATACAAAACTATGTTAACGTAGGTACTATATTAACGGAATTGAATTGGCCGTTTTCAATATATTATTAACTAAAAAACCATCTCAAAATTGTATCTCATAATCAAAAACCATTTTTCATTCAGTATGAAATAAAATACTTAAACGCTTGTTTATATGAACAATAAGGTAATCATTTTGGCCAAATGTGTGAAATTCTTGAATTTTGAGCCAAGAACGTTGGTAAAATCCTATTCTGTCCGTCCGTAGGTATGCGAACACAATAACTTTCAAAATAAAACGCCTAAGCTTTGAAATTTTCAGGGTGCCTTCCTAATAGAGCGAAGACCAGGTTAATGGGATTGAATACACCTCCTTTAAAAAATGTTAGAGCATTTCCCTGTATATAATTACCTTACGAAAAAAAAATCGATTATTAGTTTCTCGTTCATTCTCAAAACTAATTCATCCCTCATAATACATCAGACAATCATCTGGTAGTAATTTCGATAACATTTCCGATGAATCCGTTAGTACATATAATAAATAATAAATATTCTACAAGAAAGTTACAGTTCTTGGAACAAAGGTTCATCGAGATAAAGTATAAAGTCATGTACAAGGATAAAAATAGAGGCGCCATCCGGCTGAGTACCATTATTTATGACAGATGACAGGTAAAATGACTCAGATCCATGCAAAATATTTACCCGACAAAATAGAGGGGTCACTTTCACGCTTGAGGTGGTAATAATGAAGATCATGCACTTTGTTGTGGATACTTGAGATTTTATGATGACTGACAGAAGTAGAAGTGCCTTTGAAACAAGAAGATCTGTCAGAAAATAGAATTATAATCCGTCTAAATGTACCTGATTTTTTCTTGATTTTGATACTTTTTTTTTGCAATATTTTAAGACGAAAGCAATGGCCAAAATCGCATGACCATTGTGAAATAGGCTTTAGATTTGTGGAATAATGTCCAAAAAAATTCACTGAATGGATAAATGCCGTATATGGGAAAATGAAAAGGATAAAAATGGCGGAGATATAAGGCAAATACCAGTTTTGGGAAGACCGCTCAACATTCGCCGAAACAATATAAACGCTATATTGGCATAGGGACGACAATTTGGGGATCAACGAAGAACAAAACAGTGTCCAGAAACCATGTCACTGAATAATCAAGGAAGCAGAAAATATTCCTGTCATGCACCTTATGAATAAATTACGAATTAATGGTGCGAAGTATATTGAAATTCTCAATGGTTTTCTTTTTGAAGCATTTCATGCTTTATTTTCAAAGTGGTGGTGTTTTCAGCAGGATATTGCAAGATGCCATATTACTTGCCTATACTCAAGCTTGGATGCAAGCACATCAAGTGGCAACTATACCATGGCCAGCAGCTTTAACAGATTTCAGTCCCACTAAAAACTCATGGGGAATAATGAAGATTGAAGTGGAACGAGCAGCCCTAAAATTATGGCGGTTTATGACGTACCAGGTCGTTCAGTTGAGTATTTTGTGTTGAATGGAGATTGAATAAGTAGACCAGAAGAGTTATTTGACGAAATTTCAAAATTCAAGATATTTTCTGAATATTGAGATCATTGTGGAAGCTACTGAAGAATAAGTTTAATACAAGAACTAGTTTACATGTAATTCGTGTGAATGGTGCTGAATATAAATTTTTTCTCATCTTGGAAGAAATGATGGACTCAAGATCATCGATTCACCATATCATTCCGCTGCATTCGAGAACTTCACTGTTTTGAATACACACAAGAAAATCGCCGGAGGTTCTTCAACTGTGTAGAGGCATCGCAAGGGCAATAACATGGGAATTAATTCCAACTGTTACAGTTAAATCTGAAATCCAAGAACCTTGCCACTTTGTATCGTTCGATTCTGGATCGTTTACTTTAACGATTGTGTTTACTTGGTCCATATTATAGCTATATCGAGGTCTTATTTTCTTCGGATGAAGTTAACAAAGAACGATTATCGGTGGTGTTTTCTGGTATAAATCCGAATTGAATAGTAAAAAATAATAGTTTCTCCAGAATTTCTCGTTGATTTCCACGTGGGGTTATTTGTGCGGAAAAATAGGTTACTTTTCATCCTGTATATGTGTAAACGTGTGTCAGGGTATTGAAATAGAATGTTACGACAATTTTTGCTACCTTCAGATCGTCATGATTAATATGAACTTGCAGATATTGAAAAACGAATATTCATGGAAATAATACCAAAAAACTGTTTAAATTCAGCTCAATAATCTTCCACACCAAAGGTTTCTCTACATAATACTTACCATGTTGAAAATATTTTTTTCAACTTTTGTTTCATTTGTTGATACTGGGTATTCAAATAGTTTCCTTTCCATTGTTTTTATTTCAAGATATTAGTAATCTTAGCTGTATCGTATGCTATTATTTCAACAAGAAATTCTTTGTTTGCTCCTTATGCAACATTTTGGCAATTACTGTTCTGAATATGGATTTTCTTTATTCTCGAATATTTCAAGATCGATATAAAGTGCCAAAAGGATTTTTAAAAGAGGGACGTTCTTGATTTTCTACATTTTTCGATTCGTTTTATTATGTATTATTTTTGAATTTTATATTTGGGGTAAATGAAAATGATTTTTTTTTGCTTCCAAAATTTACGAGAAAAATATTTCCAAGTTGTTATATTGCATACTCGATTTCATATCGTCTTCCAATAAACCCCCCCCCCCCCCCCCCCCCCAAGCGACATAATATTTTTTTTGCAAAAATTATCGATTGAACATACATTTTCTTAACGGGGTTCTATTGTATTTAGTGTGACCGGACTTTTGTCAAAATATGGATATTGGATTCTTTTCCTTTCAAGAGATATGAGAATTCAAACATCAAAATGTGTTTCTATTCACCCCATTTTCCTGTAAGAATTCCTTAGTAGTTCTCTCGCACATTTGGTTGCATTTTCAGAAACTTGATTTCGGTTTCCTCACAAAGCCATGGCATCACGACTTTTATATTAATCGATACATAATTTAGCATTAATTTCCATAAAGTTGTTCAACACATTCATGAACATTTCTTAGCATTTCAAGGGATATTTTACTCCCACTTTTCGGGAGATTATCTGAAGAGGATCTGCAGCATGTAGTCACATAACACATGAAATAATAATAATTATAATAATATGTTTATATACGGAAAGTTTACCTCGACAGTCAATACATAATAGAGAAATGCTACGAAATGTTCCGGAAAATATGGAACAACGATTTTAATACGCTATTTGAGATCTTCACTTATTTGAACTTGATTTACAACTTCGTTTTTCGATTTACTATATGGTGATTTTTGTTTTGAACTTGCTTTTACTGAGCAGGTACATGTTGCGTGCAGGACAGGCGAAGGGCATGATATAATATTAAATTGAAATGCATCCCCTGATACGAACAATAAAACTTCAACTAGTCCGCTGCCAATTGATGCAGTCTGTGTTCGGAAGTTTCGGACCGTTTTCTGACAAACTTCGTGTTCAGAACAGAGAGTGAACCTTGTTAATAATTCCACATGTCATCGCAGTAATTCATATTCCCTAGATACTGAGCGCAGTAATTCACTTCGGAATGTTACAAGCAACTATCGATGATATAGCGCTAATTAATTCGTACATTTTCGCATTTCACGAACAGGTCCGCGTCGTTGATGGCTGCCTTAAATGACGGAAATGACAGAATAGGTAACGAATGAACCAAAAAAAAAAATTGAGAAGCAGTGACGTGGAAATCAGGAGATTTTGCGCGCTCGTTTAAATTATTCACCAGATCGGTCACCAATCCATGGAATGCTATGAAATTATCGAATTCGCTCAATATCCACTTTCAAATAGGAATATATTACGACATTTCTATTCGAAATGTCAAATTTTGACAAATTCCACGAATTCTGGAAACAGATTCTCTGAACCCGATCAGTGAGACAAATAATGTAATTTTGTATTTTTATGAAGTTCAAGAGATGGAATCAAAGAATACATCAAATTTCTCAACGCCAGATCAGAAAAACTCAAGTTTCTTCCACGTAGACCAGCTGCGAAAGTGAATTCCTACATAACTCATTTCATCGATGCCCCATATATAGAAACAAAATTTCAGCAGGATTTGATATAATTTTGAAATACTGATACCTTTGAGAATGAATTTTTGAATTTCTTCTAGTAAACGAGTTTCACTTCGATCGAATAGTTAGGTAGGTAGTTAGATTTTCCTAAAAAGAAAGGAAATATATTAAAATTCCGAAACCCTTCGGTGGATTTTTTTCAATTACGAACTCAACAACCGCTTCCAGACCTCAAATCTACCCTGAAAATTTAAAACATCCAGGCATTTTCTTTCGGAAGTTATAGTGTTTGCGGACGGTTGGCTGGACGGATGGACAGACGGACAGCATTGAATTTGACCAAGAATTTTTCAGTTGTATCTAGCCTACTCGTTTTTGAAACTGTAAATTCCAAAAAGTATTTGGATTTCGGTAAGAATAAGTTACGCCTCCTCACTGGCTTCCTCACAGGACATTGTCGCCTTAGGAAGCATATCATGATGAGAACGGGCTTTTCAGAAACTGACGAGTGTAGATTCTGTGGGGAAGAGGAGGAAACTCCTGTTCACCTGTTTGCAGAATGCCTCGTCATTGCAAGCCTGTGCAAAAAATGTCTTGGACAAGACAATTATATGAGGAACGAGGATTTAACCTCCTCGAAGCCCTCTCAGATACTGGAGTTCCTTGGAGCTCTGTAGCTGGAGGGCGAGGTGGCGCATATGCGAAACCAGCTCTGATGGGGGACGCAAAAGACACAGACCCTTACCAAACTATAAACCTTCTCGTTTATGACCATTCTTGGCTCGAAATTCGAAAATTACAGACGTTTGGTCACAATCGTGGAAATGATAATATTTTGGGGTTTTTTCGCTATCCATTCCAAATCAAACTCAAGACAGGAAGAACGGAGAAACAGTAATAGTGTCTGCATAATGTCCTCAGAGAAATATCCGTGCAAAACCAATATTGACAAATTCACTCCAATTGGAAGATTTAAGGGGAAAATTATTCCTTCCAATTCTGGCGAACATAAAAGCAATCGCATTAATATTCCCTCTTCTTTCTTAAATTACAACCAATTTGTCCATCTGATGCAGTTTGCATTCTGAGCACGGAATCGAGGAATTAAAAATTTACTTTCAACGTTAGAACATGAAAAATTCCTTAACCTTCGTCTCAGTAACCTCCGCCCGCTTCATTTTAAAATTGAAGTTTATGCATGATTGAGCTGAGGTCTCCTCGTGGAATGTAATGTAAAATATTTGTATTTAATTATGAATTCTTCTCGAATTCGGGCCGTTCTTGCCTGAATTCGCATTTCATGCAAAAAAGCTTTCTACGGCGACGCTACTTCCATATTGAAATTGAGTCCGGGAATCTCAAAGGGAGGAAATTGTACAATGAACAATGAATGCATCCATAATGAGAGATCAATCGACAAATGGAAAGGAAATATTTGTGTTTGCCGGGAGTTATCCATCCGCATTGTGATTTGGATAGATTAAATCATTATAAAATGATTTTCCTGTATAATTGAATTGAAACTCTCCTTTAAATTCATCAATAACTGCTTACTATTATGATATACCTAATGTCCCTGACAATAACACACTTATAAATTCATTGTGTTATTCACCAATTTTACGCCCGAACGGAGCTTAGGATCAACGAAATATTTCGACAGGGGAAGATGAAAGGAAAGAAAAAAATTATGAAAGTACTGCCGTGGAGTCAGGAGCTTTTGAGCGCTCGTACATCCACCTAGGTAAATTCGCATGTTCCAGTTTTAGAAATCAATTGAAAGAATTTTATTAGACATTATTTTTCAGCTAGGTGAAAAATTTCATTCCAATCCAATTAGTCGTTTCGAAATTATCAGGAAAGAAATAATTTGAACAGCCATATTTACGGAACCCCTAGTCTAATTTTGCTCATTGATGAACGTGACCGCGACATCGCGATCCAAACCTACCCTGAAAATTTCAAATTGCTAGGCCTCTCCCTTCGGAAATTATAATTTTCTATGGCTCCTATGGTTCTGGTCATGCGAGCTGGACAAATTTGCATGTAGCTTGAGCACGTAATTCTCCATCTGAGTGCAAATTTTCACTTCGATCGAATCAGTAGTTTTGAAGTAATCAGAAAAACAAATTTTTGAGCGGCCATATTCACGGAACCCCTAGGTGAATTTTGCCCAATAAAGAACCTGACCACGGCATTTGAGATTCGAACCAACCCTGAAAATTTCAAGTTTCTAGGACATTCCGTTCGAGAGTTATCGTGTATACGGACTGACGGACGGACGGACAGACTCGAATTTCTTGACGGATTCGTCATCAGTGAGTCGAACATAGTCCTTTGAGACCATTTTCGGCTCAAAATTCGAAAAATACAGACATCGTGACGAAATGATATAGCCCTCGTGTAAGTAGTACGAGCGCTCAAAAACGAAGACTACTTTTCATTTTTGAAAACTTTATGATTAGGTACACCAAGAATGGCAAGAATAGAAATTCAAAATGTATACTGGTAACGAATTGGCGAATGCGCCGGTTCGAAAGAGTTTTATCGTCAATGAAGAGGGCATTCAGGGGCGTAGCAAGTTTGATCCGGGCCCTGGTGCGAACCATATCATCGGGCCCTTCCCCTCAAACATTTTTGAGTTCTTAATGAGGGGGGTTAGTTGAGTGAATTTATATTCATAGATTTAGTCTGGCCAAAGGTCAAGAACTAGAGGATAAGGAAATTTGTAATGATAATAAGGTAAAAAATTACGAAAAGCACTGCCGTGAAGGCAGGAGCTTTTGAGCGCTCGTACATGCACCTTGTAGGTAGATTCGCATTCTCCAGTTTTAGAAATCAATTGAAAAGATTTTGACAGCTGTCAAAGAAAATTTCAAACCAACGCGAAAATCCAGACTTCACGTCAATGCTTTGATGACCATTTTCTTTTTCGATAATTCGCTAGAATTTTCTACGGTATCTATGGTCTTAGGATTGCGATCTGGACAAAATTATACATTATTCTTCATATATGTGCGAAATTTCATTTCAATCCAATGAGTATTTTCGAAATTAGAAAAAATATAGTTTGAACGGCAATATTTACGGAACCCCTAGTCTAATTTGGCTCATTGATGAAAGTGATCACGAAATTCGCGATCCGAACCTATCCTGAAAATTTCAAGCCCCTAGGCCTTTGCGTTCTAAAGTTAGCTCGAATATATCATTCTCAATTTGAATACAAAATTTCGCCACGATCAAATCCATAGTTTTGAAATTATCAAGAAAGAAAACTGAATGAACGTGACCACGACATTCGAGATCCACACCTATCCTGACAATTTCAAGTCCCTAGGCCTTTCCATTACAAAGTTATAATTTTCTATGGTTTCTATAGTTCTGGTCATGCGAGCTGGACAAAATTCTGCATGTAGCTTGAACACGTAATTCTCCATCTGAGTGCAAAATTTCACCTCGATCGAATCTGTAGTTTCGAAGAAATCAGAAAAACAAAATTTCGAGCGGCCATATTTACGGAACCCCTGGGCGAATACATAATTATTCATCTTCACAATCTGAATTCATCTTTTTAAGCAAAACATTCACAATATTAATTTGAGAAAACGTAAAAATTCTTCAAGTGGCCTCCCCTCAATACCAATAATGGACAGTTCCCTTTCGGCCAATCGGCTTGTTCAGAAGCACATAGACAAAGAGTTATAGGAGTGAGCACAGTGTTTGTTTACAGATACTATTAATTGCTCAAAAGTAGTTGAATAATGGATATATTATTCAATAGGAGTAGATAAAAATCATTACGTTATTACTTGGAATATAATAGTATTTTTTGAGCGTTCGATTTTTCGAATTTTGAGCCGAAAATGGTCTCAATTGACAAGGTTCGACGCACTGATGACGAATCCGTCGAAAAATTCAAGTCTGTCCGTCCGGCCGTAAGCACGATAACTCTCGAATGGAACAACCTAGAGACTTGAAATTTTCAGTGTGGGTTCAGTTCCGCAGTTTTGTTTATGGGCAAAATTCGACCAGGGGATTCGTAAATATGGCCGTTCGAAATTTTGTTTTCCTGATTACTTAAAAACTACTGATTCGATCGAGATGAAATTTTGTACTCAGATGGATAATGACTTGCTTAAGCTACATGCGAAGTTTTGTCCACCCCTTCCCCCCATATATGCCCTTGAAAATTTGACTACGTATCGGCTGTATATATGTCCACAAGCCGATCATGAAATTGAGATACATATTCTTTGCAAGAAGGAATTGAAATTGAAATATGATATTGCGTAGCAGTATCAATAATAGTGTTCTATTGAGCGCTCGTACTACTTACACGAGGGCTATATCATTTCGTCACGATGTCTGTATTTTTCGAATTTTGAGCCGAAAATGGTCTCAATCGACTATGTTCGACTCACTGATGACGAATCCGTCGAAAAATTCGAGTCTGTCCGTCCGGCCGTCCGGCCGTCCGGCCGGCCGTAAGCACGATAACTCTCGAACGGATCAACCTAGAGACTTGAAATTTTCAGTGTAGGTTCAGATCCCGAATGCCTCGGTTAAGTTCGTTAATGGGCCAAATTCCAATAGGGGTTCCGTAAATATGGCCATTCAAAGTTTTGTTTCCCTGATTACTTCAAAACTACAAATTCGATCGAGATGAAATTTTGCACTCAAATGGAAAATGAGGTGTTTTAGCTACATGCGAAATTCTGCCCAGATCGCATGACCAGAACCATAGAAACCATAGAAAATTGTAACTTTTGAACGGAAATGCCTAGGGACTTGAAATTTTCAGGATAGGTGTGGATCTCGAATATCGTGATCACGTTCATCTATGAGCAACATTATACAAGGGGTTCCGTAAATACGGTCGTTTGAAATTTTGTTTTCTCGATAAATTCGAAACAACGGATTCGATCGAGATGAAATTTTGTATTTTAATCGAGAATGATATATTGAAGCAATATTTTGTCCAGATCGCATGACCAGAACCATAGAAACCATAGAAAATTGTAACTTTTGAACGGAAAGGCCTAGGATTTTGAAATTTTCAGGGTAGGTTTGGAATGTTTGGATCGCGAATATCGCGGTCACGTTCATCAATGAGCAAAATTAGACTAGGGGTTCCGTAAATATGGCCGTTCAAACTATTTTTTTCCTGATAGTTTCGAAACTACTGATTGGATTAGAATGAAATTTTGCACCTAGCTGAGGAATAATGTTTTCAAACTACGTGCAAAATTTTGTCCAGACCGCATCACCAATAGATACCGTAGAAAATGCTAGCGAATTATCGGAAAAAAATTGATCAGCTGAACCACTGACATGAAGTCTGGAGTTTCGCCTAAGTTTCAGAATTTTTTTGATAGCTGTCGAAAATTCCTTCAATTGATTTCTGAAACTGGAAAATGCGAATCCACCTACAAGGTGCATGTACGAGCGCTCAAAAGCTCCTGCCTTCACGGCAGTGCTTTTCGTAATTTTTTTTATTTCAAGTTAATCGGTTAGGAGAAAAATTGAATGAAACTTTCAATAATTAGAAAAAACTGTCAAACAACCTTTCTAATGTTCAGTTCCTCAAAGTATTCAACTCAAACATTGAAAAGAAGGATGAAGATTCGAAGACAAAAGCCAAAAAGGATCGATATCTTTAGAAACCATTCTGTTCTCAAGAAAGGAAGGTCATTGAATTATTATTGGTGATCGGAGGAAGCTTCCAAAGCTATCTGAACATCTCGATTACAAAATAATGGAGCCCTAGAGATTGCAAGTGTCAATTAATAGCTATATTTCTTTCTCTGGAAATTAATGTGGAAACCTTTGTAATTTTGCGGTTATCTGATTCTGAACTCCGATTGTAACCGCTGAGAAATAAACTCATTGAAGTCATTGCTGAATCTAATTTTTGTTTTATTTTGTGCTTTCTGAATGAGCAATAAATATTTTCCTTCGAAATCAATCACTATCAAGATGAGTTTTTACCTATCCAAAAGCCCCAAGGTTTGAAGAATTATTTGTTACACCTATATCTTGAGGAATGTATCATATGTGGACGAATGGAAATCAGTTGGGGATTCATTTTTTTTTGCTGGAGGCTTTTCATAGAAACCTAGAAGAGCCAGGATAAAAAGTCAAAAAACATTGAAACTTGAAGTTTTCATGTTCGGTTACTGATAACGATTAATTATTCTTTTAGGAGTTAGCTTCGGATTTATAATGTTCGGTGCAGTATCTGCGTAATATCCAATCACAGCACGCGTTGATGACGCCCAACACGCAAAGTTAAGACGGGTATGTTTATGCCCTAGGACCCCGATACACGTAACCGGAACAACCTCATCATCGGTAATTAAGGATAACGTTTTCAGCGTTTGAATGTTCTCCTTTGGAACACCCACAACGTGATTACATTTCTTTCCAGGGGCAACAAATTACCGTTCAATGTGACCCGGTAATATTTGCCGATCACGTCAATGACCGAGGTGGCTTCCATAAGGTGGGAGGCCGAGGCACTTCCAGTCCAGGGCTTTCGCTAATCCCGTCACGTAACCCGTGGGATAGGCTTCCACCTCCTGAGCATTACTTAATTCCGGACATTAGAGGGGGGCGAGTATTGGCACAGTTTTTATAGTTTGTCCGGGGATCTGTAATTCGAAAGCTAATTCAATTCGGAATTGGAAATCCGACTCTATACTGTTGGCTTTGGGCAACGTCGGGTGTCAGTTGCGATTAGTTTGGTCAACATGGATGCATTTCAGTGCGTCACGAGACTCATTCAAACACATTTGAACTTGCAGGTTGTGTTGAGATTTTGTGAGAAATTAGCTTCATTCATTAAATGCCATCGACTTTGAGGAACACTATATAGAATTCTTATTGGAATAATGAAATTCCCTTTGGCTTACATGAACCTATGTGGCAATAAAAGTATTGCTGAACCTTCTTCCACGACATGAGTTTGTGGAACAAGACATACTAAAGAGTGCTCTCGGATTAGGACCAAGAAGAATACTTGAAGAACACGCAAAGATACTGCATTCACTGATGAAAGAGTTCCTCATGGGCACAGTGGACGGTTGATGATTACTGTATTCCGAACTATGAAATGTTAGAAATATGTCAGGCGAGTAAACAAAGAATATCTACATTATAAAAAATCACCTGATCTGATGAACCGCATATATGGACTGAATTAGAGAAATAGCCCCTATCTCCCTCCAGACTGAAATATTGCCAGTGGAAAGATCATTCACTTCGCTAGAGGAGTGGATTACTGGCGCACCAGTGATGAAATAGTTATGCACAAAAGATCAGATGGTCGCGGTGCAAAAATGTTCCTTCGAGGCCAAACGACGACCTCTAATCTAAATCTGAACAGAACTTTAGCTTTTTTCCGGTGTCTGAAGGTATAATTCGAAAATTCTTCGTCCTATTTTCAGTGTTATTTTGTATCGAGGAGTGTGATTAAATTCTACATAACCATGTTTACAAATTTTACATACAAATGTAGCGAATCTTCAGTGACGAACAACAATCTACACTAAATAATTAAGAGTTCAGAATTTCGTCTAATTTACCTTATTGCATCTAAATAAAAAAATTACGAAAAGCACTGCCGTGAAGGCAGGAGCTTTTGAGCGCTCGTACATCCACCTTGTAGGCAGATTCGCATTTTCCAGTTTTAGAAATGAATTGAAGTAATTCTCGACAGCTGTCAAAAAAATTCTGAAACTCCAGACTTCATGTCTTCAGCTGACCAATTCTTTTTCGATTATTCGCTAGAATTTTCGACGGTATCTATGGTCTTGGTGATGCGATCTGGACAAAATTTTGCACGTAGTTTGAATACAATATTCTTCAGCTAGGTGCAAAATTCCAATCCGATCAGTAGTTTCGAAACTAACAGGAAAAAAATATTTTGAACGGCCATATTTACGAAACCCCTAGTCTTATTTTGCTCATTGAACGTGACCTCGATATTCGCGATCCAAACCCACCCTGAAAATTTCAAGTGAAAATTTCAAGTTCCTACGCCTTTCCGTTCAAAAGTTACAATTTTCTATGGTCTCTATGGTTCTGGTCATGCGATCTGAACAAAATATTGCTTCAATATATCATTCTCGATTAAAATACAAAATTTCACCTCGATCGAATCCGTAGTTTCGAAATTATCGAGAAAACAAACTTTCAAACGATCGTATTTACGGAACCCTTAGTATAATTCTGCTCATTGATGAACGTGAACGCGACATTTCAGATCCACACCTATCCTGAAAATTTCAAGTCCCTAGGTCTTTACTTTCGAAAGTTATGATTTTCTATGGTTTCTATGGTTCTGGTCATGTGATCTGTAAAAATGAAGCTTGGATATATCATTCTTCATTAGTATACAAAATTTCGTCACGATCGAATCCGTAGTTTTGAAATTATCAAGAAAACTAAATTTCAAACGACCATATTTACGGAACCCCTAGTATAATTTTACTCATAGATGAACGTCATCACGACATTCCAGAACCTCACCTATCCTGAAAATTTCAAGTCCCTAGGCGTTTCCGTTCAAAAGTTCAATTTTCTATTGTTTCTATGGTTCTGGTCATGCGATCTGGACAAAATTTTACATGTAGCTTGAACACCTCATTCTCCATTTGAGTGCAAAGTTTCATCTCGATCTGTAGTTTCGAAGTAATCAGGAGAACAAAATTTTGGACGGCCATATTTACGGAACCCCTGGTGGAATTCTGCCCATTAACGAACTCAACCGAGGCATTTGGGATCTGAACCTACACTGAAAATTTTAAGTCTCTAGGTTGATTCGTTCGAGAGTTATCGTGCTTACGGACGGACAGACAGACTCGAATTTTCCGACGGATTCGTCATCAGTGAGTCGAACATATCCGATTGAGACCATTTTCGGCTCAAAATTCGAAAAATACAGACATCGTGACGAAATGATATAGCCCTCGTGTAAGTAGTACGAGCGCTCAAAAATGATGATTCTATCAACTGCAGAAAAACTTGCTTCGTATGAAAAAATAGAGAAGGGTACATTATTCAGTGGTTGATGAATGCATCATTCGAGTTATAGTGGCCTTTCACTTCTAGATATTTGAAGACTTTGAAGACGTATCCGTCATGCCAGAGTGTAACACGGCTAAGCCACTTACTTACAGTTACTTACACTTTAAGCGTTCCTAGGTCTCTTCTTCCTTCTACTCATCCTCTTGGTACCACCGCCTCAAGCCAACTCAGTTCGGTGGAGGCGTTCTCACGATGTTGATTTACTTAATGACCAACAATTGCTGGCGTTGAAAATTTTGATATATTCTGTGATTATTTGTCACATTACAGAATCTGTGGTTCATTTCATAATATTTTGTTTGATAGTCTCGCTACAGTGTCGCTTCATGTCACATTCAAATGATCATAGATTGGTACATTTTCAACTGAACAACATTTCAGTTATATACAGTTGGAAATGGGGGTAAATGACTCACTTGAATTTCGGATGAAAAAATAGTGAAATATGTATGCTTATCTCCTTTCAATAATTGAAGAAGCATTTGCCTGAATTTTCGATAATTACGGAGTTCCTTGATGGGTCACCGATCTGGCGAGGAATTTAAAGAAGCGCGCAGAAGGTCCTGAATTCATATCAGTGTTTTGCAACATTTTTTCGATAGTTAAGATTACCTGAATAATAGTTTTTGTAACTTCTATTCCTGATCCATTATCAAATCTAATTGATCGCGGCCACGTTTAGCAATGAATATGATACATTTTTGTCTTCAAATGGAACTGTTAAAGTTAGTCTACAAAAAGGCGATCCACCCTGTAAATCCTATCATCTAGATTATTCTCATTTTTCTCCATGAACATTCAGAAAACCAACACTTCAATTCTACTTAAACGAGGGCTCTATATTTTATTTCGTCACGATGTCTGTATTTTTCAAATTTTGAACCGAAAATGTTCTCAATCGACAAGGTTCGACTCACTGACGTCGAAAAATTCTAGTCTGTCCGTCCATCCGGCCGTCCGTAAGCACGATAACTCTCGATCGGAACAATCAAATTTTCAGTGTGGGTTCAGTTTCCAAATGCCGCAGTTGAGTTCATTAATGGGCAGAACTCCACCAGGGGTTCCGTAAATATGGCCTTTCGAAATTTTGTTCTCCTGAAACTACAGATTCGATCGAGATGAAATTTTGCACTCAAATGAAGAATTACGTGTTCGAGCTAAATGTCGAGATCGCATGACCAGAACCATAGAATCCATAGAAAATTATAACTTTCGAACGGAAGGGCCTAGGGATCTCGAATGTCGCGGTCACGTTCATCAATGAGCAGAATAAGACTAGGGGTTCCGTAAATATGGTCGTTCGAAATTGAGTTTTCTTGATAATTTCAAATCTACGTTTTCGATCGTGACGAAATTTTGTATTTTAATGGAGAGAAATATTCAAGCTACATGTTGCCCAGATCGCATGACCAGAACCATAGAAACCACAGGAAATTATAGCTTTCGAACTCAAAGGCCTAGGCACTTGAAATTTTCAGGATAGGTGTGGATCTCGAATGTCGCGGTCCGGGGTGTCAATTCTCGAGATCACTCGTTCGATGAACGTATATGTTCGTGAACGAATGAAATCGAACGTATAGTTCGAATTTAGTCAATTCTCGAGCATATCGCCAACCAGGGCCGTATCTATTGCGCCCCCCCCCCATTTGCGTAGTTTTTTTTCATCGATCATATTTTCTTATAGTATTTTTTTTTCATAATGCTTGTCATATATTTCCGTGAGAGTTTCGAAATAATACACATTTTAAGGAACATTTTTTCATTAAAAAAATTGAAATACACATTTTAAATGAAATGCATAACAATAAAACAAATTCTGAAGAAACAAAATGAAATATTCATATTTATGTAATAAATACAAACATTTATCCAAAAAAATATAAATTCTTCAACTTAAAATTCAAAAATACATACTGCAAACGTAAAATAAAAATTTTTTGGTGAGTTGACTAGAACACAATAATCTCGGCAAAAAAAAAACGCAAACTTAGCATACAAATACTCTTTTTTAACCCATCAGAGTGCGGCATCTTTGGAAATTTTTTATAACAATTGGACCATATTTCTCGTATTTCTGGCCTTATTGCATTCTCATTCTGTACTTTGAATATCAATGTTTCGAAATGTTGTGATCGAATTACTTACTTACGTAACCGTGTTGTCATCTTTATTTTTGCTTGGCGCTTCCATTTTTTTATTTTTGATATTTTTTGGCGGCCCTTCGGACCTTGCGCCCGTGGCGAGTGCCACCCTTGCCACGCCCTAGATACGGCCCTGTCGCCAACTACTCGTTCCGACGAAAGTATACGTTCATTTCGAACGGATGATAAACTTGACAACGTGTCAAAATTCATCACAGAATGTTTGTTTTGGTCATAGACCTATCACTAATAATGTCACTATGCGCATGTCATGCTTCTGATAATTATTCTGAATTTGAATATACGTGGAAGCAGATTTGGTTTTATCTCAATCAAACATAGTTTTAATAGTTGTGAATAGAAATTGTGAAGAAATCATCTTAAAATAATGGAGAAGAGGAATAAACCCATGTCGGTTGAACAGAAAAATATTCTAATAGAATTTATAAGTTCAAATCCGCAATTGAAGGGAAAATTTTCGAATACTTTTACTCGGCAGGACTCGATAACCATATGGAAGGATATCACAAATATTTTGAATGCAACTCCAAGTGCGACAAAAGAATGGAAGGAGTGGAGAAAGGTATGTAAAATAGATCTTGCTGCATCTTGAGCGCTCGTACTACTTACACGAGGGCTATATCATTTCGTCACGATGTCTGTATTTTTCGAATTTCGAGCCGAAAATGGTCTCAATCGACCATGTTCGACTCACTGATGGCGAATCCGTCAAAAAATTCGAGTCTGTACGTCCGTCCGTATACACGATAACTCTCGATCGGAACAATCAAATTTTCAGCGTGGGTTCAGTTTGCAAATGCCAAGGGGTTCCGTAAATATGGCCTTTCGAAATTTCCAAGTTTCTAGAACATTCCGTTCGACAGTTATCCTGTATCCGCAAGGCCGGAAGGATGGAAAGACTCGAATTTTCCGACGGATTCGTCATCAGTGAGTCGAACATAGTCGATTGAGACCATTTTCGGCTCAAAATTCGAAAAATACAGACATCGTGACGAAATGATATAGCCCTCGTGTAAGTAGTACGAGCGCTCAAAAAGAATATTATGGAAAAAAATTATTGTTAATGGCAAGGAATGTTGAATCAAATGAAAATATAGTTTCGGAACTAAAAGAGCTAAAGAAGATAATCTTAGAAAAAATTAATAAATAAATAGTCAGCTGAGTTGTGTATGTTGTGTATTTTATAGTTAATTGATATTGAGTTTATGTGTTACTGTTAGTTACAGTGTATTTTATTTGAGAATATAAAAATATTTATTTTTTATTAGGTGTTTATTTAAGTTATGATCAAACAAAACATTTTGCCTAAAATGGTTATAATAATGTCTTTCGCGACCTTCATGCACCAACATTTCGGCAACATCTACAACATTATTCATATTATGTAACACAAGATCTTCTGAATTCAATTTCGAATAATTCACAACACAATTTATAACAATAATAACTACAACAGAAACTTCAAAATGCGTGCTACGTCAACGACTCGTTCACAACGAACGTATGAAACAGATCACTCGTTGTCGAACGAACGTTCGAACTATGATTTTGAACGAATAGTTCATAGAGTCGTTCCCGAGAATTGCAATTTCCAGAAATCCACGCTCATGACGTCACGAATGTATACGTTAATCGAACGAGTGATCTCGAGAATTGACACCCGGTCACGTTCATGAAAGAGCAAAATTAGACTAGGCCGACTAGGGGTCCCATTAAAATGGTCGTTTCAAATTTAGTTTTCTTGATCGTTTCAAAACTACGGATTCGATCGTGACGAAATTTCAAATCATAATGAAGAATGATATATTCAAGCTACATGTTGCCCAGATCGCATGACCAGAACCACAAAAACCATAGAAAATTATTACTTTCGAACGGAAAGGCCTAGGGACTTGAAATTTTCAGGGTAGGTTTAGATCTCGAATGGTGTGGTCACGTTCATCAATGAGCGAAATTAGACTTAGGGTTCCGTAAATATGGTCGTTTGAAATTCAGTTTTCTTGATAATTTCAAAACTATGGATTCGATTGTGACGAAATTTTGTATTCAAATTGAGAATGATATATTCGAGCTATATTTCTTTCAGATCGCATGATCAGAACCATAGAAACCATAGAAAATTATAACGTTCGAACGGACAGGCCTAGGGACTTGAAATTTTCAGGATAGGTTTAGATCTCGAATGTCCTGGTCACGTTCATCAATGAGCAAAACCATACTAGGGGTTCGTTAATATGGTCCTTTGAAATTTACTTTTCTTGATCATTTCAAAACAACGGATTCGATCGTGACGAAATTTTGTATTTCAATGGATAATGAAAATTTCAGAGAAGATTAGACGTTTTTTTCTCAAACGATTCCAAAGGTTTATTAATGCTAGAAGAAGCTTAATTATGCTGTCAAAATTTAAATTTATTCGAGCTATGATAATATTTCAGAAGAATTGAATAAGCTATTCCGGAACAAGAATTTCGCAATTCATTCAATTTGACTGAGCACATTTGTTGAGGAACAACATATTTCAATTGTAAACGACATTAATTACTCCTGTTTCACGGAATGCAACCCCAAAGTTATGGACATGAAAAAACAGAAAGAATACTAATCTTTTCATTACTTCCCGACATAAAACTGAACGTGGTTTCGTGCTGTGGTCGTAACTCTTCCTAATTTTGCGACTTTTTTCGGAAGCCATGAAAGGAGGAACTCAGCTCATGCACTCTCTTCGGAGTCACGGTATGGCATATATTATTATGTTACAACATTCGGCTAATGGTCTGACATATTCGAGATAGCCCATTTCAAATGGCCTGGCTCACGCGTTTTTTAAATTGAGTCGCTCTACGCACTGAATTTCTGACGAATTTTTCACGTGTCTTCAGCGTTCTGCAACGCGAGATTCGAGGCTGAATCAGGCCCAATTAAAAAGGTAATGAATTTTTAGTGAAACGGGGTTGGTGTTTCATACGATCTAGCTAGCTAAGGGTTTATATTCAATTCACATTTCAACATGTGAAACAATATCGTAACTCAGTTAGCTTGAAAACAGAAGCATAAAAGTATAAAAGTCAGTTCACTCGGCGAAAATGGAAGTTTGTTCTTATCGACAATATTCACGAAATAAAATAAGGCTTTCAATATCATCACGGCTCTCGCAACGAGTTTTGCATTTTTGCAGGCTGGTTTCTTTGAACAAGAGCCTTATCATTTCGACAAAATGTCTGTAATTTTCGAATTTTGAGCAGATAATGGTCGGTCTCAATGATTAGTTATGACTCACATAATAATATGGAGAATTTGAGGTCAAATTCAATTCTTTTTTACGGCCGGCCGTATACATGACTACACGATAACTTTCGAAAAGAGAAACCTAGAGTTTTGAAAATTTCAGGGTACGTTCGAGGTTGAATTCGTTAATGAGCGAAATGCGCCAAAGGATTATTTAGATGAAGCCATCTTTTTTTCTCAATAATGACTCAAAAGTCATGTGAAATTACAAATCGTTTCACCAGATTTGAAAAACATATAGAAACACCGGTTTCTCAAGAATTATTCGCTTTATTCTGATGTTTCCAAATATGGAGCATCTATATAAAGCGTTATGTCACGTCAGTGCTTTTCAAATTTTTGTTGTCGGTTGCCGATTCATTATCCCAACTTTCAATGGCTATTTTCCGCTGAACATATTCTTTGATTGGGGTTGAATAGGTTATAAATATCGCACTCGTCGTAGAATAAGGAAACAATTCAAAAATTGATTTTGTTAGGAAATCGTATATAAAGTTCTTGTTCTATACTTTTGTGTATCTTACTCAATTTATCACGCAGAACATCCATAATTTTTGCAGCAATCCATTTGAACATTATAACTCTAGCAGCCAATATTCAATTAATGCAACTTTTTCCCTGTAGTGGTGAAATATTCTGCTGGTTTTCAAAAAAATTCGAAATGTTACCAGCGCTTCTTATGTGGCGGAGAGGCCAACTAGACTCATTCCGATATTGCACTTAGGAAAAGGGTTACTTCCTGAGTTCAATACCGTTACTAACACAAAATGGACCTTTTTTTAATTGTCTCCTTATACTACGACGGGTACGATATGTATAAGGAAAGTATTTAGTGAAGTTTTATCCTTTTCCTTATTAGATATACGTGATGATACAGAGAAGTCAAAAAAAAATTGTCCCTGTGAAGAACTATAAAAAGAACAAAGAGATATTTTTCACAGTAAAATTCATCAATCTGCTACTACTATTGAAAATGTCATTGAATCTTCTGATTGGCGCCCAAACTTGAAGTTTGTGTTCCGTTTCATTTGGCGGATCAACATGGGAAGACACAGTTCTAAAACATATCGAAGTTTTTAAAATTAAACCAAGGAATGAGAATCACACCGTTTCATTAGTTGGCTTTTCATCCGTTCTTTAGGGGTATTATATGGATAAATCTTCAATATCCCCTGGTAGGTACCTACCTAAGATCGAGATGTATGAATTATTCACAAAAATGTATAGAATATCTACAGGCATACGGTTCACATGAATGTTCTGAATACAAAAAATTGAAAAGCACTGCCCTGAAGTCAGGAGCTTTTGAGCACTCGTCCATCCACCTTGTAGGTAGATTCGCATTTTCCAGTTCAAGAAACCAATTATTGAGGAAATTTTTGACAGCTTTCAAAAAAATGACAGCAGCTCTTTGTCAATTATGCCGGATTAGCTGTTACACAAATATAAGGATTTTTTATTCAATCATCTGTTGGAATTTAAAATGGTTTTGGATATTCGATTTGGAAAAAATGTAGCTTGGATATATCATTCTCCATTAAATACAAAATTTGGTCACGATCGAATCCGATCATATATACGGAACCCCTAGGCGAATTTTGCCCAATAACGAACTAAATCGCGGCATTCAAAATTCGAACTTACCAAGTTTCTAGGTCGTTCCGTTCGAGAGTTATCGTGCATACGGACGGAAGCTCTAGATCGCATGATCGCACAATCAGAACCATAGAAACCATAGAAAATTGTAATTTTTGAACGGACAGGCCTAGGGACTTGAAATTTTCTGAATAGGTGTGGATCTCGAATATCGCGGTCACGTATATCAATGAACAAAATAAGACAAGGGGTTCCGTAAATATGGCCGTTCAAAATATTTTTTCCCTAATAATTCGAAACTACTGGTTTGGATTGGAATGAAATGTTGTACATAGATGAAGAATAATGTATTCAAACTACGTGTAAAATTTTGTCCAGATCGCATCAGCAAGGCCATAGATAACGTAGAAAATTCGAGCGAATTATCGAAAACAAAATTGGTCACTTAGCACAGACGTGAAGTCTGGAGGTTCGCCTTAGTTTGAAATTTTTTTTGACAGCTGTCAAAAATTTCTTCCATTGGTTTTTAAAACCGGAAAATGCGAATCTACCTACAAGGTGCATGGACGAGCGCTCAAAAGCTCCTGACTTCACGGCAGTGCTTTTTTCTTGGTATCTATCCAACGCTACCCCATACGAAAACGTGCCCTGAAATATTTTTGTTGCGTTACATCTATGGCGAGTACCTTTAAATTTTCGTGATTTTACTACTTCATTCGAAGAGGGTTCATGGAAGACACGTGCCTTCCAAATAATCATATAGGGCCAATGGTCTGCGAGTAAAATGGCTAGGCTAGAGAGCAACTTGCTTAACAAGATTGGTCGAATTGCGAACGAAAATTGTGGTGCCCGTTTCAAAGGGTTGTTTTAATTTAGTCGCTTTTATATTATAATAGGAAAAAAATTCTCTTTCATTTCTCATTTTTTTTTTATTTCCTTCGGTATCTGCGAAGAGAAATCATTTTCATTCAAAGAGCAGTAATTGAAAATCATAACTGCACTATTTGTAAATGTCATAATACAGTTTATATATGGTTCTAAAAAAATCGTTGAGGGATATCCAGTGTTAAGATTCTGGTTTCGAACGTTTCATTACAAGCTTCAATTCAATTGTCATGGAGTCTCGGCAGACGAGAAATCATTCAAATAAGTATCAGGCCTACTTTGCCTTCGTACAAAGCATCTATGTGCGAAATTTCATTGCAATCCAATGAGTACTTTCGAAATTATCAGGAAAAAAATAGTTTGAACGGCTATATTTACGGAACGCCTAGTCTAATTTTGCTCATTGGTGAACGTTACCGCGAAATTCGCGATCCTAACATATCCTGAAAATTTCAAGTCCCTAGGCCTTTCCGTTCGAAAGTTATGATTTTCTATGGTTCTGATCATGCGATCTGGAAAAAATGTAGCTCAAATATATCATTCTCAATTCAAATACAAAATTTCGTCACGATCAAATCCATAGTTTTGAAATTATACAGGAAAACTGAATTTCGAACGATCTCAAACGTGACCACAACATTCGAGATCCACACCTATCCTGAAAATTTCAAGTCCCTAGGCCTTTCCATTACAAAGTTATAATTTTTTATGCTTTCTATGGTTCTGGGCATGCAATCTGGACAAAATTTAGCATGCAGCTTGAACACGTAATTCTCCATCTGAGTGCAAAATTTCACTTCGATCGAATCAGTAGTTTCGAAGTAATCTGAGAAACAAAATTTTAAGCGGCCATATTTACGGAACCCCTCGGCGAATTTTGCCCGATAACGAACTTAACCGCGGCATCCGGGATTCTAACCTACCCTGAAAATTTCAAGTTTCTAGGACATTCCGTTCGAGAGTTATCGTGTATACGGACGGTCGGACGGCCGGACCGTGGACCAGACGGACTCTAAAAATTTCAAGTCTCTAGGTTGATCCGTTCGAGAGTTATCGTGCTTACGGCCGGACGGACGGACAGACTCGAAGTTTCCGACGGATTCGTCATCAGTGAGTCGAACATAGTCGTTTGAGACCATTTTTGGCTCAAAATTCGAGAAATACAGACATCGTGACGAAATGATATAGCCCTCGTGTAAGTAGTACGATCGCTCAAGAATACAGCGTATTCGTTACATAGGTCTCAGAAATTGAATAAAAGTTTCGGGCTCAGGAAATTTAGTTTAGTTCTCCATTGTCATGTATTCAAATGATTAGGCGAATGAAAATGTGTTCCGTATAAAACTCTACCGAAACTAAATACTGATTGTGGAATCTTGTCGAAGAAAATATTTATGTGAAGAACACAGTGTTCATAATTGTTGAATCATCAAAAACATTTTTACACGATCAGAATGATGAACTGAAAGATTCTGCGCTACAGAACCCCTACCGATGGAACCCCTTTTGTATTTCCCGCATTCTCCAGTTTGCCGGTCGACGTTTAAAGGTGCGCGTTTGTGCGGTCTCCTGTGAAAATTGTTTTCCTCGTGGCTTCGCTCGAACACGAAAAAAGTTCACAGGTGTTGAATTCACACTGTCAATACACTATCCTATTTTTCCACCACCTACAGTTTGGGCTCCCCAGTGACTTTGGTGAGTTTTTCCCTTTTTTTTTTCGAAGATAGACCAATTTTTGTGAAAAGTTTTTGTTCGACTCTATGGTTACGACAAATATTTTTTTGTTCCGTTTATGATTCTGTTTATAATTCGAATCTTCCTGAGTTAATTTTTCAATAAATACTTCTGGGTGTTTTGTGTTATGAATTGAAATTATTATATTTAAAATAATTACTCTGGGAAATTCATTGCCCTCTTGGATCTCTCATTATTCATTACTGAGTTCACAAAAGATTTTAATTTATGTGGTAACCGGATGTAAACATGATAAAATGACGAAAACTTAATTAAATTAAATGATGGAATGATGGATTGCTTATCTGGATTTCGAATAGAGATAATGAAGATATCTCTTACCCTAAATAAATCTGCCTTCGAGGCATTTTCTATACAGAACTGAATCTTGGACAACTGAAATCTTAGATATGGAAATCGAGGTTAGGCATAAAAAAAACTCGAGAGTCGGGATATAAACATAAACATATAATATGAAAAGAGGAAACTTCGTGATCACATTTTTTCTGCATAGTGCTTCTATTCCAAAAAGAAAGTATAAGTGATCTGAGAATAAATGCAATTTTCGAAAAATCAAATAGGATAAAATTTTGAAACAACTGTAGAACAGTGCACGACATTATTTATTTTACAGGGATTGTCGATTATTTGAAAACAAATCATTTTCCTAATCAGGCTTCTTGTATTTTAGTGCTAATTCATCATTCTGCTGTGGACTTTTATCCTAGAAAACAATTGTTGGGTAAAGAATATGAAACATAAATGAAGTATCCTCCTCATCAAAATCTGATATGAGATAGGAGATGCATTTTCAATAATTTTTTTTTTAATGTAGCTGATTTTGAGAAGTGGTATATAAAGTATTCTGTTGTGATTGGTGAATCAACTATAAAATTATGTGAAGAAGTCAGAGATTTTCCCCGTATATGGATTGAAATTTAAAGTTCGCAATTCAACAGTTTAAGTACCTTGTAGGTGCAAAAAAATTTAGATTTATGCAAAATATACTGTATGCCATACTAATGCCTGACTACCAAGATACGAGAGAACTTGATGCAAGATATGAGTTTGAGATGTAAAAATAAATAATAAACCTAAGTATTATACATTATAAAATATTAAAAAGACCGGCGCATTCGCCAATCTGTCATCCTCTGAAATCCTATAAAGGTGTTTTTTTTAGAGATTTGGTTTTTGAATTGACAACACTGTTTCTAGTGACTGACAATTTGAGAGTTAGTGGTATATATTTGTCGTCAGTACGTTTTGCCATTTCACTTTGGATAGACTCACTTCAGAACAACGCTCGCAAATAGTGCAAATTTATTTTTGAGCGCTCGTACAACTTACACGAGGGCTATATCATTTCGTCACGATGTCTGTATTTTTCGAATTTTGAGCCGAAAATGGTCTCAATCGACTATGTTCGACTAACTGATGACGAATCCGTCGGAAAATTTGAGTCTGTCCGTCCGGCCGTCCGTAAGCACGATAACTCTCGAACGGATCAACCTAGAGACTTGAAATTTTCAGTGTAGGTTCAGATCCCAAATGCCTCGGTTGAGTTCGTTAATTGGCAGAATTCCACCAGGGGTTCCGTAAATATGGCCGTTCAAATTCTCCTGATTACTTTGAAACGACAGATTCGATCAAGATGAAACTTTGCACTTAAATGGAGAATGAGGTGTTCAAGCTACATGTGAAAT
The DNA here is from genome assembly GCA_963966015.1 of Aphidecta obliterata. Lineage (NCBI taxonomy): Eukaryota > Metazoa > Arthropoda > Insecta > Coleoptera > Coccinellidae > Aphidecta > Aphidecta obliterata. Next base: position 13,106,342 of record OZ014432.1, read on the forward strand.
TTTGTCCAGATCGCATGACCAGAACCATAGAAACCATAGAAAATTGTAACTTTTGAACGGAAACGCCTAGGGACTTGAAATTTGCAGGATAGGTGTGGATCTCGATTGTCGTGATTACTTTTATCTATGAGCAAAATTATACAGGGGTTCCGTAAATATGGTCGTTTGTCATTTGGTTTTCTTGATAATTTCAAAACTACAGATTCGATCGTGACGAAATTTTGTATACTAATGAAGAATGATATATTCAAGCTACACTTCTCCAGATCACATGACCAGAACCATTGAAACCATAGAGAATCATAACTTTCGAACGGAAAGGCCTAGGGACTTGAAATTTTCAGGATAGGTGTGGATCTGAAATGTCGCATTCACGTTTATCAATGAGCAGAATTATACTAGGGGTTCCGTAAATACGGTCGTTTGAAATTTCGGTTTCAAGATAATTTCGAAACTACGGATTCGATCGAGATAAAATTTCATATTTTAATCGGGAATGTTATATTAAAGCAATATTTTGTCCAGATCGCATGACCAGAACCATAGAAACCATAGAAAATTGTAACTTTTGAACGGAAAGGCCTAGGAACTTGAAATTTTCAGGGTGGGTTTGGATCGCGAATTTCACGGTCACGTTCATCAATGAGCAAAATTAGACTAGGGGTTCCGTAAATATGGCCATTCAAAATATTCTGTTCCTGATAATTTCGAAACTACCGATTTGATAGGAATGAAATTTTGCACCTAGCTGAGGAATAATGTATTCAAACTACGTGCGAAATTTTGTCCAGATCGCGTCACCAAGACCATAGATACCGTAGAAAATTCTAGCGAATTATCGAAACAAAATTGATCACCTGAAGCACTGACTTGAAGTCTGGAGTTTCGCCTATGTTTCAGAATTTTTTTGACAGCTGTCGAAAATTCCTTCAATTGATTTCTAAAACTGGAAAATGCGAATCTACCTACCAGGTGCATGTACGTGCATGTACAAAAGCTCCTGCCTTCACGGCAGTGCTTTTCGTAATTTTTTTAAAACCATAGTTCAGTTCGCCAATATTACCGTGCCCTAGGTCCATTTTACGGTCGACAAAATCGTCTAGTTATTCAGAAAGCCTTAATTGAGACGATCTCACATCCATTAAAAATCACTTTTTGGTGCGTTTTATGGGCAGGTGGAATCATTGATCCATATTTTCTTGAAGATGATACCAGCCGGAATGTTACCGCCAATAGAGAGCGCTATAGAGCCATGATTGCCGTATTTTTTGTTCCCCATTTGAATCGATTTGGCAGAGCTGTGGTTTCAACGAGATGGTGCAACATGCCACACAGTGCGCGATACCATCAATTTATTGCGGGAAACATTCGAAGAGCGCATGATTTCGCGTAATGCACCTGTGAACTGGCCTCCACGATCGTGTGATCTCACACCTATGGCTTTCTTTCTTTGGGGATTGGGGAAGCCACACGTCTACGCAGATGAACCGCTGACGTTGGACCACTTGGAAGCCAACATTTGCCGCGTTATTGCCGATATACGGTACTATTTGCCCGAAAAAGTGGTCGAAAATTGGACTTGGCCGTGGCGCCTATATGCCCGAAATCATTTTTGAGCACTAATGGCATAAGAATATATTTTGAATAAAACAAATACCATGATATTGAAATTTATTTTTAGGTGTTTTATTTCATTTTGAATGTGTATACCTCTAAAAAGAACACATATTATATGTGTGTCAACAGTATTTGCTCGAGATATCGATAATGCTGATATACAGGGTGTCCCGGCACTACGTGACTCTTTCACAGGTGTGAATCAAGTTATGAAGACGAGTCGGGAATGCTTTAATCATTTTTCCTACGACGTCCCCCTGCGAAGATTATGTGCCTCCAAATGGCACTCCCGTAATTAATTTTTTTTCTAATAACTTCCGAACGGCTCAACCGATTCTGTTAATTTTTCGAATTTGAATCAGTACAAATATCAGAAATGATTTGTTCCCAACATTTTCCCCATGAGTCCTCTAGATCGCCGATAACGGACTGACCCTAGCACTTTATGGTCAGAAACTTTTTTTTGGTTGAAGATATCGGCGAAATTCCTACATTTATGTATTTCATCATTATTTTTGCAAAAAAAAGGTATACCGGTGCAACATCGAAAAAATACACCGTTACAAGCATTTTCATGATTGAATATCCAAATAATTTTGAGCGCTCGTACTACTTACACGAGGGCTATATCCTTTCGTCACGATGTCTGTATTTTTCGAAATTTGAGCCGAAAATGGTCTCAATCGACTATGTTCGACTCTCTGATGACGAATCCGTCTGAAAATTTGAGTCTGTCCGTCCGTCCGGCCGGCCGTAAGCACGATAACTCTCGAACGGAATAACCTAGAGACTTGAAATTTTCAGTGTGGGTTCAGTTCCCGAATGCCTCGGATAAGTTCGTTAATGGGCCAAATTCCACCAGGGGTTCCGCGAATATGGCTATTCAAAGTTTTGTTCCCCTGATTACTTGAAAACTACAGATTTGATTGAGATGAAATTTTGCACTCAAATGGAGAATGGGGTGTTCAAGCTACATTTTGTCCAGATCGCATGACCAGAACCAAAGTGACGAAATTTTGTATACTAATGGAGAATGATATATTCAAGCTACATTTCTCTAGATCGCATGACCATAGAAAATCATAACTTTCGAAAGGAAAGGCCTAGGGACTTGAAATTTGCAGGATACGTGTAGATCTTAAATATGGCGTTCACGTTTATCAATGAGCAGAAATATACTAGGGGTTCCGTAAATACAGTCGTTTGAAATTTTGTTTCTCGATAATTTCGAAACTACGGATTCGATCGAGATAAAATTTTGCGTTTTGAACGAGAATGATATATTAAAGCAACATTTTGTCCAGATCGCATGACCAGAATCATAGAAACCATAGAAAATTATAACTTCCGAAGGGAAAGGCCTAGGAACTTGAAATTTTCAGGGTCGGTTTGGATCGCAAATTTCACGGTCACGTTCATCAATGAGCAAAATTAGACAAGGGGTTCCGTAAATATGGCCGTTCAAAATATTTTTTTTCTGATAATTTCTTAACTACTGATTTGATTGGAATGAAATTTTGCACCTAGCTGAGGAATGATTTATTCAAACTACGTGCGAGATTTTGTCCAAATCGCATCACCAAGACCATAGATACCGTAGAAAATTCTAGCGAATTATCGAAAAAATATTGGTCAGCTGAAGCACTGATAAAGTCTGGATGAAGTTTGGAGTTTAGTCTAAGTTTGAGAATTTTTTTGACAGCTTTCGAAAATTCCTTCAATTGATTTCTAAAACTGGAAAATGCGAATCTACCTACAAGTTGGATGTACGAGCGCTCAAAAGCTCCTGACTTCACGGCAGTGCTTTTCGTTATTTCTTTATTATTAAAATGGTCCTTCAGTTCCCTACTTAACTCAAAATTTTCACCAGGTAAAATGTGCCGGTGATAGGTTATGAATTTTCGTGAAAAAATGGGTAGCATAATCTGAATGAACTAGCTATAATGAAACTATTCCTATTTTCTTTCGAATTAATGGGACACACGGCATACTGTGATACATGTAACATGATGCAAAATTGCAGAGTGAGCGAATTTTGAAAATGTAAATCAATTAAACATCTAAAGAAAATGGTTGATTGAAATACAAAACTCAGATCAAAGAAAGATATTATGAGGCATAGCGATTCACTCGGCCTGCAAAGCGGCTATGAATGCGCTAATGTGCAGTAGCGTGGCTACCATAGAATAGGACTAGGTGGTGGCGTGTACCGGGGCCCTTTGGTTCAGGATGCCCTTGGTCCCTAATCGGCAAACCTCGAACTGAACTTTATAGGTCTTTGGGGCGATTCTGTAAAACTTCCGATAAATTTAATAGGAACTAAAATTTTCATTGGCCTCAAGAATCGGTCGAAATTGTTTCTGAAACAGACGATTGCTTTGCAATTCGAACGGAAACTGGTTGAAGTTTCACCGACTATAGAAAAACAGCATACAAAATTGCTTTTCGAGGGCATGACAAATTTTAGTTGCCGTTAAAATTTAGCGGAAGTGTAACATAATCGCTCCCTTTATAGGTCATAATTTTCGGTACATTGCGAAATAATTTAAGAACATTTATTGCGGGTATGGCTCAATTCAAGCTCTGTCCTAATTTTATTTATGAATGTTTTATGGATATGAACCAAAGGGAATGTGTTTATTGCACCATTAGTTGGTACCGAGTGCCGAAAGCATATGTTTTTCTGTTGGTTGTGCAATTTCGGACTCGAAAATACAGGGTTGCGAACGGCTTCTGTAAAAAGGGCGGGGCAATGGTTCCCATTATGTTGAATTTAATTATTCTAAATGGTTTGAAAATATTTCTTGTTACAGTAATTACGTCTCAAAAGATAAGTTAAGTAAGGTACTTACAACATACTTTTTTTAGACTCAATAGCTAAATCAGTGTCAACAAAATTTCTGATGAAAAAGACCCAGTGGTGCTTTTGAGCGCAAATGACGCCAAGATAGAGAAGATAGAATAAAAAGAAAAATTGTCTCAAATTGACAAATTTTTCGATCAGCCTTCTACAAGTATTTCTGTCGACAATGTGGTCACTGCAGTGGGTTGGTTGAGTAGCGAACTGAAGAAGATTTGATCATTATGTAACGTACTCAGCTAGGGTAGGTTCGCTCAATCGTTATGCAGTCGAGGGATGGTGAATAATACACTAATCACTCGTCAAAGGTTTATTCGTAACATCTAGGGACTCTCATCTGAAGACTCTGATCTAGCCAAGATGTTGATGTTTATATATTCATAAGATAGTTACATGTTTAATCGATTGTATCAAAACACCTTCGAGAATCGATAACATGATTCATAACATTACATATTATAGTAAACACATCTGTTTAAGTTTCGGGCACGCTTTGGCGACAAAGCGAGGTAACAGATATTGCATCTCAAGATCGTTAATATACAGAGTGTTCGTACTGATACATACTACAATTATTCCAGCGCCATCGACGATGCCGCCGATTATGTCCACGACGATGATATCGCACCCGTCGTAGAATAAGGAGACAACTCAAAAATTGACTTTGTTGGGAAATCGTATTTGAAGTTTTGGTTTACCGAAGTTTACCGATTAATGCAATTTTTCCCGTCGTGGTGGAATATTCTACTGTATTTCCAAAAAAATTGAAATGTTACCTTTTTTCAAGAACAGTCTCTTATGTGGCAGATAGGGCAACTTGAGTTATTCTGATATGGCACGTAAGAAAAGGGTTACTTCCTGAGTTCAATACCGTCACTAACACAAAATGGCCCTTTTTTTGAGTTGTCTCCTTATTCTACGACGGGTGCGATATGCAACACGAAACAGCAGAGAACCATCGAACTTGGGTAAAAATTCGAACGATTGATCTTTTTATGATTTGAGAAACTCCATGAACAATATATTGAGCACTGATGAAAAACGACAAATTTTTGGTATAAAGCCCTAATAGATGTCAGTGCATTTCGCAAAAGACATCGACCACAACAACAGGAGGTTTTCTCGCCTTCGGCTCGTGCTGCAAACTTCATCTGCGTAAGTTATGACCTACATTACCGCTCGTTAAATAATATACTATTATATCACCAGATTAGATAAAGATCCAATCATTGTTTTACGGTATCACATGGTTACCTAGCTACGTAACTACTGAGGTATCATATCATCAGCTGAAAGATTGCATGGGAGAGCCTGTGTGAATTCAATGAAATGGACAATAACCAATAAAGTAGCCCGAAAAATATGACTTGTTCCTTTCAAATTACTAGAGTATTTTTGTGGTTTAGAGAAACATACCAGTAAAGAAGAGTTCAGAAAGGATGATTAGACTGAAATAACCAATCAATATTTTAGGTTTAGAGCATACCAAAATGTTCCTTTCTTGAACACCGCAATATAATATTCTCACGGGCATCCTAACGGAGAACTCTCGCACCAGAAAGCTTCAGGTAGATTTAGCAGAAAATGATGAATGTAGATTCCGTGAGCAGGTTTCAAGCCACTCTGCAGAATATCAACGAAGATTCCTTTTGAAAAATAACACTATTGATTACATCACTACGTTATCGAATAAATGACCTTTACTCTTTTCGTCAAAATATTCATCTACAGAAAATTACACCAACTTGGCCAAGAACTGGGGTGCCCTTGTTCTGCTTTGTTATTCCATCGACCTAGGCTGTTAAAGTTATTATAAAACCTACGAAAACAGGTAGGCATCATGAAAAATATTTTTGGTAATATCCCATTAGTTTTATTTCTTCCGCTATTATGTACAAAGGAGGTAATTTTTTAGAAACTCCCTCGAGGCTCGAAGTAATCCATTAATCTGAATGCTGGCTGAAACTGGTGCCCGAATAAATACGAAAAGAAACTCATCATATCGAAATAACCTCTTCCCCGTACTGAAAGACATTTCCATTCAAATACTGGCAAAATCTACGATATTCGAATTTTAAGTATCCCTTATTATATTGCCTTGAAATTAATGATTCAGCGAAGGAGGGACAAGCAGTCAGATGATGCGGAAACGTGTTACCTGTCATGCTCTCTACTTGTTTGAATTTTTCAGGGCTGCGCTTTCTCGGCATGCGATTCCTCTGACATTTATATTGTGCAGAATCTGCCGTGCCCTTTTCGACCGTGAACAAAGTTTTTATTTTTATTCGGTCCGATTGGGCATTTCGGGGTTGATTCGGGCTTGAAATTACTTCGAGGGTTTCTCTTCGAACTTTAGTACCCCGCTGAATATGAATGAACTCACATTGAATCATTGAATAGTGTTCGAGCGCTGCTTTTTGAGGATAGGCTACGACTGTCAGCTCGAAGACCCGTTACTGCTTCATTTAACCTCGGTTTTGAGTTGGTGATACAGATTAAAAATTTCTTCAGTAAATCAGGTTATGATTTACTGCAATAACTCTGGAAATGAAACGAGTTATTTCCGAACCGAATCCTTTCATTTTTATCCCTTGAAATAATATGTTCGTGATACGAAAAACCTATATTTTTGTTAATACAGAGAACATGTGGAAATTTCAATTCTTTTATGTAATGAATTATCTTTTATCGTTTTCGAGAAGAGACATACGTAAATTCAGATGATTCAACCGGCGCATTCAGACATCGAACGTATCCTGAAAATTCTAGGCCTACTTTTTCGAAAGTTATCATGTTTATTGTGGGACGGACATAATTGAATTTGACATCTTCATCTGTGAGTCCAACCCAATCGTCTAAACTCGAAAACTACTCTCATTTGGGCAAAATGATACCGTTCTTATTCATAGAAACAAGCGCGCAAAAACCAAAGCATCAGCAGGTGGAAAGAAATTAACTAAAATTCTTTTGTTGTGATGATATTTATTCAGATCCAAGCAATTAACCCTATTTCTAACCATGAAAGGGGGGTGGAGATCTTAGTTAGATCTGGAAGAAATAATATTCCCAAGAATAGAAGATTATACCGAGTGTCTATCTGTTTTATTTAACACAAAACAATTGTATTGGGTTTTTAAAAGTTAGTGAGTGTCATATGATTCAGTATAAATGGTGTCCTGGGAGCAACTGAGTAACTGTTCATACTCTTATTAGAGGAAGAGCATAATAGAGGAATGTATTTTCAAAAGCTGGATCTCACTTTGGCTCAGAAGTAAGGAATTACCTCAACAATAATTATCCAAAAGAGGGAACCAGAACCGAACCCAGTAGATTATTTTCTTTGGGGGAAATGAAAGGCATGGTTTATGCTGAGGAAATCCAGACGAGAGAACAATTGATGAGCATAATAATAAACTATAACGATGTATTGAGAATTTCAATACGATCAATTAATTTATTCTCTTTTTATTTGTGTTATTTCATTTATGTGTATTCATTTTGTTGTTATTTCATTATAAAAGGAGTTTGTTGTAGCTTGCTCCCGACTCTCTAGATGATTATCGGAAACAACATGGTACATACGATTATCTTTGTCGTTTTTGAGCGCTCGTACTACTTACACGAGGGCTATATAATTTCGTCACGATGTCTGTATTTTTCGAATTTTGAGCCGAAAATGGTCTCAATCGACTATGTTCGACTCACTGATGACGAATCCGTCGGAAAATTCGAGTCTGTCCGTCCGTCCATCCGGCCGTCCGGCCGTCCGTAAGCACGATAACTCTCGAACGGATCAACCTAGAGAATTGAAATTTTCAAAGTAGGTTCAGATCCCAAATGCCTCGGTTGAGTTCGTTAATGGGCAGAATTCCACCGGGGGTTCCGTAAATATGGCCGTTCAAAATTTTGTTCGCCTGATTACTTCGAAACTACAGATCGAGATGAAACTGTGCACTCGAATGGAGAATGAGGTGTTCAAGCTACATGCAGAATTTTGTCGAGATCGCATGACCAGAACCATAGAAACCATAGAAAATTGTAACTTTTGAACAGAAACGCCTAGGGACTTGAAATTTTCAGGATAGGTGAGGTTCTGGAATGTCGTGATGACGTTCATCTATGGGCAAAATTATTTTAGGGGTTCCGTAAATATGGTCGTTTGAAATTTTGTTTTCTTGATAATTTCAAAACTACAGATTCGATCGTCACGAAATTTTGTATTTAAATGGAGAATGATATATTCAAGCTACATTTCCTCAGATCACATGACCAGAACCATAGAAACCATAGAAAATCATAACTTTCGAACGGAAAGGCCTAGGGACTTGAAATTTTCAGGATAGGTGTGGATCTGAAATGTCGCGTTCACGTTTAACAATGAGCAGAATTATACTGGGGGTTCCGTAAATACGGTCGTTTGAAATTTTGTTTTCTCGATAATTTCGAAACAACGGATTCGATCGAGATGAAATTTTGTATTTTAATCGAGAATGATATATTAAAGCAATATTTTGTCCAGATCGCATGACCAGAACCATAGAAACCATAGAAAATTGTAACTCCTGAACGGAAAGGCCTAGGAACTTGAAACTTTCTGGGTGGGTTTGGATCGCAAATATCGCAGTCACGTTCGTCAATGAGCAAAATTAGACTAGGGGTTCCGTAAATATGGCCGTTCAAAAATTGTTTTCCTGATAGTTTCGAAACGACTGATCGGATAGGAATGAAATTTTGCACCTAGCTGAGGAATAATTTTTTCAAACTACGTGCAAAATTTTGTCCAGATCGCATCACCAAGACCATAGTTACCGTAGAAAATTCTAGCGAATTATTGAACAAAAATTGCTGAAGCACTGACATGAAGTCTGGAGTTTCGCCTGAGTTTCAGAATTTTTTCGACAGCTGTCGAAAATTCCTTGAATAGATTTCTAAAACTGGAAAATGCGAATCCACCTACAGGGTGCATGTACGAGCGCTTAAAAGCTCCTGCCTTCACGGCAGTGCTTTTCGTAATTTTTGAGCGCTCGTACTACTTACACGAGGGCTATATCATTTCGTCACGATGTCTGTATTTTTCGAATTTTGAGCCGAAAATGGTCTCAATCGACTATGTTTGACTCACTGATGACGAATCCGTCAGAAAATTCGAGTCTGTCCGTCCGTCCGTCCGGCCGTCCGTAAGCACGATAACTCTCGAACGGATCAACCTAGAGACTTGAAATTTTCAGTGTAGGTTCAGATCCCGAATGCCTCGGTTGAGTTTGTTAATGGGCAGAATTCCACCAGGGGTTCCGTAAATATGGCCGTTCAAAATTTTGTTCTCCTGATTTATTCGAAACTACAAATTCGATCGAGCTGAAACTTTGCACTCAAATGGAGAAGGAGGTGTTCAAGCTACATGTGAAATTTTGTCCAGATCGCATGACCAGAACTATAGAAACCATAGAAAATTGTAACTTTTGAACGGAAACGCCTAGGAGCTTGAAATTTTCAGGATAGGTGAGGTTCTGGAATGTCGTGATGACGTTCATCTATGAGCAAAATTATTCTAGGGGTTCCGTAAATATGGTCATTTGAAATTTAGTTTTCTTGATAATTTCAAAACTACAGATTCGATCGTCACGAAATTTTGTATTTGAATGGAGAATGATATTTTCAAGCTACATTTCTCCAGATCACATGACCAGAACCATAGAAACCATAGAAAATCATAACTTTCGAACGGAAAGGCCTAGGGACTTGAAATTTTTAGGATAGGTGCGGATCTGAAATGTCGCGTTCACGTTCATCAATGAGCAGAATTATACTAGAGGTTCCGTAAATACGGATTTTTGAAATTTTTTTTTCTCGATTATTTCGAAACTACGGATTCGATCGAGATGAAATTTTGTAACTTCTGAACGGAAAGGCCTAGGAACTTGAAATTTTCAGAGTAGGTTTGGATCGCGAATATCGCAGTCACGTTCATCAATGAGCAAAATTAGACAAGAGGTTCCGTAGATATGGCCGTTCAAAATATATTTTTCCTGGTAGTTTCGAAACTACTGATCGGATTGGAATACACCTAGCTGAGGAATAATGTTTTCAAACTACGTGCCAAATTTTGTCCAGATCGCATCACCAAAACCATAGATACCGTAGAAAATTCTAGCGAATTATCGAAAAAAAAATTGGTCACCTAAAGCACTGACATGAAGTCTGGAGTTTCGCCTAAGTTTCAGAATTTTTGTGACAGCTGTCGAAAATTCCTTCAATTGATTTCTAAAACTGGAGAATGCGAATCTACCTACAAGGTGCATGTACGAGCGCTCAAAAGCTCCTGCCTTCACGGCAGTGCTTTTCGTAATTTTTTTTTAGTTTGTTATGAACATTTTTCGTCTCACCTAACCATTCACGAGACTTTTATATGAGATTTCAATTTTTCTGGCTTCCAATTTCGAAAATTCATTTGAAAAAAAATTTGGGGGGACAACTTCAAATTATTCCACATATTGAAAATGAATTTAAGCTCAAGTTAAATGAGGAATAATGAGTCCGGCCCTGGAGTATCGAAATAATCAATATCTCGTTCTCTTGATCGCAACATTTGTCGAGAATATCCTGAGTTTTTGAGCGCTCCTACTACTTACACGAGGGCTATATCATTTCGTCACGATGTCTGTATTTTTCGAATTTTGAGCCGAAAATGGTCTCAATCGACTATGTTCGACTCACTGATGACGAATCCGTCGGAAAATTCGAGTCTGTCCGTCCGTCCGTCCGGCCGTCCGGCAGCACGATAACTCTCGAACGGATCAACCTAGAGACTTGAAATTTTCAGTGTAGGTTCAGATCCCGAATGCCTCGGTTAAGTTCGTTAATGGGCCAAATTCCACCAGGGGTTCCGTAAATATGGCCGTTCAAAGTTTTGTTTCCCTGATTACTTGAAAACTACAGATTCGATCGAGATGAAATTTTGCACTCAGATGGAAAATGAGGTGTTTTAGCTACATGCGAAATTTTGTCCAGATCGCATGACCAGAACCATAGAAACCATAGAAAATTGTAACTTTTGAACGGAAATGCCTAGGGACTTGAAATTTTCAGGATAGGTGTGGATCTCGAATGTCGTGATCACGTTCATCTATGAGCAACATTATACAAGGGGTTCCGTAAATACGGTCGTTTGAAATTTTGTTTTCTCGATAAATTCGAAACTTCGGATTCGATCGAGATGAAATTTTGTATTTTAATCGAGAATGATATATTGAAGCAATATTTTGTCCAGATCGCATGACCAGAACCATAGAAACCATAGAAAATTGTAACTTTTGAACGGAAAGGCCTAGGAACTTGAAATTTTCAGGGTGGGTTTGGATCGCGAATATCGCGGTCACGTTCATCAATAAGCAAAATGAGACTAGGGGTTCCGTAAATATGGCCGTTCAAAATATTTTTTTCCAGATAGTTTCGGAACTACTGATCGGATTGGAATGAAATTATGCATCTAGCTGAGGAATAATGTATTCAAAGTACGTGCAAAATGTTGTCCAGACCGCATCACCAAGACCATAGATATCGTAGAAAATTCTAGCGAATTATCGAAACAAAATTGATCAGCTGAAGCAGCGACATGAAGTCTGGAGTTTCGCCTAAGTTTGAGAATTTTTTTAACAGCTGTCGAAAATTCCTTCAATTTTTTTCTAAAACTGGAAAATGCGAATTTTCCTACAAGGTGCATGTACGAGCGCTCAAAAGCTCCTGACTTCACGGCAGTGCTTTTCGTGATTTTTAATATCTGGATTACACTCAGCCAATAATATATCTATCTATCTCTATATCTATCTATCTGCTACTCACGCTGCCCGAAATATTTTCCGAAATAATTCTGCGGCTAAATACTTCACACTCTGCTCCATCATTTCTCTCGCTATCCAGATGACGAAATTGCAGCCTCAGCGCTGCCGGTCCGTTGACATCCGCACGGAAAACCGTCGAAGTAGGGATTGTACGGCAGCGCGAGTAGCAATAGTAGTAGAAGCATGAGAAGTGGAGTAAATATATTTTGCCGCTGCCCGTTTCCCTTCTCACTTTCCTGCTCCCTGCAGCTGAGTTCCAGGTGAATGAATTTCGTCGATTAGTTTGAATACAATTACAGTCATAGTATTTCCAGAAATTAGTTTTTACTGCTAATCCATACTCACCAAGTCCTACCCTACCCCTTGTAAGAGTATGCGCAGTTACTTCCGGAACACCCTGTATGAAAGTTTATCAATTAAATAATAATTATTTGAATTTTCCTGACTAAGCTATCCCTTTCTCTTAAGTTCCTGAAAGCATACAAATTGGATATCATGAAAAAATGTTCGGCTCTCATCCATATAAAAAAGATTCTGCAAAGTAGCCATGAAATATATTTATATCCTTAATATATGCAGCGTGACGCAGAGAGGAGGTGAGCTATCAAAGCGAATATGAGAAAACTCAACAGTGATGCGTAGCATATAACTCAAATTTGTTCATTTGAATGTCCCTGGACGCGAGAGGAACGCAAAAAATGTAATGTATGAGGTCGGATGTCAGGCAAGGTATGAATTTTGCAAATTCGCGCCAGTTCGAAAAGAATTACTGGAAATGTGCCGTTGTGTTGGCCGATGAAATATTCGAGGTGAGCAAAATGAGATTTTTCGACTCCTGCCGTTGCTGTCGTGTTTCATCCCCGCATTTTCCGATGACATTTCGCAATGACGCTCTCGCATAATTCGAAATCGAATAGGTTTACTTCGGGTTGCTTATATTTATGTACTCGCTTCGATTGCACGATAGGGATATTCTAAATTTCGTTGTTCGGGATTTCAACCTCCAGAAGGAATGTGAAATTTAATCTTACCAACTTTCAATAAACGTGTTTTGCTGAGAATTCCCGGATATTTTTCTTGATGCAATTATTTAGTTCGAGTTCGGGTCGGAAGTACAGATCGAGTTGGCAATTTGGATCGATTCAGAAGTTCAGATCGAGTCGAAAGTTCATATCGAGTCGAAATTTCAGATTGAGTCGAAAGTTCAGATCGAGTCAAAAATTCAGATCGAGTCAATAGTTCAAATCGAGTCAGATATAACAAATTGGTTTGTATTCCCAGAAAGATTCACTCGTATCGATCTCTGGCTCGTTATTCATCTCTTTCGTTAAGACATAAGTTTGTTTAGTCGTCTGTTCTCGAAATGGCTTCTGGCGGTTGTTCCAGGATATAACCACATGTCTTCTTCAACCCAAATCCTACTCTTCTTCTCTCCTGATGTACAGAAAATAGGCCAGTTAGGCCGAAACAATGTTCTGTCGTTCTGATTGACTAGTTTGCTGCAAAAACAATTATTTCTTGGTATAATTATATCCACGTGTGCATATTTCTTTGTGTCTGTGAACACACAAGTAGTTCCCATGTACCAAAATATCATGAAATTTCTGATTATAAGTAGATTCTTCAACTGGACACCTTTCATGATATTGACTTCTATAGTAGACAACTTTGTCGCCAAATTTGAGAACAAGTTATGAGAATCTGAAAAATATGATAATCACGCAACAAAACGAGCTGAGGGAAAGAAAGCTTTTACTTTTCCCTTCATCCTTTGATAATTCCCATCTGAATATTCAAATTCCACAATTTTTATGTCACCTAAACTCCCTTATCGTTTTCAGCCCTTGGTCGGTTGAATTTACTATGAAGTGATAAAATAAATTTCGTAGTTTTTGCCAGGAAGATTTGAATAGTGTACTCCATTTGAATTAATCTTTTATTCATGATTAAAAAGGGGATGTTAGGATCGCTGATTGGGTTTCTTCATGAATTCAGGGACAGGGCCGCGCCTAGCCCTAGATGCGCCCCAGAGGAAATGATATAATAATAATAATAATAATATATTAACAGCATCAAAATAATTGAATGCTAAGTCAAAACAAGCAGAATTATGCAGTTGTAGAAATATTCACAAATTCCTCTACTGAGTATACACTGTTTAAATATAGAAATTCTTTCACGGTTTTCTTGAACTTTTTTCCTGTTAATATCTTGAATCTTTCTGGTAATTTGTTATATATTTTTGGACCCCAAAAATCAACTCCTTGCTGAGAGAATTTACACCTATGATGTGGTATGGTAAGATTTCCCCTATTCCTAGTGTAGATGGAATGGAAAGTGCTGTTAGTTGGAAATGTGCTTAGGTCGTTGTGGACATAGGTTTGATCCCACCCCCTCCACCAGTTGTTATTCCCTACATCAACTCGAATTGAAACGTTGATAATAAAAAAACATTAATTGATTGATTATATATTGATAAAAAACAATACATTTCAGAAAGTATATATTTATATATTATAAATTACTTGCTTTCGGGATTTTTGTCTATATTTGATACTGGAGGAATAAAATTGACAATCCATTCCCTGTGAGAATATTTCCTTCCGGATACTTCATCCATGCCATTCAAGTACTGGAAAAACGAAAAAATAATTCACATAATATGGTATATATGAAATTAAACAACATACAAATATGAAATTATCGGTGTATAAGTGTAGGTAGGTAGATATTTCGTGTTTAATACATAAACTTCTGAATATACAGAACTTCGATAATATGATGAAACATACAATTGATTTATTCCTTTTAACCTGGTTGAACCCAGTTTAATCTGACCACCTGATGATGCTTTTGTATAGCGAAACCTTTGTGTTGAAAATATTCGTTTGATTTATTACACAACACACAAAACTGAGTAATTATGGATTTCCAACCAGTTTAAGCCACATCTATTCAATATAAATCTATCTTGGGCGTCAAGGAAATCTATTTCGAATCTGTACTTTACTGAATATCACACAAATTGTAGGAAGCTTTACATGCCCGACTAGAACCCACAAGATTAAACCTGTACAACAAGAATCGTTCTTCATGTGTTGGGGCGCCTCTTGCCGCTCCCAAGTGGTGGTGGCCCGAGGGTACAACACTCATCGGTAGTGCGGCTCTGTAAGGGGATATCAAAATCGAAACGAAGTATTAGGAAGGATTTACATGATCTGCTGTATCATGATAGGGATTGTTTCAATAATAGGGTCAGTTAATCCTTCTTTCGATCAGCAATTGCCAAGCAATGTTTGTTTTACGAATACATGTTTCAATCTCATATCTTTTGATGATATTATGATGAATATTACCCACAATGTCCGCAATGAACCCCAGAAGGGTGATATTTAATTTCCCTACATAATTTATTCAGGTTGTTTCTTCCATGATACATTTTAGTTGAATGATTGCATAGTCTTAGATTAGGGTTTACTCATAATATTGCTTCTACGTAAATATAACAAATATATTTCGAAAAAAGAATGAAGATATGATGAGCGATTGAAAATTGGAGTGTTTCACATAGGTAATTGAAGTGTTGCTTTCCTATAATCTAGAATCTAGATGATAGGATTATACAGGGCGGATCACTTTGTTGTAGAATATATTTAACAGTTCCATTTCAAGACGAAAATGTTTCATATGCAAAGGCTTCAAAACCAAGCTACATGGTAGGGTGTTCAAGTATCGAGGTTTGTTTAGTTTCCGAGATAGTTGTATCAAACTTGAAAGATGATGTACTTTTTGGAGTTTAAATGGAGTAGTTATCTGAATTGCAGTGAGAATCTGCTGAATGATATTTTTATAAAGGTAACTCAGAAGATTTATTTAATGAAATAATTTTGTATCCAAAAACTTCCTTAATCGACGCATATCGAAACCCTTTCTCGATTTTTTCTTGTGAATGGTCGCCAAGTTTCCAAAAGAAACTAAAAATGAAGTCGTACCTACAAGGAAAATGGTCAGTAGCGTACGACAAAGAAGTTTTCTATTCTTAGAAAACTTCGAGAAAGGATTTCAATATGCGTCGATTAAGGAAGTTTTTGGATACAAAATTATTTCATTGAATACATAATTAATAGAAAAATAAATGAATTTTGAATGTAAATAAGGAAAAGGAACGGAACACATAGAATCGCCCTTATATCCTGCTCATGGTTATGAATCAGTTTGAATCGAAAAGCGTTGTCGACTAGTTGATGTATCTACAGTTTTAGGCTAAAAAAAAAGATTTCGATGAAAAACATCAGTAAAATTGTAAATACACAAATGAAACTTTTCAGAAAAGTCAATGTATCAGAGTATTCGATCGGTGCAAGAACTGTTTATTATTTACTATGGATATCTATACAATAACGTCTGATAATGTTATTTTAAAATAATATCTAATCCAACCAACCAATTTTCGAGAATTTTTTAAATACGAGTTATTCATATTAGGAAAGTAATGTTATTGTTATCGATTTCATCCAAAATGTGACTACTAAATGGATCATAGAATTTCATTCAATGAAATAAGTAGGTAATAAAAAAAGCGGTAATTATAACAAATATTGTTTTTACACTGGCCATATGAGGTGGATATTGTCTAGAACGCAATTTTGAATTCAAGAAGCCCCTTAAAAATTCCCAGAAATTACGGCTTCAGTTGAATTCATTGTCTAATCTTCTTCTTGACTATTCAATCAGATTTTTTCCCTTCCGGATTTGGTCGTACTGTAGATTTATTATGGCAACTGGACTATCGCTCTTTCATAGATATTTTCAATAAGTTCATCGTAGATTTTATCAAATACACGGGCTTTAAGGATAATTGTTTTGATCCATGTAGAATTGTACTTCTGTTTGAAGAAGTTTTGTCGTGGTTACCCAACTAGCAAAATAGACCCCTAAAAGAATGAAATTATTTCATAATTATCGTACAACGCCGCTTGAAAGAATTAAAATTTTTTTTAATGCGTCTCAAAACGACAATTTTATCATAAAATAGGGGGATTTCTATAATTCTGTTGTATAGACGTTCTTACAACTCATATCATACGACAAAGAGATAGTGTAAGTATACAAATTTTATAACAGTTGCATAACGTACTATAAAATTCCTATAAAATAATTTTAAAACAGTGTTATACAGATTATAATACGGTTGCATGGCTATTATATTACTTATAATAGCGTCGTTAAAAGTTGGTTGTAAAGGAAGTTGTATAAATAGTTGCATTAGAGTTCCTTGAGAAAAGTAATAAGAGTGTTGCTTTACGCAGAAGTAAAACATTACACAATAAATATGAAAGTATTTTATAATCATCTTATAACTACAACAGTATTCTCTTTTATGAAGCGCTTATTGAATAGAAAAATTACGCGGTTTTCTAGTAGTTTTCGTTTACAAAATGAACTCGGAAATATCTGAGTGGAAACAAATAGAAAAAAGTGAGCATTTTGAGAGAAATACCATAGAATACTTCAGAGTTGCAGTTCGCGGTATCAACCTCTAGTTGAAGTGGCATGTAACGAAGAAGCTGATCTAGAAGAAACAAGAATTTTAGCTTCAGCCAGCAAGTATAATATTGAAGAAGAATCCAAAGGAAATGGAGACCAACATGATATGTTAAAAGAAAGCGTCGACATTAATAGTGCTGATGAAGAAAACACTGATACCGACGACGGAAATTTGATGCATTCTCTATCTGAAATTGAAAAGAAAATCAAAATAAAAGAACAACTTAAGATGTGGGCAACGTCTTTTAACATTAATCATTCTGCATTAAGAGAGCTTTTCGTTATATGGAACCTGGCTATTCCTAATCTGCTTCCTACAGATCCAAGGACATTCCTAAATACTCCTCAACAAGTTAAATTGGTAACACTTGAGAATGGATCTTATTGGCACAATGGTCTAGGGTTTCCGAAATCTAATATATGAAAACATCATAAAACTGAAACTCCACTAGAGGAATTGCAGATAGATATTGGAGTAGATATGGTTGTATGTTGCGGATTCTTTGCATCTCATTGATCTAGGAGTAATGAAAAGATGTCTTGCAGGGTGGAGGGGAGAGATGGAAATATTGGAAATTACTCAACAAAATGGTGTGCTAATGATATGAAAAAAGTATCAAGATTTTTAATAAATTGTAAGAAGCCTTCAGAAATACATCGCGCTGTCCGTGGGCTCGATACACTTGCTTACTGGAAAGGTACTGAATATCGTACCTTTCTTTCATACATAAGCATAGTAATTTCAAAAAATGTTTTGTCTAGTGATGTTTATGAACATTTTCTTTTGTTGTTTTGTGCTACAACAATATGTTCCAGAAAAATGTTTACACATTTTTTGCCATTGGCCAAATCAATGCTAGAACAATATGTAGAACTAGAAGATTCATTCCCCAGTTTGTAGGCACAATCGTCAACAGTTTCCTATTATTTTCTACCGTTTCTACTATCTAGACCATTTTGAATATGAATAGGTGCCGGTATAAACAAATCCGATAATTTGAGGTTAGTTCCCGCTTGGAAAGAATCTGTATACAGAAGTTATTCGAAACACAATATAACAAAATAATTGTTTACTGTCGTACCGCACGCATGTTAAGCGATACTTCTGTTCTATTATGCACTTTGCCAACGCACTACAGGATAACACGGAAATCTAACGTCCAGTGTTGCTAGCTTGGGCAGTTAATAGTTATACCAACATACATAAAATTAGTAGCAATGAATAGGTAGATTATTTATTTTATTATGATACATCTTGTAGTTCAAGATGTTCTGAATGCACCTACAAAGTATGTTTTGCAATTCAATCATGAAAAGTCGTCTATTTGGCACCGATTCTCATAAGTGGTTGATTGTAACTTTTAATTGTAAACTTGTGCTAAAGGGAGTTTCCGTCATATGAACACAATATTGCGACTTTTATTTTTACTAAGAAAACAACTTTTTTTTAAATAATAACTTAATAAGTATTGCGAAAAATCTTGTGTACCTTCACTTTATGCAAAACAGCGACTTGTATTTTTTGCACACAATGTGTTGGACCACTCACTATACTCGTGGTCCAATCCTCATCCTCTATCTAAATATCTACCTATTTTTTCTGTAAAAAACAAAATGCTGTGGGAAAATATTTCATATGTATTTTTAAATCTGGCAACATTCAAAAGTGGTCAAGAATCAAACCGCACTTGACTCCTGAGACTGTCAAAAATAATTTTATGGCGCTGCATTAAACAACTTAATAAAACTTTAATATCGTATACAGCTCAGTAGAAAACAGAATCATTGTATAAAGTTTCTAATTTGTATTCTACCATATACGCCATATTTAAAACGCTCGGCTGTTCAGACACCGCCGCCATTTATGAAAAATCATAGAAAAACGTGAAAAGAATAAATATAAATATATTTTTTCAAGAAATATACAGATTTTTTTCCGCTTTCACAATAGCCACAATACATGTTTTTTTTTAAGTTGAAAATTCAACAAATAAAACATAATTTTTATTTTTCATTTTTCAATAATATCAATAAAATGTATGCTAAACTGAGGCGCTTTAATTTTTTATCAACAAAATATATATATTTGTCAGAAAAGTTAGCTGCGCAAATAAATTCGGCCCCTGGAGTAGCGATATAGGTCTTTGATATTTTCAATATGATTAACGACAGATACAATAATAACTCCATCACCCACCGCCATAATAATGCCTTTGATATTTCATACCTCTGTCATGACACAACGCAAACGTTTATATACCTAATAAAATACTCTTGTGACAATTCTATTCCGAATTTCAACAGTAGAAAACAAAATTATTGTATTAGCGATTCTGTCTGCCTTATAAAATTCTTATGAAATACTTCCTTAGTCGTTCTATAAATGTTCGTTAAATACTCTTAAATCGCAGAATTAGAGTACTGCTATACAATAGTTTCCAAATAGTTGTGTAAATGCATTCTATATTGTAATCTTGAAGACATACTTATAGGACAGTTATATAGTCATCATATTGATTTTCCTATAACGGTTGTGTAGTATACTGAAGGATGTCTTAAAAGAACTGAACTGTTGTATAAACTGGGGCCCTTTTTGGTTGTAAAGACATTTTATAGTGGTTTATAGCCACATTATAAGATTTTCACGTTTTTATGAGATATGCCGTATAGCAGTTCTTACAGCCTTTATAAAATTAGTTTTGCTAGTTGGGTATCTCTTATTTGTTGATTTGTCTGGGGTGTTAGTTTCGGTAGCGGAAATGCATGGCACGAAGAAGCAACGAACGATTACCGTGGAGGCCTGATCGTTGCTTCGCAGCATGCATATTTCAATATTCCCACCTGGGATCATGTTTCTGGTTGGCACTTTCCTAGCATTCTTTCTGAAATTGTGAAAATTGCCAAAAGTGTGAAAATACAAGCAGAAAGAAAGGATCGACCAACCTAGCAAGTTCCATTAATCTAATAAGAACTAAATTCAGAAGTGCACTTGCTATTATATATGCTACCTCTTTTGTCTATCTATTCCTTCAATTGAATGCAGCTGAAATAAATTCGGTGCTGTGTTACGAATATTTTATTTGGGTTACAGTTCCTATCACACATGTGAGAAAGTTGAAACTTGTCAGAGCTTTCAAACTGAAGCCTCCTAATGAGTACATAATCAGTCGTTCTTCAGGAGCAAGGAAAGAAATGAACAGAATGCTTCACTCGAGTTATGTTATCTTGTTATTGCAGGTTTTCTAAATAGCTCAGTACCAACGATAACACGATGAGTGGAGTAATAAGTTTCCCTCATCTCGAAGGAATTACTGGTCAGCTTGAGTTTCTGAGACCGTAGCTGTTCGAAACTCGTTCAAATAATTAGGTGTTCTCAAGAATCGTAACAATTGAAAATGGGGTATATGAAGAAATTTATTTTCATGACTTCTTACTCAGTTTTATGCTCCTTCTGAGTTCCCTTTAACAATAAAAACTTCTAATTCCATTGGGAGAATGAAAGCATGATTATAGTTTACTGAAAAATTACAGACTGCAAGAGGGAAAATCTTATTATAGTTATTTTCAACCTTAAAGTTGAAATGGGGCAGCCATGAAATATCTACATGTATCTATAACTCGATTTAATACCCAGCCACGAATTGATCCAGTGCTATCAGAAGTAGATGTTTCATTGTTACATCAAGAAGGCTTTCCTTAACGAATGAGTGTCTGCTGGAGAGGAAGACACAAGGTCGGTAGCCGATGGAAATGAAATTCACAAATTTTTTGGTATCAAATGGGAGAAACTAAGAAAAAAAGAAAACATGAAACTTTTTTCCACTTTCACCATTGTCAGTTTGAGTTTGAGCAACATGATTCACATAATTGAAAGTCGGGAAAGAGTCGGCAAATACGCAACTCATTGTAAACCTTCGATTTAGGCCTTCAGCAATGCTTTGGCATTCTCAAATTGAAAGGGACACCGAAAGAAAATTGCCAGCGTTTGGATCCGAAAGAATGTATTTGAGAAAAATCCTTTTTCAGCTTTTTCCAAAGACCCCGGAATATCCGATTGATGATATAATAGAGGTAATTCAAGCAACCTCCTTCGATGATATTTCCATTCACGGTACTCTTCAGATAGGCTGAATCCAACCAAACTCATAGTTGAGAGGAAATAAAAAAATTCAACCCAACTACAAACTTCTCCAGAACCATCTAATAATATTCGAAAATCATATCTTCGTGGTAACACAAAATAAAATATCATACGATGTTATGGTGAAGAAGAAAATTCCTTCATCCCTGAAAATATCCGAAGCATCAAATTCCATTGTGCCTGCCGGAAAGATTCAATAAAGGCCGTAGAGGAATCCTTTCCTTCTCATTGAGATATACCTCAAATATAACCGCCCCATTTCCTTTTCCTAGTGTATCTCGGTGAAGTTTATTGCTGTTTATTTTCTTCCATGCTCTCAACTGAAATGGTTGCTTCATAATATTCGGGAGTTTGAATAGCAATCTGATTTTCTCGGTGACTGTCGAGAATTCAAAATATCTATCGAAATATATTCCTACCTGAGACGTAATTTCTGGTCTTTTTGATGTTTCACCTCTTCCTCATTTGAGGGTAATTCTCTTATCAAAAGAAGATCATAATAATTTTCCAAATGGCGTATAATTTGCAGACTTGAATGTGTTATGGTCCCTTGTATTTTATATGCGTAGCGCCCTTAGGCTAGGGGGGCATATTATAGCCGTTTATGGAAATACTTTGTGAGTGCTATGCAGAAACTTTTTGACTTTTCATTCAAAATGAAATTCAATCATAAGACTCCATCTCTACGTGAACAAATATTAAACCGCTTCTGGTTTGATACCAACTCTTAATGTTCCTTCAACGTCCTCTTCACATCCCTGAGCATATTGTGTGGACTTCAAAATCAGCACGACGAATTATTGGAACACTTTCTTGAGAACTTGAAAGGAGTTGACGTGACTGCCGAAACCGAGAGATTATAAGGGAGTTTCGGGTCCCAGCTTCTGAAGAATTCGTAGAATATGATATTGCAATAATGCTGACAGAATTTTTGTCACAGGCATTCCAGTCGAATAATATTGACAATACCTATGGAGTATGTAGATGAAATTTGGATAAAAGTTGGGTTTTACGAACCGCTGTACAATATTGTTGTGAAATTACGAAAAAGAAATTTGAAGAAACACTGGCTATATTATAACAGATGGAAAGAAAAAATAAAATCCAGTGAACATGAGCGTGTCGGATATTCTTAGCTAAGTACTCAAAAATTACGAAAAGCACTGCCGTGAAGGCAGGAGCTTTTGAGCGCTCGTACATGCACCTTGAAAGTAGATTCGCATTTTCCAGTTTTAGAAATCAATTGAAGGAATTTTCGACAGCTGTCAAAAAAATTCTGAAACTTAGGCGAAACTCCAGACTTCATGTCAGTGCTTCAGCTGATCAAATTTTTTTCGATAATTCGCTAGAATTTTCTACGGTATCTATGGTCTTGGTGATGCGATCTGGACAAAATTCTGCACGTAGTTTGAATACATTATTCCGTAGCTAGGTGCATAATTTCATTCCAATCCGATTAGTAGTTTCGAAACTATCAGGAAAAGAATATTTTGAATGGCCATGTTCACGGAACCCTTAGTCTAATTTCGCTCATTGATGAACGTGACCGCGTTATTAGCGATCCAAACCCACCCTAAAATTTCTAGTTCCTAAGCCTTTCCGTTCAAAAGTTACAATTTTCTATGGTTCCTATGGTTCTGGTCATGCGATCTGGACAAAATATTGCTTTAATATATCATTCTCGATTAAAATACAAAATTTCATCTCGATCGAATCCGTAGTTTCGAAATTATCGAGAAAACAAAATTTCAAACCCCTAGAATGATGTTGCTCATAGATGAACGTGATCACGACATTCGAGATCCACACCTATCCTGAAAATTTCAAGTCCCTAGGCGTTTCAGTTCAAAAGTTACAATTTTCTATGGTTTCTATGGTTCTGGTCATGCGATCTGGACAAAATTTCACATGTGGCTTGGACACCTCATTTTCTATTTGGGTGCAAAATTTCATCTCGATCAAATCTGTAGTTTTCAAGTAATCAGGGAAACAAAACTTTGAACGGCCATATTTACGGAACCCCTGGTGGAATTTGGCCCATTAACGAACTCAACCGAGGCATTCGGGAACTGAACCCACACTGAAAATTTCAAGTCTCTAGGTTGTTCCGTTCGAGAGTTATCGTGCTTACGGACGGACGGCCGGACGGACAGACTCGAATTTTCCGACGGATTCGTCATCAGTGAGTCGAACATAGCCGTTTGAGACCATTTTCGGCTCAAAATTCGAAAAATACAGACATCGTGACGAAATGATATAGCCCTCGTGTAAGTAGTACGAGCGCTCAAAAATGATACAGAGGGTTCACAATTCCTCTTTGACTGCTCGTCATTTGCTGATCAGATATGCACTTCTGAACGGAAAACATTGAGTTAGGAAATAATATAGTATGTGGCTTTTAAAATGTAGGTTATCACCATAAAAATCATTGTGAAAACCAACGATATCATGTTCATTTTACCGTCATTGCCTGGAATACACCGAGGATGCCCCTTCGAGACATCTCTTTTGATTGAATGTCTCGTTAACCTCATCTCAACAATCAATTACAATCTTCGCAAGGCTCCTTGACACTTGAAGTCAGAAAAAAAAATTGGGAAAAAATAAATTGATTTGAATAAGTTGGGAAAATATATTCAAAAAACAACACAGTAAGTAAGTAAGTAAGTAAGTAAATACAATCAGTTACTGTTATTTATTATGAACTAGCAGACCCGGCCACGCGTTGCTGTTGCTAGGGTATACGTTGAATTAAATTGTAGTGAAATATTCAATACAGTGGAATAATTATTATCATTAACCCTTACCTATCCCTAACTTAACCTTAGACTAACGCTATCCTAACCCTAACCTAACCCTATCGTGACATTCGTTACCCAAACCTAACCCAACCCGACGCACACAAACTTTTTCATTTTTCGGGTTTTGGAGAAAAATCTGCTGCTAGATTCAACCACAACCCGTGTCGTGGGATATGTCGGTTCGACTTGATGTTGTTGCCTGCCGACCTAAACAAACCTCAACTTGGGGAAATGCGAGAACCACCGGAAAAGACATCCCTGTCCGTACTTCGATGATCCCCCATGCAGTGGTCCTTTCTCTCCTTTCTCCTCATGACTTCTGTCACAAAGCCGTAAACGCCTTCCAGCATTCTACATGCTGTATAATTTTCTCTATTATATTCTCAACTGGCGGTAAGCGGCCTATCTTTCCAACCAGTGCGTTCCTTTCCTCCGTCCATCTGAGGAAGTGACAGAACATGTGCTTCGGGTCATGATAAGGCATGATACAGATCATCCCGTGTCCGTCCTCTTAGTGAAGGTACCATAAGATCCATGCCCTGTCAAAAATTGAGTAAAATAGTCGTTTTATGCTCACATTGGATCCACCACTCCAAATTCCCCCGCATCCAAGCGGTATTTTTCCCATCATCCCATCTCTCTTGCCATTTTCTCAGTATCATCCTTCCTGCCCGGTAGTGCTCCTCCTATGATATAAAGGAAGGATCTTTCCGCCACCATTAGGTCAATTGGTAAGAAGCCAGGAATCACTTTGACAGCCTCCGCCGACGCAGTTCTGTATACCGAAGCTACCCTCAAGAGTCCCAGTCTCCAAGTCCCTATGCTGAATTCATCCGAGAGACATTACATTGCACTCTTCCCTCCATCCTGGCGCCGCATATTAGATCTTCTTGGTCACGGCATTATTTTAATGATAATAGTCACCCATCAAAAAAAATCACAGTCAACATTAATCACTTTCACGAAGTAAATATTTATATAATATACTGACTCTGAATGGATTTACGGAATAATCTTGAATCATTCAGTGAAATCAATCGCACAAATATTTGACAACCAATATATATGTCACTCATTTTGCATTTCTGACATTATTCTACATTCTTGACAGTTACGAAATCTATGAACATTTTGTACTGGAAAATTTTCTTTCTTTTATTGTATTTTTTCGGCAATTTTCCAATGTTTTCAATAGATATTCTCTTATTCTGGACGGAGAAGAATACAACAAATCGAAAACCATAAACATCAGTCCAGCCGTTCTCGAGTTATGTGGTGGAACAAACCCCACTTTGTTTTATATATTAAGATTACCTTCCTATCTGCTATAATTTTGAAATCGGTGCTACGTAATAGTAATTTGTCATTTTGATTTTATGATAAGATAAATCTGTCGAAGACCACCTCTTATTCAGGACTAACCTGGAGAGCAATCAGACCGAAACAATGGAAATTATCATCATAGATGATCAAAAAAAACCCAAATAATTTTCCATTATTGTGTTAATGTGAATTATTTTCTATTTTGAATTGAGTTTTTTTTCTTTGATATTTTTTCTTTACTCCTATTGTTTCCGAGAAAGAATATAAACCAAAAAAAGATGTTTCTCTATTCGATTTTGCTATTTCACATACCACAAAGAGGAGGTTGGAATTTTTTTCCATAAACGATTTCAAAAATCTATTATTTTGAATAATGAGTTATATTAATAGCCAATTTTTTGATGCATACCCACGCATGATGATGGAGAAGAAACGTTTGAATAATCAATTTGTTTATTGATTCTACGAATTGAAATATGTTTTACGTTCTATTTTCGCAAACCAAGAATTCAGTCTGTTTCATTTCCTTCCCTTTGTTCCTCGTGAAAATCATTCACGAAAACACAACAGAAAATAAATCGTTAACAAAGACGAGGTTAAACTGGAAAATGGTCAACATTTGCATCCTTTCATACGAAAGGGTTACAGTGTCACAGTAACTCATCTCCAATTTACACGTATTTGTAATTGTAAATGATTCATTTCTATTTGAGAGTTCATTCGAACCATCATCACGGTTTATGAAGTATCCTTATTCTTAGCCTTCAGATAAAATGCAAACACCTTGTCCCAGAAAAAAATCACTTTCTGGGGAAGGAAATGTAAATTGAGTTGTCTTCGATAACACATATTACAGTTTCGCATATTTAGATGCCGCAATATTGACATGATTTCTCGCGTTGAAATATCATAGGAATACTCACACTGATTTCTTAGATCACATCTGGGAAATCAGATAAACATCTACAAACTAACGACATGAAAAGAAAGTAATGATAAATCGATCCAATTTTTATGAAATAATATAGTTGACTAAAGATGAATCTCATTGGTAATTTTAGAAATTTCTACTTCATTCGACGTGCACTATTTCAAAGTCATGGTCCTACAGAGAATTCCTTGAGATCTGAATATTCAATCCGGTACGTCGGAAATGAGGCCTTCAAATTCAGAAATTTTAGCTTAATGCTAATTTTCAGAGGTAATGTTTGTGGTTCTGTAGTATAGAGAAAGACACAGGTGTGTTGCACGCACTCAGTTGATTTTCCCTTATCTTAGAGATAAAGTTATTACACGTTCACATACTAATCTTTCGTAATTTGATATTGGTCGTGAAATGAATTTCTACTGAATACAAGGGTTGTCTCATGCAAAGTTCGCATATCCAATTAAACTGGTTCGATTTACGTGCGTTCTAGTCTATAGCTAATTATAAGAGAATGGTAGGAATTGGAAATTATTCATGATTACTTCAAGCTGTTCGTGAAATAATAGATTCTGATCATTATCTGCTTGATACTTACTGTATTCTTGTTCCTCTACATTCTTTGTAATATAATTATCGGCGATATTTGTTTTTAGTTCGGTTGATGACTGATGAGAACAGTTGTAGAATAACTTGAAAAGGGTGGTTTGAACGACAGTTAAAGAGAACAATATGAAGATTAGTTCTTAATGACATCAAATTATTCCCTTTATGGTTACGACATAGTAGACTCAACGGTGAAATTAAGTTCGTTACTTATATAATAGATGATTTTAAATATCGCTGAATGGGAGAAAAGATTTATTGCTCTAGAAAATGACTAACGACTTACGTCTTTCTGCCAGTAGGTATAACATAAATTTTTTATGAACAGTATGAAAATTGTCTGCAATAAACTTATCTAGAATAACTGAATTGAGTTCGATTCATGTAGTTCGATATCACTATCTTGGATGTATTCTTTGAGCGCATACCCCTTGTATGATGTTGCTCATAGATAAACGTGATCACGACATTTGAGATCCACACTTATCCTGAAAATTTCAAGTCTCTACTCCTTTCCGTTCAAAAGTTATGATTTTCTATGGTTTCTATGGTTCTGGTCATGCGATCTGGACAAACTTTCACATGTAGCTTGAACACTTCATTTTCCATTTGAGTGCAAAATTTCATCTCGATCAAATCTGTAGTTTTCAAATAATCAGGGAAACAAAACTTTGAACGGCCATATTTACGGAACCCCTGGTGGAATTCGGCCCATTAACGAACTTAACCGAGGCATTCGGGAGCTGAACCCAAACTGAAAATTTCAAGTCTCTAGGTTGTTCCGTTCGAGAGTTATCGTGCTTACGGCCGGACGGACGGAAAGACTCGAATTTTCCGACGGATTCGTCATCAGTGAGTCGAACATAGTCGATTGAGACCATTTTCGGCTCAAAATTCGAAAAATACAGACATCGTGACGAAATGATATAGCCCTCGTGTAAGTAGTACGAGCGCTCAAAAAGCCAACGAGCCAAGTGTAGAGGTGATTCTTCTGCAAGAGATCCATCAGTTTATAGGGGAAAATCTTCGTGAAAGAGGTGTTTTGAAACTTATGTACTATTTCTACATTTTTTTTTGGAATGGGTGGTCAATGTTGAATCGATTGTATCGAACATACATATAGGTAGATAAATTTTAATTTTTTCTGTTCTTTTTTTTTAAATTGGTTTTACGGGTACCTTGGGGAGGTCTCTCGCTAATGACTCGAAAAGGACGAAGAAATGTTTTTTTCGACAAAGAAGAACCTCCTCGATATGAATATTTTGGTAGGGTATACGGGTAGGTAGGGAGTTTTTGCTGAGGTTTTTATCTGTGCTTTTTTATCATACAGAGAAATGTAGTTGGATTTGGATGAACGTCCCAGAGTTCAATTCTGTATGACCAAATATAACTGATTTCTATATATTAACCACTGCAGTTGATTATATTCTGTCAAAAGCGAATCTGACGTGTAAATAATGTACAGCAGCGGTCCTATGATTTTGCCTTGTGGCACTCCCGCATTTATTGTTTAGATATTTTCTTCATCAAATAAAGTATGGAAAGTTCTTTTATTGAAATATTATTTCAAGAAGAAGAAATAAGCTGGCGGGAGAATTTTTTCATTTCGTTGATGAACGTACAAAAAATTATTATCTGACTCTTATCAATTGAATTCATTGAATGAAATTATTTTGTTTTTTTTTAATTCATCAATAATACCAAAAATTTGTTCTTTAAAGGTCATTTAGATAAAAAGATTTATTATTTTTTTTTTCGGATACTCCACTCGAAATATTCCATAAGACCAACCAACTCAGCCAGAATTCATGATTCTCTTCATTGCTACGATCATTCAAGACATCTCTTCATATTTTCCTAGATTAAACTCGAAATACGAAAATGTTCCTTTCGTTATATCCGCGTTTCGCTAATGAAATAGAATAATCCTTGTTATGTTAGAGTTCGCAGTGCAGCATTCAATATAGTCCAACCACACAAGGTTCATCCAGTTCATGCTCCAATTCTGGCTAGAATTCAGTACGAGTACCAACTTGCTATTGATGAAGCTAGAGTTTAATTCCAATACTGCGGAGTGTTCGAAGCCCTGTTCGAACGAAAGGTTCGAAACTTAAAAGCTATTACCTTCTGTGCAGAAGACGTCCTCTCCATTCGCTCCATCCTCACCATTCAATCATATCGGAAGGCGAAAATGTTCGAAGCGGCTAACAAGATTTCAGTTTTTTGGAGTTAAATCCAGGGATTGGAATATCTTCGGGAACCAGTGGAGTTGGATAAGGCGTGTTGGATCCTGTGGATGTTTTATATTTTCGTTATTGAATTCTGAATTTCGGTATGACATCATGGACGCGGCAGAAAATACGTAGAAAAGCTTTCATTTATTCGTTCATCATTTCAGAGTAGAAAGGTTAGAGTAATTTATCGATAATGCTCGATATCCAGTCTTCCATTGATTGAATGATTTTTTTCAGAACGTTCAACAAAAATTCTTCGTCTGACAAAATTCCATCTAGGTAAGTAGATGAAATTCAATGATCTCTGGTGAAAAGTTTTTCGAGCTATTTCCATTGCCTATAAAATTCCTTTGAACCAACGTTTTCGTCAGATTACTCATAAGGTCTTCAGGATAGCCCTGAGAAGGGAGGGTTTCTGTATGAGCCCATTTATTTTTCAGAATATAAGTACCAAAACGTATTTAAGCGTGTGGTGCGACGTTGGATAGGTCTTCAATAATGATATATAAGTATCACGGTGACTTTTTCAGTTTAGTCAGTTGGTGAAATATGAGATTCTCAAGTCATTTAGATTGTGCACCCCACATCCCAACTATTAATATAATAAGGTTTATTGATCCCAATATGGTACAAATATATTTTACAATTGTAAATAGACAGATATATGGGATTAAATGGCCTCCCAAGTCTCAGTCGAGACTCAGGTGCTGTTGGGTCATGATTCACATAGTAACAATCAACTAACAAATATACAAATAAACAGCAGAAGAAAACAGAAATCAGAAATGTGAACAGAGAAACTACAAATCAAAGGAGGACAAAGTGGAATGTTGAGGAATCAGGCTTGAACACATACATCCAATGAAAGCTCACACCGGAAACAAACAGGCAACAGGCAGAGAAAATCAGGAACAAGACATGAGCTTCTCCCTGTATTTCCTCTTGAAAGTGGCGCAAGAAAGGGAAAAATCGAAAATTTTATGTCCATTTATGACATGAGCGATTCTGTAGGTGAGGGATCTCTTGAGAAGTTGTCTGCTATGTTTAGGAACGGTCAGCAAACTTCGCAATCGTAGTATTGGGTAAAAAATTACGGAAACATTCAAAAATGGTTTGAATAAGATATATGGTGTACCTACTTGTCGAGATATACGATATTTTCGCTTACAAGATATTACTACGGAAGTCTTCACTGTACGTGGTTCGACACGTACTTTGCCACTTTTTGTTTATACAGGGTGTCCCGGCACTACGTGAGTCTTTCTCAGGTGTGAATCAGGTATATAAAGACGAGTCAGGACTGCACTAATTCTTTTCCTACGACGTTCCCCTGCGAAGATATGGTACTACCATAATTCAGTTTTTCAGTAATAATTTCCGAAAGACTCAAGTGATTCTTGTGTTCTTTTGAATTGGAGTCAATACATATATCAGTGATGATTTTTTGTCCAACACCTTCTTCATAAGTCTTCCAGATCGGACTGACCCTTGCATTTAATGGTCAGAAACTTTCTTTTTGAGCGCTCGTACTACTTACACGAGGGCTATATCATTTCGTCACGATGTCTGTATTTTTCGGATTTTGAGCCGAAAATGGTCTCAATCGACTATGTTCGACTCACTGATGACGAATCCGTCGGATAATTCGAGTATGTCCGTCCGTCCGGCCGTCCATGAGCACGATAACTCTAAAACGGAACAACCTAGAGACTTGAAATTCGTTAATGGGCCAAATTCCACCAGGGGTTCCGTGGATATGGCCGTCCAAAGTTTTGTTCCCCTGATAACTTGAAAACTACAGATTTGATCGAGAGGAAATTTTGCACTCAAATGGAGAATGAGGTGTTCAAGCTACATGTGAAATTTTCCAGATCGCATGATCAGAATCATAGAAACCATAGAAAATTGTAACTTTCGAACGGAAACGCCTAGAATTTTCAGAATAGGTGTGGATCTCGAATGTCGTGATCACGACATTCATCTATGAGAAAAACAATACTAGGGGTTCCGTAAATATGGTCGTTTGAAATTTAGTTTTCTTGATAATTTCGAAACTACAGATTCGATCGTGACGAAATTTTGTATAATAATGGAGAATGATATATTTGAGCTACATTTCTCCAGATCACATGACCAGAACCATAAAAACCATAGAAAATCATAACTTTCGAACAGAAAGGCCTAGGGACTTGAAATTTTCAGGATAGGTGTGGATCTGAAATGTCGCGTTCACGTTTATCAATGAGCAGAATTATACTAGGCGTTCCGTAAATACGGTCGTTTGAAATTTTGTTTTCTCGATAATTTCGAAACTACGGATTCGATCGAGATGAAATTTTGTATTTTAATCGAGAATGAATAAAATGATGTATTAAAGCAATATTTTGTCCAGATCGCATGATCAGTACCATAGAAACCATGGAACATTGTAACTTTTGAACGGAAAAGCCTAGGAACTTGAAATTTTTAGGGTGGGTTCGGATCGAGGTCACGTTCATCAATGAGCAAAATTAGACTAGGGATTCCGTAAATATGGCCGTTCAAAATATTTTTTTTCTGATAGTTTCGAAACTACTGATCGGATTGGAATGAAATTTTGCACCTAGCTGAGGAATAATGTATTACGCAAAATTTTGTCCAGATCGCATCACCAAGACCATAGATACCGTAGTAAATTCTAGCGAATTATCGAAAAAAATTGGTCAGCTGAAGCACTGACATGAAGTCTGGAGTTTCGCTTAAGTTTCAGAATTTTTTTGACAGCTGTCGAAAATTCCTTCAATTGATTTCTAAAACTGGAAAATGCGAATCTACCTACAAGGTGGATGTACGAGCGCTCAAAAGCTCCTGACTTCACGGCAGTGCTTTTCGTAATTTTTGTTGAAGAAATCAGCAGAATTCCTCCATTTATGTATTTTATCATTAATTTTGCATAAAAAAGAGAATGGTGCAATACACCGTTTTCGAGTTACAAGCATTTTCATGATTGAATATCCAAATATTTTTTCATCAATATTGCCAGCTATTTATTGTTGCTATGGATACTAAAACTTCTCTTTCTGTGATTGTTCATTCATCTGGAACTTCCATAACTGATGAATAGTAATTTACGTAACAAGTCCAGAAAATACTGTTTTTTTTTGGACGAGTACACTAAGTCTGCGGGTCAAAAAAAAATCTTTTTGGACGAGATGCGTACACTATTTTTTCGGCAACCGTGTAGAATAACAAATCAATGAGACACATTTCTTTATTATATTTCTTTGTAGAACAAAATTTCGAACTTTCAAAAATCCAAATATCAACTATGTAATTTCATGTCAAATAGGTGTCAGTCGTTATTTCTATAACAACGATGGGATTCTTTCCGGCCTAGTCCGGGAAGTACGTACTTCCCGGACTAGGCCGGGAAGTGCTACTCTCAATGTTATCTATTCGGTCTACTTTTCAATGTTGCACCAGTTTCCCTTTTTTGTCATAAAATTAGGGATGAAATACGAAAATGAAGGAATTTCGCCGATATCTTCAACCCAAAAAAAATTTCTGATCATTAAGTGCTAGGGTCAGTCCGTTCTTGGCGATCTGGAAGACTTATGAAGAAGGTGTTGGAAACAAATCATTACTGATCTATATGTATTGACTCAAATTTAAAAAATTATCAGAATCAGTTGAGTCGTTCGGAAGTTATTTCGAGAAAACTGAAGTATGGTAAAATCATTTGGGGAGGAAATCGTGGGAAAAAAATTAAAGCATTCCTGACTCGTCTTTATATACCTACTTTATTCACACCTGTGAAAATGTCACGTGGTGCCGGGACACCTGTATATTCTCCAAATGGTAAAGTGTGAAAATTCCACAGGCGAATTGAATTTTTTTTCCGACGATTCCGAACGAGAACTAACGAGAACTAATGGAGAAACCAAAATGATGAATATTAAAAATACCAATCTGGGTGAAGCTGAGAACTATGTAATATTTTTCCACTCCGGAAGAAATTGAGACATCGTATACCTACCTCAAACTATGCTTGCATTAAGAATTGTACAGTCCTGGAGCATGAAGTGAATCACGAGAGTCCAAATGCTCATTAGTAATGAATCTACATTTTTTGTTCTCCTGAGGGTCATCAAAATGAACAGGATTTTCGCTCGAGATAACCAGACATTGTGTAATCATCTGGTTGTCCTTATTGAATGTTTTTGTTCATTCCCATTCGTCCTGAATAAATACAATTTTTGAGTTTACTTTTATACTTATTCTAACATGCCATATTCCCATGAATAACCTTCTGCAGAATACGACGCTAACAGTACGAAAATCTGATACTTATCATCATCTGCTGTCTTTGCTTTTTCAAAGATTGAATTTTGTTGCAGTATATGAGTTTTCGAACCCAAAAAGTTTTTATCACTGGAGGAAGGTGATGGGCTGGAGTTCCTGTTTGGTATCACTTCCTTCAGAAGTTGTGATTTTCGGATTTACCCATGAGACTCAAATTCTTTAATTCCGATGTGAGCTGAATTATTTGTTACACTGACTTTATGAGACTTAAAGTGAACAGCATTGTGCGTGTTCAGTACCTGGATGAGTGATAACTGTCGCAATGAATTTGAACAAGCGCGCAAAAGCACCACACTTCACGTTAGTGCTTTTCTCGAATTTTTATGAATAAATTAACAAAAATCAGAGTTCGGACTATTCAATAGTAATTTCCCCTGTCACAAGATCAAAGGACGGTTTCGTCCAAATTGTTCTCTGATAGATGGTTCTATTATAGTATAAGCATATTGTGGAAAGATTGGTCAAAGTCATTAGCTAATTGATGTTATATAGTGGCGCTCTTCTCCATTTACCCGTACAATTCCATCTAATTGTCCGATGAAGAGGTTGACCATTTCATTCGTGTTATCCTGTGATGTCGAGTTGGATCGTTGAGGATTAGAATAATGATCAATCACGACTGAACCAATTAATTGCGTTGTAGTCTCAATTGATGGGAAATATAGTGAGTTCTTGTTGAATTTTATTTCGATACATGTGATGATCTGTCTGTGTGCTCGAAAAAAAGGTTGAGCGTTCATCATGTGAATATAGTTCCTATGCTCGCATACGACAATAACGATATATTTGAATTTTATAATGAAACGAATATTTAAGGTGATGATTTTTCTTGTTATGTCACCAACAAGGTTTTAGAATATCGGAATATTTCCACTGTAGTTCTTCACAATTGGAAGTTTTTTCGAAACCAAATGAACTCTATTTGTAATTTACATCGTGAAAGGTTTAGTCTACACATTTTTGAAAGACAGTAATTCATTGCTCATGTTCAACAATGGACGGAATATTTTATCGCATAAAAAAGATACTTGGTCCGTTGTTGACGATAATGTCCCTATTGAGTTTATAAATCATTTGCAATTTGCATCCATTCAATAATAATTTAATAACCAAAAGATTTAGTCATCATGCAGAAATAGTTCCTTCATCTCATAATATAAAACTTTATAACGAAGTTTGATTATTCAATACTTTTCATCAATTTAATTTGATTTTTATTAGGAAAATATCATTTTGTATTGTCTGGTTCAGATATACATTTCCCAGAATCTTTCACTGCCTGTTCATTTCCAAGTGGTTATTTCAGTTTGTACATATTTTCCTTAACTTTGCGAATTTGATGGGACGAAAAGTAGGTTTGGAAGAAGTCGGTTTTTCAGTTGGATATATTTCAGGACAAACAGCGGTCCCAAAATTGAAGTGCGTTATTGCCAGGCATGATTGCGGAAAAGCCAAACATGGAGATCAGAAGGTACATAACCACAGATCGCGAAGAAAGACGCTTTCGAATTCTGGATTACACCAATATTTTCTTGAATATTTGTCCTGCCCACTGGATATCAAGTTTCAAGCAAAATTTATCTAAATTCTTTTGGAATTTTGGAACGGATTACGGTGAGTTAGTTTATCTATAACCGATTTATATTTCATGCCAGGAAGAAGATAATTTACAGTTTTTGGATAAATTACATCTCCCTTTTTATCAAATTCTTTTTATGCATAAGAATAGGGAAAAATAGAGGAGGAATATACATATACTATGAAAAAAAATCATTACCATTTTGTTTTATTTTAAATAGGTATGTTCAAAATGATTGAGAATATATAATTCATCTTCAGTCAAAACGCCTTTTTTTGATAAAAAAATTATACAGAATTCACGAAACAAATTCTCAATGAAGAATCATTTCAATTTTAATTTACAGATGTGCAATTTTCTATTGAATAATATCGGTTAACACTGCAGGAGTTTTGTCTGTTGCACAATACACAATAATCGAAATTCGGAAATAAAACGTTCGTCAATATCGTAATTAAGAATAATGAATTTACAATCACATTATTCCTCGAAATGTATGTGCAAATGTGAATATACTAGACATTTTTCGGTATGTTTCATTCTCAATTGAACCCGCTTCAACCCCCTTTGCGATATTCGATATGGCATCCTTTCACGTGGGAAGTAAATCCAATTTCACGTGGGACACAGTATAAAGAAATTGCGTGCTGGAGAATGCAGCCGCTATGTTAGTTTCTCACTTTCGTTTTTGATTTTATTTTGCTGCCAGCTTTGCCGCCGCCATCTGACAGTTTGTGTTCGACGTCGGGGCCTCCGTTGGGTCCTCTATTACCACCTGACGACGCCAGACTCAAATCGAATTCCCCACGATCTACGATGTTTTGTAATGTTAGGTCTTGAGCGTTGTAATCATCCTTCTGGAAGAAGAGGTCGACGGAATCCGTGCAATCCACATTGTACCACCAGTCGCAAACTAGATGCCGCTGATTGAAGACGGTTCCTTCTGGACACAAAAAAGAGGTTTTGGAGTGTTTGCCCTCGCAGACGTGGAATACCTAAAACACAGAATATTGTTAACATTTGAGTTTCTCGTGAAGTCATAGTTTGTAAGGTTAAGCTTGAATGTTTTTGAAAGTGCAGGTAGTAGAATGGTTAGTTCCTGCTCTGAAATTGAAAGATTTATTTCCTTCATTATTTCCAATGAAAAATCATTCGAATCGTTCGAGCAAACAGAGTTTAATAAAATTTGGTACGATATTCAGGTATTATCAGGCATCCTTCCTCCTAGCGCGAAAACTCTATCCATGAATTTTGGAAGCTAGAAAACGAAGCATCAAATATAAAAAAATTCAATTCTGAGGAACTATCCAAAGTAGAATCATTCTGGAACGTGTGTTTTTACGATGTTACTGAATAGAAAAAAAAAATTACGAAAAGCACTGCCTTGAAGGCAGGAGCTTTTGAGCGCTCGTACATGCACCTTGTAGGTATATTCGCATTTTTCTGTTTTCGAAACCAATTGAGAAAATTTTTGACAGCTGTCAAACGAATTTAGGCGAATCTAAGGCGAAAATCCAGACTTAAAGTCAGTGCTTTAGGTGACCAATTTTTTTTTTCGATAATTCGCTAGAATTTTCTACGGTATCTATGGTCTTGGTAATGCGATCTGGAAACAATTTCCCACGTAGTTTGAATATATTATTCTTCATCTATGTGCGAAATTTCATTCCAATCCGATGAGTAGTTTCGAAATTATTAGGAAAAAAATAGTTTGAATGGCTATATTTACGGAACCTCTATTCTAATTTTGCTCATTGATGAACATGAACGCGAAATTTGCGATCCGAACCTATCCTGAAAATTTCAAGTCCCTAGGCCTTTCCGTTCGAAAGTTATGATTTTCTATGGTTTCTATGGTTTTGATCATGCGATCTGGAAAAAATTAACCTTGAATATATTATTCTCAATTCAAATACAGAATTTTGTCACTATTAAATCCAGTGTTTTGAAATTATCAAGAAAACCGAATTTCAAACGGTCATATTTACAGAACCCCTAGTCTAATTCTGCTCATTGATAAACTCGACTGCAACATTCGAGATCCACACCTATCCTGAAAATTTCAAGTCCCTAGGCGTTTCCGTTCAAAAGTTACAATTTTCTATGGTTTCTATGGTTCTGGTGATGCGAGCTGAACAAAATTCTGCATGTAGCTTGAACCCCTCATTTTCCATTAAAGTGCAAACTTTCATCTCGATCGAATCTGTTGTTTCAAAGTAATCAGGAAAACAAAATTTCGAGCGGCTATATTTACTGAACCCTTCGGCGAATTTTGCCCAATAACGAACTCAACCGCGGCATTTGAGATTCGAACCTACCCTGAAAATTTCAAGTTTCTAGGACATTCCGTTCGAGAGTTATCGTGTATACGGACGGCCGGCCTGATGGACGAACAGAATCGAATTTTTCGACGGATTCATCATCAGTGAGTCGAACATAGTCGTTTGAGACCATTTTCGGCTCAAAATTCGAAAAATACAGCCATCGTGACGAAATGATATAACCCTCGTGTAAGTAGTACGAGCGCTCAAAAATAAATTTCGAATTTCGATCGATTCAGATCGAATCTAACTTGATAGATAAGTGGAGAGCTTTTAGAATTCACGCTTGAACGTTTCTGGTTTTATAATCCAGCAACCAACAGAATTTTTTCGAATAATAAGTACAATATATTTTTTGAAGATAAGACTAGATTTTATTAATGAGCCATCACAGATTTCAATATATTTTTTAATCAGAAACCACAGATTTTAGTATAATTTTTTTCAATCTGATATTTCATCAAATTTCAGTGCAAATACCAAAATAATCATTCCTGCTAATGTTCAGATTGAATCCAAAAGTTATCTATTTTAGAATTAGGTTATTTTTGGCTTAATAATTAAGGTAACTTAAGTCAAACCACGCGAACATCAATAGTTTACCCCGGAACCCACTTCAGATTTTGATATTTTATTTCAGTTTTGTTAAGAGCTCCGCTCTTACTTAATACAGATTGGCGTCTTTGAATAATTGCCAACTTAGGTTAGGGGGAAATTCCTCAGAGTTCAATTTCTTATGTCCAAATGAGTTTGATTCATATTAAATCATTTCATTTTGAATGTACATATAACCGTAAACTTATTCGTACTGGAAGTCAGCCCTTGATATTTTACAGTTTTGGTTTGTGGAAATCGTACATTGTTTAATGAAACTTGGGGAAATATTTCTTATCGAAGAGTGAATGTGCTTTTGATCAATTATCTTGAATGTTCCATTTTTTCAAAAATTTTTGAAGGATATTTTGAATGCAAGGTGACGTAGTTTGAGAATCTGAATGACTGAAGAGAATGGCCGCTTTATCGGCAATTATTAGTAGTGGTACCTTCATCACGGGAAGATACAATTGATAAAAAGATACGATTGAGAAAAAAAAATAAAATTATGCTGAATTCTAGTTAGTTTGAGTCTGGCGCCTATCTAGTTCATGGCTACTCTACTTAACTTAACAAAGGGATCAATTGTCACAATGAAAGTATTTTACGTCAAATTGGAAATACTATCCCTACTTCTGAAAAGTTTTTAGTTCAGTGAATGTAATCAACAATTGGAACAGGTGTAGAAATCAAGGACTCACCCTGTATCTATTCAAATATAGTTCGTTTTATGACCATAATATGGAGATTGATGATATCGGGGAGTGCAAGACATTATGCACTCATATCGAAACTGGTCGTGAAAGGCAAACTCCGATGTATAATAAATAATAGTTATCTATTTCCCCGCAATAATCTATCCGATGGCTGAAAATCCCTATCGTTAAGCGGTATACCCAGCTGTTAGCGTTTATAACCTATCAGTTACCTGACAATCGGTTTCAATGTCTGCATAATATTGCCAATTTACTTTCCCTGCACAAGAGAATCCCGTCCGTGGGATGGACGTGAAAATCGGATAATCGAGCTCTGGAGCTCCTGGTAGATTATCGGTGTAACGATTAGAGTAGTTCTGCTCCTCACGTGTCAAGTCATCTTCTTCTTCTTGAGAGGATTGGTCCCTATCTTCCTTCGGCTTTTTCGCTTCTATGGCGTGTGGCTGAAAAGTTGAGAGTCGTCAAAAATTGAAAACCCTAAGCAAAACTCAAATGCATACGGTTATTATATTGAGCGCACGTTCTACTTACACGAGGGATATATCAGTTCGTCGCGATGTCTGTATTTTTCGAATTTTGAGCCGAATACGGTCGCAAGCGACTAGGTTCGACTCACTGATGACGAATTTGTCGGAAAACTTAAGTCTGTCCGTCAGTCCTTCCGGCCGTAAGCATTATAACATTCGAACGGAACGACCTTGAGACTTGAAATATTCAGTGTGGGTTCAGTTCCCGAATGCCGCCGTTAAATGACAGAATTCCACCAGGGGTTCCGTGAATATGGCCGTTACTTCGGAACTTCCTATTCGATCGAGATGAAATTTTGCACTCGGAATGAGAATGACGTGTTCAAGCTACATGCATTTGTGATCTAGGGGGCCATGCATGCGGTCCACCTCTGTCTATCCACATATTTTTATACAAAAAAATCCTGACAGTAACTCAAAAATGAGGTGGAGCCCCATCATGCTGGAAATACATTCCTGCAATGTTCGTATGTTCGTACCGTCAAGTAGAACAGGCAGACACATGAAATCCCAGTACACATTTTCAATTAACGTAAGGTGTGGAGTTTATACTAACCGATTGATTGGGCCTGACATTCTGCCAAGACGGCTTACGGGTGATATTTATTTGGATTTGCTTCAAAATCATCTGCCTGTACTACACGACTGTACGAACATTGCAGGAATGTTTTTCTGGCATGATGGGGCTCCACCTCATTTTAGAATTATTGTCGGGATTTTTTTGGATCAGAACTTTCCAAATATGTGAATAGGCCAAGGTGGACCGCAAAAATGCCCCCCTAGATGACCAGAAATAAATCCTATTGATTACTTTGTATGGGGATATTTGAAATCTTCAGTATATGCGTCTGAGATTGGAAGTGAGGATATTCTCCTACAACGTATCAAAGTTTACCGCAATGCAAATGATATTTTGATAATTTCGAAGGTGAATCGTTTTGATCATGGAAGGTTGTTTCACGTTCCAAATATCAATTTTGGCGAATACATAAATCACCCTGTATCTCGGCTATGAAGTTGATCAGACCTAACATAGGTATATAGGTTTTTTGGAGTCGCCTAGGGTAGCTCTACCTCGCGTTAACGTATGTACATTCATCAATGAAACACCCTGAACTAACAAGTGCTCGGCGTCGATATCCACCAAATTCACAATTTTATTAATTTAAAACTTATCATTGGTGCTGCAAGAATGAATTTTTGAAACATCTCCTCTATACAGAACTTATTAGACTTTTCTGGCTGGTGATCTTTTGACCCTTTTTGAGCGCTCGTACTACTTTCACGAGGGCTATATCATTTCGTCACGATGTCTGTATTTTTCGAATTTTGAGCCGAAAATGGTCTCAATCGACTATGTTCGACTCACTGATGACGAATCCGTCGGAAAATTCGAGTCTGTCCGTCCGGCCGTCCGTCCGTAAGCACGATAACTCTCGAACGGATCAACCTAGAGACTTGAAATTTTCAGTGTAGGTTAAGATTCCAAATGCCTCGGTTAAGTTCACCTGATAACTTCGAAACTACAGAGTCGATCGAGATGAAACTTTGCACTCAAATGGAGAATGAGGTGTTCAAGCTACATGTGAAATTTTGTCCAGATCGCATGACCAGAACCATAGAAACCATAGAAAAATGTAACTTTTGAACGGAAACGCCTAGGGACTTGAAATTTTCAGGATAGGTGAGGTTCTGAGATGTCGTGATGACGTTCATCTATGAGCAAAATTATACTAGGGGTTTCGTAAATATGGTCGTTCGAAATTTAGTTTTCTGGATAATTTCAAAACTACAGATTCGATCGTGACGAAATTTTGTATACTAATGGAGAATGATATATTCAAGCTACATTTCCCCAGATCACATGACCAGAACCATAGAAACCATAGAAAATCATAACTTTCGAACGGAAAGGCCTAGGGACTTGAAATTTTCAGGATTGGTGAGGATCCGAAATGTCGCGTTCGCGTTCATCAATGAGCAGAATTATACTAGGGGTTCCGTAAATACGGTCGTTTGAAAGTTTGTTTTCTCGATAATTCCGAAACTACGGATTCGATCGAGGTGAAATTTTGTATTTTAATTGTGAATGATATATTAAAGCAATATTTTGTTCAGATCGCATGACCAGAACCAAAGAGACCATAGCAAATTGTAACTTTTGAACGGAAAGGCCAAGGAACTTGAAATTTTCAGGGTGGGTTTGGATCGCGAATATCGCGATCACGTTCATCAATGAGCAAAATTAGACTAGGGGTTCCGTAAATATGGCCCTTCAAATTATTTTTCCTGATAGTTTCGAAACTACTGATCGGATTGGAATGAAATTCTGCACCTAGCTGAGGAATAATGTATTCAAACTACGTGCAAAATTTTTTCCAGATCGCATCACCAAGAACATAGATATCGTAGAAAATTCTAGCGAATTATCGAAAAAAAATTGGTCAGCTGAAGACATGAAGTCTGGAGTTTCGCCTAAGTTTCAGAATTTTTTTGACAGCTGTCAAAAATTCCTTCAATTGATTTCTAAAACTAGAAAATGCGAATCTACCTACAAGGTGCATGTACGAGCGCTCAAAAGCTCCTGCCTTCACGGCAGTGCTTTTCGTAATTTTTTTCAAATACTGGCTTAAATTACAGTAACTAGAGATAATAATATTCTTATTTAGCATCAAAATCTCTTTTATCATAGAATATTTGGAGCTCAAGGTAGTATCCCAACAGTTTCATTTATTTGTTCTACACTGTTTCCTTTAGTATTCTGACTTATTCTTTGTCGTAGGCGTCTCGCTGCTTTTTTTTTGAAAAATTTCGTCGAGGATTTCCTAACTTTCCTGCATTTTGAATTTCAGCATTTCTCTAGCCACGAAATTGTCTACTATAATGAAATAACAATGTTGTCCGATTGAATTTTCGGATTTTTCAAAATATTCCTGTAGGGTTTGTTCGCTTCACATCGTATATCGGCTAGACCGTGCCGTAAGCGGGCCATCACAGGGCTGTTGAGACCGTGCCTCCATGCATGCCATACCGTCAGTTCCGACCGGGCCTTGGCCGTATGTCGCAATTGTGATTT
The DNA here is from genome assembly GCA_963966015.1 of Aphidecta obliterata. Classification (NCBI taxonomy): domain Eukaryota; kingdom Metazoa; phylum Arthropoda; class Insecta; order Coleoptera; family Coccinellidae; genus Aphidecta; species Aphidecta obliterata. The sequence goes on from OZ014432.1 coordinate 13,149,388, forward strand.
CAGAATGAACTTTTCGAAAGAAGATTTATCAGCAATTACAATTGCACTAGATGAATAAGAAAGGGAAGAACATATTTCTGGACTTCAGAATTCTTCGAAAGGATGGGGCGTGCATACAACTTGGCGAAAACGGAAGGTGGAGGGAGAATACGCTCAACGAAATTTTAGGAGAATCCCAGTTATCCCACATACATAACGACAAACATATTGATCTATCAATATTCAATTGGCATTGTTGACAAGACACTGTCTCAGAGAGATACCCATCGCTTATCCGACAAGAATGAAGCAAACCCCGCATTATTTACTAATTAGGATCCTGGTAATGTACAATGTACTATAGGCTGTAAACAACCTCGATACACAATTAATAGCCACAAATGAAGACATCTCAAATTACGAGATTTGTGTTGAGTAATTTGAAATCGATATTTGGTAAATTGTGGATTGAGCTGCAAAGTAAGTGGAGAGAGAAGGTCGTTGCTTACTCCGTTATGAAATGCTATTACGTTAGTGCTCGTTACCATCGAGTCACGGAAATCTGAAAGCATACCACGAATTTGAATACACACAATCGATTCATGAGATTTTAAATGAGGAGGAAATAAGGCTGCAAATTAAGGAAGATTTGCGGAAAAGGAGGAATCCGTGGTTAGAGTTTCAACCAGAAAAAGAGGTATTACCGATGAAGAATATACTATACCAACTCTCAGGAGAGATTGTGGATCAAAATGGAAATACATATACCTACATATGCCTCAAGGAAAAAGAGCTGGAAAGGGCTCATAAGATTCTTATATGTTATATTTTTCATTGGAAATATTATAGATATTTGGAAAAGAATTTTTCGAGACGGATAGTTGGTGAGATATGAACTTCAAAATTGTGTCCTCTTTTCTAACCTTTCAATTATTGGGTGGAAATTTCTGAAGACATTCGAGCCAACAGAACTCGTAAAATACTTCAAATGAGATGTTCCCGTGTAGCTTTCGATGTGATAATTTCGGTTAGATGTTATTCGGTACTGCCGAACCCTCCACTGTTAATTTTTTTAGAAATAGCATGTTTTTATGTAGGTAAGGGAAATTATTTGTCCCATTTTGAATGTATAGAAATCCGTTCGTCTTCCTCCCACAGCTATATAAGCTTCAATAACGGAATTTGCAATTCAATAAAGTTTTCATCACAAGGAGAAATATTTATCTTCATCCATAAATGAAAGAATTCATAAATTATTGATCATGTTGTACAAATAACAAATAAATCCAATAATTTGCTGTATAATCTTATAAAATATGTGCATACATATAAGGTTACCGTGATGAAAGTATTGAAAAATTTCCTATAATATTGTTAGTTGGTGTGAGTAATATTACTTTCAGTCTTCAGATTGTGACTGAATTTTCAGTACTGATACTTGAAAAAAAAATTATGCCGAAAAAATCTTGAGAATATCACAAGAAAATAATGGTCATTTTTGTGGCAATAGGAAGAAAAATTTGCGAGAGTTTTGAAGGAATGGAAGGAAACCATAAAACTCAGAAAATTTTTGATATTGAAATTAAGAGAAGTCAATTTAAAAATGATAATTTAAAGGAGCTAAGTTTTGAAGGACAACAAGTCATGAATTTTTCAGTGATGTTTCGTGTCTTGGATTTTTTGGTTATTTGATTCTTTCGATGAATAATTGCGGAAAGACTACTCTTTTCATTAGAATTAAATCTTCAGCAATTATAAGTTTCATTTCAAACCTAAGAATTATCATATGCGCCTAACTTGTTTCAGGTGAAAATTTTCTTATGCAACATTTGTTATTACGGCAGTTTATTTTATTATGTCCCCACATATTTGAGATGTAGGAAGTTGATATAATGGTCGGAATAAATCTGCAGGTACCTTTGCCCTTCTTAAGTATTCCAGGGAAAACTGAAGATGTTATTATCCCCGTTGTTTGCCGATACATTTTTTGCTTTTAGGTATACCCAGAAAAAAATTAAACCAGTGAAAAGGACTGAGCTGATCAGGAGGGCGGTCCATTATTTTCAATCCATTTTTGGGAATATTGCGAAAGTACCGGTTGTTTTCATTTCTGACGTGAACTCAGGAACTTTTAGTCCTGTGTACCAAACCGGCTTTAAGTATTCATTTTCAATGTGAAAAATACTGTCATTTTATTTTTATAAACTTTGAGAGATGGAATTAATGAATTATATTATAACTCATTTTTTTTCCATATTGAATAGCTGAACAGCTGAATTTCTACATAACTCATATTTGATCCATACCTTGTATGAACACACAAAATTTCTGCAAGATATGGTGAAAAGTTTCTGAGATACCGAAGTTTTAGAAAAAAATTTTAAAAGTCTTCTTGCGACGCGATCCTCACGAAATTTAATTTCGTTCAGATCGGTAGGTTTCGAATATTTGAGAAATAAATGAATTCTGATGGCTATATCTACGGAACCTTCGCAACCTGAAAATTTGAAAACGCTAGACCTCTTCTTTCGGAATTTATCGTGTTTACGGCCGGATGGACATATGTAATTCAATTTCTCCACGAATTCTGCCTGATAATCATTCGAGACCATTCTCAGCTCAAAATTAATAAATTATAGACATTCGGGAAAAATGATAACGTTCTTTGATGGTTGCCGTGAAGACTCAAGACGTCATGTCGAACATTTATTTGTAGCAACACAATAAAGACATAATTAAAGAAACTCCCTCTTCAAGACCCTAGAGGGTCACTTCAGAACCAATATACTCAACAATTTCGCTCTGAAAGGTTGAATTCAAATGAACCAGATTACACTCATCACTCTTATTCCACTTCCATCACACGGACGAATATATTTTCTCCGAAATAAAAGGAAAAATACGTTCCTTTGATCATTCAATAATAAATGTCGAAATGAAGAAAGTACTCACCAGCAGCGTAAAACCAATAAAGCACGTTATTCGTAATAGAAGAGCGAAATCCATCATTGAATAGCGAGTGGCAAAATTAAATTTTCGCTCTGCAGCATCCGAAGACAATTATCGTGTACTGGGATTCACGGGAAAATAAAGTGAAGATTATATAGCGCTTACTCGAGAAGTCTTTGGATGTTCCTTATTCCACCTATGTCATTTAAAAGTCTTTCTGCAGTGGCGGAGATGTTTTACAGTGAAGGAAATGTTCGCTCATTTATGAAGTAGGTACTTACAGGTTTGTACGTATTTCACTGCTCTGCCGTTTTAGGTTTTGAGTTGCCGACCTCCACTACTGCTTGCCTTGAATAATTTTGAGGTTTCGGTTTTGGGGGTGTGTGGAAACTGAATAGGAAAACAGTGGAAGTTCAATTTGAAGGAGAGGGATTAGGTGAGCGAACAAAATATCTTGAGTCTATCATAACACACTATCGTTGTGAAGCAAAAAAAAAACATTCCAACGTGGAAATAATACAATAATTGATGAAGATCTTCTTATATCGTATATAAAAGCATATGTTCCTTGATACCCATGACGAATATGTTGACCGCAAAACTTCACTCTTTTTCAAAAAATGAATATTTGGTTTTCCGTAGAATCGGAAGAAAGAAAATGAGTAGTAAGTGTGTAAAATCTTTAATTCGATTTTAGCCATCCGAGTGGAAGAAATTCTCTGATATGTATTATTTTGTATATACGAATATTTGCATATTTACAACCAGGTTCTACATAATTTAAAAGTTGCAGACCATATTCATGCAAACAGTCAATACAAAATCTTATATAACTAAGTTTCTTCACACTTCAGAGAAGAAAAAGGAGTAATGGCTATTCAGAGGAATTGGGGTACAAAAATTGTCATCAAAATTCAAAGAGAAAGGACTCTTGGGAACTCAAAGGTCTGCTAGCAACAAAACTTGCGTAATTGACAAACTTTTCGGGTTAAAAGGACATGGAGTTTTCCTTCATCTCGATAGCAAGAATCCCACCCGAGTACACTGGGGAATGTGGTGTTCAATAGATAAAATTAATGGGTTTTCATTCAGAATTCGAATCTGGATGAAAATTTTTGATTGCTTATTGTACAATAATTAACCTTCGATGAGTTATAATTTTGTGTGCAGGGTATTTTCCTCCTCATGAAACATACAAGGACCTTTATAAATATTGTTCATATCTTCAAGTCAATAAAGCAAGAAGCAGAATGGGGAAATGTTATTTAAAGGATGACCATTTGGGGTAAAGACGTTTTCGACATTAGATAAGACCATTTGGGGTGAAGACGTTTTCTTCATTGGATAAGATCAAAGATGGGAATTTATTCAACCGAATCGCCATCAGACTGAGGATTTAACATGGCTTGCACTCATTGGTCTGGGGAGAATCTAACATCTTGAAATCCGATATTGTAGATTAGCATATCCTCAAAGATAGACTGCATAAACTCCAGCAAACTTTGTGTATATATGTATTGTAATGGTGTCCTCAATGAACTGTTTTGGGGTTGATCCCAAAGTGAACTTCATGATTATTTGTATGCATGCCGAAACTTCCAACTTCATGTTGTATCTGTTCTGTGAGGTTAACGTATTTTTGTGGCATCGTGTTCAGAGGGTGAATACCCATATTCATATTGAGCCTGAAAAACAAAATGTAGAAATTCCATAGAGAAATCATTTTAACGTATTTGAATATTGAACAATTCTCGGAATATTCAGTTCTGATCCAATATTTTAACATTTTTTTAATTATTGAAATTTTTTGAGATTTGGATTTTCAATTGATTGATTGATTGTTTCGATTTCTCCACTCATTGAATTATGCAAACTTTTTTGTTAAATGGGATAAAAAACATATCATCAGCATATTTCTGTTAGTAGTTGGAAAGTATGAACTATAATATTCAAAATAAAATCCAGTCCAATGTTGAAGTTCGACTATAACGATCTGGCGAACGCTTATTCATTGGAATTTTTTTCCAAGGAAAATATCTCGATTTCTACTAATTTATCTTCCAAATAAACGATTCTGAATCGGACACTTTGCTAAGTGAGGGGTAAAATTTCTGTCGAAAAACGAACATGGTTTTCAACATTGGAAAAAACGTTTCATTATATAGAGCTCGAACACAATTTGCATTCGTTAGGAATGATATCGAATGCATCTGCGAATTCATTGAATTCCATTGAATTCGCACACTGTTTGCGTCCGTTCAGGAGAAAGAGTTCACTCAATTCCAATAATGGAAATATCTTCATGCTTCCATAGAATACTCCAACCGAATGGATTTGGATTTCGTGGATTAAATCGAATTCGAGCATTTTAACATGGCCAATTCCCTTCAAAAACTAGAATTTTTGATCAATATAGGAACTGTTTCTTCAGTCCTCATGAACAATCGTAGAGAATTATTTTTTATTTCATAAGCAACAGCGATTCCGGAGCAGGGCCTGACGCGGTGTGACGTCTGCATGGACCATCTGTATGTGACGTCGAGCAGTGTGTCGCTTCGAGACGACAATTGTTAGCTGTGGGTCCAGGAGACGCCGTATATCGGTTAAAGAAACACCTCCTCCACCTCGTCGGGGTCACCCCGTTGACGAGTTGTTGTTGCAATATTAAAACACGCTGCCTGATGGAGAAACGGAAGTGTGTTTCGTCCCACAATTGCAGGTGGACTCATCAGTAGGGCTGATCTATCAACTGTTGGCCAAGACACCTTCACAAGGAAAGTGTTACTCACCGTACATCCAGAGCACCTTGAAAATAGGACCGTGGGAGACAACACAGAGACACAGAGACGCGCGGAGATCCGCCACAAAAGATCGATTCCCGTTTTAATAGAGAGCTATTGGAACTATTTAATACTGCTGGGCAGTAATGACAGACTGTCGTATTCCATTACTGCATCATCCTTATTTTTTTACGAGATGAAAGTTATTGAAATGCCTTCATTTTGAGCTGGTCACCTAGCCATAATATTGTGTTGTGTCCTAACCACTCTAACTGATATGTATCTGTATAGAATATGGAGTAGCTTCCTCTTTGATATTCAAGGCCTCTGTTCCTTGTATGTTTGTTAAGAGATAGTGCCAGGAGAGTCAGGCGTTTCCGAGGTGAACGGCTCTTGTTTGTGCCAGATTGACATCCCCAGATTTCAGCATCAGTCACAATAATTTATTTTGGAGATTTTTTTAAATTTATTGGAGACTGAAGAATTTTGATTGATCTATGGGAGATGGCTCCAAAAATCATCGCTTGGATGGCTGACCTGGTTGAAAAACCCTTTCTGTTAAAAACCAACTAGTTTTGTATTTCAAATCTGAGTATTGGAGGAATTCAGAAGGATAAAGCCGTATGTTTGGAAATTATCAATCCAGTATGGTGCCCCACAGGTGATTCTCCTTCTAGAAACCCATTTGGCAACAGATGAAAATCTTCGCGATATTTCTGATCCATTTTTGGAACGAGTGGTCAATTTTGAACCGATTTACATATAAAATAATTTTTTCTCGTTTATTTCTTCTGCTCTCGCCTCTTTTTGAGCGCTCGTACTTCTCACACGAGAGCTATATCATTTCGTCACGATTTCAGTATTTTTGGCCGGCCGTCCGTCCGTATACACGATAACTCTCGAACGGAATGTCCTAGAAACTTGAAATTTTCAGGGCAGGTTCGAATCTCGAATGCCGCGGTTGAGTTCGTTATCGTGCAATATTCGCCGAGGGGTTCCGTGACTATGGCCGTTTGAAATTTTGTTCTCCTGATTATTGTGAAACTACAGGTTCGATCGAGGTGAAATTTAGTACTCAGATGGAGAATAACGTGTTCAAATTTGACCCCAAGCTACATGCGAAATTTTGTCCAGCTCGCATGACCAGAACCATAGAAACCATAGAAAATTATAACTTTCGAACGGAAAGGCCTAGAGACTTGAAATTTTCAGGAGAGGTGTAGATCTCGAATGTTGCGGTCACGTTCATCAATGAACAAAATTAGACTATGGATTCCGTAAATATGGTCGTTTGAAATTCAGTTTTCTTGATAATTTCAAAACTATGTATTTGATCGTGACGAAAATTTGTAATGAAGATGATATGATATTCGAGCTACATTTTGTCCAGATCGCATGATCAGAACCATAGAAACCATAGAAAATCATAACTTCCGAACGGAAAGGCCTAGGGACTTGAAATTTTCAGGATAGATTCGGATCGCGAATTGTGCGGTCACGTTCATCAATGAGCAAAATTAGATTAGGAGTTCCGTAAATATAGCCGTTCAAACTATTTTTTTCCTGATAATTTCGAAACAACTTATTGGATTGGAATGAAATTTCGCACATAGATGAAGAATAATGTATTCAAACTACGTAGGAAATTTTGTCCAGATTTGTCCAATACTTATGAAAAGTAGCTTGACAGCTAGAGAAGAATCAGAAGTATACTCGGAGCAAATATTATTTGAACCAAACAAAAATAATACTTGAAGAACTAAACTTGGCGATAATGAGAAAACGATGATTTTATACAGGGTGTCTACTTTTAAAAGGGCCAAACTTGAAAGAGAGATCATACATGTGATTTGCAACAAAAAGTGTCATATAACACATGGTCGAAATTTTGACGGTTATTCTTTTAATTTAACATTTCTTGATTTCACGAAATATCTCAAGTTTTTTCATCAAATCAATTTATCCTTGTAGCCTTATCAAATTTGAACACATATCTGGAAACGGCATTAAATTTTCTACAAGGTAAGAATTTCTGTGTACCAAAAATTCTTATTGCGCGCGTGGTGAGGAGATGAATATAAAAATTTTGAAGTGAACAAAATCAGTCATATTTTTCCAAGGGTTTTATCGATGAAAAATGAACGATTATGGACATGTTTTTTTTTTTCAGAAAAAACTACCCCATTTAGTGTGCTTTCGAATGACATATAAACTTTTGTGCTTGCTGCTTGTCTTCTACCATAAAATCATGGCTAACAAGATAACAACGAAAAAGTCGAAATATTCCAAACCCAGATTTGCTCTATTTTGAAGTTCTTTATGATTGAATATCAAAATAATTCTCATGGAATTCATGAATTTCTTTCGAATACAAATAATTTGAACAAATGAACTAATTTTCAATAATATAGATTTTATAAAAAAATTCAAAAAAACATACTTCTACAACTTAAAACAATTGTTCGAAATGTCCAATATGTTCAATTCATTTAACACATAATTTTCGCACGGAATCTACAAACCTGCGAAGTTCAAATCGTTTTTGACGCATTTCTGCACAACAATTAATTCTCTCAAGCAGATCCTCTCGAGTCTGAACGCGAATTTGATATACTTTTTCTTTCAAGGTGTTCCAGAAATGAAAATCCAAAGGTTTGTAGATTCCGTGCGAAAACGATGTGTGAGGGCTTCAAAATAGAGCCAATTTAGGTTTGGAATATTTCGACTTTTTCGTCGTTATCATGTTAGCCATGAAATTATGGCACACAAGTTGATATGTCATTCGAAAGCACACTAAATGGGGTAGGTTTTGCTGAAAAAAAAACACGATCGCAATGAGAATTTTTGTGGTACACAGAAAGTCTTACCTTGTAGCAAATTTAATGCTGTTTTCAGATATGTGGTCAAATTTTATGAGCCTCCAAGGATAACTGAAGCATAATTGATTTCATGGAAAAACTTGAAATATTTCGTGGAATCAAGAAATGTTAAATTAAAGAATAACCGTCAGAATTCCGACCATCTGTAATATGACATTTTTTGTTGCAAATTACATGTATGATCCCTCCTTGAAGTTTGGCCCTTTTAAAAGTAGACACCCTGTATACTAAAAAAATACTTGGTTCGTTACCATAGAATGCCATATGCCAGTTCAAACAACTACACTGGTTCAGTCGATCGTGGACGAGTCAGAAATCGAAACAGTAACCGTTTACGATACTGAAACATCTAGTTCGGCACAGGGTAAGATCCAATTGACGCTCGATTAGACATCATCTCATTGCCTCTGAGTAAATCAACATTGAATACGACGGTAGCCATTAAAATTATAATAATAGACCAACTAATCATTTGCTCAAATGGTTTGTGTTATATGCGATAATTAGTTGAATCATTACACACACAATGAGCATATAATAACCTTATACTTAATTGCATATAAACACCGACTACAATGACTAATCTATCAAGATCAAATCGCAAAGATTCTGATCTACTCATCTTCCCTCTCCACCCCAAGTCACAAGGGAAACGAGAATTATAATATACTATATGTAACCAGCTCAAGAGAAATCACTAATATCCCGAAAATGTCATCAGATCTGACTGGGTAGTCGTTATCTCTGACGGTATAACAAATATGTACTGCATTTCAGGAACACTGAGATGATGTTTGAGCGTAGATACGTGGGGTGTTCTCGTAACGAGAGATGCATATTTTTGAGCGCTCGTACTACTTACACGAGGGCTATATCATTTCGTCACGATGTCTGTATTTTTCGAATTTTGAGCCGAAAATGGTCTCAATCAACTATGTTCGACTCACTGATAACGAATCCGTCGGAAAATTCGAGTCTGTCCGTCCGGCCGTCCGTCCGTCCGGCCGTCCGTCCGTAAGCACGATAACTCTCGAACGGATCAACCTAGAGACTTGAAATTTTCAGTGTAGGTTCAGATCCCGAATGCCTCGGTTAAGTTCGTTAATGGGCCAAATTCCACCAGGGGTTCCGTAAATATGGCCGTTCAAAGTTTTGTTTCCCTGATTACTTGAAAACTACAGATTCGATCGAGATGAAATTTTGCACTCAGATGGAAAATGAGGTGATTTAGCTACATGCGAAATTTTGTCCAGATCGCATGACCAGAACCATAGAAACCATAGAAAATTGTAACTTTTGAACGGAAATGCCTAGGGACTTGAAATTTTCAGGATAGGTGAGGATCTCGAATGTCGTGATCACGTTCATCTATGAGCAACATTATACAAGGGGTTCCGTAAATACGGTCGTTTGAAATTTTGTTTTCTCGATAAATTCGAAACTTCGGATTCGATCGAGATGAAATTTTGTATTTTAATCGAGAATGATATATTGAAGCAATATTTTGTCCAGATCGCATGACCAGAACCATAGAAACCATAGAAAATAGTAACTTTTGAACGGAAAGGCCTAGGAACTTGAAATTTTCAGGGTGGGTTTGGATCGCGAATATCGCGGTCACGTTCATCAATAAGCAAAATGAGACTAGGGGTTCCGTAAATATGGCCGTTCAAAATAATTTTTTCCAGATAGTTTCGGAACTACTGATCGGATTGGAATGAAATTATGCATCTAGCTGAGGAATAATGTATTCAAAGTACGTGCAAAATTTTGTCCAGACCGCATCACCAAGACCATAGATACCGTAGAAAATTCTAGCGAATTATCGAAACAAAATTGATCAGCTGAAGCAGCGACTTGAAGTCTGGAGTTTCGCCTAAGTTTCAGAATTTTTTTGACAGCTGTCAAAAATTCCTTCAATTGGTTTCTAAAACTGGAAAATGCGAATCTACCTACAAGGTGCATGTACGAGCGCTCAAAAGCTCCTGCCTTCACGGCAGTGCTTTTCTAAATTTTTTTGAATAAAAACGAATCAAATTTTATACATCACCTCGATTCATATTTAAGCTTTTAAAGTTGATATAGTTTCATGAAAGAGCTTTGGACCGTAGAGTAGTTTTCACTCAGTAAAGAAAAAAATTACGAAAAGCACTGCCGTGAAGGCAGGAGCTTTTGAGCGCTCGTACATGCACCTTGTAGGTAGATTCGCATTTTCCAGTTTTGGAAACCAATTGAGGAAATTTTTGACAGCTGTCAAAAAAATTTTCAAACTGAGGCGATAATCCAGACTTCAAGTCGGTGCTTTAGGTGACCAATTTTTTTTCGATAATTCGCTAAAATTTTCTACGGTATCTATGGTCTTGGTGATGCGATCTGGACAAAATTCTGCACGTAGTTTGAATACAGTATTCCTCAGCTAGGTGCGAAATTTCATTCCAATCAAATCGTTAGTTTCGAAATTATCAGGAAAATAATATTTTGAACGGCCATATTTACGGAACCCCTAGTCTAATTTTGCTCATTGATGAACGTGGCCGTGAAATTCGCCATTCAAACCCACCCTGAAAATTTCAAGTTCCTTGGCCTTTTTCTTCGGAAGTTATAATTTTCTATGGTTTCTTTAGTTCTGGTCATGCGATCTGGACAAAATGTTGCTTTAATATGTCATTCTCGTTTAAAATACAAAATTTTATCTCGATCGAATCCGTAGTTTGGAAATTATCAAGAAAACTAAATTTCAAACAACCATATTTACGGAACCCCTAGTATAATTCTGCTCATTGATAAACGTGAACGTCACATTTCAGATCTACACCTATCCTGAAAATTTCAAGTCCCTAGGCCTTTCCGTTCGAAAGTTATGATTTTCTATGGTTTCTATGGTTCTGGTCATGCGATCTGGACAAAATACATCGTCACGAAAATGATATAGCCCTCGTGTAAGAAGTACGAGCGCTCAAAAACGCAAACTAAAGCAATTTCGGGAGTGTTAGATATTTTTCTTCTTCAAACGTTTCCGTTCCTTATTCACAATAATAAAATAACTCGCGGTTGACTTTTTGTTACAATATGCACCTCAAATTTATGCGTATAAGAAGACTTGATATCCTCCAAAGGGACACTCTCTTCTGAATTCTATATAGATCCAGTTATTATATTTGAATAAAACGAATCCCTTTCCAAGAAAATCCTTTTCATGCGGAAAAAATTCGCAGGAGTTTCGAATATGATTCAATCTCATTCTCAAGCCTTCCAGTATATTTTTCACCCTCGAAAAGAAACTCGTAACACCCTCAGACAAATCTAGTATCACGAAGGACCGAAAAAAACCTCTTCCGAAAGAACGGGTGCAAAAATAACCACCCGCGAATAGAAGTTGCCACAATACACCTCGTTTGTATGTTGTATTCGAAGGAACCCCAAGCGAAACGGCGCATATGGCGACGAGAACGCGAAGGTTGAAATAAAATATCAGTGGCTCATCTCCGAAGAAAATTGTCTATTACATCGATGGCATTTCGAGCCTTGATGTTTGTAGAACCGATATCGTGACTATGCGAGGTGAATCTTCCTAAAGTTATGCAATATCGCATTATGTTTACTTCTCACGCGTGATTCCTAAGTGTGTTGGAATATTGGTGGTTCTTTTTTCTTGGATATTCTTCCAAAGAGGACATATGATTTATTAGAAGAGATATTTTGAGTGCATCAAAACGCAGAGACGAATAGTTGAAGTTGAAAGTATGCAAATTTCTTGTCAGAATCACAAGTGTTCCACAGACTCGAAGGATATGTTGAATAAAATACGCTGCTGATTCTATACAAAGGTTCAGCGTTTCCATGTCACTTTTCCTCCATAACAACATAATTCACATTATATCTCAATTGACTTCCAGAAAACTATAACACTCCCGATTAAAATGGAACTTTAAGAACTCACTCACTCACTCGAATTTTTGGATTTAAAATATTCTATGAAAGATTCACTTTTAAATGTGAAAATTACGAAAAGCACTGCCGTGAAGTCAGGAGCTTTTGAGCGCTCGTACATCCATCTTGTAGGTAGATTCGCATTTTCCAGTTTTAGAAATCAATTGAAGGAATTTTCGACAGCTGTCAAAAAAATTCTGAAACTTCGGCGAAACTCCAGACTCAATGTCAGTGCTTCAGCTGACCATTTTTTTTTCGATGATTCGCTAGAATTTTCTACGGTATCTATGGTCTTGGTAATGCGATCTGGACAAAATTTCGCACGTGATTTGAATACATTATTCCTCAGCTAGGTGCGAAATTTCATTTCAATCCAATCATTAGTTTCGAAACTATCAGAAAAAAAATATTTTGAACGGCCATATTTACGGAACCCCTAGTCTAACTATGCTCATTGAAGAACGTGACCGCGATATTCGCGATCCGAACCCACCCTGAAAATTTCAAGTCCCTAGGCCTTTCCGTTCAAAAGTTACAATTTTCTATGGTTTCTATGGTTCTGGTCATGCGATCTGGACAAAATATTGTTTTAATATATCATTTTCGATTGAAATACAAAATTTCATCTCGATCGAATCCGTAGTTTCGAAATTATCGAGAAAACGAAATTTCAATTTTCTTCGAACCAAGAATAACATATAAATTGTTCTCATGTGCGAGCAAAATTATTTATGCCGTCCACATAATCTCTCTCTTGGATTATATGAACATTTATTATTTTCATTCTCAAAAACAAAAACACCAACAAATATATTATAATTTTAAGGGCATGCAACCCTATAGACCCATTGGAGAACTGTAAAATGTGTACAATTCTCCAGCAGCGCGACCATACTGCTTCAGATGCAGTCTGTCGGCTCTGCCAAGGTCGCCGGTAGACCACGCCCCCTTGCAGCGCTGCATAGTCGCTCGTGTCCGTGAGCGTTGCACTAAAATCCCTAGTAGCGGTACTCCGCTTCTAGGGTCGTCGCTGCAGGGTCGTTGACGCCGGGTTGCGACTGACGAGACCAGAATGCTACTTTCAGTTTGCTCTTTTCATTTCTCAGTAGTGGTAGATTTTACTTCTAGAATATCACTTCACTGAATTGTTCGTAAAGTTTTATTGATGTCCTTGTAACAGTGTACATGAGCTCAATTGAATAAGGAGTCATTATTACCGTTTTCCTATCGAAGCCTGAATGTAATTTCAAAAAAAGTGTTGAGTACGCGAATATGTACTTCTATATAAATGAACTGTAAATTATATAATACAAGAAGACTCGGCCATGAGTTGCTGTGGCTAAAGTGAAATTATTATTATTATTATCAACCCTGACCTAACCCAACCCTACCCTAACCCTAACTCTAACCCTTTCCTTGATTTCTTAAAAGTTTCAACCCAGTTCTGAAACAGTTCCAACTTTCTTCAGTTTTGGGAAAGGCCCAGAAACTTGGCATCACTCCTCGCACGTTATCGGTCTTGTCGAGTGATCGGCTGTAGTGGGGACGCGATGACCTGCCGCCGATTCGAGACCCAGTTGCCGCGTAGATAATTTTCACTCCTTGTGATATATAATAAACGAATAATTTGCAAAAAAAAATAATGCAACTATAAATTGAGATATAAACTATCCTATCTTTCAAGTTGGATCAAACTGCACACAGTGTGCAAAATTTGATTGAAGTCGGTTCAGTATTTTAGGAGTTCATTCCGGACAAACAACGTGACACGTAATTTTTATATAGAAAGATAAGAAAAATTCGAATGGAATAAATAGAGTTGAAGACGAAAATGCACCAAAACAGCAAGTCGACTTACCTTCGACTTGATCGATGCACAAGCCATACAATTTCGAAATTCAACTCAGCGATATTCTCGGACGATCGATTTTTCATTCAATATTGTCCTCTGAACGACTGCTTTTCTTGTCGCCCGAGGTAGCGGTGTTGCCAAATGACTAACCTGGTGCAAAATCAAAAGAAAATTGAAGGCGCTGGTTTCCCCGAAACGCTACGGACGACCTAGGCGGAGCCGCCCCCGTCAATTTCCGAATTATATGTTCGGGAAACCACGAGAACGGTCTCTCTGAACCGTCGCGTGCGACGTTCAGTCAGGGCTGGCGAGGTCGCTTGGTCGTAGGTCGTAGGTCGCTTGCAGCGGTTCGCGAAGACCAGCGCCAAAGGTCCTTCCGTACCAGCCCCGAACAGTTAGTCTGAGTTGAGACCATTGTTCGTTTATTATATTTGGTTATAGTCCAACTCGGAGAGGTCCTAGGACGTCACACTCACACAATAGGTCCGACTCTGGCTGGTTTTAGATCGTTGAGTTTCATCCACACTAGGTCCGAACAGCGCCTGGGCGATTAATTTTCATAACCCTAAAGAAGTATTCGCTTTCGATTCTTCCTTGAGAATCGTGTTGTCGGACCTCTAAGGTTGTAAAATCGAGAGGCGTTCCGACCCAACCTCACTTTACTGTATATTCTCAATAATGCCTCCAGGAAGAAGGACCCATTTGCATTTTTCTCGTCTCTCATGTGACCAGCAGATTTCTTTGTTTATTGCTGGAGAACAAAATACCAAGGTACAGAATAACTTCACTTGATGGCAAGTCCAAGCGGGGACCCTGTGAACCTCTTGAGATTTTCTTCGTAGAGAAGCTAGAAGTTTCCATAGAGTTAGTCACGGTTTCAATGACGAAAGACGGTTGCTGGTGCTAACATTGAATTCCAGAATCCCTACCAAATTCTTTCAGATTTCCACAGGGAAGAATTGTATTCGGCATCTGGTCTGAATGAAAGTATGTAAATAATAATAATCCTTCACTCCCTTTGAGAGAAATAAATGGAAGACAGGAGGACTCGAGATTTGATTATGAAGTGAAATTCAGAACAACATTCTGGGAAAAAAGTGGCGCCTATTCATTTCCAAATCGAATCGTCCCAACACGTCTCTTCTTCTCCGGGCACAAAAGTAGCCGTGATAACCGCAGGCATCAAGAGGCGCGCATTCGAATGAAACATTACAGCATCTTGAGAAGATCTGGAAGGAGATGTCACCCCATCAATCACCCTGAATGGCTATCGCGTTTATAACCCTGTATGTAATTATACATCCCCGGCTTTAATGATATTTTCATTCGCATTAACGTCTGCGCATTCACCAGATGGAATCTTGGAATCGGCTTTCTGGAATTCACCTAGGGTAGCCTTCCATTCCTATTTACAACCATGCTAGTAAATGAGCACATAATATAATAATATTTAAGCGCTCCCAACCTGACATAACACCTTCGACAAACATTATGCTCCATTATCATATATTTTCCATTGTACAAGGCAGACTGTGTTAAAGTGCTCGTACGAATTACATCTCCCAAATTGTACACCGTTTCGACGGCGACGAAATTCGTCCGCGTAAAATGTGAGAACTCACTTCGGCGGCGTGCGTCAGTTCTGAGAGGGTCTCATTATAAATCAGATTATTGTAAAAGATAAGCAACCACTACTGCTCGCTTAGATTCCTGTAATGTGGCACTTACAGGAAGAAGTACTTGTCCCAATCTAGCTCTGCCTCTGAATGAAATACTTGATAAACCGGAATTGTGTTATGTGCTTGGAGGGGTGATTGCGATCTTTCAATTTGAGTCATTCTGAGGCGATTAATACTTTTCACATTCTGGAATATAAGAAAATTTTGGGAACGTTGCTTCAGTTTCTTTCATTTGCTCTGAAATTTATTAGGACTTGGAATATCTGGAATATTCTCGTCCACCAAATGTTCATTCATGAGAAATCCAAATTCCTCTCTTATATCTGAATTTTATTTTTGCTACTCTTTCGATAACTTTTCCAGTTTCAGCCAAGTTCTTTTCGTTTGAGTTTCTAAGAATTTTGGATCAGTTATTGTTTTACGTTCTTACAATCAACCCTGATTCAAAATCTGAAGATGTGTTTTGCAATAATTCCTAGATCTGAGCTTTGATCAGGCAAAGAAATTTGTGGTGCCTTCACCGACCGATACCAGTAAGCTCCTGAGCTGCCACGAACTGAGCTTCGGGTAATGGTGGGACTGCTGACGGGTCACCATCGGTACAAATACTTTTCGTACCGCATGGAAAAGTCGGAAGATGAGATTTGCAGGCTCTGTGGATCAGAAGCAGAAAAAGCTGAACACATATTATGCAAATGTACCGAGTTGGCTGGCCTAAGAATCATTCATATGGGGAAGCCAGCCCTGGATACTCGCGGGGTAACAGCCAAGGCTCCTAAGGAAATTATCGGTTTTATCAACCCCATTGACGGCTTCCTTGGGTTTTTATGAATGAGTAGGGTATATAACAAAAGACCCATGTGGTCGTAGTTCCCGGAAGGCTAACCGAGCCAAAACGACCCCAGTTCAAATAATAATAAGCTAAGTGCGGATGAAGCCAATAGGGCTATTGGTATGATCGAGGCAGGACGTAATCTGAGACATGTTGCGAATTTCCTTCAAGTTAGTGAAAGCGTAGTTTCCGATCTCATCCATCGATATCGAGAAACTGGAAACGTGAGTACTTGTCGAAACATGCAACAGCGGCTTTTGAACGCATCTGGTGTTTTGGTTTCGATTGAAACAGTTTGTCGAAAACTTTGAGACGTAAATCTACATTCTCCACGACTTCTGAGCAGGGTTCCACTAACTCAAAATCATATGGTCTAATGAGCAGGTGAATTGGAACGATCAATAAAGGTCAGTATAGTTCACAGATGAGAAGAGGTATCTATGGACGGTTTTCGGATAGTCGGCGTTTTCAGGTATGGACCCATCCTCAGGTGCCAAAAATCGCAGATCGGTTCAGGAAGTTCATCCCTTCAGAGGTGGTATAGTTTCTGTTAGGGAGACATTTCTTTCAATGGACGGGACGAACAGAATTGTTGGTGCTTTATTTAGATTTACCCATTTTTAATGCTGCTATTGGGCCAAATTTTTTATTTTTGGACGATAATGCGCCAATCCATCGTGCTAGAAATGTCGATGAAGCTCTTGAAATCCATGGTATTCCGCATTTGGCCCTGCCTTTGCGGTCGCCAAACCTCAATCACATTGAACACACTTGGAAGCAGCTACAAAGAGCTTTGTATTCTCATCAAACCGTTCCACATACAGTTCAAGAAATCAGACGGCTTTTACCGCAAAAGAGAAATTGATCAAGGCTACTTCCACAATCTGATCGAAAGTATCCAAAGGCGTTGTCAGGCTGTGGTTGATGTTCGAGGAGGCCATACTTTCTATTGCACTTAATTTTTTTAAAATTTTTTGAGTGAACTGCTTTTGTAATACAAAAACTAAAAATGAACTTTCAAGTGAAAATGTAGAACTTATAGAGCAATGAGCGAATCTATTATACATATATCTATATAATTCAACAGTGGAAACCCTCAGCACCAAGTTGTTTCAAGAATCTTCATATTCAAAATAAATGAACAGCTATCAAATTATTCCAGTAATGACAACTCTGAATGCAAGGCTTTATCTGCCAAACATGCCCAAATTCCATTCTACACAACTTGTTGAATCAATAACGACCTAATTCCTAGTTATATTTCGAAGATCATCATATTATTTGAGCTAATGTAATCTCGTTCTGATAATAGCTTTAAGGGGAAGAAGTCGCATACCTAGTTTCAATTCACTCCCAAACGAAATCGTTCTACAATAGCGAATGCTCGGCGCAAATGTATTTTAAATTCCCCCTTGAATTTCAACTTTAGACAGACTAAAGTTAGGTCTAACTTTCGCTAACATCCGCCGTCTATCTTGATACGTACGTAGAGTCCTTTATGCAAGTTTTGGGATGCATACAAAGACACTAGGTAGAGAGTGTTGGAGACAGGTGAAACTAACTCCTCAGTAAAACCATCTGCGGAGTATTTCAGTTTGGCACAGTTGCCTCCACATTACAAGACTTTGATTAGGGGCTTATTAATGTTAATTAGCGTGTATACTGAATATGGAGTATGTAGGTTTTGCGACAGATGGTAATTGGTGGTCGGGGTGAATTTTAAATTGAAAACGCTCCAAATTGTATACAAAGGTTTATCATTTCCAGATCATTCCGTTTCTTTTATTCATGGAATATACATAGAACCCCTTTTGTACATTGTATGATTAGATGTCATCGTATATGATACTTTTATCTAGCTGAAGTTTGAATTAGGGTGGTCGCAAATCTCCGAGATTTCTGGTGTCGCCATAAATATGTACAGACTTTTTTTCTCCTTTGGATGTGTTAAAGTACCTAAGACAATTGACCATTCAACTCATGTAGCCCAAAAAAATTGAAAAAATTTGGCGTCTCCTCTGAATGGACTACTATGTGAGAATTCTGGCAGACAAGTCAGGAAAATGTGACGGCCAAAACATGAAATTTTTCGACGATTATTAGAAATCAGCTACTTAGTAGTGTTGAAAAAGTTTTATAACTGTTTACATAGGATACAATTTATTTATAAATGAAATATTCAGAATCTCCAACACAGAAATAACAAATTTCAGAATATCAGAATTTATTCGATTTTACTGAATAAATCTGCTATTTCCCATTTGTGACTGGATGGTATTTATCCTTCTGACCGCTATTGTCAAAATTTGTTCACCTTAAAGCCAATTCGTCTGGATTTTGAATCGGATAGTAAGCATAATAAGCGCACCAGACGCTTAGGCTTGTGAAATTTTCATCATCTCAAAATGTTCGAAAAAAAAAATTCTTTTTACATATGTATACATAAAGAAAAAAATCTTACAACTTCCAAAACTCTAAATCTTTTAAGAGGCAGTAACCGACTTCCAGAACCCTTCAAGTTTGAGAAGATCAATTTTAGTCTGAAATAACTTGGAATACTTTAGCAGAGGTGATTGCAAACTTTCAGATTCATCCTTGTGATGGTTTGTTTCGTTTGATAGTGAGCAGCAGTGAAGGAGATATCTAAAAAACTCTCTTTTTTTTTATTCTTCATAAACTCGAAGTTTCATGAATGGGAAGTTA
This sequence comes from Aphidecta obliterata, assembly GCA_963966015.1. Taxonomy (NCBI): domain Eukaryota; kingdom Metazoa; phylum Arthropoda; class Insecta; order Coleoptera; family Coccinellidae; genus Aphidecta; species Aphidecta obliterata. The sequence continues at coordinate 13,168,971 of OZ014432.1, forward strand.
TTGAATGAACATTTTATTTTATCATTATTTTGTTTAATATGTTATTAATCTAATCTTCTAATTGATTCCTTTCATAGCATCGACTTCTGATTTATTATTTTTCTGCAGAATATTTCATACTCATATGATAATATTCATAATATAGTGTTTATAACGTAGTCGACAGAACAATAAACTTCAGCTTTCAGTCATCATCTCATCGAAAAAACCCAATCATGAAATTGGATGTCGATTTTGAGTAGAAGGAATTCATTTTTAGTTTTTCAATTATTTTACCTTCGGAAAATCTTTGTATGATTTGGTTGCTCTGCAATTTTACTACTCCAAAAAATAATTCAATTGTTATCAATCTAAAGGAATATAATTCGGTGATTCCTCAAAATTGAAGGATAATTGAATGGTTATGAGTTGAATATATAGGAGGAGTGGTAAATATTTTTCGATGAAACGAAACGAATAAATTTATGAAATAAATTATTTATCACAATGTACACAACGTCTTCATCTACCCATCAGCAAAGTTTTTCAATGATTCACTATTCTATCGACAATTTCGTAAATTTTCTGTCTAGAAATTTTCTCTGCTTCACGATGGTAGACGGGAAATTCCTTGTTGGCGAACCAAGATTCCTTCGCCAATCTAGCAGCTATCACAGGGTTCTTGTACTGGTTGTTCAATAATTCTTGGGGGTACTGAGATTCAGCCAAAGCATTTTGGACAACAGCCGGGTGAGCTATGTTCTTCTGCTGTTCTTCTGGGTAAAGTATTCCAGGTAAAGATTGAGCTTGCAACGGTTGAGAGGTGAAGAACGTCGGCGACTGTAACAAGTCATATTGTGTTATGACAGGAATGCTCCTTACTGCGTTGATGACCAATAGTAAACAGGAAAACTGAAGGATAGAATGCATGGTCTTCGGAATTCTGTAACAAAAGAAATATTCAATTGAAATGGAAAATGAATGAGGTTTCAGGGAAATTGGTTGAAATATTTTGTGGAATATTTTCAAGATTGAGAAAATGGAGCAGAGTGTGTTTTCTTTTGCCCGAGAACATTGTTAGCGTGCATATTGATCAGCGAATGATCAATACGACTAGGGACCGGATATTGCATTATTTCCGTACATTTGGTTGCATGTAGGCTTTGATTCACACTTCATGGGCAATTATTTACGTTCTCATATGAATGTTTTATACGTCATGTAAAGCATCAATTTATCACGGATCATAAAAATTGGCGGATAACATTTTCTCGAGAGAATTAATTATTTTCAGGTTCACTTCATTTTAGAATAATGAATTTATATATGTTATGAAACGAGAAAATAGTCGTATGATGAAAGCTATGCCTTTCTTTAGAAAATCAATGGCCGTTCTAGAGCTCATTTTTATTGAACGTTCGAAGTATAGCAATACGAGAAAAGCATGAGGTGAAGTTTGCCTGCTTGTTTCGGTTGACCAAGAACTCCAAGCGAATAATATTGATTATATCAAAGTTCCTCAAAACCAGATCTAAAAAACTCAATTTCCTTTTTACTTGGAGAAGCTGAAAAAACAGAAACAAAACTCATTTCAGCTAGGTATACCATACGCGTGAAAACAAAATTGCAGCGGAATATGGCGAAAAATTTATGGGATACCGAAGATTTTGAAAGAAATTTAAAAAATCCCTCTAGTGATACGATCTCCACGAAATTCGACAAGAATCTTCATGCCGTTTTTTTACAACTACATAACTACAAAGTTTCAATTGGATCCGATCGGTATTGTTCGAATAATTGAAGAAAAAAATTCAGCTAAAAAGCTACGAAACTCTTCGGCAGATTTTACTTATTTGCACTGAATTGGCGCATTCAGACCTGGAAATACCCAGAAAATCCAAAAACTCTCATTTCGCAAATAAATATTATAATTTCTGACAACCAATTATATGATCAAAATTTCATATATACAGGGTGTTCAGCAAGTACTTACAATAGGCAGTTCAGAGGTAAAGCATCCCAAGAGCCTATGCAACATATCATTTTTCCTAATTTTTTTCCACGATTACTGACTGACAAGGCATATTTGATCCAAGAAAGATGAATTGTTCAGATAAATGATGGTTTTATTTCAGAATTAGTTGAGTATTGTGCCTCACTGACGCCAAAACAATTTTGGTCAGATCTTATACCATTGCCCATAAAAATCTGTTGAATCTCGATGATTGTCGAAAATTTCGAGATATCAGATTTTAAGAGGGCGTGTCATGTTTAACCGCCTTAGAGATTAAACAATTTTAGAGCGCTCGTACTACTTACACGAGAGCTATATCATTTCGTCACGATGTCTGTATTTTTCGAATTTTGAGCCGAAAATGGTCTCAATCGATTATGTTCGACTCACTGATGACGAATCCGTCGAAAAATTCGAGTCTGTCCGTCCGGCCGGCCGGCCGGCTGGCCGTCCGTATACACGATAACTCTCGAACGGAATGTTCTAGAAACTTGAAATTTTCAGGGTAGGTTCGAATCCCGAATGCCGTGGTTAAGTTCGTTATTGGGCAAAATTCGCCGAGGGGTTCCGTAAATATGGCCGCTCGAAATGTTGTTTTTCTGATTACTTTGAAACAACAGAATCGATCGAGGTGAAATTTTGCACTCAGATGGAGAATTACGTACTCAAGCTACATGCAGAATTTTCTCTAGCTCGCATGACCAGAACAATAGAAACCATAGAAAATTATAACTTTGTAATGGAAAGGCCTAGCGACTTGAAATTTTTCAGGTTAGGTTTGAATCTTTAATATTGCGGTCACTTTCATCAATGAGCAGAATTAGACTAGGGGTTCTGTAAATATGGCCGTTTGAAATTCAGTTTTCTTGATAATTTCAAAACTATGGATTTGATCGTGACGAAATACTGTATTTATATCGAGAATGATATATTGTAGCTGACTTTTTTCAGATCGCATGATCAGAACCATAGAAACCATAGAAAATCATATCTTTCGAACGGAAAGGCGTAGGGACTTGAAATTTTCAGGATAGGTTCGGATCGCGAATTTCGGGGTCACGTTCATCAATGAGCAAAATTAGACTAGGGGTTACGTCAATATAGCCTTTCAAACAATTTTTTTCCTGATAATTTCGGAACAACTTATTGGATTGCAATGAAATTTCGCACATAGATGAAGAATGATGTATTCAAACTACGTGTGAAATTTTGTCCATATCGCATTACCGAGACCATAGATACCGTAAAAAATTCTAGCGAATTATCGAAAAAAAATTGGTCATCTAAAGCACTGACGTGAAGTCTTGATTTTCGCCTTTGTTTGAAATTTTCTTTGGCAGCTCTCAAAATCTTTCCAATTGTTTTCTAAAACTGGAAAATGCTACCTAAAAGGTGGTTGTACGAGTGCTCAGAAGCTCCTTACTTCACGGCAGTGCTTTTCGTAATTTTTTTATGTCGCATTGGTATCAGGTATGAAAAAAATTGATTTGACGTCAGCGAGGCAAACTACTGACCATTCTGAAAAAAATCATTATTCTCAATTATTCGCAATTATCTCTCTGTGACCAACTAGGTCTTGTAAGTCAGGGATGGGATACAAGGGGGTGATACGGATAGTCCATAGGGTGCACTAGCTCTAGACATCCGCTTTCTGGGACACTAAGTACATAGGTGTCTTTTTGAGTGCTTGTTCTACTTACACGAGGGTTCAATTCGTCACGATGCCTGTATTTTTCGAATTTTGAGCCAAAAATGGTCTCAATCGACAAGGTTCGACTCACCGATGACGAATCCGTCGATAAATTAGAGTCTGTTCGGCCAGCCGGCCGGCCGTATACATGATAACCCTCGAACGGAACAACCTAGAAACTAGGTTCAAATCATAAATGCCGCGGTTGAGTTCGTTATTGGGCAGAATTCGACCAGGGGTTCCGTACATATGGTCGTTTGAAACTTAGTTTTCTTGATAATTTCAAAACTAGGGACAAAATTTTGTATTTCAATTGAGAATGACATATTTAAGCTACATTTTTTCCAGATTGCATGACCAGAATCATAGAAACCATCTCGAATGTCGCAATCACGTTTATCGATGAGCAAAATTAGACTAGAGGTTCCGTAAATATAATCGTTTGAAATTTAGTTTTCTCGATAATTTCGAAATAACAAATTTGATCGTGACGAAGTTTTGTATTGTAATGGAGAATGATATATTCATGCTACATTCTGTCCAGATCGCATGACCAGAAACATGGAAATTATAACTTTCGAACGGAAAGGGTAGGTTTGGATTTCGAATGTCGCAGTCACATTCATCAATGAGCAAAATGATATTAGGGGTTCCGTAAATATGGCCGTTCGAAATATTTTTTTCCTGATAATTTCTTAACTACTGATTGGATTGAAATAAAATTTTGCATATAAATGAAGAATGATGTATTCAAACTACTTGCAATTTGTCCAGATCACATTACCAAGACCATAGATACCGTAGAAAATTCACCTAAAGCACTGTCGTGAAGTTTCGCCTTAGTTTGAGGTTTTGTCAATTGGTTTCTAAAACTGGAAAATGCGGATCTACCTACAAGGTGGATAAACGAGCGATCAAACGCTCCTGACTTCACGGTAGTGCTTTTTCCATTTTTTTCATTGGGATATTTTCATTTAACGTTTGATGAATAGGTTATGCTTCGTCATAGGGAATAAACCTGAAATTTAATAACGGAAATAATGGATCCAAATGAATGGCAATTTCGATATGATTGATAGACGATATCAGAGAGTTCTGATGCTGTATTTAATAGAATTTTGGCGTAGTTAATTATAAACTAATCATTTTATTATCCAATTATTCATTTGATAATGAAACTTGTCAATAAAGCTTAATAGAGAACACATCAACTGTGTGAATATTCGCAATATTTCATACCTCATCATGTCGTTTCGAAAGCATTGAATGAGCCATATATTCGCTCATTTCAGTTTACATACATTCAAACACATTATTCCCTTTCATTCGTTAATTTTGAATGGAAAAAAATGTTTTTTCTTTAGACGTAATATGCCTCATTTCCATTAATCTCTTAGGATTCCATATAAACAATTATTCATGACACAATAAACAAACACAAACCCCAACACTTGGAAATCGAACTCAAGGCCTCCAAGCTATGGTGCTAACGTTAACTCACCCGAAAGACCGAGAAAAATTAATTAGGCTGTAACAGTTCAATCTTCCCATCGGTGTATGGCTCTTTCAAGCATCGTATCGCAATATGAAGTTCTGTGATTTTATTTCAACAATGTTAACCACCGGAACTATAATTCAATAGTTTGGAATTTTTGGTTTACGCGCATCGACGTGGAAAGGCGGAATACCGAAATAGGTAATGGAATTCAGAATGCGTTTTATTGCTCCTTTTTCTGCTGCGATCGTTGACCATTGTGGTCGACATACTTTGAGTTGATACCGTCAATAACAAATTTTGAAGTCGGTAAATCAGAAATCATCGGCTCGATTTTCTTGATAATCAGCGTTATTCCTTCAAAAAGCGGTTTTCTACGGTATCCATGTTCTCGGTTATGCGATCTGGACAAAATTTTTCACGTAGTTTGAATACATTATTCTTCATCTATGTGCAAAATTACATTCCAATCCAATGGGTAGTTTCGAAGTTATCAGAGTAAAAATATTTTGAACGGCCATTTTTACGGAACCCCTAGTCTTATTTTGCTTATTGATGAACGTGACCGCCAAATTCGCGATCCGAACCTATCCTGAAAATTTCAAGTCCCTAGGCTATTCCATTCGTAAGTTATGATTTTATATGGTTTCTATGGTTCTGGTCATGCGATCTGGAAAAAATGTAGTTTGAATATATCATGCTCCATTAAAATACAAAATTGCGTCACGATCAAATCCGTAGTTTCGAAATGATCAAGAAAACTAAATTTCAAACGACCATATTTACGGAACCCCTAGTCTAATTATGTTCATTGATAAACGTGACCGCGAAATCCACACCGATCCTGAAAAGTTCAAGTCCCTAGGCCTTTCCATTACAAAGTTATAATTTTCTATGGTTTCTATGGTTCTGGTCATGCGATCTAGACAAAATTTCACAAGTAGCTTAAACACGTCATTCTCCATCTGAGTGCAATTTTATCTCGATCGAATGTGTAGTTTCGGAGTATTCAGAAAAACAAAATTTCGAATGGCCGTTCGAGAGTTATCGTATATACGGACGGCCAGACGGCCGGACGAACGGACGGACGGACAGACTCGAATTTCTCGACGGATTCGTCATCAGTGAGTCGAACATAGTCTATTGAGACCATTTCCGGCTCAAAATTCGAAAAATACAGACATCGTGACGAAATGATAAAGCCCTCGTGTAAGTAGTACAAGTAAAAAACATTGTAAAAAAAAAAAAATTGAAAAGCACTGCCGTGAAGTCAGGAACTTTTGAGCGCTCGTACATCCACCTTGAAGGTAGATTCGCATTTTCCAGTTTTAGAAATCAATTGAAGGAATTTTCGACAGCTGTCAAAAAAATTCTGAAACTTAGGGGAAACTCCAGACTTCATGTCAGCTGCTTCAGCTGACCAATTTTTTTTCGATAATTCGCTAGAATTTTTTACGGTATCTATGGTCTTGGTGATGCGATCTGGACAAAACTTCGCACGTAGTTTTAATACATTATTCTTTAGCTAGGTGTGAATTTCATTCCAATCCAATCAGTAGTTTCGAAATTAACAGAAAAAAATATTTTGAACGGCCATACTTACGGAACCCCTAATCTAATTTCTCTCGTTGATGAACGTGACCGCGATATTTGCAAATGCCTTTTCCTTCGGAAGTTATAATTTTCTATGGTTTCTATGGTTCTGGTCAAACGATATGGACAAAATGTTGCTTTAATATATCATTCTCGATTAAAATACAGAATTTCATCTCGATCGAATCCGTAATTTCGAAATTATCGAGAAAACAAAATTTCAAACGACCCTATTTACGGAACCCCTAGTATAATTCTGCTCATTGATGAACGTGACCTCGACATTTTAGATCTACACCTATCCTGAAAATTTCAAGTCCCTAGGCCTTTCCGTTCAAAAGTTACAATTTTCTATGGTTTATATGGTTCTGGTCATGCGACCTGGACAAAATTTCACATGTAGCTCAAACACCTCCTTTTCCATTTGAGTGCAAAATTTCATCTCGATCAAATCTGTAGTTTCCAAGTGATCAGGAGAACAAAACTTTGAACGGCCATATTTACGGAACCCCTGGTGGAATTTGGCCCATTAACGAACTCAACCGAGGCATTCGGTAACTGAACCCACACTGAAAATTTCAAGTCTCTAGGTTGTTCTGTTCGAGAATTATCGTGCTTACGGCACAGTTTCAGCTCAAAATTCGATAAATACAGACATCGTGACGAAATGATATAGCCCTCGTGTAAGTAGTACGAGCGCTCAAAAATGTCAAATTTCATTTGAACAGCAGCATTGACACCGTCATCTTTTTTCCTTATTGGAAATTTGGGTGTCGCCTCGAATGCCTTTTATTGATGAACACTCTTCACATTAATACAATGATGATAAATATGATTGTAAATACATGTCATGAAATATGAAACGATTTTTCCGAGGAGAAATTATTATAGATAATCTAATAAGTAAGTCAACAAAACGATACATGTAACCTCAGATAACACCAAGTCTATCATTCGCAACTATAAACTTGTTTCGACTTATCGAGTCTCATCAGTATAGCTCAGCGAAGATAAATTCGATATGAGAATCAGAATGCCCTCATAACGAAACACAGCGGCGATCGGAGGCAATTTCTGCACTCACGACACCGGCCCGCTCCAAAAGCAACCGCCCCCCATTCTCTGTAGGTTCATCAATCGATTCCTTAGCTCCCCAAACAGAAACCATATGTAACCACCGCAAACATTGCGGTATAATTGTCACATGTGGAAGAAACGGGTTTAAGCTATTCAGCCTTATTCGTCCGAATAATTGACTAAAAAAATTTATTGGCTGTTTATCTAATTCAGAATACAGTAATGAATCATGAAACAATTTTTCCGAAGAAAAATTGTCATAGATAATCTAAAGGTGGGTACAGACATGCTCCAAATATCGCCGTGAACAGCGTGACGTCCACCGACGCGATCTACAAATGTTCGCGACGATGTTGCAGGGTGCGATACGCGGTTGCAACCCCTCGTCCACACTTGGGTACGCGACGCGGTTCGGTACTGTATTCGGAGCATGTCTGTACGCACCTTAATAAGCAAATATAATTGGGTCGGGATCGCGAGTTGGCCACACAGGCCACACGTACCGACCGGAATTGGGGATATTTGTGGTTGGCCGTCACGAATTAGCAAGCGCCTGGCTGTTTCAGTCTTCAGCGTCGGGATTCACCAGACGATCGAATCCTCAAATTGGATGGGGTATAGGACTTTTGTTGAGCTTGAGATGTCCTGACAGCAGGCTTTTGATTTCCATTACTTAGCAGGTCTGTTGTTATCTTGGACAGAGGTCCTTCGAGGAATCTTGTTGAGCTATTTATTTATACTCTAATACTAAGAACATTTTTTTATCGAATAAAGGATTGTCGACGATTTTTTCCATTCCACACCTTCACGAATAAGGTAGAATCATTATTTATTTTCGGCGAATTTGTTTCAATTGATAAAGAGACAAACAAAAATTTGATTCAAAAGGCTCGAAGTTCAGAGTGTGTAAAGTTTGAAATTCCCCCGCCACGATGAATAATGTGGAATGAATACCCCAAACGAAACGATAAATAAAATTGTCGGATGAATGCGGCCGGTCCTCTATCTGAAATAATCCACCATACATATCAAAATCAAAATATGGTACTCTTCGCGCTAAATTTCTCATCGTATTTAATTCCAGATATGACATAATATGTCCGTTGAGTTCCATTTCGGACAATTTATGGCCGGTAACGAACCCCTAGGCCAATTTTGCAGATACGTGCACGCGTCCATCGGGCCCGGTCCGTCTCTTGGGTTATCTGAATATCCAGTAGAAGAAAGTTAAGGGTTTTATTCTATGTATGTATAGAATTTTGTTTTCGAGTTGTGGTTAGCCAGCAGCGAGCCAGATTCATTTCTGAAATCAAGTCGTGATATACATTAAATTTGGTAGGAAATTCAGCTGGCATCGGTCCTAATGGAAAAGGTTCATTGTGGACTGAAAATTGAGGGATGAAATTTGAAGAATTGAATTCTCGGATTATATTCAACCTTATTGAACCCAGAATATGTTTTTGATGTAGAATTTGTGTAACTCAAATTTTAAAATCAATTACATATGTGTAAATAAGTGGAGTATATAACCGTATCGTTGGAGGCTCAGCGGAAAGGATAAGCTCCCCAACAGAATCGCCATTGGAAGAAAAAGTGAAGGATACTTGGGTCATGAAGTCATGAGGAATGGACATATGATAAGTAGGAATCTTTTTCTGCGCGTGTTAAGCATGTTGCGTTTCAACTCGCGAGGCGAAGACAGTGGGTCACGAATTCACCATACAGAATATAACTCGAATTAAAAATAATTCAAACATTTATTTTGAGAAATTGTTACCGGAAGGAACGTGCAGAAGAAAAATATAAAATAACATAGGCATAGACTTTGTGTTGACAGATAAACCCCCGCATGTGGCAGCCTGGGAATTTTCACGGACGGCAAACGTGATATCGAAAAACATGGAATTTTCGATATGACGCACGCGATTAATCGTAAAATTTTTTTTCCGTCGACCATAGAATAAAAGCTCATTTTAACGCACTCGAAATCATCCATTAATGACCCCTATTAATGCATGATTTCTTGTATTAATGCATGATTATCATGGCAACCGAACATAAAATACACAGTCCGAGCATAGATGCATCTATGTCGGAGCACGATCGAGCTGTCAAATTTATTTATTCGCTTTCGATCAGAATCTGATTTCATCCGTTACGCTACTACATAATGAAAAACGAAGAAAATATCCCTTTGACACCGCCAGATGTGACAAAAACTGCTGAAGCAGCAACTTTGAGTCTGCTTCCTGAAAAGAGCCGCCATTTATATGAGAAAACCTATGCTGAATTCAGATCTTGGTGCAAGGACAAGAAGGTTCGGAACTTTACGGAAACGGTTTTGTTGGCATACTTTACGGGTATTGCAGAAAACGGGCATCTAGCAAGTTTATGGCCAAAATATTCGATGCTGAAATCAACACTAAATGTGAAAGACAATACTGATATAAGCAGATACCACAAACTGGTGATGTTTATTAAACGGAAAAGAGAGGGATATACCCCAAAAAAATCAAAAGTTCTTGAAAAAGAACATGTGAGAGAGTTCATAGCGAATGCTCCTGATAGTGTTTTCTTGATGTCGAAGGTAAAAATAAAACTCAATTGAATCGTTATTCCAACTTATTCTCATTATCTCGTTATAGTGAAATAACTATCATTGTTTGATTTGTAGGTCGCTTTGATATTCGGAGTAGCGGGTGCATTGAGAAAAGATGAATTGTTAAGGTTGCAGAGAAAGGATGTACAAGATATGGGATCGAAATTTTTGGTGACAGTGAATTCATCGAAAACACATTCGAACAGGATATTCACTGTGGTGGATAATGATGAGCATACACTTTTAAACATAATAAAGAGATATATATCCTTGAGGCCAGCTCACAATTCACACGAAAGATTGTTCGTTTTTTAAAAGAACTATAAATTATATATAAACATTTTCTAAATTACCGTCAATGATTGCAAACTATCTTAAATTAGAGCAACCACATTTGTATACAGGTCACTGTTTTCGGCGTTCTTCTGCGTCTATTCTTTCTGACAGTGGTGCAGGTTTTTCAGCCATCAAAAGACTTGGTGGTTGGAAATCAACTTCTGTTGCAGAAGGGTATATTGAAAACTTCATTCAGAATAAAATAGAATCTGCAGAAAAAATTTTATGTCATAATAGTTCCAAAATAAATAATACTTCAACCTCCACTTCATCCACACGTTCCTTATCGGACATTATAGGAAATGAAATAAATGTAAACTATTCAGAATGTCACAACATGTCCATATTCCCTCTATGAATTTTTCGAATTGTTCTATAGGAAGCATAAATATTAATATATCGAAATGAACATCTGAATTTGTATTACGCCAAATTTGTATTTCATGCAAAAAAAAAATTGATTTCGATCCAGAATTTATATTCAATTCCTGATGAGGTCGACGGAAAAATCTCAAAAGTCTCAAACATTAACGCGTGAGCGGAGCGAGCGCGTTAAAATATTTCGACCATTAATCGCTGTCATTAATAAACTAGTTGATTGAATAACTATTTAAAGGCTATACAACCATACAATTACAAAATCAAACCTCATACTTGGACAATCGTGTTGAATTATGTGGAATAAGACCGAGCTATTCCTGATGCGTTGATTTGAAATGCCCGATGGTCCTGTTATGTTTCACCACGAGCATAACGAACTTCATAAAATACCTTTTTATTGTAAAATGAGGAAATATGTCATGTGAAACGAAAAACATCGGTAGAAAAATTCTGGGTGATCGCTCGTACTTGCACGGTTCAACTTTCCAGTGGTCAATTTTCCTATTTATGTCGTGCCATATTCCGGAAACAAAAATACAGATCGTTTGTGGGGACACGGTCGCAATATAATGAAATATGCTTGGTTTAACACACGATATTGAATCCCATAATGGATTTCGCTACATGCTCATAACGCGGGAAATAGAATTCATAGTCGAATAATGACTTTAATTAATGTTGACCGAATCCACATTATTTTGCACTATTCAACATGGAATTTGCAATAATCTCTGAAGTTCAGTACTCGCTATGTAAACGTGATCTTTCACCTCTGTAAAGCCCAATGTATGACATATCAATATCAAATATATCACGTATATGAACAAAACTGCTTAAGTTATAAATATCAGTTAGGCAATCTGTACTTGAAGGGGATTTGTATTCCAAGATATATTTCGATCAAGCGAGGAAGGCACAATAGATCAATAAACGCAGTGCACTAGGCACCCCTAACTTTCAAATAATAATTTAATATGCAATAAAATTGTGGATGATAGTTTCGGGTTTCATGATTTTACCCTGGGAAGTTGTTTTCCAATAAATTTGGAAGCTTTTTTATTCGATTTTTGGAGTTTACACTCCCAAATATTGAACAGTTAAAATTTCAGTTGGTTCTGAAAAACTTCGATCCGAACAATTCCGAAAGTTTTTATCGAGCTAATCCCTGGAACTACTGAGCAGATTCTGAAAATTCTTCATTATAAGAAAGTTATAGTATCCGTGAGAAAAATGGGCCATAGTTTATTTCGATAAGACTAAGTTTTCAGTTGAGAATATAAATGAATCAAGTGAGAAATAGCGATACTTAACTGATGTATCGTTATGTGCTGACGGAATAGTTGGATATACGCGAAAATATTATACTACAAGAACATTTGTTTGAAAAAAAACCTTTAATCATTTAATTCTTCTAGGATATCTATAGGGTTATGCAAATTTACAGATATTAAATTCATAACACCATCAATGCCATTGGCACAGGGGTAAATACGGCAAAACAAGAATTCAACACCGGAAATAATGCACTGTTTGAAGTTATAAACGCATGTTTGTTCAGCTTCATTTTCATCAGGGTTGTGATTAACATCCCACTAAATTTCCTCTGCTATTTCGCGTCCTTATAATTTTCCATAGGCTGATTAATGACGAATTCATTTTTGCCGACAATTAATCTACTTGAACGGGTTAACACGAATGCCGTCTTTATTTATTTCACTATTAAAATGTCCATCCCACTCCTACATTGTGACAAATAGTCTGTTTCAGCACAAGTTTTATGGTATCCCGAAATTTTTCATGAAAATTCTGGGGATTCTTCTGCTCACTATTGTATTAACCGGTACAGAAAATGGTCCAAATTATCTACTGAAAATTTCATAGTTTTTGGAAGAAAAAATGGAAAAACAGAATTGAGAATGACGGAATACTTATATGGATAAAATTCGAACCCAATCGAATATTTTCATAACCGATGGTTTTCAAGTTTTTCATAATCACTGACAAACTTAGAGGATGCATTTTTTTACAAAGGGTACCAAAACTTTTCCGCTTTTCAATATTGGGAAATTTGAAAAATGCATTATAATACGTGTAGAGAAGAAGAAATAAAAAGCTGAAAGGTGATCTATGAAGTCCAAACGAAACAAAAATTTTCGAGACATTAATATTCTTGATCATATAATTCATAACTATTTTTTGCCAAACAGGTAACGTAACGTAAATACTACAGTATTGAGTCAACTGCTTCTCTAGTTGTTCCTCTTATTAGTTATTACTTATCGTACTTACGATAATTCGGCAAAAATGTATCGATATAATCATATCCTAGAGTTTTTGAGCGCTCGTCCTGCATACGCGAGGGCTAGGTATATCATTTCGTCACGATGTCTGTATTTTTCGAATTTTGAGCCGAAAATGGTTTCAATCGACAATGTTTGACTCACTGATGACGAATTTGTCGAAAAATTCGGGTCTGTCCGTCCGGCCGTATACACGATAACTCTCGAACGGATTGTCCTAAAGACTTGAAATTTTCATTGTGGGCTCAGTTCCATAATGCCGCGGTTAAGTTCTTCAAAAATGGCAGAATTCCACCAAGGGTTCCGTTTGTTTTTCTGATTACTCAGAAACTACGAATTCGATCGCATCCAAATGGAGAATGCCGTGTTCAAGCTACTTGCAAAATTTTGTCTAGATCGCATGACCAGAACCATAGAAACCATAGAAAATCATAACTTTCGAAAAGAAAGGCCTAGGGACTTGAAATTTTCAGGATAGGTGTGGATCTTGGATGTTTCGGTCACGTTCATCAATGAGCACATTTAGACTTGGAGTTCCGTAAATATGGTCGATCGAAATTTAGTTTTCTTGATAATTTCGAAACAACGGATTCAATCGTGACGAAATTTTGTATTTTAGTGGAGAATGATATATTCAAGCTGCATTTTGTGCAAATCGCATGACTAAAACCATAGAAAACATAGAAAATTATTACTTCCGAACGAAAAGGCCTAGGGACTTGAAATTTACAAGGTATGTTTGGATTGCGAATGTCGCGGTCTCGTTTATCAATGAGCAAAATTATACTAGGGGTTCCGTAAATATATCCGTTCAAATTATTTTTTTCCTGGTAATTTCGATACTACTGATTGGAATGAAATTTCGCACATAGATGAAGAACAATGTATTCAATTTTTGTGCGAAATTTTGTCCAGATCACATCACCAAGACCATAGATTTCGTGGAAAGTTTTAGCGTGCAGTTTGGAGTTTCGCATTAGTTCGCAAATTATTTCGACAGCTGCCAAAAATTTTCTTAATTTGTTTCTAAAACTGGAAAATACGAATCCTACTACAAGGTGGATGAACGAGCGCTCAAAATCTCCTGACTTCACGGCAGTGCTTTTTATAATTTTTGAGCGATCGTACTACTTACACGAGAGCTATATATATCATTTCGTCACGATGTCTGTATTTTTCGAATTTTGAGCCGAAAATGGTCTCAAACGACTATGTTCGACTCACTGATGACGAATCCGTCGGAAAAATCGAGTCTGTCCGTCCGTCCGTCCGGCCGGCCGTATACACGAGAACTCTCGAACGGAATGTCCTAGAAACTTGAAATTTTCAGGTTAGGTTCTAATCCCGAATGCCGAGGTTAAGTTCGTTATTGGGCAAAATTCGCTTAAGGGAACAGAACCATAGAAACCATAGAAAATTGTAACTTTTGAACGGAAACGCCTAGGGACTTGAAATTTTCAGGATAGGTGTGGATCTCGATTGTCGTGATCACTTTCATCTATGAACAAAATTATACTAGGGGTTCCGTGAATATGGTCGTTTGAAATTTAGTTTTATTGATCATTTCCAAACTACAGATTCGATCGTGACGAAATTTTGTATACTTATGGAGAATGATATATTCAAGCTACATTTCTCTAGATCGCATGACAAGAACCATGGAAACCATAGAAAATCATAACTTTCGAACGGAAAGGCCTAGGGACTTGAAATTTCCAGGATAGGTGTGGATCTGAAATGTCGCGTTGACGTTTATCAATGAGCAGAATTATACTAGCGGTTCCGTAAATACGGTCGTTTGAAATTTTGGTTTCTCGAAAATTTCGAAACTACGGATTCGATCGAGATACAATTTTGTATTTTAAAAGAGAATGACATATTGAAGCAACATTTTGTCCAGATCGCATGATCAGATCCATAGAAACCATAGAAAATTATAACTTCCGAAGGAAAAGGCCTAGGAACTTGAAATTTTCAGGGTGGGTTTGGATTGCGAATTTCACGGTCACTTTCATCAATGAGCAAAATTAGACTAGGGGTTCCGTAAATATGGCCGTTCAAAATATTCTGTTCCTGATAATTTCGAAACTACTGGTTGGATTGGAATGAAATTTTGCACCTAGCTGAGGAATAATGTATTCAAACTACGTGCGAAATTTTGTCCAGATCACATCACCAAGACCATAGATACCGTAGAAAATTTTAGCGAATTATCGAAAAAAAAATTGGTCACCGAAAGCACTGACTTGAAGTCTGGATTATCGCCTTAGTTTGAAAATTTTTTAGACAGCTGTCAAAAATTTCCTCAATTGGTTTCCAAAACTGGAAAATGTGAATCTACCTACAAGGTGCATGTACGAGCGCTCAAAAGCTCCTGATTTCACGGCAGTGCTTTTCGTAATTTTTTACCTCTTGAATTTATTGATCGTATAATTCTGTACTCCCCATCTATATAGTTCATTTTATATGCCATCCAGGGATTCTTATTCAAGCCTCTCTTGAATTTCGTGGAAGAGCCATTTATAACGGCACAGGGGGATCCTCGTAATCGTGACAGGATCTCACAGGGTGTCCAAACGATTACGCCTTAAATGGACCGTATGCCGTCAAGCTATTCAACATAATGTGATTCCATAAGCGAAGAAATCGAAGAAGAAATGGCCGTGACTGCGAATCCATCCTTCAAATTCTTTCAGTGTGCGACAACAACCGTCGGAAAAGTTTCGTCCACTCGAAATACGTGCTCACGGTCAATTAGACCTTTCGAGCGGCAAAGCAGATTGACTCACGAGAGCAATTTATTTCCATCGTATTCGGCTGTAAAAATAAACTCCTGTTTTGCATTCAGTTCGCTAATGTTAGGCTGGTGGTTCGGAGAATATTCATTAATCACGAACTTGGATGGACTAAACGGTTTCCCTCGTCAGAAACATATTTTCATAATAAATGACCTCGCTAGACAACAGCGGACGAAACCGCGAAGCTACTGTAGTTTTCTGGCACATAATCTAACCTAACGTTACATCCCACATTGACAATCACAAGTATAGATCCACACGTGTACTGGGATTTAAAGAAAAGTACCATTCCAAGGAATAACTTCGTAATGGAGTTTTGTTTCCCCAACAGCTTTCACGAAACTATTCTAGAATTTAATGGACAAGTCAGGAGCGCCATCTTCGTGTATGACCACTTGACCCTAGAATCGTTTTCTTTTCTTCCTTTCTAGTTCTTAGATTTCAATTCTTTCCACGGTTTTCCTCAACCGTTCTATTAATATATGAGGGCAATGTCCTCACGCCTTTTGATTTGTCAATAATAATAATAGTAGGTACATTTCTATACTTCCTCTGCTGTTCGGAATACAGGAGTTGACCCACTTTTAGACATTATTTCCATGTCATCTACTGTCTGAGCTGTATTAGGTATGCTTCCATAATGCAACTGAAAACTGAATATTTCTTCACTGGAACGTCTGCCTCTACTTCAGCTGTCATGGCTCTCAATAGGCAAAAGACCTTATGTCTTCGTATAAGAAGTTCTTTTGAAGAAGTACTGAGGTCAAAGCTTCATTGCACCATTTACACACAGCACTACTACGAAAACATCAAGAATTTTCGGAAATGTCGATTCCTCTTCTTAAGAGCTATGGGTCTTTAGTAGGGTTGGTCACTTGGCGTAATAATTATTTTCCTCAACCACATGAAAGTGGGTGTCGGAGTTTCCAATCGCCCTTATCTTTCCCTACAACTGTTTCCCTTTCCTTCCATACCAAAATCCACCTCTCCTCAAAGTAATTCAATTGTCACAATTGGCGTCGAGACCGAATACTAGATATTTCATCAACCAGAACGTGCACCAATCGATCGACGGGTAAATAATGAATTGAAAACAACCTGCCTCTGCCTCTGTTTTTTTGTGAAGATTTAAAAAAATAACATTGTCAAGTATGAAGATGCTTTACTAGCATCTTGTTGAATTCTGCATTCTGAAGATTACGGAAGTATGTGTATAAACGAAATAAAATCTAAGCAATTAAAGTACATATAATATGTATATCATTTTTCGACCCTGGGCATGATCTCTTCGAGTAGTTTCATGAGATACAGCAAGTTGCTGAACGTGCTGCATTATACCTTTCACAAAATTTGCAAGGTTCGAAGTACATAAATATACTTGATTTGTTTTATCATCGGAGTTGTGCCAAGAAATTTCAATTGAGAAACACCGGACATAATATTACCATTTCCGCCCTTGATCGCAAAAAGACAAGGATAACGGGTATTTTCGAATGAACTACCGGGTTTGGGTTAGGCTTTGGAATGTTGTCGTTGAGAACGCCGATAGCTGTGAAGTCAGCCAGAGGATTTCCTCATTGCAAGAAAGATATTTGGTAAAATTCGATTTGAAATGTATTCAAATTCACAAACTTCGAAATTTCGAAAACAATTTCAAATGCTCATTTATAGAGATAATAAAAATTTTTTTTTTCGAAAGGAGATGATTTCGAAATGTGCTAGTTCATTCGATTTATGTGAGCTTAATTTATTTTCGAAGTGCAGATTACTGAAATATGGTTGACGTTTATGGCAGAGACTTAAATTCACTTGTCGTCGTTGATTTTTGTCGATAGTAAACTTTCCAGCAACGAAATTCTTCGAAGGTTTTGAGAAGAATGACAAGAAAATAAAAGAATATTCATACCGATTGGAGCTACCATTCAGTGTGAATAAGTAATAGTGATAATATTCGCACTGGTCTGAAGACCGAATTACAGTTCGCCATATTAATTATAGATATGTTGATGATTTCGCAGAATGAAAATTGTTGGCGTGACGAAAAAAATTCTATTCTCGTAATTTCGAAAACGATATTTCTCTAAATACCTATTCAGGTTTTAACAAACGCTAAGCTTTGTGAGGCATTTCTCACAGTATTCGTTGTGTCCAGCCGTTCAATTCGCATATAATACTCAAGTTCTTATTTGCTATGCGAATGCACAGTGTCGAATACGGACCTGTAATTGGACTAGCAGCTCTGCTAAACAGATATTGCTTAAGAATGTCCAGGAAGACGACCGTGAATTTTGCGGAACTCTTGTTGCTATTGCTGAGCACGGGTGCTTCTTTTTCCTATGCGAATGACAATATACCCTTCTTCTGGTTTATAATGTGAAAATATAAACATCTTTTAGATCTTCTTCTGTCGAATTGAAAAAATTCTTTATATATTACTATATATCTAATCAATATCTCAGGATTTTTTTCATATACATATTCTAATACTATAAGTTTGTCCAAATCAAAAAAAGGGCTATTTACTTTTCGTCATTTAATGCTATCATTTGATGGAAATACTAACGCACCAATATGGATATTCCAGATATGGATATATGGATATTCCAGAAAATATTCCTGCGCAGAAAACTTTCACTCGCCTCCAATCTTCCGTCCACTACTATAATAGGATGAGAAACAACAGTGTTTTATATTAATCGGTGTTTCCTTATAACATTAAAATTTTTGTCTTCTGTAGAAGTCAAGTTCATAGTAACTACAATTTTTGTTTAAAGTTCGTATTAGAACTTATATGAAGACATATTAGCCGGATAAAAGCTAAGCCCTTGGCCTTGACCTACTACCAACTTAACGTAAATATTACGTAGTTCAATCACCTTAATGGAGAAAGCAGCGAACACATTGTTAGTTTTATTTTTCTTTCGGCCCTCGAGAAATAAAGAGGAACCATTCATTTATTTTCACTGATACGAATTCAAAACAAATCTTGGATTTGATGAAAGGAATTCGAAAGAGTAATCAATATTCTTTATTGGTTAATTCATTCGTGTCAAAGGCAACTCTCCATATCAGAGCGTGAATATATTTTATTTCTTGAAATGAACTCCTATTTGATTTCTTTTTGTCACGTATCATTGATCCAAATGTTGAAATAAAGCTGAAACATGGCCATTGGCCATCATTAGAATTCCTTCTGGCACCTATAAATGATGAAATTGAACCTTTGTTATTGAACTCGATTCTAGATTTTTCGCCTTCAAAGTATTTCTTCACTTCGTGGACTATTGGATATTTTGAGTCGAAAACGTCTATTTTATGCATTCACCTACATTCGATAAATTGTTGACAAGAAATTTTTGACAGTGTGAAGTTGAATCTGAAGATGAAGGAATGTCAACGCTACGTTGCTAGAAGTTTTCGAAATCGGCGAAGAATTTCTGAGCGGTGTGAGTGAACTAGATAATTAATGAAAATCAATTTTTATGAGAAATTGAAAGCACTTAGAGTCATAAGATCAATATAAACCATTAGACAGAATTTAAACATTTGTCATAGATAACTTCTTAAGATCAATTGTGGTTGATTCCAGAAGAATGGTTTCAACCATTGTTTGGTTCAACCATTCGCATGGGATGGTTGAACCCTCTCAATTGAAGTCTTTGTTGATGATATATTTTTAGACAAGTCCTAACACATCAAAACAATTTTTCATCAAAATGGTTAGTTCTGTTTTATGAAGTTATTTATTGAAAAAATATTGGTAATAAGATCTTCGAATATTCATTTATATTGATTCTGAATAAAAACATTTTATATTTACGTGGCCTACATAACGGTAGCCAACTAAATAACAAAGTAAATTTACTTTGTGTTCAATTAACGAATTATCAATTTCAATTTGGAAGATATTGCCAACTGTTAACTCAAAATAGTATGTTATACCGGGTGTGAACTGAGGTCCGTTCAATTCGATTGAGACAGATTTCCAACTGAACTTGGCTCCCCAATTTGAAGAGTAACATTTTTCATCGAATATTTTGCTTGATATCAGAATAAATTATTTCTCAATATTGTATCAGGATGGTTTCTTGAATATTGGATATTTTCTATCTTGGGCATATCCATCATCAATGATTCCATCTGCTGCTGTGAGTTGCCGAACAATAATGACGCTTATGAGATAATATTATTATTATGCTGTCAGTAATATCGATTCAAATGAGATTAATTGTTTCCAACTCATTCCCTAGATACAGGGTGTTTCATTCATATTGTACATAATTTTAAGGCCAAAGGCTGAAGTATAAGTATAAGTATATTTCAATGTTATTGGGTCAGAATGAAGCTGATTGGGAAATCAAGATAATTTCTGAATTCCATTAAAGTCATCTCAAGAATTTCTTGAATTATAAAAAGCACTGCCATGAAGTCAATACCTTTTGAGCGCTCGTTCATCCACCTTGTAGGTAGATTCGCATTTTCCAGTTTGAGAAACCAATTATTGAAGAAATTTTTGACAGCTGTCAAAAATATTACGGCAGCTCTGTGTCAATTCGGCCGAATCAGCTGATACAGAAATATAAGGATTTTTCATTCAATAATTCGTTGGAATTTAAAACGTTTCTGGTTATGCGATCTGGAGAAAATGTAGCTTGAATATATCATTCTCCATTAAAATACGAAATTTTGTCAATTTGTGATCAAATCCGTAGTTTTTAAATTATCAAGAAAAGTAAATTTCAAACGATCATATTTGCGGAACCCCTGGTCGAATTTTGCCCAATAACGAACTAAACTGCGGCATTCGAAATTCGAATCTACCCTGAATTTTTTAGGTTTTTCCGTTCGAAAGTTATCATGTTTACAGACGGACGGCCGGACGTACAGACTTGAATTTTCCGACGGATTCGTCATCAATGAGTCGAAACTTGTCGATTGAGACCATTTCATCTTTCTCAAATTGGCTGGAATTTTCTACGGTATCTTTGGTCTTGGTGATGTGATCTGAAAATAATTATGCACGTAGTTCGAATACATTATTCTTCATCTATGTGCCAATTTTCATTCTGATCCAATAAATAGTTTCGAAATTATCAGGAAAAATATATTTGAACGGCCATATTCACGGAACCCCTAGAAATCCACACCTGATTTAAAGTCCCTAGGCCTTTCCGTTCGAAAGTTATAATTTTCTATGGTTTTCATGGTTCTGGTCATGCGATCTGGACAAAATTTTGTATGTACATAAGTTGAAAACGTCATTGTCCATCTGAGAGCAAAATTTTGTCACGATCGAATCCTTAGTTTCGAAGTTATCAAGAAAATGAAATTTCAAATGACCATATTTACGGAACCTCTGATCGAATTTTGCCCAAAAAAAAGTCAACCGCGGCATTCAAGATTCGAACCTACCGTGAAAATTTTATGTTTGTAGGTCGTTCCGTTCGAGTGTTATCTTGTAAACGTCCGGCCAGTCGGTCGGACAGACACGAATTTTTTGACGGATTCGTCATCAGTGAGTCGAACCTTGTCGAATGAGACCATTTTCGTGTCAAAATTCTGAAAGTTTTTTTTCTGCCAAGTCACCGACCGGCAAGTTATGAACAATATTCATGAAAAGTAAAGATAACGAACTGAATATTTTGGGAATTCAATTATTTTTTCAAATAGAATAGGCTTATGCCTTGAAACAATCACAATAAAATAACGCGATAACAACTTGTTCAATAATTGTAGTTGTGAAATCACAATTTATTGATCAAAAAAACAAATTGATTTCTGCTCATCATCACCCGAGTCATCACCCCAGCCCTGCAAATCGGCTCCTTCATAATTGGTATTCTTTATTTGCAGATAAGAACTGGCAAGTTCAGCAGCTCCAAACCATAAGATTTTGTGGTTTTTGCGGCAAGAAAGTTTAAAAGTTCTAGTTCTCTATCTGCATGCATTTGTGTTCTTTTCTGACTGAGAATTCGTCTCACGCACTGAATCTCATCTTTGAACAATGAATTTATATTGATGATTTCACAAAAAACTGAAAAACCTTATGTATCTGCTCTAACTGATGGCATCTTTAGTGGATCGTTTCGCAAGATTAATTTGTCCCTCCGTTCAATTAAGTTGTTCGAAATTAACCACACATCATTTCACTTGGACAAAATTTATAATACCTTAATATCATAAAATTAAAACACTTAGCGAGCGGTAAAAGCAAACAAGTCCTCTGAAAGTCACCCTTCACCATGAACAAAACACTTACATCGTAGGAAAGGCCCTGATAACAAAACAGGATTAACGTTTTACACTAGCGCGTGTCTCTTCGGGGGTTTACTCAGTCTCAACACGGATGTCCACGGAGTTTTATAGGGAAGAGGGGCGAATTTCCTCGTACAAACAACACATAAACAAAGTATGAGTCGTATGAAAGCGCTAAGAGACGCCGCGGTCTCGCTCGCCTTGGCGGATTCGTGTCAAGGGCGTCTCGACGCCGATCTTGTGATCTGCAGCGGGCGTGCAACGCGGAATTCCATTGAGGATTAGCATATGGAGCTGGATTCCTTCTTGTGCATCTCGTTCGAGAACCACGTCGCTAGTTCCGTCAAGCAGATTCTGAGTGACATCTCGGATATTCGGCATTCCAGTTTTGGAAAAAAATATGGAAATTACTCTAGGAAAATTTTTCATTTGTTATTCGATATCCATGCTGTTCCATTGAAAATTTTTCTGGAATTTATTGGGTCAAAATATGGAAAAAAGTTTATACAAACATATGTCCGAAAATTCTTTGGGGTGTTAATTGAACATGCATATAATTTGGATGAATTGTTATATATTTCAGAGAATTTTCAATTACATAACAATGTAAACTTTTGGGACCTTTAAAAGCATTTCAGTTTTTCCTCTTGATATTAAGAGCCATATTGAGGTTTGGTTTTCAATTTTTTAATCGAAAGGGAGAGAAATAAAGATTAAAAGTACGACTTTAGTCCTGCCATATATAAAATACTTTTTCGTCGTGTGGGGTATAATTCGGATAATTTCCCTTCTTCTTTCATTATTAGGTATCATGGTGGATGAATAAAACGAATTAATTCAAAACTTCTACATTAAGCATATATTAACACAATAGTTCATAATATTCAGCGACGAATTGCTTACGTCTAAATGAGGGCAAGTTATTCTTTTAATGAATATAAAACCGTCTTCTCAGTCTCAATTAGACCATTTTCAAACCGTTACTATTTGTATGAAAACCAAGAAGGTGACTGATTTCTTTGGTCACTAAAAAAAGGGAGCGTTTCTCACGTAAATGGTTGAAATTCCCGGAATTTGCCTAAGAGACTCTTCTCTCTGACATCTCATCACATCTACCTCCTATGGCTGAGTGACGAAAACATGTCCCGAAGTTTAGAAATAGAAGCTAACAAATTGTTCACCCGTCACCCCAAAAAGGTCTATCAACTGGAAAACCTAATGTCAGCTATAGTTTCAGATCACCCTAGAACAATTATGCGATCTAATGAGTAAATACAATAATAAAACACGACGATTTCCATTGATGATAGCCATGTGGTGATCAATATGCCATCAATATACATATACCTTTATGATTTAACCTTGGATGGTTTTTGAGTGGCTTTTATAACCTGATTTTCAACCCCCAAAATGCTCTAACTGAATCGAGACCTGAATGCTGTTAATAACAACCTCATGAATAAATCTGTTCTTCCAGGAATTGAATCGTTTGTTCGATATTCGAACATTTCCATCGTTAAATTTTTTTCAACCATGTGTAGATAACAGATAGATGGTTTACTGCTTTCACATTGAAAAACCAGATTGTTGGAAAAAAAACTTTATTTCAACATGTCATTATCAATATGAAACGGTCGATGGACAGAACTTTCGCTAATCGCAAAGTCTATAAAAGTTTTACATAAGACAAGAAAATATTTCCCCCAGCTATATGGGAGTTGAAATTTACTCCGCAATAAAGCCGGATTATAAACGGCACCCCATCGTCATATTAAATCGCTAAAAAATCTCTGCAATCTCCGGCAAGGAAAATTAGCTCCTTATACGTTCCACCCACTGATGAAATATTCCGTATTCTTTGAAACGTAACTGGAAAAAATGTACCCTGAAATGACTTTTGCTTGATATCTAGATTGTATATGGCCATTCGGAGGAAATACTTCTTCTGTCTGCGAATTCCTTGATCCTCCCCTTGCACCTACTCCATTTGAAGTTTTCAGTGATGTTTTCGCTAATTTTTCAAAGGAATAAAATATTAAGGGTTGACTTATTGCTAACAAAAAATTGTATTATTCACTCGTTGGCTTTTCTTCGGTGTCTTATGTATGATTCCTACAATTTACTAACACTAAACTCGGGTTTAATCCTATACTATTTACAGCAGTACAGGTTATTTGGCGACATTTATTTCTCACACTGTATACTTAATAACCGGATTCTCATACTGAATCCATCATATAATGTAGTCTTCGCCTTATCAGTTATTTTTCTCTTAATTCGATTGGAACCGTCCTTTTTCGCCTTCAAGTCTAGCAAGTTGCTGCCTCTTTTTTGTTTCCCGAAAGAAACTCACTTCTTCGCGGAGAAAGGAACCCTAACTTGTCATTTTTGCCTTCCACCTTCTCGCTTGAATCCCCCCTGTTAATCCAACTTAACTTCATAGAGGCATCCTCTCGTTTTCGACTTGAATACGTCTAAGTCTCATATACAGCATGGGGTTCTTACAGGTGAATGAAATATGTACTCGGAATTCACCTCAACAACTCCAACGAAGTGGATACCTCGTATCTCATCCTCATCTTATGCGCCTATTGTGATGAAAATATAGCCAATACCCAGTCTCGAATTATCAGATAGGTTAACCTAATACGTGCCGTGATGCCCTCACAGTTGTTTTTCAATTACCAACGATTCTAGAATCATAGCGACTTTTTAGGCTACATTTCCCCTTTGTTTTCCCAGCGCCTAGCAATGGTTCATTTAATTACGCGTAAGACAATTGTTATATATATTAAATTTAATGGTAGGTTCAATTCAGAGAATATAGTAATAACTTCATGAGATGTAGAGATGAACTGTTTATTTCTTCTGTCGACACCACATATTGTACAATGTCAGTGAGGATGCTTTTATCATAAAGGTCATCGCACACTTGAATACTTCTATACATATAACATCTTCCCTTTTCAAAAATCAAAGTTCTTACTCACTAATCATAACTTTTTTTTTTTTTTTTTCAACATGACCCAATTAAATCAGATGAGAGTTTCACTCAAACTATGAGAACGAACAAAACTGAAGAATCATGAATTCCTCCTATTACTCTTAACCTAAGTGAATCAACATGATCCAGGAAAAAGAAGAAACAAAAAAATGAATTCTACTACAAAATTTGTGAGGAAAAGAGTAGGTTTGAGATTTAAAAAATTAATTATAATTGGGTTTGTTTAACCACTCTTCCATATCTTGTTACAATTCTGTTTTCATTTGGCCTTATCATCTCCTTTTGAGAGACTATGCTTTGCTTGAAAGTATTTGGATCTTCAATGTTTGGTTTAACATTACAATTACTGTGACTATCTTCATTTAATAATTTATTGATTAAAACTCTGTCAAATATGTCACCATTGGAGGATTTGATATTTTTATTTGGTTGGATCAAAGTAGGTTTCAAATGTACCCTATTTCTTATTAGGGTTGACCCATCTTCCTTTTCAATTCTATAAGTCCTATTACGTAATATTTCGACTACTCTTGCAAATTTCCATACTGATTTAGGATGTTCTTGGTATTTTACATTCTCGAAAAGTTTCAATTCACGTAAATTCCTTGATTTTTTATCGTAATAACATTTGGAATTTAATTGGTCTCTATCTAATTTCTCGTTCAAAATTTTTTCATTAACAATTTTAGGTTCAAGATTATTTTCACTGATAGTTAAATTATCACGTAAACGTCTTGACATCAAAATTTCAGAAGGACTTACATCATAAAATATGGGAGTATTCACTAAAATAAGTAAGGCCAAATCTAGATCGTCTCCATCTTCAATTGATTTTTTAATGGTTTTTTTAACAGTCTGTATTGTTCGTTCTGCCAAGCCATTTGATTGTTGATGATGGGGAGCAACTATAATGTGGTCAATACTCCAATCAGATACAAATTTCGCAAAAACTGAACCAGAAAACTGTGTACCACCATCTGATACAATTGTGAATGGAATTCCGTGAGTCCTGAATATACTTTTCAACTTGCTTACAACAACATCGGCAGTCATACATTTATTGAGACATTCTACTTCGAAAAACTTCGAATAATAATCCACCACGATGATATATTTTATTCCACTTATCTCAAAAATATCAATGCTCACTTTTGACCATGGTCGTCTAGGTATTGATTGTGAAATCAGGGGTTCCCTAATATTCGATTTATCATATTTCTGACATACGCGACATTTGTTTACCATCAATTCAATTTCTACGTTCATTTTTGGCCAGTAAACAATAGAGTTGGCTCTTTTTTGACATTTGGTTATTCCTAAGTGTCCAACATGGATTTTTTCAAGTACTAATTTTCTCATCACCTTCGGAATTATCACTTTTTGACCTTTGTAAATCAAGCCGTTTGCTTCAGTGATTTCGTTTCTAAACTTATAATAATTTTTAATTTGAGGATGAACACGATTACTAGAATTTGGCCATCCATTCCGAATATAATTTAAAATCAGGCTCAATTCTTCATCACTACTAGTCGCATCGATCAACTGTTTTTTTCTTTCCTCGGTCATATTAATTTTACTTTCAATTAAACAAATTTGTTCTTCTAGATTTAGATCATTTAAATACGGTTTATCAACATATGCTCTTGACAATGTATCAGCAATAACTAACTGCTTTCCGGGCTTATATACCAAATTAAAATCATATTTTTGCAGAGACAGAAGCATTCGTTGTAAACGAGCAGGACATGCATTCAAATGTTTCTTAAATATTGGCAATAACGGTTTATGATCCGTTTCTACAATGAATTTTTGTCCATAAACATACTGATGAAACTTTTCTATTCCAAAAACTATGCCTAAAAGCTCTTTTTCGATTTGAGCATATCTTTTTTGTGTTTCCGTTAAAGATCTCGATGCGAAAGCGCAAGGTTCAGTTTCTTGCATCAATACGGCTCCTAAACCATATTGACTAGAATCAACTGATACAGTTACTGGTAATTTCGGATTGAAATATTGAAGAGTTGTGCCTTTAATTATTTCGTCTTTCAATTTTTTAAAGGCTATGTCATGTTCCGGATTCCACTGAAATATTATATTATTTTTCAGTAATTGACGGATTGGGTGAGTTATCTCAGATAAATTTTCAATAAATCGACCAACATAAGTTACGAGTCCGAGAAGTCTTTGAACACCTTTTTTATCAGTGGGATTCTGCATGTCCCTTATAGCTTCAATTTTTTCAGGGTCCATTTCAATTCCACGACGGCTGAATATATGACCTACATATTTAATTTCAGTTACTCCAAATTTACATTTATCAAGGTTGAATTTAATTCCGTTCTTACGACCAGTTTCTAAAATGTTTTTTAATCTAAAATCATGTTCCGGTTTATTACGTCCAAAAACCAATATGTCGTCTATATACACTTCCGTCCCTTCACCATCAAAAATTTCTTTGAATCTTTTTTGGAAGACTTCTGGAGCTGACTTTAGTCCATATGGCATTCTTAAAAAACGATAACGACCAAATGGGGTGCCAAATGTGCATAATTTACTACTATTCTTATCTAGTGGTATATTCCAGAATCCACTAGTAGCGTCTAATACAGAAAAATAACAAGCCCCGTTTAATTTTGAAATTAACTCGTCAATCGTGGGTAACTTGAAGTATTCCCTCTTAATTGATTTATTCAAGTCTTGGGGATCTAAGCATATACGTAAATTACCATCTTTCTTCCTTACTATTACTACCGGATTTACCCACGTCGAAACTCCTTCTACAGGTTCTATAATGTTTTGATCTACTAATTGCTGTAAAGTTTCTTTATATTTAGCTTCAATTGAAAATGGGACTTTCCGTACAGGGTGTACACAAGGAACTGCATCATCTTTCGATACAATATGATAAGGCTTATTGACTTTACCTATTCCCCTAAAAATATCAGCATATTCATCAATTAGTTTCTTATATTCTACATTTTCAAAGTTATTATTTTCAACAGATTCAACCTTTTTAATTAAGTTCAAATTTATACAAGTGTCCAGACCAATGATTGCACGATATTGATTACCCTTAACTACTAAAAATTCTACATTATACAATTTATTTTTATAATTAATATTTATATAACATTTGCCAACGACAGGAATTTTATTACCCGTATAAGAAATGAGATGATTATCAGCCCTAACTAATTTCATTTTCCTTTGTTTGTTCTTCAAATCTAAAAAGTCTTTATAATTAATTATATTTACACAAGCCCCTGTATCAATTTTGAGTTGAATCTTTTTATTTTCTATCTGTCGACACCAGTGGCGGCTGGTGGACATTTATCGTGGGTCGGCAGATATATATATACATATATATAAACCGCGGAACCCTATCCGAACACACATATAAAAAAATATATACATATATAAGTATAATGGTGAAAAAAATGGCATGTTTTTCAAAAGAAGCCTATTCTCGTATGATAAATTTTCAATCGCATCAGTCAAAAATTTCACTTTGTCGGAGTTTCACAAGAAGCAACATATTCTCTAACCGGATTTATCGCCATTTTGCTCACGTAAAAATCACTTACCCTTTATGAGCCAAACAAACGGAAAAACTTAACGGTTTATCAATAACAAAAAATATTGCGACTCATTTAAGGGCGAGAAACCAACACAAATTTCGAAACTCGGCTCTCGAGCCCTAAACGATAGGGAGCAGAACGAGGTTTTCCGAACCATCCTCGTGAATCGAGATACAGCGGTACCGGGTCGGCAAATTGACGACTGCCGTACCCAGGATATATAGGGCCAACAATATGAGTTTAATTTTGGTCGCTCAACTTTTTTTTTCCTTCAAAAAATGTATGAAACTTGTCGGAAATTTATAAGTATTACATATATGTGCAGCATGCACGTCTATGAAAAATATTAAATACGACAAATATTCATTTTAAGCAACAATAATCTCTTGTAATTATTATGTCATTTGTTATGTGAAACAGAAAATATCGGATATTCGATAAAAATAAACCTTAATATTCATCATTTTCTGAATAAAATTCCAACAGGAATAATTCAACTTTGAACTAATTCGATTCATTATTATTAACGCTTCGTCGAAAGATATCTAGATAGGGTCGGCAATATGAGCAAAGATGTACCTCATCGAACGACGTTCTTCGTGTATTCGAGATGGGCCTATTTTGTCTACGGACCGAGTATACGATGCGGGATTGGACTTTGAAGAGCGTGATATTTTCAAGAAGTTGCACAGGTATCACGTACCTGATTTTTTTTAATTTTTATAAAATGGATTGGGACTATTGGGAGTCATGTATATAGCGGTAATTTGACAAAAGTGAAAATTTGCATTTTTGCTGATCGAGATTCTTAGGGTCGGCAGTGCCGACCCTGCCGTCCCTGACGAGCCGCCACTGGTCGACACCACATATTGTACAATGTCAGTGAGGATGCTTTTATCATAAAGGTCATCGCACACTTGAATACTTCTATACATATAACAACAATATTTAATTTGCGGATGTTTAGATGGTTACTTTTTTATCACTCCCTTATAATAGAAAATTTGTACCTGCGATATGTCTCATGAGATTTATAGTTTGAAGTTTTGAACGGAAACAATTTTGAGAGCTATAATTTGTGAGGTTCCACCGAAACATTGATCAGGTTGAGTCAGCTTTTCACGAAATCTCCCAGGAAGTCCCCCGAGGTCATGCATTATTGATTAACTGTGATTGAACATAAAATTAGAGGTCAAGTTTGAAGAACAGTCGTGAACTATCGTAGAGTTAATTGATCAACGACTTCGTCTGGTGCTTTCGAAACCTTCGAGTACACTGTTCATAAACGGGGCTAATTAGTTGTCTGTTTCATTTCCGACAATTTCAAGTCTTGATACATCGTGGGACGATCTTGCTCCGATTTTTAAGGTCAATTTGCCTTTTGTGCAAAAGAGTACTCCCACACATGAGGGCAAATTCTTAATTGGAAACTTCATATCATATGATTGTTATTTATGTGTGTCATGAACAGGTAATGAATAACTGATAAAAAGGTTTATCCAAATATGACGCCTAGATGTAAGCAGTGTTTACTGTTTTGTCTTTTCAATCGATATTTTGTTCTGAAAATACTACAATATGGACATACATTTACAAACTTTAGGTCTTTTTAAATTATTATGAAAATGGCGTTCGGTTTTCATACTATCGCCTCAGATAATGGGTTATTACTCGCTCCGAAAGCGGTACCTTGCACATGCCAGGTGCAAAACACTTTGCGCATGGATATGTCATCCTTGCGCAAGCATCCCTCGTTCACTCTGCCTTTTTTGAGCGCTCGTACTACTGTACGAGGGCTATATCATTTCGTCACGATGTCTGTCTTTTTCGAATTTTGAGCCAAAAATGGTCTCAATCAACAAGGTTCGACTCACTGATGACGAATCCGACAAAAAATTCGAGTCTGTCCGTCCGTCAGTCCGTCCGACTCATGGATGCTTCAAAGAATTGTTGTCTCCAAAATAAAATGTCGGATTCTGCGGCAATTTTGCTGAGTAGAAACGATTGATCTCAAATATAAGCCACGAATGATTTCAGTGTAATAAAACGAGAAGATACCGAGTTTCTTCGCAGTTTCAGGAAAACTTTATACCATCCTGAAGAAGTACAGTGCTCTACGCGCTCCCAATCTGAAGACATGCAGGTTTTTTCTTGAACTACAGAAAACAAACACCATCTATGCAGCAGATACACGCCAAATCTTCTGTATGTATCAACAAAATTGGCAACATGTCTGAGGAATTTGCGAAGTTTTTGGTTTCAGAGGATCCAGAATCTGAAAATGAAAATGGAAAGACATTGAAATAATAATCCTTTGAGTAATATTCTCAGCTTTATGTGATCAAAAATATTGCTTGTTAGATATAGCAGCAAGAATTATTTTGTCTACTTCGAGGGGTTAAAATTCCTTCATATATAATTTTAACACACTTTTTGAACTTCATTATTCAGTGATTGTGATTGTCTTCAATTAGTTTTTCAATTCGATCCCTCGATTCTTAGCCTCCCAATTTCATGGATCGGATTATTGAACTAGAGAATCAATGCCTGATTTTTGCACCAGATTTCATGGAGTTAAATCATATTCAGATTTTACATTAGCCAAAACGTAAACTACCTATACAAATTTCAGGAAGGGGTGGTTTTGAAAAAAAATTTCCCCGAATGATTTTGAAGGTTGAACAAGCCGATATTCAAACATTCTGAAAAACCCCCATGTGAATTGTCATTCAGCATCAGCTACGCAAACGATCAAACTAATTCAACCTCAAAGTAGAGGACTCTCACTGAAAGACACTTAACTTTCCCGAATACCCAAAGGAACTTAATAGGTATTAGAAAGCATACATTCCGGACCAAGAATTTGCATAAAAGCAATCGAGCGGAAGGAAAGGTTTCCCGAAATTGAAAATGAGGGAACCCTCAGCTATATGTTTATTCTGCCCTCTGTAACATCACAAGGGTCACCTGAAATGATATATTATCATAGTGGATTCGGATTGTGAGGGGCGTCCGACAAGTACCGAATGTTCCACTCAGCTGAATGAATTGCTGGATTTTACTGTTAGAATAAATTCTGAAGGATTGTGAGAATTGAACTCAGGGGAGTATATCACTTTGTTAACTCCCGACAAAAACAGAGGAGTGTTATGCGTTTAACGTGTGTGTATGTATATATTTTTTACCTCAGTACGAATTCTGCATGTAGAAATAAGCTGTTGAAAGAAGAGCATCTTGTTCACCGTAGAGTAAACACAAATGCCAACGGAGGCTGTCTTACATCGAAGATAAAACACAATATTGTCGTTTAGGTACCTTCCAATACTTGATAAATTGCCTAAATATTGCCGTGTTTGCTGAATTTTCAAGTTTCTTTTGATGATTTCAAACTGATGGACAGGCAAACATTTATATGAAGAAAAATTTGTATTCATTCCTTTCAAGACAGTGGGTACATAATTTTGGTATATTATTCTCATTAATAAACCTTTGGAATTCTAACCCCTCTCAGAATGTTTACTGTTTACGTTTCGGATAGTTGAGAATCTAGGGAGTGAATTTGAAAAATTAAATCGAACATTTTAGTATAAAAGTATCTTAATTGGACCCAAAAGACCTGATTGAATAAAATTAACTTCTTGTTAACCGCCAGGCAATAAAAAAAAATTATCTCTGAAAAGTTTTCCAGTCTCCAATCTCTGTTGGGTCACTTAAACAAAGAACCTTCAGAAGTAGTGAATATAAAGAAAAGGCTACATGATTCTTGTCGAAAGTGCTTTGCATCGTTATCTCTTTTTTTTTCAAGATTTAATATTTTTGTTTGGCTGTGCATCATAACTATGGAATTTTCCAAAATCGAGATATAATCGGAATCAGTTCGCACCTGAAAATTTCATTGCTTTTATTCGCTTACCTTTTCTCAGTTCCAGCAAATAATGTTCTTTCTATCAGGACTTGAACTTCTAGATTCAATAGGATTATTTGAATGGCAAGGTCACGTTGATAAATGAAAAAACGATTAGTATTTATGTATTATATTTTCAAGCGAATGTGAACCAGTTTCCTCTCACAGAGAAACATTGAAACAAGATACGCGTTATTTAGATCTCGTGGTTTAAGAAACATTCACTTGAATTTAAAAAAATTATTCTTCGACACTGTTTGAAGCCCTAGCGCTTGCTGCGAATCGAGTTCATTGTGCGGCCATTGAATGATGGATGCTCTTGCTTCACTATATATTAGGTCCATTACATAATTCATCTTGAAATTTTCATGAATTCTTTGAAATGGAAAAGAAATACAGGTGGATATTCTTCTTGGATGATATTTAACTTCAGTAATTTTATATTAAATCCCATCCCATGTTGAAAAGGTTAATGAGCCTTCATTCAAATAAATTAAAAATAAATTTCCCAGGAATGGCAACACACATGAATTTTCGAGGGAGCATCTCGTGGCTTCACTGAATTGAGTTCAAAGAAGAAGAATTAAGGCGCTAGGTGGTTTCGAAAATCCACTGAACCCCTGAGATAATTTATCAAACCACCAAAATAATCTATTTTAGGAAATTGTATCGGAAGGATTAGTTTCAAATAAGAATACTATATTGTTGATAACAAAAAAAGAAAATCGCCAGATAAAATAAGCAGTGCATTGAAAGCTTTAAAATGATATCCAGCATAGTTAATTGAAGAATAACGACACAAAGATTCATGTGAAATTTCGCCAGTATCGTATCACTCAAAGAATTTTAAAAAAATCTCCGAAACTATTTTTCGGTAAATCCTGCTGAAATTGTGTGTCTCCATATAGTTTATACAGAATTTCAACTTTACAGCTGTTCCTTCTGACTTGGTGTTCGGAAATTCGATAATAATTCTATGATTTACTTTCTTGAAGTTTATAAAAATAAAATGACATTATTTGTCACACGGACAGCCGAGTTTCCAGAATTCATGAAATTTGTCAAAATATCGTTAATTGAGAGGAGGAAACTGGGTGAATTCGATTATATACTCGCTTTTCGATCCTTTAAAAGCGAAGTACTTGGATGGGTGACCGCTCTGGTAAAGAATTTAAGGAAATGTCCAAAAGCTCTCGAATTCGCGTCAGTGCTTTTCAAATTGTACTTCTTAAAAATGTCCAAAATGAGAACTATGAGAAATATAATAATCTTTGCCACTTCCTAGCGAAAATAATCCTGCTTGAAAAAGTCACTGATTGAAAAAAAAATGGTATTAGTCATTCACTCACTCACAAATTAATTACACATCGTATTTTTTGTCTTGAATTTGCATACAGTTTATTCTGTTTGATAATAAACTTTTCTCAGTTTTGTTTTTCAAGTAGAGGAGATGAGTTATACAGAGTGTCTACTTTTGAAAAGGCCAAACTTCGAGAGGAGATCATATATTATGTGATTTGCAACAAAAAATGTCATATAACATATGACCGTTATGTTGAC
This sequence comes from Aphidecta obliterata, assembly GCA_963966015.1. Lineage (NCBI taxonomy): Eukaryota > Metazoa > Arthropoda > Insecta > Coleoptera > Coccinellidae > Aphidecta > Aphidecta obliterata. Next base: position 13,203,534 of record OZ014432.1, read on the forward strand.
TGTTTTTCTTCAATTTAACATTTATTGATTTCACGAAATAATTCAAGTTTTTTCATTAAATCAGTTAAACTTCTGTTATCCTTGTAGCCATTAAATTTGACAACCTACCAGGAAACAGCATTAAATTTGCTACAAGATAAAAATGTCAGTGTGCCAAAAAATTTTTATTGCGGGCATGGTGAGGGGATGAATATCACGATTTTGAAGTGAACAAAATCAGTCATATTTTTCCAATGGTTTTATCGATGAAAAATCATTAATCATGGACATGTTTTCTTTTCAGGAAAAAAATACTCCATTGATTGTGCTTTCGAATGACATATCAACTTTTGTGCTTGCTGCTTGTCTTCTGCCCTAATATCATGGCTAGCAAGCTAAAAACGAAAAAGTCGAAATATTCCGAACCTAAATCTCTCTCTTATTGAAGTTCACGTCATTTTTCATCTGAGTGCAAAATTTCATTTCGATCGAATCTGTAGTTTCGAAAATTAGACAAAACTTCGAACGGCCATATTTACGGAACCCCTGGTCGAATTTCTCCCAATAACGAACTTAACCGCGGCATTCGAGATTCGAACCTACCCAGAAAATTTCGTGTATAGGGACGGCCGGACGGACGGACAGACTCAAATTTTTCGACGGATTGGTCATCAGTGAGTCCAACCTTGTCACCGAAAACAATTTTCGGCTCAAAATTCTAAAAATACAGATATCGTGACGAAATGATATAACCCTCATGTACCTAAGTAAAAAGAAAATAAGATCGAACTACCGTCGGGATTTGAGAAAAATGAATTGTCCCGAAGATTTGCAGCTGGAACAGATGATTTTTATACGCCCAAGAGTTGGACCTTTGTAAATAATTTGCATAAGTCCACCTCTCTTTTCGTGTTCCTTATTTCATTCACTTACTTCAAATGTGTAAATCCCTTTTCAGCGGCCATTTTTTAGTCCGCTATTTTCTTTATATCCATTTCGAGCGTTTTATTCCACGATTTTTTTGAAACTGATCAGGTTGAATTATCGTGTAACATCGACATTCATTCCATCAGTTTGCCTTCATTCAATTTATGATCAGACTGACGGACTGAACTAATGTCAGACTGATCGTGTACCACAAGTCTAAAGCTCTTGATAAACAGATAGAATAACAGAGTTGTCCCAATAAGATTCAATTCGGCTTCTTTGGAAACCTGAAAAAGATAAAAAATTCGAAAAAAGTCATTTGAACAGTTAATCAGAAGTCAAACAATATAAAATTTTATAATTTCCCTAGTAGAATTCTGATACATAATGGCCCAAAAAAATGAAATTTGGAAAATATTTATGAGCATAAATTATAAGAAGTCAACCACCGAAACCCTGATAGCAGTGACCACAACTTTTGAATTATGGCTTTTATGTGCTTGAGCATCTATTATTCATGAAGAATTAATGTCCATTGTTGAACAAAATTGTCTCTTTTTCTTCAGCATTTTAGAGTTTTTTGGAAAATATACTGCGTAAACTCAGGTGAAAAATTCAATATACTTCGAAATGTATTTGAAGATCTTAAAATCAAGAATAGAAGGCAATTGTTGGTGTGCAAGATCAAAATGAAAATTGCTTCTCGGTGGATTGTAATGTTGTTTCTCAGGAAATGAAGTCGAGTAAGTATTCCGCAAATATGCTGAACGGGGATAAATCGAGAACCTAACATGGAGATGAATTTTGCGTCAAATTTGCTTCACTCTCCACAAGAGTTAACAACCTCAAATTTATTTCCTCCAGAAAATTCAATTCAAATTTAAAAACTCTTCCAGATAGATGAGAAAATAAAACAGAAAAATGAGTTAAAGAAGCTACTCATTCTGCATACTTTTTCAATATCGAAGAAATATTACCCCGGACGGAATACCCTTGCATTTAAATTAAGGATTTGTCAGAAGAATTGTACGTCTGGATTATACTGAATAACAAATAAGTCCAACCTGGCTGGTACTACAAATGCGATGTCTTAATACACGGGCACTAGCGACATCTACTTATGACGGCAATAAATCCAAGCTGGGCTTCAGAGAGTGCTGAGGTGTCTGATAACAAATCCACAGCCAGAAGGGGATGGAATCCTTGTATAATTCAGAGGGGTCGTGACACCAGACTCTGGCCATGCACAGACGTTCGAGTGGCGAGTTTCCACAAAATTGTATTTCTGATATCTAGTCGAAGCATCAAATTATCTTATGTGGTTACTCTATTTCCTCCATTGCGGAAGATTACTTCTGGAGGGATGATACTGACATGAAATGAGAGTTGAAATAAATGGGTATAAATTCACTGGTTGTGGAGGTTTCGATTGGGGGTTCTCCTTCATTTCGTTATCAGAATATTTGGTTGTAGATATGGAAAATGAAACGTACGGTTTTCGGGGTATCCACTATACGAACGAGAACTGGAGAATATCATTGTCGTGTTGTTGAAGCTTGCAGCTGTTTTTATCGTGAAATGGAAAATAACTTCATTTATTCTTTACCTCCTAAATTAAACCCGAGTTGATTAATTTAGATTTGAAATTTGGAAAATAGTACCTAATACATTACCTGTTCACTATAGCATATGGTGTTATGTGTCGAATTTAATATTTTGTTGTTTGCTTTATGGGTGAACTCTGCATGTTTGGGTTCCAATCAATGTATATATAAATAACTAAATTGGTATTTTCCAATAACTGATATGAAGCCTGAACGATATATTAATGACACCAATAGAAAGAAAGGTCTATTTATATCGTTTTGTAAATCCAACTGACAAACTTTTTACGTATATTAGTCCGATGTATACCTTCGTGATTTCTGGTGGTGTAAACCACCAGGTTCGACTATTTCTTCTTGGTGATGTTCAAATGACCGGTAACTATAGGACCCTAATTTTCAGGCTGGGGGTGCTGATGTGCGCATTTTGTGTTACAATTTTCAATGTGGGTTCAGTTCCCGAATGCCGCAGTTCAGTTCGTTAATGGGCAGAATTCCACCAGGGGTTTGTTATTGGAAAAAATTCGAACAGGGGTTCCGTAACTATGGTCGTTTGAAATTTAGTTTTCTTGATAATTTCAAAACTACGGATTCGATCGTGACGAAATTCTGTATTTTAATGGAGTATGATATATTCAACCTACATTTTTTTCAGATCGCATAACCATAACCATTTTAAATTCCAACGAATTATGGAATAAAAAATCCCTATATTTCTGGAATAGCTGATTCGGCATAATTGACAAAGAGCTGCTGTCATTTTTTTGACAGTTGTCAAAAATTTCTTCAATTGAGTTTCTAGAACTGAAAAATCCTTCAACCTACAAGGTGGATGAACGAGCGCTCAAAAACTTCTGACTCCACGACAGTGATTCTCAATTTTTCTTCTGAAATCTTTGTTCTTCGTCCCAGAAGTGGTGGGTTATACTTGATTTTTCCCTTTCTCGTAGTCTCGTCAATTTCTGGTGAGAACTGATCCCGCGGTGTTGAAATATTTGAATTCTATCTTCATTCCTTATGCGTTGAAATTTTTTTTTGAATAATTGAATTTCAGATTTTTTCAAATGACGTTTTAGAGGTTCTAAATATCATTGAACTAAAAATTGCTCACTCTAAATGCTGAGATTATTGATTAATTAGTCATTTTAAAAATTCTTTTAACGTCATTGACCTCTCGCAATATGCTTGGTCGAAGTTGGTTCAGAGTGTGCTTTGAGAGTGTAGACTAAATTTTTGGACTTTCTTATATTTCATTATAATAGATTACCTCCCGTAATGATAAATCAAAATCAAAATTGAAATGAATTAATTATCTGATAGCTGAATTTTTGAAGATAAACTTGTTCATCTTTATTCAACTAATGTTGCTATTGTTATAATGAAACACGTGTAGAAAATTTATTGATAATAAAAGAAAGTTTACTATACAGGCATGTTCCATAAATAACAACTCTAAAAAAAAGAAGCACAAATACATTTTTCAGAATGATTAATCTCGTCGAATGTCTTTGCAATCTCAAAAAAAGGAGGATCTCATGGCAGACATAAAATTGCAGGATGAATGGGGCGAGATAATTTTTTTTATTCAATTGCTATTATTTTTCTCAAGATATCTCAAGAATATTATCTGATTAGGCCACTACTACACAAAGGAGTTCAGTGAGTCTAAAGCAAGGAATTCTTTATTCTCACAATGCGAGAATTATCTTAAATCAGATTTCCGGAAAATTCGCATTGTATAAGATTCAAGTTAACAGTCCATCCAGTGTGCGACTCTCAACTTATATATTTTTCACTTTTAGCTTCTTATCTCTCGTTCCTCTTCTTCCCTCGTGATAACTTAAATCCGCTAGATTGAATGGAAAAAACGCCTTTATGAGTAGGATGACCAGCAATTAGGATTGGAACTGTGTATACAGGGTGTTTCGTTGGTTAACGGAAAAACTTGAACAGTGAATAGAGGACACCGAGGTGGCTCTAAATATACCCCATTTATTGGGTCTGACTGCCTTGGTTACCGAGATATAGGGTGATTTATGAATTTTGCTCATTTCTTTCCGAGGTCATAACAAGCGAACCGCCCAGTAGATTTTCTTAATATTTGGCACACATCTTAATTATTTGAAGCTTAAATGAATCACTTAATGATCACAAAGAAAATGCAGGTCCGGATTAACAAAAAATTATGAAACGGTTTTATCCTTGAAACAACACCCTGTATATCGAAATTTTGAAAATCCGTTTTCAGATTCGAAAAGAGCACAAAAAACTAAACGGAAATGAGTGATTCAAATTTCCGCGCAGACAATTTTGCTGCACCAATTTTCCACTCGAATGTGAAGTTTTCGAGAAATTGGATATCAAAAAGTGGTTATAAGTCACTTTGGATAATAACGTTCCTTTTTTCTATGTTATTTTAAAATTACTAACTATTATTGATTACATAAGCTTTCCTTTTTTATAACTTCAGACCAACCCATTGTGTTATCACCATTTAGATACATCTACTTGAAATTAAAAGAAGAAAAATTGGTGAATTCGGTGTACATAATTCAAAATTGATTGCTTGAGTATTTCATTGAAATAATTGAAAATAATTAGATCGATTTAATACAAGTTTAATGTACATCATTATAAAAGAAGCCATTAAAAAGAACAAAAAGATACAAAATAAAAAGTAAACAAACTAAATGCTCAAAATGTCCTCCATTTTGGTCAACACATTTTTGTGCTCGTTTTTTTTTATTATTACCCTGCTAGCTTCTTCTATTCTCGAAATTAGCTGATCCCGAGTATGTATCTCAGCAGAATATACCACAGATTTTAGATAACCCCAGACATAATAATCTATGGGATTCAAATCAGGTGATCTGGAAGGCCAGTTGTGAGACCAATCCATGAATTACCAAAATTATCACTCAAAAAGTTTCTAACAATGACCTTTAATGAGGCGACGCCCCATCGTGGTGAAAATACATGCCAGCAATATTTACGTTTTCGTCATGAAGTAAAACTGGTAGCATATTTTCCAAAAAATCCAAGTACACTTCACCAGTTAATCATGCCGGTAAAATATAGGGTCCATGGTTATGTATTTGTACAACAGTTAAATAGAAACTCGATTATTTCAGTATAAATCTTAAGAACATACTATTTTACTTGTGTCTAAGTAGTACCAATTTTGGATTATGTACATATACAGGGCGATATTTTTTCTCTATAAATAACAAGGACCTACATAGTGAATACTCAAAGGGTTAGTCTAAATCTATAAAAAGTTAACCTGATGTCTTTAATAATTAGTACGTGATTTCAAAATAACATAGAACTCGATAGTTATTATCCAAAGTGACTCATAACCACTTTTTGATATCCAATTTCTCGAAAACTTCAAATTCAAGTTGAAAGTTGGTGCAGCAAAATTGTCTGCGCAGAAATTTAAATCACGCATTTTTGTTCAGTTTTTTGTGCTCTTTTCGAATCTGAAAACGGATTTTCAAAATTTCGATATACAAGGTGTTGTTTCAATGATAAAACCGTTTCATAATTGTTGGTTGATCCGGACCTGGATTTTCGGTGTGATCATTAAGTGATTCATTTAAGCTTCAAATAAGGAAGATATGTGCCAAATATTAAGAAAATCTACTTGGCGGTTCGCTTGTTATGACCTCGGAAAGAAATGAGCAAAATTCATAAATCACCCTGTATCTCGGTAACCAAGGCAGTCAGACCCAATAAATGGGTGTCCCCTATTCACTGTTCAAATTTTTCCGTTTACCAACGAAACACCCTGTATACCCCCTCGGTGACATAAGGGTAATTCACGTCACGGTAAAACTTGGGACACCCGACATAGGGTTCAAAAGAGATATTTCATGAAAAATGAATTCAAAAAGTGAATGTGAATGTACGCGACACCCCACTGGAAGATCTAAATGCTTCCAAAGAAAAAAAAAAGGAAGGAAATTTTTTTTCCGTGAAAATTTTATACGGCACATACTTTCAGAAGATCTTTCGCCACCATTTAGTTGATAAAATTGAATTGGTCTAATTCTTGTGACGCTGAGGATGTTTTCTTGTTTTCTTTAATTTCGTATTCAGATGGAAGAAATATAAATTATTGAAGTAAACAGCAAATCCAGCTCCTTCAAGAGCTGAATATTTATGTAAAATATTGTGATATTGTTGTATGCACAATGGGAGAAACTATCGAATGATTCCAAATGAACACAAAAATCAAATTGTTCGAAAAACATTGGCTATTTTTTCAAACTCTTGAATATTTTTTTGATGGAAGATGCAGTACCCTAGATTATTACATAAACAAACATCCCTACCTTCGAGTGGTCAATACATGTGAGCAGTTAATATTGCCATAAAAAGTTATAACAGTATTCGACTCGACTAAAGTATCAGATCATATTGATAGAAATCCTTTCATTTCTGATAACGTGAAAGAAAAATTCAATTGTGACCGATAATGAAAGCAATTGTCCAAATTGAGCAATTCAGAGATTCGAATGGATTCAGAACACGCTCAACGCCAGATATAGAGCGCGCTATAGAACAAAAATGAATAATTCTCCTATTCGAAATTCCCAAATTGAAATATTTCTAGAATGAAGAGTGCTCGAATTCGGGAAACATTGTTGGGCCTGTTTGACCAGCAGAATGAATGCCCTCCATTAAATCTGTTTTCATTTCCGATTGATTCTTTTTGGTGCGGCCATACCAGCCCACCGTTGAATTCCGTTGGCCATAAACTACGAATTCCTGATTGGAATAGTTGGGATAATCCAGCTGCGATCAGTTTGGTCATCCCATTTTTCGACATCAACAACAAGTATTAATTTTCGCGGTTTGCGAACATTTATGGATCTGTCAAACCCGAATAATAATTTTGTTCTGGACAAGAATTGGACCGATCGTTGATTGTTTGTTCTGTTGCAGTTTCAGGGATGGTCAGAAAGGTTCCAGATGCGGTATGACTGAACTGGTCTTTGATAATGAGGCTGAATAATGAGCCGAGATAATGTGATGGAGGTAAGTACTGTTCATTTCAATGCATCCTATCAAAATTGAAAATTCGCACTGAAAATATTTCACTCATTGTGTCGTATGTTCTATTGATGCTATTGATGATGGTCCGTTTTATGGACATTTTTTTGGGCCGTTTCCATGGTTTCTATGAAATTCTGCGTTCGAAAGTGTTGGTCTGGGTCCTCGGACCGTTTTCAGACAAGGGTTGGGTTTTTCCATCTTATTTGAGCGCTCGTAATACTTACACGAGGGCTATATCATTTCGTCACGATGTCTGTTTTTTTCGAATTTTGAGCCGAAAATGATCTCAAAGGACTATGTTCGACTCACTCATGACGAATCCGGCGAAAAATTCGAGTCTGTCCGTCCGGCCGTCCCTCCGTATACACGATAACTTTCGAACGGAATGTCCTAGAAACTTAAAATTTTCAGGGTAGGTTCGAATCTCGAATGCCGCGGCAAAATTCGCCGAGGGGTTCCGTACATATGGCCGCTCGAAATTTTGTTTTCCTGATAACTTCAAAACTACAGATTCGATCGAGGTGAAATTTTGCACTCAGATGGAGAATTACGTGTTAAAGCTACATGCAATTTTGTCCAGCTCACATGACCAGAACCATAGAAACCATAGAAAATTATAACTTTGTAATGATTAGGCCTAGGGACTTGAAATTTTTAGGATAGGTGTGGATCTCGAATGTGGTGGTCGCGTTTATGAATGAGCAAAATTAGACAAGGGGTTCCCTAAATATGGTCGTTTGAAATTAAGTTTTCTTGATAATTTTAAAACTACGGATTCGATCGTGACGAAATTTTGTATTTTGATGGAGAATGATATATTCAAGCTACATTTTTCCCATATCGCATGACTAGAACCATAGAAACCATAGAAAATTATAACTTTCGAACGGACAGGCCTAGGAACTTGAAAATTTCAGGATAGGTTCGGATCGCGAATTTCGTGGTCACGTTCATCAATGAGCAAAATTAGACTAGGGGTTCCGTTAATATAGCCGTTCAAACAGTTTTTTTTCCTGTTAATTTCGAAACTACTTATTGGACTGGAATGAAATTTCGCACATAGATGAAGAATAATGTATTCAAACTACGTGAGAAATTGTGTCCAGATCGCATTTTCAAGACCATAGATACCATAGACAATGCTAGCGAATTATCGGAAAAAAAAATCGTCACCTATAGCACTGACTTGAAGTCTGGATTTTTCCCTTAGTTCGAAATTTTCTTCGACAGCTGTCGAAATCTTTCTAATTGGTTTCTAGAACTGGAGAATGCGAATCTACCTACAAGGTGGATAAACGAGCGCTCAAAAGCTCCTGACTTCACGGCAGTGCTTTTCGTAAATTTTTTTAATTGAAATGATTAAATATGTCAAATTTCATTGCTGTGGTCCTTCGATGATCTCCCAATAACTGGCAACCACATGTCTTTTATTTTCAGGAAAGCAATATTGAAAGAATCGATTCTCTTAATTTTCTCCTCTTCCTACTTGAATTCTATACCTTCAACTCAAGAACTGTTTAGGATTGATGATTTCTTTCCACTGATCTTCTCATGACCGACATCCACACTATTTCCAGATATGTCTGCTATAGCGATGTAAGCTGCCTTTATCAGTTTATTCTTGGTCCAGTGCTCCTCCTTGGATGTTATGAAGGCCCTTTTTATCGTACTCTATGGTCTTTTTCCCAGGAGTGCTAATACATCCTTGATTTTATACTTTCTCTCATCCTTGTTAATTTCAAGTGTTCTTTGGCTCAGAGTTCGATATTGCGTTTGATCTTTTTTATGTATTATCTACCTGACATATTATAGAGTTCACACAATTATTTGTATCCCATTTCTGTTTTTTTTTGGTTCAATTTTAGTATTCTCAATCCCTTGTGAGTGTAGCGGAAAAACATAGGAGAGATCAAACAACCTCAAAATCGAAATCAAAGAACACCCAAAGTTCACAAGCCTAGGTGGAAGGAAAAAGTCAAGAATGGCTGAGCAATTCTGGGATGAAGACGAGAGAGTGCGATGGGAAGGAGCCTTCATGTATTTCTGAAACTTGAAGATTAATCAATACACTATCATGTATCCCAACGATTTGAATTGAAAAAAAATTACGAAAAGCACTGCCGTGAAGGCAGGAGCTTTTGAGCGCTCGTACATGCACCTTGTAGGTAGATTCGCATTTTCCAGTTTTAGAAACCAATTGAAGGAATTTTTGATAGCTGTCAAAAAAATTGTGAAACTTAGGCGAAACTCCAGACTTCATGTCAGTGCTTCAGCTGATCAATTTTGCTTCGATAATTCGCTAGAATTTTCTACGGTATCTATGGTCTTGGTGATGCGGTCTGGACAAAATTTTGCACGTAGTTTGAATACATTATTCCTCAGCTAGGTGCATAATTTCATTTCAATCCGATCAATAGTTCCGAAACTATCTGGAAAAAAATATTTTGAACGGCCATATTTACGGAACCCCTAGTCTCATTTTGCTCATTGATGAACGTGACCGCGATATTCGCGATCCAAACCCACCCTGAAAATTTCAAGTTCCTAGGCCTGTCCGTTCGAAAGTTACAATTTTCTATGGTTTCTATGGTTCTGGTCATGTGATCTGGACAAAATATTGCTTCAATATATCATTCTCGATTAAAATACAAAATTTCATCTCGATCGAATCCGTAGTTTCGAATTTATCGAGAAAACAAAATTTCAAACGACCGTATTTACGGAACCCCTTGTATAATGTTGCTCATAGATGAACGTGATCACGACATTCGAGATCCTGAAAATTTCAAGTCCCTAGGCGTTTTCGTTCAAAAGTTACAATTTTCTATGGTTCTGGTCATGCGATCTGGACAAAATTTTGCATGTAGCTTGAACACCTCATTTTCCATTAGAGTGAAAAATTTCATCTCGATCGAATCTGTAGTTTCGAAGTAATCAGGAAAACAAAATTTCGAGCGGCCATATATACGGAAGCCCTCGACGAATTTCGCCCAATAACGAACTTAACCGCGGCATTCGAGATTAGAACCTACCCTGAAAATTTCAAGTTTCTAGGACATTTTGTTCGAGAGTTATCGTGTATACGGACGGCCGGACGGACGGCCAGCCGGCCGGCCGGACGGACAGACTCAAATTTTCCGACGGATTCGTCATCAGTGAGTCGAACATAGTCGTTTGAGACCATTTTCGGCTCAAAATTCGAAAAATACAGACATCGTGACGAAATGATATAGCCCTCGTGTAAGGAGTACGAGCGCTCAAAAACTGTTGCCTACTTATGAAAAAAATGTATGTCTCATGTGGATTGAGCATGATAGTTTTCAAACATAGGCAATCCACTTGAGTTGTAAGTATATTTAGAGTTCCGTAACTCAGGAACTATTAGGAGTGAAGTTTTAGGTAGAAGAAGACCAACACGTACAATCATGAATTACATGTAGAAGTTTTCTCTCAACGTTTTTGTTTAATTCAATACTCCCATTTTTGATCTACAAACATTAAGGATCGTTTTTTAAGCTAGGATCATTGATTCCAGATAGTAACTGACCTATGTATCAAATTTCATACTATAAGCTCTTATGAAATTCAAGAAGAATTGTGCACAACGGACAAAGGACGCCAATTTGCTATAATCTTAGAGTTTTCTCGAACGTTCCCAAAAATTCATTTCAGAAAAAAGATACTGTACTTATTAAGTGAAAAAATTCATGTCCCGCAGAAGATCTGTTAGACTAAGGGAGTATTAGAAACACCAGTTGGCAAACTAACTGGGATAATGAATCTACTGAACATAGACCATTCTTTCTAGTCATCAGTTCGGAATTATTGATAACTGACGCACTATCAAGACAAAAAATAATACATAAAGTGATTTCATGATCCTTTGTATCCCTTTTTTAGGTTAGGTTTTTTTGGAATTATCTGTCTTTTTCTCGAACGATTCCAAAGGTAACTTATTGGAAATAATAAACTAAAATTCATTTGGTTCAGTTGGAAAAACCTGAAGTAAACCTTGGTGCAAACCATGTCACCGAACCCTTCCCCTCAAACATTTTTGAGTTCTTGATGAGGGGGGGGGATAGTTCTGTGAATTTATATTCAGAGATTTAGTCTGGACAAAGGTGAAGAACTAGAGGACAAGTACAAATTAGTAATAATAATAAGGTGAAAATTAAAAATCATAACTTTATTACATGGAATATAATAGTATTTTTTTAGCGCTCGTTCTATTCACACTGATGTCTGTATTTGTAGAATTTTGAGCCAAAAATGGTCTCAATCGACTCACTGATGACGAATCCGTCAAAAAATTCAAGTCTGTCCGGCCTTCCGTCCGTCTGTAAGCACGATAACTTTCGAACGGAACGACCTAGAGACTTTATAATTTCAGTGTGGGTTCAGTTCCAGAATGCCGCAGATGAGTTTGTTTATGGAAAAAATTTGACCAGGGGTTCCGTAAATATGGCCGTTCGAAATTTTGTTTCACTCATAACTTCGAAACTACTGATCGGGATGAAATTTTGTACTCAAAGGGAGAATGACATCGCACGACCAGAACCATAGAAAATTTCAACTCTCAAACGGAAAGGCCTGGAGACTTGAAATTTACAGGGTAGGTTTGGATTTCGAATGTCATGGTCACGTCAATCAATGAGCAAAATTAGACTAGGGGTTCCGTAAATATGGCCATTCAAAATGTTTTTTTCGTGATAAATTCGAAACCACTGATTCGATGAAGTATAACGTATTTACTTCGAGCGCATCACCAAGACAATAGAAACCGTAGAAGATTCTAGCGAATTATCGAAAACAAAAATCCTTATATTCCTGTAACAGATTATTCGGCATGATTGAAAAAAAGCTGTTTTCATTTTTTTGACACCTGTCAAAACAATTTTCAATAGAAGGTGGATGAGCGAGCTCTCAAAAGCTCATAACTTCACGTCATTGCTTTCCATAATTTTTTGATTCCTCGATTGTTCTTACCTGATATAGTCAAGTCATAACTGATGACCTCGCAATTAAATTGCAGTTTAAATGAAATATATTAAATTATACAACACAGCACAGACTATTTCTCGATGCGAATAACTCAGAGTTCTTTGACAATAATTGTAACTGCACTATTGAAATACGTCACGCAAATTGCGTGATGAGAATGATAAAAATACCCGAAAACAACCTATGACGAATACAAAAATCACAGATGGCAAAACCCAGGGCGGAAAAGCAGATAGATAAAAGAAAATAATGAATAAACAAAATCGGACTGTTGCCGATAATAAACTAAACGATTTTCACTGCTTGCCGATTTCAAAGAAAAATAAAATAATTATTGGTTCATTTTTATGGAAAAATTTTCGTTCTTCGTCTTGGCGAGAAATAGGTACTGATAAATAATTATGATCGCTCTGATATTCTTCATATTTATAAATTTTTCGCATGCATGAATCAAATAAATGTTAATTCACCATGCTGAAAAAATCAAGCCCAGCCCCACAAGGGCCCGGGCCCGGGTGCGTGGCACCCCTTGCACCCCCAGTAGCTACGCCCTGAGTAAACAATTTTGTGATAAAGCTCGCGAAACGCAAATAAATGATACATTCAAAGAAACATATTTCGTTATCATTCGTTGAATCAGAATCTTCAACAGCGAAAATTATTTATGACAATTCAAATTAATTTTGAGATCATTATAATCCATCGTAATCGAATTGTTCGAATGAATAACCATGAAATTGAATACAAAGGAAGATCAAATGCACGTTTCAACGAAAAATAATTTCGCTGAGCGTACTATTCAATCAATTGAATATTTCTGTTAAATATAATATATGCATTGTGTGAAATTGAAATGTATTAATACAGTAGCGGTGCTCTATAATGATTTGTAATATTGATGTGCTACAAAAATTGGTAGAATTTATAGTGATCTATATTGATGATCATTGAATTTGAAATAGGATATTTCGGTAAATGACACGCTATATACCATAAATTATGATAAAATTATACCGTTGACGAATGAATGTTGATGGGATTAATGGAAATGTCAACATTGATTTATTGGTTGCATTCAGAATAATTTTGCTCACAAAAACAACATATTTAGTGCAAGTTTTTCCACCTACAGAAAAGAAATTATGAATACGGGAACTAAATACACTTTTTGAATTGCAGAGATATTGATGAAAAAACAGGGTATTTGGTATAACTTGGTAAGTGCACCTCAGTTGGCACTGCTGAATGAGCAATGTTGCCAAATAATTGCTATGATTGCACAGTACAAAAAATACAATATATGCAGCATATGTGGCTTGGAGTTGGGTCAAGTCAATAGAAGGTCTCCTTATGGCAGAACTTGATAATTGTGAATAAATTGGTAAGCGACCGCGCAATAACAATGCATTAATTGAAATGAGAAACTCTGGAACATGTCGATTCGAAAGGTAATGGATTAAAATCAAATTATCAGACAACTTTTTGACAATGGAAGAAATTCAAATTTTTGCCTTTTCAATCGTCATTAATTGTTGAAGTAAGTTTGAATTATCCGCCTTGGATCACGGGAAAATATTGAATTTCGTTTTCGAAAACGTTCAAGGAAACTTTTGTTTACACGCCTGAATGAACATTCAAAAAATTAAATGAATTCAACATGCCGTTTATGAGAAATCATCGAAACAATGATTGTGGTGGATAGGGCCAATGGAAGTAGTGTACAACCTTAAAACAAGTTTTTATTTGAATGTTCTGAAAACAAGAAAATGAACTGTGAAGTGGATCAAACCAATCATTGTGTTAAATTATACAATCCAATACGTATAAAAGCATGTTGCGAGATTATACATTGAAAGTCCACAACAGCTTTATTCAGACTGGGAACGTCAACAAGGGAAATCGACAGATAGACCTCAAGTTTTTGATGAAGTTGTTAAAGATCTTGGAACACGAGTCGACCAAAATCCTCAAATGTCTCTAAAAAATGTTCTCTGCAATCTATTGGTACCCTGAGTACTTGCCACAAAGTTTGGAAGAAAAAATCGAATTTGTATCCTTTCTATTATATAAAATTGCACAATGTAACCAAATGATTGTATTGATTTAGTCTTATTTTCTTCTTTTTAGAAACCCTGAATAAAAGCTTGTTTTCAATAATGTTTCTTCACTGTGCAACGCATTTCATCAAACAATATTTTCAAGCCAGGACATATGGCGAATAGTTTCTGAGATACCGAAGTTTTCAAATGGAATATTTTTAATGTTTCTCGTATTACGGGTTCTCACAGAGTCTTATTAATGTCATTATTTTACAACTTACTACAAAGTTTCAATGCGATCAGATCGGTATTTTTCGAATAATTGGGAAGAAAAATTCAGATAGCTAAATCTACAAAACCCTTCGGCAGATTTCCCCGATTTACGAATTCGAACGGCGCATTCTGACCTTTAACGTACCCTGAAAATTTTGAAACTCCAAGCCGTCTCTTTCGAAAAATAGTGTTTACGGAGGGCCGGCCAGGCAGAATTTGGACGGATGCTAAAGTCGTTCATAGGAAACGCCCAAAAATATTCAAATATTTCAACTACTTTTGTGTGTTCTCATTTTGAGAACTTGGTATAGATGAGTGGAACTAAACAAATATTTCCTGATTTATTCTTTATTATTGAGTTGGAAGATAACATAGCTCCTCAAAAAAATAAAAAACTAGTTGAAAATGGGGGTTAACCAATATTGAGATTGAATAGAACTGCAAAGAAGTAATGGATTGTTTAGTGTTTAGAATAACCAACTAAGAGTATTCACCTGAAATTGAAAGAGACATCCATAATTCGTTCGTTTTTATTTGTTGTAAGTTTCGATGATAGCTATCTTCTAGCCTCCACGTAACGCCACTCAGACTGGCATTACCACCGCTATTAGGGTATTTTCTACACTTAACGACAATCTGAATTCGAACGACTTTAAATGAGGCTTCGGATGAGCCTTCGATCAATTAATTACCGAATCGGTTCGGAATTGTTATCGAGAACAAAGATACTCAATTATTTCACTTATCCATCAAAAAGGTTTTCCGGTCCTTTTTGTTGAATCATCTCTACGAATTCGATGGGTTGATGGAAGAGGTGTTCACTCGAAAAACAATTGATCCTCACTATGAGCGTTTTTATGAGGCTTACCCTTTTCGAAACGAACCAAATGATGGGCAATAAAAAAGGGTATATTCCAGTTACCGGTCTGATTAAATGTTGGGACCCTCTGGCCTGTTTGAAAGTACCCCAGATGACTAGATTAAATACAGGAATATGTCAGGAAGGGGGACCTGTTTAGCGTCGACCTATGCATATGTACAGCCGGAAAATGACTTTGGGTAAAATTTCTGTTCGGGTTGTGACTGCTTAATTCTCGGAGTAGTAGGTATGTAACGACAAAGTTGCTCTTTCAACATGCTAATATCATCCTCAAATATGTTAAATGAAACGACCGCTGGTAACAAATAGACCCTTGTTTGCACAAGGAAAGGATTATTCAACACAATCTGCTGTTTAGAGCAGTTGGCAACAGTTTGAATTAAATACAGATTTGAACGGATTTTCACAAAACTTTCGGAACACTTAATCAAATACCAGTTTTCAGTTTCTGATGTTTTGGAGTTTCGATGTATGTTTGCGGTGATGTCATAGGTCAATTGAGGAGTGTCCATTTAACTTTGTCTACATGCTTTGAAATTTACTTTTTCGGTTCTAATTTCACGGATGTGAACGGGAACTAAAAGAGCACACGATTGTTTTTTTTTACATTATTATATCGAAAAAAAAATTCAGCTTAATTCGTGCAGAGTAAAGGAATAAACCTTATTACTTGAGGAAGAATTCTGCCCAGGTGACCAGCTACATCTCTTTGATGTAACCTGGGGCGATCGTGGTGTGTGTAGGATATAAGAGCGTCTCTGCGATACAGCAGCTACATATGCGCGCTCTTCTTGTGATATAGCTGGGACATATCAAGAATCAAAGAATATGTCTCTGCTATATATAGTTATTTGAACACTTGGGTGCTTGGATTATTATATTTATATTATTGATGAACGTGACCGCGACATTCACGATCCAAACCCACCCTGAAAATTTCAAGTTCCTAGGCCTTTCCCTTCGGAAGTTATAATTTTCTATGGTTTCTATGGTTCTAGTCATGCGATCTGGACAAAAAGTTGCTTTAATATATCATTCTCGATTAAAATACAAAATTTGATCTCGATCGAATCCGTTGTTTCGAAATTATCGGGAAAACAAAATTTCAAACGACCGTATTTACAGAACCCCTAGTATAATTCTGCTCATTGATAAACGTGAAAGCTACATTTCAGATGCACACCTATCCTGAAAATTTCAAGTGCCTAGTCCTTTCCGTTCGAAAGTTATGATTTTCTATGGTTTCTATGGTTTCTATGGTTCTGGTCATGTGATCTGGAGAAATGTAGCTTGAATATATCATTCTCCATTAGTATACGAAACTTTATCACGATCGAATCTGCAGTTTTGAAATTATCAAGAAAACTAAATTTCAAACGACCATATTTACGGGACCCCTAGTATAATTTCGCTCATAGATGAACGTGATCACGACATTCGAGATCAACACCTATCCTGAAAATTTCAAGTCCCTAGGCGTTTCCGTTCAAAAGTTACAATTTTCTATGGTTTCTATAGTTCTAGTAACGCGATCTGGACAAAATTTCACATGTAGCTTGAGCACCTCATTTTCCATTTGAGTGCAAAATTTTATCCCGATCAAATCTGTAGTTTTCAAGAAATCTGGGAAACAAAACTTTGAACGGTCATATTTACGGAACCCCTGGTGGAATTTGGACCATTAACGAACTTAACCGAGGCATTTGGAAACTGAACCCACACTGAAAATTTCAAGTCTCTAGGATGTTCCGTTCGAGAGTTATTGTGCTTACGGACGGACAGACTCGAATTTTCCGACGGATTCGTCATCAATGAGTCGAACATGATCGATTGAGACCATTTTCGGCTCAAAATTCGAAAAATACAGACATCGTGACGAAATGATATAGCCCTCGTGTAAGTAGTACGAGCGCTAAAAAAATACTGCAAGATATGAAGTTGCAGCAACCACATTGTGCCAAGTTTCATATACACAAATAATCACCAGTGACAACTTTGTGGAGGCTCTTCGCCTGAACTATCGTGAAATAATATGTTCGTAACATGTGCCCGAATTTATGATTTCACTTTGTACGATTATTATTTGAAGAAATTTTATTCGAGCCTTGAAATCAGGTAGCGTCAAGAAGAAGTTGCAGAAAATGAAGCTTACATTCAGACATTAATTTGAAGCCTAGGCATCATATTTGTATCAAACGTATGACAACACCTTCTCTTAGGAGCGTATATTGCCGAGAAAACGTTGACATTTTTTGGGGATGAAGTGGAACGAAACCAATTTCAAGGTGTCAGGAAAAATATGCATTTTATAAACTGAAATGCGGATGTGTACCTCTTCTGGACAGCGTTAGCAATATTCAAATATCGATTTCGTTCGAAATGAAAATATAAACATTTTGAATTTCATCGTCGAAATAGATTAATGTTAATAGATTAATAGATAATAGTTCTTTTAAATTTTCCAGTTTATACTTCGTAAATTTATTTGATGTTTGAAACTTCAAGTTTTGAAGGCACATATGAATGTACAACATACAGCTTGTAAAAACAAGAAAGCCAGCAGATTCACTAACAATTGGACGAAATCTATATTTTATCCGCATTGGATGACGATCCGGAAACGGATGGATACACTCGCTGCCACCAAGAAAATTGGCAAGCTCTAGCATATAAAGAAAACTGAGTTTCTAAAATCATCTCTTGGATCTAGTTGAAGAAACCCTCCATGTCGAAGAGCAACAAGTTGTGTATTTTGAATTAAATTATTGAAGGAATTTCGAAGGATAAAGTGATTATGTTTCAAAATTAGCAAACGAGCATGGTGTAGAGATGATTCTCTTTCAAGAAACCCATACGGCAACAGAAAAACATCTTCGTAATAGTTGTTTTATGTACTATTTCTGAGAAATTTTCGAAATGGGTGACCAATTTTAAATCGATTTAACATATTATTAAAAATAATTTTTTTTTGTTAATTTTCTCTACTCTCGCCTTTTCCCTTTTCAGATTTGTTTTTTGGGTATTTTGGAGAAGTTTCTCGGTAATGAGATTGAAGAGGAAGGATATATCTTGTAATTGATAAAAATGAAACCCTTCAATATGGTTATATCAGCTTAAGCTGTGAACAAATTTGAAACCAATCACTACATTTATAGGAGACGAGGAGTTTCTGCTGAGATTTTCATCTGTGCGTTTGTATCATACAGAGAAATTTATATACAGGATGTCCCAGAATGAATGGATAATCTTATAACACTGCATAGAAGAGCTGTTGGAATCTCTGAAAATAATACAAAAAAAATCTATCTCCACTAGAAATATTTTTTTTCCAAAATAATGATTTCTTGCACACCACGTTGCGTTTCTGTGTATCACGCTCACAAGTGGATCCAATCCATCAGTCTCTTCATGGTGAAATATTCTCCATTGAAATACCAATAGATATGCAGCAAAAACGTATAAATATCTGTCTTTACTATTTTGGAAAAAAATATCCAACTTCAAGTTTCATCATAAAATGAGATGAATATTTCATAATGTGAAAGTTTAATCGTTCATGGTGGAAATAAAATTTGGGAAAGCCTGCGTGGCCAACTAAAAAAAAATATATGCCTTTCATGTAAATTTCAAAATGGTACAATACATCTTCATAACTTATTTAATTACCAAGAAGGAACTGATTGATTTGATTCATTTGTGAGCGTGTAACACAGAAACGCAATGTGATGTGCAAGAAATCATTATATTGAAAAAAAATATTTCTAGTGGGGATAGATTTTTTTTGGTATTTTTTGCAGAGAGTCCAATAGCTCTTCTATACAGTGTTACAGGATTATCCATTCATTCTGGGACACCTGTATAAATATGTGTGTGTGTGGCAATATAGTGATTTTTCCAGAGGCTGTCTACGAATATTTTATTTAATTTCTGATGAAGCCTGTTTTGGTCATTTTGGTCATGTCAGCTTTCGAAATATTGAACTGTAGATTAGTCTATTCCAAAAATTTTAAGTTTTTTATGTGGAGTAGATTTTCTTCGGGTATACTCAGATAGCCTGAGAAGTTGTGCCCTTCGTCCAAGGGCGAACCCAGGTTCAGAAATAGGGGGGGCAATCCATAGTCGTTCAGGTTGTGACATTTCAGCACGGAAAGGTCAAATAAATCCAAAATTTTATAATGTTTATACAGAGTGTTTTTTTAAGGTGAGGCTTTTTTTTTGACAGGTGCTAGGAATCATCGAAAGAGACCATTTAGCCGGAAGTTGATCATATAAAATATTCAATTTGAAAAAAGTGCAAAGAATCTTGGGCATAAAGATCTTGAGACCACTATAGATCGTATTATCTCTGTCTTAGAAGTTTTGCCATGAATCACGGTGCCGTATGTATTCCAGCAAGTGAATAAATCTATATTATCGCAGATTCGTATGTTCTCTTTCAACTTTTATTAGGACCAAACAAAGGAGATGAAAAAATACTTGAAATAATTGAAAAAAAAATAGGAAGTTCACAAACTCACCGATAAAATTGATCCTAATTGTTTACAGAAATTGTTCGTATTGGTAACCATTGGTTTGATGTGATACAGTTGCTGCATGTAACATTCGTTTTACATGCAGCAACTTTCACATCAGTTTGTTCACGGAATAATGTCTCAAGCATTTTCTATGCTTAGTTCTTTCGCATTATTTACCTCACCATACTAAACTAAACACTAATGTTTTCAAATGACCCCAAAGGAATAAATCACAGGGGTTGAGATCGGAAGCTTGCAAAAATCATATGCATCATAGGTGATTTCCCGTATACTGAAGTCGGACAACTGAAAATTCTACGCATTTAGATATCAATAAGAACCAGGTCTGGGCTGAGAATTTTTCAGATTATCGGGTAACTTTGGTTTCGAAATACTCGGCCCAGGTAAAAATTTAATATAAACGATTTTTGGTATAATGATTAATTTTGATGCGTTCTATCACCTGTCAAAAAAAGCCTCATCTTTAGAAACACCCTGTGTAAAGGGTGTTTCATAATAGGATTTCAGGATGTGATAGCTCGTCCAAAAATATGAAAAAAAGTTTTTATTAACTTACCCTCTGAAATGCACCATTTTCGAGTTACAAATTTTATTTAATTAGTAAGAAAAAAAATTTTTTTTTTTAAAATTTACCATTTTTTTCAACATGAAAGTTGTTTTTTCTTGGAATCTTTAGAGGGTATGACTTAGAGTACCTTTCTTGTGTAGAAAACATTGGCAGTTCAATTGCGCGTCCAAAAACCGTACTTTTTTTATTAGCGTAGATATTGGGGAGATTAACAACCACTACCACTTCAAAACCTGCACTAATCAAGAGAAAAAAAAGAAAAAATTCCGGAAAAAACATAGCACGAAAGCTGTTTTCTGTACGATGGAAGGTTCCGGAGATATTCGCAAAAAACGATTTTTTTCTTCACTTTCAACAGCCTGTAACTCGAAAATGGTGCATTTTAGAGAGTGAAATGATAGAAACTCTTTTTCATATTTTTGGATGTGCTATAACATCATATCATGTGATATAACTGACGAATATTTCGCCAAGGTGTCGATTCGCCGAATATTTCTGCTCATCTCCAAGGTATTTGCTAATTGTTAACCGAAATTATTGGCTCCTTCTAAAAAGATGACACTTTTCCAGATTCAAACCCGAACTGAATCAACTAATGTACTCCTCCGCAGATCTCTGAACATGTTCAGGAAGCAGGCAAAACGCTCTAAATTAGAAACAATTAACGAAATCACCATCACTCAAACTCTATGAACAACATAATATAATTCACCTCTAGTGGCATTCGAATTTCTATTCGTCTCCTTCATAAAGGCCACTTACCCTGGCAAAAGCTGTCTGATCCATCAATCGGCTACTTCCGGCAAGGCAAAGAGATTTTTCTAACAAGATGGTGCTCGAGAACACACTATTTTGCGAGCTTATGCTACATTCAGGAATATTATCCAATATTGGCTAGAAATTTTGAAGGACCGAATCTGTTATTTCTCCAGAATAAGTAGCGGCCAAAAAAATTGCAATAAAAAATCGGAAATATCGGAAAAAACCAAGCGAAAATTCAATGATCGAAATGTCTCCACTTAGGGTCCGTAATGAACCCCTGAAGTTTTTCCCCTCCGCCGATTATGGCTGGACAGGGAAAGGGAAAACTGAGTCAAAAAGGGGTGTTTTTACGGCGTTTCGCTTATGTTTCCTAAACTAAACGCATTTTCCATGAAAACGTCAAAATTGAATCAATTTAGGGAGAAAAATCTTAATTTTTTTCGCCAGTTTGTTTATGACATCTCCTATAATACCAGTGGAAAGTGGTCTTTCAAAGGTTGTAGGGTATGAATTATGCGTTGGATGAGACTAACCCCAACTCTTTTGAGCCAATTGTTAAGGAACTCCTTCAGAATTGACCATTGACCATCTATGAAATTGACCACGCGGTCGGTTTGACGTTGTCAGCCTCATATTCCGTGGCGTTTTCTGAACTACACAATGACTTGAAGGGAGATCATGGCGTTGGTGGAAGATGTGCCCTTTAAAGTTGAACATATGGCAGAGTAGGTACTTAATTGCCTGATTTCTTGCAAGTGCATGCACGTGTGCACCCCTCAGTGCACTGGCAGGAAATCGTTGCTAGAGGCTCCTGAAGAGCAAGTGCTTGAGTAGTGGATTCGAACGCAAAGCTATTGCTGGAAGAAAACCAATCCCACTGGAGGGGATTCAGGCAGAATTGCTCCAAAATTTTTATTGTCACAAATTTTTATATTTCTGGAGTATTAAAGTCAATATCATGAACAAACTCGCCTAAAAAAAAATGTGGTAACGTCCAAAGTTTTTAAAATTGGCCTACAGTAGCTTAGTAACGGAATGTCCACAAAATCTTCACTCAGGCTCATTTGATGAAAAGTTCATTTGTTTCGGAAACATAAGCGAAAAACCTCTAAAGCGTCTTTTTTGTCCTCTTTTCTACCGACATTTTGCCCTCCCCTGTCCAACGCTGTACTCGGCTGAGGGGTAGAACTCGAAGGATTCATGCTGGATCCTAACTGAAAACATTCCAATCATAAAATTTCTGCCTGGATTTATTTCCGCTTGCAATGCTTAAATTCTTGGCCTATATTATTTATTTGTTTCTTAGATATGAGGTACTTCCAGGTAGATATGGTTGAGATGATCATAATATCCATGTTATTGCCAAGTTAAAACAACTTTTTATTTGAATTCTTGAACAATTTTTGAAATTGATACTATACCTAACTTCATATTTTGAAGAATTCTGCAATGCCGCCATCTAAAGAGTTTGGAGCAAGAAGAATATTTTTCTAGAAACTACCTCAATTTTAATTAATTTGTTTAGATGATTTGAAATAGAAATATTATGATGCATACTTCCTACGATTCATTTGCTCAGATCTCCTCCATATATCATTCCAATCTGATTGGAAAGTTCTAAGATCTTTCAAAGAATCTGAGAACAGAATTCTGAACTATTACTTAACAGAGAATACTTCAACACGTCTTGAATTTTTTACCCTTTTGAGATGTCATAAATAACTATCACCAGTAATTTTTCAAATACAAGGAGGGCTTTTGAAAACAAAAAAGGAGATAACAGAAAAAATTATTTTTTTTTTTTAAATTATAAAAAGCGCTGCCGTGAAGTCAGGAGCTTTTGGGCGCATCCAGAGATTCGCATTTTCCTGTTTCAGAAACCAATTGGAGAAATTTTTGACAGCTGTCAAAAAAATTTTGTCAATTATGCCGAATCAGCTGTTACAGAAATACAAGATTTTTTATTCGATAATTCGTTGGAATTCGAAATGGTTCTGATTATGCGATCTGGAAGAATTGAAAATATTCCATTGAAGTCGAACCGTGTTGATTGAGACCATTTTCGGCTCAAAATTCGAAAAATATAGACATCTTGACGAAATGATATAGCCCCCGTGTAAGTAAAACGAGCGCTCAAAAATACTCGAATACGTCGATTTTTGATTGGAGAGGGACCACTTTTGAGATCGAATTCACAACCATATCGCTTCAACCCTTAGTGTTAGGACACTAAGGAAGATGTGGTAAGTGATACCTCATTTGAAAGGTCTTTCTATCCTGAGTTCAAAATATTGAATTTTTTCCCATTAGATCCATTCGTCTTCGAGATGTTAACATTTGAATTTTGTTCAGTACTGGTCATTCTGCCAAGGAATAAACCATTTTATCTTAATTGTTGATGAAAGTATCAAAACCTTTTGTTGCCCAATCTATGACATCGTAACCCCAGAATAAATTAGCAAAAATTTGGTTGATTCATATAGCTCGCTCAACGGAATGACCAGTACTGTACAGAATTTAAATTTGAATATCTCGAAAACCAATGAATCAAAGGAAAAAAATTCAATTTTCTGAACTCAGGGTTGAAAGACCTTTCAAATAAGATATCACGTTCCCCTATATGTTGGATCAGGTATCCTAAGATTAAATGTAATATTCATATATTTGAAGATTAATGGTTTGCAGACCCACGACCTATTTTGACCAAACATTTCACGTCGTAGATTAGCACGTTATTCGTGAATTTAACAAACAGGAACCAAATCCCGCATTGTCGGTGCTGAAATGAAGAGGAACATGCTGAGCAATACAATGCTGCGCAATCCTGTGGAAAAAATTGATATTCGCAAACAAACCATCCCTTCATTCACTCCTCCCGGCTAAACAAACTTCCCGACTCCAGTTCGTCCCTGATTTCCAACACGTGAACAGATTTGTTTGCCTTGCCAAAACACTTCATTATGAAAACTTTCGGAATATGAAATCGAACTCCTTTCACCCCTTCGTGGGCAACCCCCAGTAACATCTCTGTGTATGCATAGGAATTCCAATGTCCGGAACCTATACCGTTATTTGTGGCACAGCGTGAATTATGTGGTGTGGCTGGGTATTGTTGGAGTATCAATTGAATCTGCATAATCAACCCTCATTTGCGAATTGGTTATGTACGCTAGTGGTTGTTTGGCCCATTCGAGTCCGTTGTATCCTCTATGAAATAGGGAACAGCGAGCACCAGTTAACGATATTCCATGTCCCCTTGGTATTCCGCCTCTGATACATGAATCGTTAGCTTGGGTCAGTTTTGTATTTGTAATCTTCCGATCAGAGATTTATCGAAGTCAAATGTCCGACTCATAATTTCTATGAAGATTAGGTATATTTTAGTTTCGAAAGTCCAAAACACTTCTAATTCATTATATAGGTAAAGCCTAATGAAGCATTTCTTCGGTTTCTAGAGTATTGGCCTCCTTTTCATCAAAGTGTGAATTGAACTCAGACAAAACTTACAACAGAAATCAAAACTCAATGATCACAGAATTGATCCGAATCTGAGAGAGGATCGTGAACGTGGGGAAGTAAACATTGGAGGGTGGAGAAGTACGTGCTTATGCCAGACACCGCCATCCTATGCCTAGTCCTTGCAGTCGAGACGGCGTCTCACCTTATCGTCACAATGAAGGACATTAACCAGGAGTTCACTAGGTACTTTAGGAGATGGCACATCAGACCACAACCCAATAGAACTCAGACTGTGAAATGGCCCGATAACAGTACAATTTTAAACAAAAGATTCCACAGACTCGTAAAAGTAGAGTGAAATACTTGAGGAGAAAATCACTGAAGTCCACAGATAAGAACTTCTGAAGATCTAGATGAAGTTGAAAAATTTGAAAACCGAATAAGAGAAGCCTACAAGGAAAATACCAGAATAATCAAAAGGTCAGCCCGGAAGCATCCACAAAGGAAACTCCAAAAGCAATTAAAAAGCTTATAAAGAGAAATAGAAAACTCAGAACAAGCTAAAAAACTTCACATAGAGAAAAAGACAAAAATGAGTTGAATAAACACAGTGTTATAAAATGCACTGAGAAAACTGAGAAAAGACAGATGGAACCAAAGGGTTAGAGAGCTGACCACTCAGCATAGAATATGCAGAAGTGCTTACGGCGCGAAAAAACAAAAACCCCTCCTCTACACGTAGGAAATGACATGGCATACTCGAAGCACTGGCA
This sequence comes from Aphidecta obliterata, assembly GCA_963966015.1. Classification (NCBI taxonomy): domain Eukaryota; kingdom Metazoa; phylum Arthropoda; class Insecta; order Coleoptera; family Coccinellidae; genus Aphidecta; species Aphidecta obliterata. The sequence continues at coordinate 13,229,395 of OZ014432.1, forward strand.
GATACAATAGATAAATTATAAAAAGCACTGCCGTGAAGTCAGGGGCTTTTGAGCGCTCGTTCATCCACCTTGCAGGTGGATTAGCAATTTCCAGTTTCAGAAACAAATTGAAAAAAATTTTAAACTTAGGCGAAACTCCAGACTTCACGTCAGTGCTTTAGGTGACCAATTTTTTTTTCGATAATTTGCTAGAATTTCCTACGTTATTTATGGTCTTGGTAATGCGATCTGGACAAAATTTAACACGCAGTTTGAATACATTATTCTCCATCTATGTGCGAAATGTCATTCCAATACAATCAGTGGTTTCCAAATTATCTGGAAAATAATATTTTGAACAACTATATTCACCGAACACCAAGTCTAATTCTGCTCATTGATAAACGTGACCGCGACATTCGCGATCCAAACCGATCCAGAAAATTTCAAGTCCCTAGGCCTATCCGTTCGAAAGTTATAATTTTCTATTTTTTTTGGTTCTGGTCATGCAATGTGGACAAAATGTGGCTTTAATATATCATTCTCCAGTTAAATACAAACTTCGTCACGATCGAATTGGTAGTTTCGAAATTATCAAGAAAATTTAATTTCAAACGACCGTATTCACGGAACCCCTAGTCCAATTTTGCTCATAGATGAACGTGACCACGACATTTGAGATCCACACCAATCCTATAATTTTCTATGGTTTTTATAGTTCTGGTCATGTGATCTGGACAAAACTCTGCATGTAGCCTGAACACGTCATTCTCCATTTGAGTGCGAAATTTCATCTCGATCGAATCTGTTGTTTTGAAGTAATCTGAAGAACAAAATTTCGAACGGCCATATTCACGGAACCCCTAGTGGAATTGTGCCCATTAACGAACTCAACCGCGGCATTTGGAAACTGAACCCACACTGAACATTTCAAGTCTTCAGGTTGTTCTGTTCGAGAGTTTTCGTGCTTACGGCCGGCCGGACGGACGGACAGACTCGAATTTTTCGATGAATTCGTCATCAGTGAGTCGATTGAAACCATTTTCGGCTCAAAATTCGAAAAATACAGACATCGTGACGAAATGATATAGCCCTCGTGTAAGTAGTACGAGTGCTCAAAAAGTCAACTACAGAGAAGATGATGACAATGACAACCTAGAAGAAGTGGAAGAAAATGAAGAATTGATGTTGAAATCTCCGGAGGGAGTAACCATCCCAAACTCAACAACACCAACAGAGACCAAAGAAATCATCAAGAAATTGGGAAACAGGAAGGCTCCAGGGAAAGGCCAATTTATAAACTTTATGTTAGGGAAAATGCCCAGAAAACGAATAGCTGCGCTCACCAATATAGCAAACGCAGTGATGTGATATCCTGTTTTGACCACAGATTTCTGGCCAGGCAAAATATATGTATGGAAACATACAAATTCAACAGAATTGAGCAGAAAGACGGTCAATCCATTGACGATTCGATAACTGATGAGCTCAAGAAAAAGGCGGCTAATTGTTCCTTTGCTTATCAAAATCGAGAATGTAAAAAAAAGTTATGAGGAAAGGATGTTGAGGGTCCTAGAAATCAGAGATTAAAAGGTTCAAAGATACCCATTGAGGAAAAATAATTCAAGTTTGGTGGAGATCCAGGACTACTACAAGAGTATTGAGGTCCTCTTGAAAATGTGAAAGCGTGTTGTATATTTCAATAAATGATGAAAATATTCGGTGGCAATATTCTATGACCTCAGAATATCGAATAGCTGTGAACGGGGGGGATAGGTAAGGCCATTACCAGAGAACGAGCAGTATTGTCAACACGTTCTAAAACTTGTAAGTTCTGAATTGATGAAAAAGTTATAATATTTGGAGTGTATTTCTAACCTGAGTATAAAATACAACAGTGATGAGCACAGAATATTATCCAAAAAGCAGGAAAATAGCAGTAGCCAGTGAAGATATAAAATTCCCACGAAACTACAGGCTAATGAGGCAACTGTCAGCACTTGAAAAAATAGTTAAAAGAGTCAATGCGAAAAGACATAATGAAGACAAAGAAGCACTAAATCTGATACCACAACAATTTGGATTCAAAAGGGATTATTCAACAGAACTTGAACTGTTGATGCTCACTGGATATGTCACCGAAGGATTTCAGAATAGACAATCCACATAATTAGTGCTATTAGATGTCGAGAGAGCCTTCAACCGAGTTTGGCACGAAGGACTTACCTACGAGATGATGATAGCAGGCAACACTACCAAAACCTGCAAGATAATAAGAAACTATCTGAGGAACAGGAATTTTATGTCGAAATAGTTGACACATTTTCTTCCACCAGACAAGTAGAAGCAGGAGTGCCCCAAAGTTTAGTTCTATGATTTCTTTTCGACCAAATCTACACCTATGATATCCCTAAAAACAGATTTCCTTAAGAGAAGGCCGAGAAGATATTTGAAAAAGCATGTCAACATCCGAATGATGAGCTAATAAAGCTTGTTGACTACAACCCTGCAGAAGATGTTATTAGGATACCCACCTATCACAAAAGACTCAGAGATCAACTACGTAGACACGAGCAGCTCTATACTCAGCAAGGAAACTGGTTGTCCCGTTGGCAAATGAAATCTTCGGAACTCGCCTTAACAACTCCAAAGCAAAGTTGATTTTCATGTAAGACACTTCGTATCTCATCGTATGCACCTACATATGTGACGAAAGCACCCCCAATGCCCAATGCCCAGTAAATGACAAAATACCAGACATTATCATTTGGGTATCTCACTCGTGCAAAGTATCTCAACTCACAAAAGGTCTGTCTCGTCTAGACAATTCGATGAAGGCTACATTCATAGACCACCCTAGCTTTTTTTTCCTCTGAAGGTGGGTGCTGTTTTGGACTTTTTTCTGTTTGTATTCCTGTATTCTAATAAAATATGAACTATGGACCAATTACCAATCGTTGAATACAGAAATAAATAATTTAAAATGCTTCTTCGTTTCTTTGAGGGGCAAAATGTAGAAAACAGAATATTCACTTAGGATAACATTCCACGTAGTCCAGATGAGTGATTCTATCGTAAATATTTGAACGAAAGCGAAGAGGCTACATAAATGGATTCTATTGTTAGAAACACAACTCGAGCGAATTCACCCATAAATAGAGTAGAATTTTTTCAGTTTTTCCTTCCCATAGGAGATAAAGGTGTTTTCATCAGCAATGAAAAGGAAGACAATAGTAACTTTCTTTTTGACTTACATGATTAGATTTATTGGATGTTATAACTGAGGTTCATTCACTTGATTGATGATTTCACACCGTCATACCGAAATTTGATAGATTTTGACGAAATTAACCGAGGCATTCGGGAACTGAACCCACACTGAAAATTTCAAGTCTCTAGGTTGTTCCGTTCGAGAGTTATCGTGCTTACAGCCGGACGGACAGACTCGAATTTTCCGATGGATTCGTCATCAGTGAGCCGAACGTAGTCGATTGAGACCATTTTCGGCTCAAAATTCGAAAAATACAGACATCGTGACGAAATGATATAGCCCTCGTGTAAGTAGTACGAGCGCTCAAATATGTTTGACAGCTGTCAAAAAAATTCTCAAACTAAGGCGAAACTCCAGACTTCACGTCAGTGATTTAGCTGACTAATTTTGCTCATTAAAGAACGTGAACGCGACATTCGAGATCCACACCTATCCTGAAAATTTCAAGTCCCTAGGCGTTTCCCTTTGAAAGTTACAATTTTCTATGGTTTCTATGGTTCTGGCCATGCGATCTGGACAAAATTCTACATGTAGCTTGAACACCTCATTCTCCATTTGAGTGAAAAATTTCATCTCGATCGAATCTGTAATTTCAAAGTAATCAGGAGAACAAAATTTTGAACGGCCATATTCACGGAACAGCTAGTGGAATACTGCCCATTAACGAACTCAACCGCGGCATTTAGAAACTGAACCCACACTTAAAATTTCAAGTCTCTAGGTTGTTCCGTTCGAGAGTTATCGTGCTTACGGACGGACAGACTCGAATTTTCCGACGGATTCGTCATCAGTTAGTCGATTGAGACCATTTTCGGCTCAAAATTCGAAAAATACAGACATCGTGACGAAATGATATAGCCCCCGTGTAAGTAGTACGAGCGCTCAAATAGTTGTTTCTGTTGCCAACCTAGCAAACATGTCACTCCAAGTAACCCCAGATTAGTCAAATCGCCTGAAGTGGTCAAAAGTGCTAAAAACTGCGGTATCTCATGAACTATTCGCTATATCTTGCTGAAATTGTCGACACATGGATAAAATTCAGCTTTACAGCTATTCCACGTAAAAAGAAATATGAGTTTTCTTGATCTAGTGGTGAGAAATTCAATAATTATTCTGTGATTACATATCTTGAAGTTTATGGAATGAAATGACATTATTTGTCACACTGGCTCCTGGATTGGTTCACAGAACATGTTTCCAGAATCTCACGTGAAATTTGTCAAAATCTGACAGTTGTTTTTCCTAACGCTTGCAGATCACAAGAGAAAAAAATGTTTGCCAATTTTAATGAGCATGGGCATAAAACTAGAAATAGAGGACAATTCATTCTATTGCCGATCACAAGTGAAACAAAGGGTCAGAAATAACACCAGTTCCTAACGCCACGAGCGTACAATGGTATCCCACAAGTTTTGAGTATCATGAAGAAGTTATAAGTTGGATCCTGAGTCAATCGAGACATTCCATAGCCAGTGTAATTATAGACATAAAGAACTATATTTTTCCGAATTAGTAGCCCTAAAAACTTCCTTTTCTCAATTCTCACACATGGTTTAATCCTGCGGAAATTCACCCTCGAGAATGTTCGAAAATCGAAATCGAAATCGAAATCGAAAATCGAAAATGTTCCATGTTCGTCCCACTGATGACGAATCCGTCGAAAAATTCGAGTCTGTCCGTCCGTATGAACGATAACTCTCGAACGGAAGGACCTAGACATTTGAAATTTTCTGGGTACGTTCGAATCTCGAATGCCGCGGCTGAGTTCGTTATTGGGCAAAATGCGATCAGGGGTTCCGTAAATATGGCCGTTTGAAATTTTGTTTTCCCAATTACATCGAAACTACTCATTCGATCAAGATGGAGAATGAGGTGTTCAAGCAACATGCGAGATTTTATCCAGATGGCATGACCAGAACCAAAGAAATCATAGAAAATTATAAGTTTCGAACGGAAAGGCCTAGGATCCTGAAATTTTCAGGATAGGTGTGGATCTCGAATGTCGGGGTCACGTTTATCAATTAGCAAAATTGGACTAGGTGTTCCTTAAATATGGCCGTTCAAAATATTTTTCTTCTGATAATTTCGAAACTACTGATTGGATTGGAATGAAATTGTGCACATAGAAGAAGAATAATGTATTCCAACTACGTTGTCCAGATCAGAGATGCCGTAGAAAATTCTAGCGAATTATCGCATGGAGTCTGGAGTTTCGCCTAAGTTTGAAATTATTTTTGACAGCTGTCAAAATTTTCTTCAAAAGCTCAAAAACTCCTGACTTCACGTAGGGTAAAAGGTACAGTTGTTGACACCCTATCAGTGATTGACACCCTCATTTTCATATTTGAATTATAAGAATTGGATGGAGGCCTTAAAAACATGGGGCTTTGAAAAAAAAATTTCAATTTTTCAAGTTTGGACTGTTAGTATTAATTTGGGTTAGGTTTGCATTCCTTATTCACCATATATTTATCAATGTGCAGCGTGCTGACGATCATTGCAATTAGAAAAATACTGCCATTTTCTCAAGGTACTTAACTCAAGTTCATAACATTTTTTTAATGGTTCTAATTTTTGTCTGAAGCATAATTTTTGTTTGAATTATTGAAACTCTTCAATAAATACTTTTTCATAACTTAAAATCTATTTGGTTGAAGGTTTCGCGTTTTTTTGTGGGTGTCAATAATTGCCTTTGAAAATATGTGGATGAATAGTGATTGACATACTACGTCAATAACTGTCGTATTCAAATTTTGCAAAATTAGTCCGTATTGCCTACTATTCAGGCCTCAATTTCTCAATGAATACTGAAAAATGATTGAACTTTATCTAATTTTGTTCTAGATAGTTGTTGACACCAGTGTCAATCTCTGTGAATTTCCACGTGTCAATAACTATATTGCAAGTTCAACTAGTTCCTACTTCTAGTCCCTACCCCCTGAATCGATTTTCCACGCTTCATTCTCAACAACATGGCAAAAGCAAAAGAAGGAAGCAATTATAAGAAAAATTACACGGAGGATGCTATTATTTCTGCCTTATCACCAGTAAAATCAGAAGGAATGTCCAGAAAACTTGCCTCCCAAACCTATGGCGTTCCTCGTTCTACAATAATTTTTGGGTTGCGTGGAAAACTTGTTGAAAAAATGAAAAGCAGTGACGTGTAATCAGGAGCTTTTGAGCGCTCGTTCATCTACCTAGTAGGTAGAATCTTCCTAAAAAAAATTTTTTTGAACATCCACTTTTGGTCATTGATAATTTTGTTCATTGATAAACGTGACCGCGATATTCGAGATCCACACCTATCCTGAAAATGTCTAGCCCCTAGGCCCCTCCGTTCGAAAGTTATTATTTTCTTCTGGTCATGCGATTTGGACAAATTTTGCATGTAACTTGAACACGTCATTCGCACCATCTGGGTGCGAAATTTCATCTCGATCGAATCAGTAGTTTAGAAGTAATCAGGAGATCAAAATTTCGAACGGCCATATTTACGGAACCCCTGATGGAATTCTGCTCATTAACCAACTCAACTACGGCAGTCGGAAACTGAACCCACACTGAAAATTTAAAGTCTCTAGGTCGTTCCGTTCGAAAGTTATCGTGCTTACGACAAGATTCGAAAAATACAGACATCTTGACGAAATGATGTAGCCCTGGTGTAAGTCCAACGAGCGCTCAACAAATCACGGACCTTGCCCTGTATTAACCTATGAAGAAGATCTCAAATTATGTGATAGAATAGACGGGTGTGCAAAAAAAAAAAAAAATAATTTCAAACATAAAGCTTGATGATGAAATTCATGAAGAATCCTTTATACAGTCATGAAACAGTCCAATATGGACATGGATTGTACATCTGAAGACGCAATCTGTGATAACAATGGAAATCAAGTTGCTATAAACGGCTACTGGAGAACCAACTGCCAGGGCTTGTGTCCTATTTGCAAAAAGAATTTGGATTTAAATGGTATTAAATAATTAAATGCATTTCCTGTGCATGAAAATTCCATGTTTAATGTTTATTGAAATATGTCTTCATAGAGAAGGTTTCCATTTCGAATATTTTTCAATGCAAAACTTATAAATAAATCTTATAATGAACGATCCATTACTATATATTATACCTATCCACATCCTTGTTCAGCTGATTGAAAATATGAGAGACAACAGTATGTCAATAACTGTATCAGGTGGTGTCAACAACAGATTTTACAGTGTCAATCACTGAAAATTGACACATGATGTTAACGATGTGTTTTGAAGCTTCTTCTGAAAAGGTTTTTCCACTTTCGGTTGTTAATTTGAATTGAGTATAAACCAACACATAACCTCGAAAAAGAAATATTTTCATTTCATACCCAAATAACAAATTATTTATATTCTATTGGGACAGTTGGCTTAAGGTGTCAATAACTGTAGTGTTTACCCTATGTGCTTTTTATAATTTTTTTTCGACAAGTTCGTATTCCCTGTATGGGTGACAGATCTGGTGAATGGTATGAAGAAGCGCGCAAAAGCTCCTGAGTTCACGTCACTAATTTTCTCGAATTTTTACATTCCACACTACCCATAACGTTAGTTCTGAAAATTTCAGGGCCAATAAAAATTTCTCCTACCTCGGACCAATTCTAAGATATTTGTGAGTCAAAGTCTGCAGAACTTCCATCTTTGATTATAATCAAAGCATTAGTTTTCAATTTATTAAACTTAATGCTCACTTCGGATATTGGATGATCACAACTTTTCTCATGTTTATAAAACAGTGCTATTAATTTGAATATCTACATCAGGTACAAGAAATTCAAGCTTCAATATCTCTATTCATGAAGTCATTTGTATTCCTGATAAAATTGAAGTAGTGGCTGTATATTTAGGAAGTCGAAATTAATTTGGCAAGTACTCGAAGTGCGAGTCCTCAACAACTCAACCCCGGGGCATCGAAGCAAAATCCAGTGTGTAAATTCGGGTAATTTGTATAAAACTACCTCTCAATGAGACTAGACAGCGTTGATTAATGTCTGACGCTGGAATCTAACCGATCCAGATATGAAGTCGAATTTGGAATTGATTATTCATCATTGTTTTACGGTAGATACCAAAATATTTGGTTTAAAATTAATTGAATTGACGTGCAATTACAAGCTTAATCATTTGGAATTCTATTTTTCTATATGAGCACTGGACAATTTCAATTGATTATTTTCAATAGTGTTTGATGTGATATTATAATATTGTATATTGTAGAAGCTGTGACATTGACACATAAGATAAATTGGATGGATTCTTTCAAATACGAGTCGTACGTCAAAGGGACTTTTTTCCACCTTCGATATTCCGGGAAAAATTTATAACCAACGATAGATTGTCCAAGCAATTTGGAGAGAATGATAAGCGCACAAAAGTATTTCAAGGGCTTATAAGGTCGATAAGAACTTTTAGGTAATGTTGAGAAATTTACTGTTCTCTCACTAATAAAGACTAACACTATCACTGAGTAACGAAGAATATGTTTTGTTTGTAAAAACATATTTCAGTTATCTCCTTGGAATGAGAGTCGCTCATATTTTTCGTTGACCAATTCGACAGGATCTCATCTAGCCATGAGGGCCTGAACTATCTGAATTGGAGGGTGACTTTATGTCAAATCTGAAGAAATACGTGATTTATGAATTGATAAATGGTTGAATGGAAAATATGGAAACTCCATTTCAACGGTGATTCATAGCTTTTTCGCACTTTTCCATCTCACAACAGGAAAATACAACTCGCATAATATTTGGTTCACCTTTGCATTTATCCTGTTATCTTCGTGATGCACTTTCCTGGCATACCCTGCAGAAACTATTTCCACAACATCATAACACTGATGATATACGCTGAAAGAAACTAGAATTGAGCTCCTTCCAGCTACGTAGCCCCATACATTCTCGTAAAATTAACTCCTTATCCTGACTAGACGGTGGTTATGCTAACGTTATGTGGTGCACGATATTTTGAATAACTTCATCATAGTAAACTCAGAGCATCGTGCATAATCAATTTGTTATGGGCTGTTATTCAAACGATTATGAACTCGGAGAGCTCTGATCAGAAGAAATGAGTTTTAACGCGATGCTATGAAAATAAAAATGTAAGAGAGAATACGAATTCCTACTCAATTCCATTATGGAAGAATAATAATATAGTTCTGTTTAAGTTTGAGTTATTTGAGCTGTTTCCATCGTCTATAACATTTTTTTCTTACCGTCTTCAGGATAGCCCTGTGGAGGGCTGCTTTTCGCACAATTCATTTCATAGCAGAATTAAAACGATTGATTATATACGTCAACTCGATTTATGTACTGTACCTTCGGAAGTTTGGGTGTTTTGTGCCGAAGTTTTCTTTTTAGTGATCTCTTTATGACCGGCATCTACATGTTTCTTATTTCCAGACTGAGAGTAACCCCGAAATGAAGTAGATGTATGTGTAAGGTACTCAAAACCTTATTTTATTTAAGGCCACTCAGGGTCGTCCTCCTATCGATTAATCAAATTCTTCCCATTTATTCTGTGGTTTCGATCATACTCGTTGACTGTAAAAATATGGAATTTCTGTGTTATGAACATTGAAACAAAATAATTTCAGACGCCATGTTTCGACATTCTTTTTGGGTATGAAAAATGATATACTAAATTGATAGTTGACACATTGCAAAAGAGTAGGCTATCAGGAAATTAAATGAATATTGAATTGAATGTTCGAAACAGAAATTAAAATTCAAAAAACCTTCGCTACTTCATTGTTGACGAAAGGAACGAACGGTATTTTGATGTCTGGTGCAATAAGGTTAACGAGTGTCATGCAAATAACTGAATAAATAAGTGAAAATTTAATTGATTTACTCAGCATGCTTAACGGAAAGAGCAGTGTTGTTCAAAATTTGAATTAGGATATTTCGAAAACGATGGAATCAAATAAAAAAATTACGAAAAGCACTGCCGTGAAATCAGGAGCTTCTGAGCGCTCGTACATCCACCTTGTAGGTAGATTCGCATTTCCAGTTTTAGAAATCAATTGAAGGAATTTTCGACAGCTGTCAAAAAAATTCTCAAACTCAGACGAAACTCCAGACTTCATGTCAGTACTTCAGCTGACCAATTTTTTTTCGATAATTCGCTAAAATTTTCTACGATATCTATGGTCTTGGTAATGCGATCTGGACAAAATTTCGCACGTAGTTTGAATACATTATTCCTCAGCTAGGTGCAAGATTTCATTCAAATCGAATCAGTAGTTTTGAAAATATCAGGAAAAAAATATTTTGAACGGCCATATTTACTGAACCCCTAATCTAATTTCGCTCATTGATGAACGTGACGCGACATTCGCGATCTAAACCCACCCTGAAAATTTCAAGTTCCTAGGCTTTTTCCTTCTGAAGTTATAATTTTCTATGATTTCTGGTCATGCGATCTGGACAAAATGTTGCTTAAATATATCATTCTCGTTCAAAATACAAAATTTTATCTCGATCGAATCAGTAGTTTCGAAATTATCGAGAAAAAAAAATTTCAAACGACCGTATTTACGGAACCCCTAGTATAATTCTGCTCATTGATAAAAGTGAACGCGACATTTCAGATCCACACCTATCCTGAAAATTTCAAGTCCCTAGGCCTTTCCGTTCGAAAGTAATAATTTTCTATGGTTTCTATGGTTCTGGTCATACGATCTGGAAAAATGTAGCTTGAATATATCATTCTCCATTAGTATACAAAATTTCGTCACGATCGAATCTGTAGTTTTGAAATTATCAGGAAAACTAAATTTCGAACGACCATATTTACGGAACACTTAGTCTAATTTTGCTCATTGATGAACGTGACCACGACATTCGAGATCCACCTATCCTGAGAATTTCAAGTCCCAAGGCCTTTCCATTACAAAGTTATAATTTTCTATGGTTTCTATGGTTCTGTTCTTGCGAGCTGGACGAAATTTTGCATGTAGCTTGAACACCTCATTTTCCATTTGAGTGCAAAATTTCATGTCGATCGAATCTGTAGTTTCGAAGGAATCAGGAAAACAAAATTTCGAGCGGCCATATTTACGGAACCCCTAGGCGAATTTTGCCGTGGCATTCGAGATTCGAACCTACCCTGAAAATTTCAAGTTTCTAAGACATTCTGTTCGAGAGTTATCGTGTAGACGGACGGACAGACTCGAATTTTTCCACGGATTCGTCATCAGTGAGTCGAACATAGTCCGACATAACGTTTGAGACCATTTCGGCTCAGAATTCTAAAAATACAGACATCGTGAAGAAATGATATAGCCCTCGTGTAAGTAGTACGAACGCTCAAAAACGAAATTGCTATTCTGAACTCAGGATAGAGAGGCCTTTCAAATGAGCTATCACTCACCCCATTTTCCGGTTTCAAATCTCAGGGGTTTAGATTGTAACACTAAGGAATGAAGCGATTGGATGTGTATTTAATCATAAAAGTTGTCCCCCTCGAATAAAATATCGACTTATCCGAGTATTTTTCCTGAATGAATTTGTAGTTTCCTGCGAGGAATAAAGAATTATTAATTTCTGGCTACTTGAGATTCGGTTCTCAACCTCCTGGGGTCAGCACCAAAAGATGTTGCCGCAGAGAACATCCAATCCACCACTGTAGACCGGTCTTCAACTTCAACAACGCCTGTCCTTTTCAACAGCAACCGTCCCCACTTCTCTGCAGGTTCATGAAAAGATTACTCGATCCCCCAAACAACAACCTCTCATGTGACACACACGAACCTCGTGATATAGGGGAATGTGGTGTACCTTAGGACGTTTGCACCTTTGGACACTATAAATATCGGACATGTGTTAGTTTAAAATGATCCAGAATGCACTTTTCTCAAAACCGAAAACATTGTACGTGTGGGTCTGTAATTTTTTTTATGTTGGTGTAGCTCAAAGTCACAGCAAGGATTTCAGAGCGGAAAGTAAGTTTTTTCGTGAAGTTAATCTGAATTAATGGTCAAAACTTACAATATATTTCAACTAAATATAAATAAATATGGAAAGTAAATCTATTAAAGAATTATTTCTTCGCCATAGTTTGCATCAAATTATAACCGATAAATGTTCATTAGATATTTTTCTTCAACTTCAACGTTTCGTGTACCTTTGGACACAGACATGCTTGTACCTCTGGCCGTGTCCAAAGGTACCTTTAGTCCTTCATCTGTTGGAGGATCAGCTAGAATGATGTATTCATATTGTATTCAACGTTTCTTGCGATGACTACAACATGTCCTAATTTTACTGAACAGAAGAAGATCTCTTCTTCTTCCTCGTGTAATAGGACGGGGTCCTGTCATCTCTGTCATCTGCCTTCTTGCGACGTTGATATCCAGCTGTCATACCAACGTTTTGGAGGCCTACCAACTGGTCTCCTTGTTCCTGGTTTTGCGTTTTGGCCCATTTGCAACTCGATCAGGACCCATTCGATCTACGTGATCCCTCCAATAACGACGCCTAGCTCTCACCCATCGAACAACGTCGTGAACTCCTAGTTCTCGCAAAGTGTCCGTATTGCGTATTCTATGTAAATGTCAACGTTATACCCCTTATTGTTCGCAATATTTTCATTTCCGTTGTTCTCATTTTTCTTTTTGTTTCTGCTGTTTCTGCTCTTGTTTCAGCGGCGTAAGTCAGTATGGGTCTTATGCAGGTCTTATAAATTCTCGTTATGCTTTCAGTGGTCATAAACTTATTCCTCCATACTACGTCCCGCAGACAGCCTGATAATCTTGCTGCTTTATTCACCTGACTGTCCACCTCATTCGCCACACATCTGTTGCTTGATGTTTCCACAGCTAAATAGCTCAAATTCATAACCTGATCTACAATATGTCCATCCACTTCCAATCTGCATCGTATCGGTTCTTTGGATACTACCATAGAGTGCGTTTTTTCGCACGAGATTTCCATATTAAGTTTCTGTGCCGCTATGTTGAATCTATGAAGGGGTAAGTCGTCCTCATTTTCAGCCATCAGAAATGCGTCATCCGCATAGCAGAGTATTTTCAGGCAGCACTTTCGATAATCTGGTCCATTATTATATTGAAAAGGCACGGGTTAAGAATATCTCCTTGTCTGATGCCGGATAATACTTTAAGTTCTCTTGGTAGACCACATTCTGTTCTTATTCTCGTTTTGTTGTTAATGTTTAGTTGCCTCACTAGCTTTATGTGGTATTTATTCAAGCCTTTTTGTTTCAATCCTGCTAACCCTTGCTAACCTCACCCTTAAACCCTTCATTACTTAAGAAGATAATGACTATTATGCAAGTATGTAAGAATAACAATTTTCATTTGAATATCCAATAGTTATCTCATTTTTGAAATATGAGTGCGTATAGTAAAATCTATCCAAAGATACAATATTGATTCGAAGGTACGAACTGTGTCGTCCAAAGGTAGAAATCAGTATTGTACATTTTGCATCTTCTTTGTGAAAGCACCATTTCTTGTAAAATAGTGTACAATCCTCGTATTACATTCATTAATATTATAAAGTTCAATATTTAAAACAAACTAGCCAAAGTTCATTTTAGTACTTACAGTTTCCCAAAAACGAAATCGTGAAATTTTTTTTTCAAATGTCCAATGGTACTCCTTCTCACCCTACTGTCCCATGTGGAAGTAAGGGTTTGAGCTATTCAACCTTATTCGAGTAAGGTTCATTTTAAAGCATTCCGCCCATGACATTGAATTTTATCATCGCTAGAACTGTACTGATGAGACTTAATAAGTCGACACCGGTCTACAGTTGCGAATGGAAGATTTGATGTTCCCTGGGATGACATGGATCGATTTGTTGGCCTGATTATCAGAAATCTAATTTCTAATCTAGTTTCTTTCGAAAAATTGTTTCTCTTTTCAATTGTTTTTGGTAATAACTTGGCATATTTAGTGACATATACAATAGGTACAAAGTCATGATAAGGTAATAATGAACCTTTGGCTGAAATTTATTCTTCATTTGAGAACTCCTACCTAACCTACAATATGGAAATTGGTGTATAGTATAAAAAAAAATATGCCATACTCTTGAGGCAATTTCAAAAGAAGAGCTTCAGTTAATATATGAACATAATCAGAAGCATGGTTTTCCAATTGCTGTTGATTTGTAATACCCTCGATACATTTCGCTGTATACGAATTTTTCACTGATAGTTCCAAACATGTATTCCTCGGTATCCAGCAAACAGCTGTAACTTACCACCACTCGAAATAATTCATCATCAACGAACTAATTCGAAAACGAAAACAAACAGATATATCTTTCAACACAGCCTACTTCCTAAGGGCCGGGTCCAAAACATCGCAGCCACCCACATTTTATTTAAGGAATGGCCATAAGTTTCTCTCGCGCCACGACCTCCTGACAAATTCAATTTCACGGTGTTTTTTTTCCAAGGATGAACACACTCCATCTAGCTGAAATTGATTCAGTCAATAAGGACGCACTATCTACGGGAGATCCGGCTGGGATGCTAGGGTAATCCTGTTGTAGCCAGATTTACACATTAATCTGCAGACAGGGAAACACGGGATCGAGGTCGTTTGCGTAGATCGTTAGGGATGTTTCGTGTTAGGGACAAGCTTATAAGTACCTGGGGTCTTTTTTACGGATTGGTATACCCATGCGTTGAAGATCGTCGTAAGAAACCTCTCACATAGAACCCACAATTGGGCCTGCCGAAGCAAGAAGGAAACTATTCTTCGGAATTTTCGCAAATTGTATTCATAGAAGTAGGATTTCTGAGTTGAAACTTCCTGATTATGCTATTCTCAAAAATGTATGTTCGTTGAAAAATTGAGTTTTCAGGCATAAGTTGTCTGAGGAGCGAGTTAGTATTGTGGCAGATCCGGCAGATGGTGTTGTCGGCTGCGCCACACCGCGTTCGTTTTGTCTCCCGCGGTTCCCTTCATAGAGTGTACTCGACACTCGACGTGCTGTGGGTACCACTTTCCTTGTGGAGATGTCTAGGGCAACAGTGGCTGGAAAAGCCCTACTGATGAGTCCACCAGCAACTGTGGGACGAAAGACACATTAGTTTCCCCACCGATGAGCGCGTCTCAATATTGCGAGAACACCCCGATGAAGAATTGATCAAGATCAAGATATAGAACGTTCTTTCCCAGTGGGGAAAGAGCGTTCAATTAGTGACCTGATTCTAAAGGTGAAGGTTAAGAAATAATTATACGAAGTGCAACTGAACATCTGATTCGCTTTCAACCTGTATTTATTCACACAGTTTTCGCACGGTATTATAAGAAAACAATAATTACTTTTAACCAATGTACTTACGGCGTATAGAGTTGGTTTGAGCCAAACGAAGAAGGTTGCTTTATCGTTTAAAGAGTTACTTCTTCCAAAACAGAAAAGTCGTCACCATCGGCATATTTGGTCCCAATTTAATTGTCTTCCAGAGTGAAGTATAAAACGGTGCAATGTGTACGCAAACGTTTATTATTTCCATATTTCCCTGTTCCCCCAAATCTCTACTTTTTCCAACAAAAGTTTGGTTCTTTTTCTGAAACTGCAAAATTCCATGTAACATTAGAGTTTTTCAGAGTAGAGCTTTGTGGTAAGAAATTTGGCCGAAGAACCACCACAGAATTTTCCATTAGGTGCTTTTATTCCGATACATATTTCGAATTTCTTTTTGAGCGCTCGTACTAAGTACTTACACGAGGGCTATATCATTTCGTCACGATGTCTGTATTTTTCGAATTTTGAGCCGAAAATGGTCTCAAACGACTATGTTCGACTCACTGATGACGAATCAGTCGGAAAATTCGAGTCTGTCCGTCCGTCCGGCCGTCCGTAAGCACGATAACTCTCGAACGAATCAACCTTGAGACTTGAAATTTTCAGTGTAGGTTCAGATCCCAAATGCCTCGGTTAAGTTCGTTAATGGGCAGAATTCCACCAGGGGTTCCGTAAATATGGCCGTTCAAAATTTTGTTCTCCTGATTACTTCGAAACTACAGATTCGATCGAGATGAAACTTTGCACTCAAATGGAGAATGAGGTGTTCAAGCTACATGTGAATTTTGTCCCGATCTCATGACCAGAACCTTAGAAACCATAGAAAATTTTAACTTTGTAACGGAAACGCCTAGGGAGTTGAAATTTTCAGGATAGGTGAGGTTCTGGAATGTCGTATGACGTTCATCTATGAGCAAAATTATTTTAGGGGTTCCGTAAATATGGTCGTTTGAAATTTAGTTTTCTTGATCATTTCAAAACTACAGATTCGATCGTCACGGAATTTTGTGTTTAAATGGAGAATGATATATTCAAGCTACATTTCTCCAGATCACATGACCAGAACCATAGAAAATCATAACTTTCGAACGGAAAGGCCTAGGGACTTGAAATTTTCAGGATAGGTGTGGATCTGAAATGTCGCGTTGACGTTTATCAATGAGCAGAATTATACTAGGGGTTCGATAAATACGGTCGTTTGAAATTTTGTTTTCTCGACAATTTCGAAACTACGGATTCGATCGAGATGAAATTATGTATTTTAATCGAGAATGATATATTAAGGCAATATTTTGTCCAGATCGCATGACCAGAACCATAGAAACCATAGAAAATTGTAACTTCTGAACGGAAAGGCCTAGGAACTTGAAATTTTCAGGGTGGGTTTGGATCGCGAATATCGCAGTCACGTTCGTCAATGAGCCAAATTAGACTAGGGGTTCCGTAAATATGGCCGTTCAAAATATTTTTTTCCTGATAGTTTCGAAACTACTGATCGGATTGGAATGAAATTTTGCACCTAGCTGAGGAATAATGTTTTCAAACTAAAAAAATAGTTTGAACGGCCATATTTACGGAACCCCTTGTCTTATTTTGCTCATTGATGAACGTGACCGTGAAATTTGCGATCCAAACCCACCCTGAAAATGTCAAGTCCCTAGGCCTTTCCGTTCGAAAGTTATGATTTTTTATGTTTTCTATGGTTCCGGTCATGCGATCTAGAGAAATGTAGCTTGAATATATCATTCTCCATTAGTATACAGAATTCCGTCACGATCGAATCTGTAGTTTGGAAATTATCAAGAAAACTAAATTTCAAACGACCATATTTACGGAACCCCTGGTATAATTTTGCTCATAGATGAAAGTGATCACGACAATCGAGATCCACACCTATCCTGAAAATTTCAAGTCCCTAGGCGTTTCCGTTCAAAAGTTACAATTTTCTATGGTTTCTATGGTTCTGGTGATGTGAGCTGAAAAAAATTTTGCATGTAGCTTGAACACCTCATTTTCCATTAGAGTGCAAAATTTCATCTCGATCGAATCTGTAGTTTCAAAGTAATCAGGAAAACAAAATTTCAAGCGGCCATATTTACGGAACCCCTCGGCAAATTTTGCCCAAAAACGAACTTAACCGCGGCATTTGAGATTCGAACCTACCCTGAAAATTTCAAGTTTTTAGGACATTCCGTTCGAGAGTTATCGTGCTGACGGCCGGACGGCCGGACGGACGGACAGACTCAAATTTTCCGACGGATTCGTCATCAGTGAGTCGAACATAGTCGTTTGAGACCATTTTCGGCTCAAAATTCGAAAAATACAGACATCGTGACGAAATGATATAGCCCTCGTGTAAGTAGTACGAGCGCTCAAAAAGACCTCTTTCATTCGAGTTGTTGAAGACATTGTTATGCTGAAATTATGCGAATTGGAAAACTTCTTCATTATAATTTTCGCATTCTGCGTGACATAATATTACCTGTTCATAATGCTATTACCATCGTGATTCCAGGACCACTTCTTTTCATATTGTTCATTGACCTTTTCTCGGCACCTAGAGTAATAATCTCGAAGTATAAAGATTTATATGCAGCAATAAATATAAGCTCTCTACCTTTTAATGCCATTTCAAGAGCTTCTAGAGCCTTTTATTAAATTTCCAGAGTTTGGTTAAGTTTCTGTATGTGCATGAGGAGTTGGTTTTCTTCTAATTAATAATGAACGAACAGTGGAGAGTATTGTAATAGGAACTTTGGTAGACATATTTTATTAGTTCAAGTATAAAAAATGCATCACACCGGAAAACGCAGATTTTACATCAAGGGATTATATTAAGCCATTAGTCACTTCAATCACTTTTTCTCGAACTTCTGGAGAAGCTTTCACAGACATTATCTCTGATGCACTTTCTTACTCGGACAGTTCACTAATATAAGTGCCAAACGTAGAATCTGACAAAATTTGTGTTCACGAGTAAAAGCAATAATTATCAATATTCTACAAAATGTGTTATAATGACTTCATTATTATAATTATTATTTCCACTGATTGAATTCATCATAATGGCAAATTGAATTGCATTGTTCAAGAACTTTAGTTATAACATCCTAAATATTTGCAATTCATTTAGCGAATTATATGATATTTGTGCACAAGGACTTTTTCGTTTACTCCTCTGCGAATCTTCTTTATCCAATGACTTTTTATTCTCTCCATTTTGTTTTCCAGATTGAATACAATTGCTTTTCAAAGTGATAAGGATATTTATATTTTGAACGTTATATGACACGTATGATGAATGTTTTAAAAACAGATTATGAGCAAAAATGATGTTTCTCAACATTTTTCTTCTTCTTCCTTCACTTGGTAGGTAATATTTGAATATCCTTTTGATGAATAGGAGCAACTTCCAATAATAAAATTATTAATGGTACTCGATTTTTCCATTAATGTTATAATTTTGAAATGATCATTTTGTACATTAAACCAGTAACACTGGAAGGTGTCAATTGCCTGTAGAAAATAGATTGTTTATTGTTTATATCCCGACTCTCCTAGGTCTCTGTGAGACCCCTCAGAAGCTCAGAGCTTGTGCGAGTTAGGAGAAGATAATGGAAGCAGGTCTTCAAATCCTGTCAATTCAAATATACCAATTTAACTATAATCATTAAAGTTTCATAGAATAAAACAAGAATTGAATATAAGTACGGGAATTATATTATTATTATTATCAGTTGAATAAGACCATAGTCGAAAAGTTATTTTATAGCTGTATTTCATTTCGAAATGGCTATCTAGACTGAATGAAGTGGTCACTACGATTCCTAGTCAGGCAAGCATCATTGAAAGCTTTCGTCCTGCAATTTCATTCGTCCGAAATAATGGATAGGTACTTCAACAAAATCACTAATGCATGTTCGTGGATGGAAATTTTATCGGCTCTAGCATTATGCGAGCACTTTTACCGTTTGAGTACATTTCAATATTGCATTCCAATTGTTTTGCATTGGTGTTTCAAAAAATGAGCGATGAATTTTTCACTAGACATGTTTATGTTAAAATACCCGAGTTTCAACAAAACCCATTATACCAATAAAATTATCTAGACTTTTTGTTGAAATTCCGAGAAACATAATTTTTTTTTCTTCAAAGATTGCAAATTAAAATAAAAAACAATAAACTAAAATATTTTCTTTTTATACACAAGTAGGTAAAAAATCAACTGAAGAACTAAAACATCAAAATAGTTCTGGAGAGGCGAATTGAAAGTATAAAAAAGTACTTGTCTAGTCGAATTCAATAGAATTTTCAAGATAGTATTCAGGCTAAGTTTGTACACGCCAATAATGGAAGTAACCCAAATATAATAAGTTTGTCTCACTAATTATACCTTCGGTTGGGATGCTGTATCTGCCCTTCACTAGAATTATTTCTTTCCTTTCAATTATAAATTATAATACTATAATTTTCAATAGATGTATATTTCTGAGAGCCGAACTTAGTCTGAATATCAGTATCGCATGGGAGAAAGTAGACCAGGTGCATCGGAATAAAATTATGTATAAGCAAGAAAGGGATATCTTCAGATGGGTTCAGACTGTCTCACCTTCAGCATGTGGAGTTTTTTAAATGCTGATATTGAATATTGAGCATTAAATCCTCAATATTTGACTAGCCTAGACAACCACCATTTTGGATGAAGAACCAATTGCAGAGAAATACTATTTCCTCAATAACTCAGCATGATGGATTCAAACAGAGCTGGATATAGTGGCAATATTTTTTGTTGTTGATGCAACAGGAATGAGTGGTTAAATTTGATATTTTTCAAATGATCACCCGGATAATTAGTAAATTTTTTATACCTCTGTATTCTTTTATTCGATTTTGTATGCTTCCAAGTTCCAACATTATCCATGTAAAAGGGGGATCTGAAATATGATTTCAACTAAATTGAATTCGTTATGAATCAACGTCTTCAATTCTCCCAAGAGAACCCTCCTGTCGCTTGAAGAGTAAATTCGATTTTAACGAATAAGTCCTGGAATTTTGATTGAATGATTATTTTTTCTTCATTCCTACACCATATGCGAATGACAAGATCATAAATTGTGAGCAAAATTGTCATTTCAGTCGAAAAATATTTCAGCAGCAATATAAAAAAAATTATAAAAAGCACTGCCGTGAAGTCCGGAGCTTTTGGGCGCTCGTTTATCCACCTTTCAGATAGATTCGCATTTTTCAGTTAGGAAAAACAGTTGTCAAAAAAATTTTCAAACTAAGGCAAAACTACAGACTTGACGTCAGGCTTTACATGACTTTTTTTCGATAATTCGCTAGAACTCTCTACGGTATCTACGGTCTTGATAATGCGATCTGGACAAAATTTCGCACGTAGTTTGAATGCATAAGTCTTCATCTATGTTAAAATTTCATTCCATGCCAATGGGTAGTTTCGAAATTATCAGGAAAAAAAAATTTGAACGGCCATATTTACGGAACCCCTAGGCTAATTTTGCTCATTGATGAACGTGACCGCGAAATTCACGAACCGAACTTACCCTGGAATTTCAAGTCCCTAGGCCTCTCCGTTCGGAAGTTATAATTTTCTATGGTTTCTATAGTTCTGGTCTTGCGACCTGGAAAAAATGTAGCTCGAATATATCATTCTACATTTAAAAACAAAATTTCGTCACGATCAAATCGTTGAAATTATCAAGAAAACTAGATTTCGACCATATTTACGGAACCCCTTGTCTAATTTTGCTCATTTATAAATGCGACCGCGACATTCGGGATCCACACCTATTCTGCGAATTTCAACTCCCCAGGTCTTTCCCTCACAAAGTTATAATTTTATATGGTTTCTATGGTACTGGTCATGCCGAGGGTCATGCAATGTGGACAAAATTTTGCATGTATTTTGAACACATCATTCTCCATCTGAGTGCAAAATTTCACCTCAATCGAATCTGTTGTGTCGAAGTAATCAGGAGAACAGAATTTCGAACGGCCATATATACGGAACCCTTGGTCGGATTTTGCCCAATAAAAAACTTAACTGCGACATTCGAGCTCCGAACCTACCCTGAAAATTTCAAGTTTCTAGGAAATTTCGTTCGAGAGTTATCGTGTATACGGACGGCCGGACGGACAGACCCAAATTTTTCGACGGATTCGTCATCAATGAGTCGAACACTGTCGATTGAGATCATTTTCAGCTCAAAATTCGAAAAAGACAGACATCGTGACGAAATGATATAGCCCTCGTGTAAGTAGGACGAGCGCGTTAAAAAAGGTGATGAATATTTACCTAGTCTTTTAATTTCTCGGGTAATTTATTCCCAGTTACTGTTATTGCAGCCGTGTTATTCCATATAATTTTGGATCGAAGAAATCAATTTTTCCTCATACATTTTTATGAAATAAAATGACCTTGAAATATTGCAAAGAAAAGAAGTATCCCATACATAAATGGACTAGCAATCGCTAGCTTTCGGAAATCAAATACAGGAGATGGATCTTATTTGAGGTTTTTGAAAAATTTTATGGAAATTCATTTCAGTTCCTTCTGGTTTATTCATAAACCTTACTGAATAAGCAATTCTAGGACTAAATTACGGTAATAATTGTAGTTCTTCTTTTGTATATCCCATGTTAGTTTCAATTCTCAGAATTTTATTACAACTTTCTTTTGCAGTGCTTTGCTCTACGCTTTTTGAGCGCTCGTTCTATTTACTTATACGAGGGCTAAATCAAAAATTGGTCACCTTAAGCACTGACGTGAAACCTCAGTTTGAATTTTTTTTTACAGCTGTCAAAAATTTCTTCAATTAGTTTCTAAAACTGGGGAATGCGCGAATCTACCTACAAGGTCGATGAAAGAGCGCTCAAAAACTCTTGAATGCACGGCAGTGCTTTCAATATTTTTTGTGTGTACGGCTAGGTGTGAAAGAATTATAAATTTTGGGAACCGGCTCCTTCGCCATTTTGCAACCACTTATTATGAACGAGTGCAAAAATTTTATGGAGTTATAATATACAGGGTGTTTCATAATTTCTGCGCAGGAAAGTTTAGGAATAATACTATTCAAGAGTTGGGTTTTTGGAATCTATTGAATGTATGTAAAGATATTTCATTCTTCTATATACTTGTGTTTTTTTTCAGGTGCCCTTAACTGTCTTGATGGTACAAATAACACTCATTTCCATTATTGACGCAGTACATCCAGGTGAGTCTCCGATATTGAATATTAATGAACATTTTCAAAATCTAGGAATCTTGTGATGAAGATTCTTGAATAATTCGATGTTATTTTGAATAATCGTGGCGATCAAGAATGTTATTGTTGAGATATAGCGTAAACTTCGATATAAATGTATTCTATATCCATAAGTTTGAAATTTGGCTCGATTTCAAAAATGTTATATAGGTTACTCCAGCGAAATTTTAGGAGGACGTTTTAGGTTGGCTAAGGTTCAAAAAATGTTCGAATGCTCATTCGAGTCTATAAAGTAATATTTCTTCAACCTATCGGAATCAAAGTTACATCAGCATGCTATATTTTGATAGTTTCTGCAGTGGCTTTGAATAGTTTGAAGTTATAGTAGAGTTTTATACTTGAATCATAATGATATGAGAGAACTTTATGAACTGTGTTGGGTAATAAAATATTGAATATCTCCCCAAGTTCCAGAAGGCCAAAACATTACCTCATTTACACCCCAGACCACTCACAGATAATACTATAACTACTATTTTGCAGATGATACAATGATTCTCTTGTACTGTATTGTATTACTCCAGTAGTGGAAGGCAAACATAAACGGAACCAAATATTTGCGTATATCTTCCGCCTTCCGCAATGAGGTATTTTCCAAAGTTTCGATGTATAAGTACGAATTCCACATATTCGCTCGGTGACGCCGATGAGGGAAATCCAGTGGCTAAAGGCCCATTTAGATGGAGAGAGTTTCTCGCACTTTCGGGGCAAGAAATCGTAAGCAATTATTGCATGCAATAACCGCTCTCGTGGTAAGCGATAAATATGATTGTTTACACGGTGAGAGTTTTTCTATATCATTCCGATATTCGCACATTCGAGTCGAGAAACTCTCTCCATCTAAAGCTAAGCGCACATACATCGGCATCGGACGGACGGGAAGAAACGGAAAGAAAATACTTTCAAGAAAATTGAATGGAGCAACAGACGGCAGGCATCGCATTTGTCCCGCATTCCTTTCCGTTCCGTACGTACCGTCCGTCCGATGCCAATGTATGTGCAATTGTTACAAGCTTGTAGAATGTATACTTGCTGAATAGAGTATGAATTAGAAGATGATCTACTTCGACCTCGTTTTACTTTTAACACAACTTGTAATTGACCCAGTTTTGGTAGAGGAGGTTTTCGATTCGATAGGAATTGTTAATAAACTAGGTTCTTTCTCGAATTCTCCTCATAGCAAACATCAAGCTAGTGACGAGCTGTTATAAAATTTATATCTGGAAGATATAAAACCTGAAGAGATTTATTCAGATAGGAATCGACATGAGATATAACCACTTTTTAGGGTTCGAATAGATTCCTTCACCGGCGTGAATCCGTTTATCAAGCAATAAAATGCTGGAGTTCGGGTATCCCGTGGGCGTTGCGAGAAAACAAATATTTTATGAAACCATTTCTGAGAAGATACGGAAATTTCAGTTCTTATCTTTTTATTTCGGTCGTAGCCTTTCATTCTTGATAAGATCAACAGCGCAATTTCATGAAATGGTATTGGTGAAAATCGAAAATACGCGAAATCAAAAATGTTACCGAAAGGATTAATATTCCTATGTCACTTCGTTACTTCAATCTAGTTTTGATGAAATGTCTTAGTTCTTGAAGATAGTAACCCAAAACTTAAACTCTAGAAGTGTAAAGGTGTGTCTCCTGTGCCTGTGATTAATTAAACTAACGGGGTTACAATGATTATTATGAGCAGTATAGTATTATAAGGCAGTAAGACACAACTTTCCCCAAAGGTATAATGCTACAGTGAACGGTTATTGAAGAATTCATAAATATTCACAAATTTCATCTTTGAGTCGTACAATGGTTGATAATTGATAGATATTTACAATATAAGCAAATTTTAATAACCTATCTCTGGTGAATATCCTGCGTAGAAGGAGGTATAGGTCTAACGGTATCACTAGAGATGTACATAGTTCCGCCTTTTGGTGATCAATGTCTCTTTGACAGTCTTTGGAGTTGGGACAGCATTGTCAAAAATTTCAACTGAAGGCAGAAGGAACTTGAAAATCTTGACATTCAGTGATTTTCATCTCCGCTGATAGGGACTATTCTTTGTTCAGTTCTCCAGAAAAGTAATGGTCTTTCAAGGAAAATCCAAGCCTGCAAGAAATAGTTCAGGTTTACAGAAGAAGGAATAGGTTCTCTAGAAAAAAATGACGAAAAGCACTGCCGTGAAGTCAGGAGCTTTTGAGCGCTCGATCATCCACCTACTAGGTAGATTCGCATTTTCCAGCTTCAGAAACAAAATGAAAAATTTTTTGACCGCTGTCGAAAAAATTCTCAAACTGAGGCGAAACTCCAGACTTGACATCAGAGCTTTAGCTGAGCAATTTTTTTTCGATAATTCGCTATAATTCTCTATGGTATCTATGGTCTTGGTAATGCGATCTGGACAAAATTTTGCACGTAGTTTGAATACATTATTACAAAATTATACAAAATTTCATTCGAATCCAATCAGTAGTTTCGGAATGATCAGGAAAAAAATATTATGAACGGCCATATTTTCGGAACGCCTAGTCTAATTTTGCTCATTGATGATTGTGACCGTCACATTCGCGATCCAAACCTACCCTGGAAATTTCGAGTCCCTAGGCCTTTCCGTTCGAAAGTTATGATTTTCTATGATTTCTATGGTTCTGGTCATGCGATCTGAACAAAATGTAGCTTGAATATATCATTCTCCATTGAAATACAAAACTTTGTCTCGATCGAATCCGTAGTTTCGAAATTATCGAGAAAACTAAATTTCAAACGACCGTATTTCAGGAACCCCTAGTATAATTCTGCTCATTGATTTCATCTCGATCGAATCTGTAGTTTTGGAGTAATCCGGAGTAATCCGGCCATATTTACGGAACCCCTGGTGGAATTCTGCCCATTATCGAACTCAACCGAGGCATTTGGGATCTGAACCTACACTGAAAATTTCAAGTCTCTAGGTTGTTTCGTTCGAGAGTTATCGTGCTTACGGCCTGCCGGCCGGACGGACAGACTCGAATTTTTTTACAGATTCGTCATCAGTGAGTCGAACATAGTTGTTTGAGACCATTTTCGGCTCAAAATGCGAAAAATACAGACATCGTGACGAAATGATATAGCCCTCGTGTAAGTAGTACGAGCACTCAAAAATAATAAAGAGATTCAAAAGTATCAACTATATGCACGTCCTCCACATTATCATATTGGTCACAAAATTATATAGTGGCTCAAACATGTACCATTAAAAGATTCCAGGGAACGACAGTATATGGAAAATCAAGAAATAAATTGAGATGTTTGGATAAAGCTATTTAGGATGGTGTTTAAGGTAAGAATTTTTTTTGGCAGTTGCTAGAACTCATCAAATTGAATCATTTCGCCGGAAGTTGATCATATAAAATATTCAATCTGGAAAAAATGCGAAAAGTCTTGGGCATCAAGATCTTAAGACGACACTGGATCGTGTTATCTCTCTGTAGAGATGTGCCATGGATCACGGTGCCATATGCATTCCGGCAAGTAAATAAAGTGCTGGATTTAATCGCAAATTTTTTCCGAACAGTATAATTCTTAAAGTTCGAACCAAGAAAAGGAAAATTTATTGTTTAAAAAAGGAAATGAAAAAAAAATAGGAAGTTCACAAACTCACCGATAAGATTAATCCAAATTGTTTAAAGAAATTGTTCGATTTTCGAAATTCGGTTGATGTGCAAAGTCTTGCCGAGCATAGTAAGGAATTATTACATGCAGCAACTATCACATCAGTTTGCTCACGAATAATGTCACAAGCGTTGTTTTAATTCTTCGAAACTATTCATCTATTATTATTTTATTCTATTATTTGTTTTCAAATAACCCCAAAAGAAGAAATCACAGGAGTTGAGATCCGGGGAGCATGCAGGCCAAGAAATCGACCCACCACGCCTATCCACTTATTTGGAAACACATTACGAAATCCGGAAAAGTCACGAAAATAATACGCTCTGTCAGATGATTTCCCGTGAACTGAACGCATTCATTGAACACATTTACAGCTCAATACGTACGGTCAGATACGGACTGGAAATTTTCTCAGATTCGCGTGTTACTTTGATTCCGAAATACTGGGGAATATTTTATATAAAGAATTTCTGGAATTTTGATTTAATTTGATTAATTTCAGTTCCTGCCAAAAAAGAGCCTCACCTTTGAAGACTACTGGCATATAAGTCCAAACAAAACCTGGTAAAAGTGAACACGTGAAATCAGAAATTGACAGTATATTCAACGTGATTGACCTGGAATCGACAAACGTGTTACTTTTTCTGGTCAAACCATGAAAATATTATAAAATTATTCAATTTTCAATTATAGGTAAACGCCTTTTCCAAACAAATTAAAACAAAGCAGGCTTCGATGGCCTCTGTACAGGCACCGTTTCGCGCATCGAATCTTAAATCTAAAGCGTTGGCTATCTTGTATCTACTTCCAGCACTCTGCTATCATTGGATATCAACCAGTGACAAAACAAGAAATAAGGAACGGTTGAACCTGCTACAAAAAAAAAGAAACCATCCTGTTTATTGGTAGATTTGAATTGATGTTCAAGAAACGGGGAGGAATATTCCTCCTCATCTGACTGAATTACGTCCTTAAAAAGATCTAGAAATCCGAATGCAGATTAAGGAATAAATCGAAAAGTTCTGAATTCCTGAAATGAAAATTCTACCCCATACTCTATTCAATACGTATTGCATAATAAGAATAGCTCAGCCGCAATTAAACGAGTTCATTGAATTCGTGAATATATTTTATACGGAAATAAATATTGAGATGAAAAGGAGGTCGGGTATGATTTTATTACAACGGCGGGAAGAGCAATCATAAAAGGAAATTTCGTCCGGGTTTTATGGAAAGATCTGGCAGTTCAACATGATATGAGTAGAACTGCGAAAGTTTAGGCGAAATGTTGTTTTTTCTCGAATATTCTTTCTTCGTGGCTGCATTGAAATTGTACGAGGATATTACTACCAAATGGTGTTCGTTATTGTTCTGTTCAAGTTTTCAGCTTATTTCATCTCAGTATGAGATTTAAATGTTTATGAATTTCATTTTCATCACCTTCATTATTTGAGTGAGAAAATATGACAAAATGAGTTTCGGTAGTGTTATCATTGTAGCCAGTAAGAGTGTTTTTCAGTGAGTACAAGCTGTAGGTACACTTGAGGAGAGAAGTGACATATTTTTTCTATTGAAGCCCTTTATGAAGGGAGTATTCAGGAATAGCTATCGTTTTGTGGTTTGCGTCCACCTTTCCTGGAAAAGTACGAATATCGATGAATCTGCTAGGCAGATGTTGAATTATTCCAGACCTAACCTATCGATGAGATATAAATGAAATCGCAGATTCGAAAAATCACTTATCCACTAAAACGGAAATATCGGGGATTCAAATCCTAAATCCTTGATCTCACCGAAATAGGTTGAAATTGTAGAAAAAAATTGAGAAAAGCACTGCCGTTAAGGCAGGAGCTTTCGAGCGCTCGTACATGCACCTTGTAGGTAGATTCGCATTTTCTAGTTTTAGAAACCAATTGGAAAGATTTTGACAGCTGTCAAAGAAAATTTCAAACAGAGGCGAAAATCCTGACTTCACGTCAGTGCTTTAGAAGACCAATTTTTTTTTCGATAATTCGCTAAAATTTTCTACGGTATCTACGGTCTTGGTAATGCGATCTGAAAACAATTTCCCACGTAGTTTGAATACATTATTCTTCATCTATGTGCGAAATTTCATTCCAATCCAATGAGAAGTTCCGAAATTATAAGGAAAAAAATAGTTTGAACGGCTATATTTACGGAACCCCTAGTCGAATTTTGCGCATTGATGAACATGACCGCGAAATTCGCGATCCGAACCTATCCTGAAAATTTCAAGTCCTTAGGCCTGTGCCTTCAAAAGTTATGATTTTCTATGGTTTCTATGGCTCTGAACGTGCGATCTGAAAAAAATATAGCTCGAATATATCATTCTCAATTCGAATACAAAATTTCGTCACGATCAAATCCATAGTTTTGAAATTATCAAGAAAACTGAATTTCAAACGACCATATTTACGGAACACTTAGTCTAATTTTGCTCATTGATGAACGTGACCACGACATTCGAGATCCACACCTATCCTGACAATTTCGAGTCCCTAGGCCTTTCCATTACGAACTTATAATTTTCTATGGTTTTTATGGTTCTGGTCATGCGAGCTGGACAAAATTCTGCATGTAGCTTGAACACGTAATTCCACACCTGAGTGCAAAATTTCACCTCGATCGAATCTGTAGTTTCGAAGTGATCAGAAAAACAAAATTTCGAGCGGCCATATTTACGGAACCCCTGAGCGAATTTTGCCAATAACTTACTTAACCACGGCATTCGAGATTCGAACCTACCCTGAAAATTTCGAGTCTCTAAGACATTCCGTTCGAGAGTTATCGTGTAGACGGACGGACGGACAGACTCGAATTTTTCGACGGATTCGTCATCAGTGAGTCGAACATATTAGTCGTTTGAGACTATTTTCGGCTCAAAATCCAAAACATGCAGACATCGTGACGAAATGATATAGCCCTCGTTTAAGTAGTACGAGCGCTCAAAAATAGCACGAAAATTATATTCCAAAAGCTCCTTCACAAGAGAAAACCAAACCAAACAACAACCCTCCTGTATCTCCTTGAAACTGACCGGCACGGTGTTGGCACTGTTGTGTCCCTTCACCTAACCTCTCATAATCGGCCTCATGGTCTTGAACCCATATCAATAAGTCCTGAATTAATTGAATCTGTAGATCACGCTACATATTATTATATAATAACCTAATTTCGCATTTACCCCGCCCGGCCTAATCTCCTCGGCCTTCTCCAGTAGATAATACTTTAATCTGGAAATATTATTGACCGGAAAATTGGAGAGCATTGGAAATGAATTCGGAAAAGGAGAATGATTCATTTCAGAAATCTGAAACCTAATAGTTTCATCGATTATTTTCATAGACAGCAGCAGAAAAAACGAAGGCCAGGGCTGCTGAACGAAGTGTTGTTGCATCAACACCCCATGAAGTACCAGTCAATTTCTGTTGGATATAATTTCTAGTATTCAACTTTAGAAATAATTTCGATTGACATTAACACATATTATCTAGAATTCCAGATATCGTTAAAACCTATTGAATTGCTTTTCTCCGATAGACGACGACGCTCCACTTGATTAACCCTTGATTGGGTTATCCACTATCAGGACAGAAACCATTCCTAACTTCGGTGATTATTCGCTTCTGCCATTTAAACTATGTTAAATAAGTTAGCATCCAATAAACCCCGCCTAATGCGAATGGAAAGCTATCATTCTAGAAACCGCAGTATAAGCTCATTATTGCTAAGCGGACTTCAAATACAATAATGATTCTGCAGAAGTATTATCTCACAGACCACACAGAAACTATTCCAACCTAAATGCGCTTTGGAAAATTAGGAGGTAGAAATGTGTTCATTCGCACTGAGAAACGAAGCTGATCACAACTTCGTCATAACAATTACCAAACAGCAGATTAGAATAAAAAAGTTTATAATTCTATCAATTTTAGTTGGGTCATGCACACAACCGAAGTGTTATTCGAGTTGATAAGTATAATGTTGAATGGACGTGTTGAAAGAAGTAATGAATGGAGTCCTGTGAATAATTCAATGATTTTCACATTTATTACAAATCAATGTAAATCCACTCTACATAAGAACACACAAACAGAATTTCCTAGATTGTTGAGAAATAAGAATATGACAAATTTCCTCAAGAATGGTTTTCACGGGTAGTACATTATGTGTATGAAGAATATGGTTCATTTCAGTAGTTAAGCTGCAAGTTTAACTACTACTAGTTTTTGAGCGCTCGTACTACTTACACGAGGGCTATATCATTTCGTCACGATGTCTGTATTTTTCGAATTTTGAGCCGAAAATGGTCTCAATCGACTTTGTTCGACACACTGATGACGAATCCGTCGAAAAATTCGAGTCTGCCCGTCCGGCCGTAAGCACGATAACTCTCGAACGGAACAATCTAGAGACTTGAAATTCTCAGTGTAGGTTCGGATCCCAAATGCCTCGGTTGAGTTCGTTAATGGGCAGAATTCCACCAGGGGTTCCGTAAATATGGCCGTTCAAAGTTTTGTTTCCCTGATTACTTGAAAACTACAGATTTGATCGAGATGAAACTTGGCACTCGAATGGAGAATGAGGTGTTCAAGGTAGATGTGAAATTTTATACAGATCTCATGACCAGAACCATAGAAAATTGTAACTTCTGAACGGAAACGCCTAGGGACTTGAAATTTTCTGGATAGGTGTGGATTTCGATTATCGTGATCATTTTCATCTA
The DNA here is from genome assembly GCA_963966015.1 of Aphidecta obliterata. Lineage (NCBI taxonomy): Eukaryota > Metazoa > Arthropoda > Insecta > Coleoptera > Coccinellidae > Aphidecta > Aphidecta obliterata. Next base: position 13,260,652 of record OZ014432.1, read on the forward strand.
TGAGCTAAATTATAATAGGGGTTCCGTAAATATGGTCGTTTGAAATTTAGTTTTCTTGATAATTTCCAAACTACAGATTCGATCGTGACGAAATTTTGTATACTTATGGAGAATGATATATTCAAGCTACATTTCTCTAGACCGCATGACCAGCACCATAGAAACCATAGAAAATCATAACTTTCGAACGGAAAGGCCTAGAGACTTGAAATTTTCAGGATAGGTGTGGATCTGAAATGTCGCTTCCACGTTTATCAATGAGCAGAATTATACTAGGGGTTCCGTAAATACGGTCGTTTGAAATTCTGTTTTCTCGATAATTTCGAAACTACGGATTCGATCGAGATGAAATTTTGTATTTTAATTGAGATTGATATATAAAAGCAATATTTTGTCCAGATCGCATGTCCAGAACCATGGAAACCATAGAAAATTGTAACTTTCGAACGGAAAAGCCTAGGAACTTGAGATTTCAGGGAGGCTTTGGATCGCGAATATCATCACGGTCACGTTCATCAATGAGCAAAATTAGACCAGGGGTTCCGTAAATATGGCCGTTCAAAATATTTTTTCCCTGATAGTTTCGAAACTACTGATCGGATTGGAATGAAATTTTGCACCTAGCTGAGGAATAATGTATTTAAACTACGTGCAAAAATTTTGTCCAGATCGCATCCCCAAGACCATAGAGAAAATTCTAGCGAATTATCGAAAAAAAATTGGTCTCCTAAAGCACTGACATGGAGTTTCGCCTAAGTTTCAGAATTTTTGTGACAGCTTTCGAAAATTCCTTCAATTGATTTCTAAAACTGGAAAATGCGAATCTACCTCCAAGGTGCATGTACGAGCGCTCAAAAGCTCCTGCCTTCACGGCAGTGCTTTTCGTAATTTTTTTTTCTATTATTTCTGCATGAAATATCAACTCAACTCATTCCAAGGAAACATTTTCAATTGTTACAAAGTTCTATACCTCAAGAACTATTAGGTGTTTTGTGGTGATACATGTCTCATAAAGTAATATTGTACCAAAACATATTATTTTGTCTAGTCTTTTATCGAAAATTTTGTTTGGATACGACATTTTTTAGCTCTTCAATTAATATGTCGGATTTAATGTCAAAAATAATGCCACCTTATATGATCAAAAATAGTTAGCAGTTAGCTCTTGTTTCCGACAGAAGCGACAAGGGACGGGGAATTTTTTCATTAAATTTTTAGATTGTTTACTATCCGGAGCTTACCTAACGCCAAACAGATATTTTCAGCATTTTCCAAAGTTGAAATTCTGAAATTGACCTGTGTCGGCGTTTTCCGGAGGAATTTATACTTTCGGAAATATGCGACTGGACTGTTTTATGTGGCCACACAGTATCTTACTGCCTTCGGAATTATTCGTGTATAAGTTTCACCAGATCTAGGTTTTGAAGTTTCTACCTTTTTCTTCAAAATCTTGAAATTCAATTTTTTTTGTATCAATTGGTGAAAACCATCCATACTATTCTGTATTCAGCAATATCTTTCTACTTCCGTCGATAGAATCATGAAATTGAAACCCCCAATCGGTGGAGAGGAAGGAGAAAAAACCTGGCGTGGTAATATATCAGTAGGCGGTGACTGGAATTGATTTCGAGAAGAATAACATATTCGAATGCTCAATAATTAGAACGACCCTATAGTCCGTACCATTAGGATAGAGGGCTTTTTACGCCACGGACTTCTAAAGGTTTACTACACGTGAGAGTCTCTATATTACCTATTATCTTATCGGTACATACACTCAATAGATATTTAATTTTATTGAAGAAGAATATATTATAAAGAACTTGAGTATTCTTGTTTCATCTTTTAAAAATTTTTCAATGAGAATAAAGAAAGAACCAAAAATCATCTCGATGATTAACTGTATAAAACTGCAAAACTTGGAACACATTATGACGAATGAAACCAGATTTTAATTGTTTCTACCAATTCTGCACGAAAAAGATCCTCGAGAATTGAGTAGGAAAAATATTTTGGTTCCAAAACCTGAAAACCTTGGTTTGGAACATCGACACCCCTTTTATCAATAGCGTTTCTCCATATTACCAATGTCAAACTTTGCAATTTTCCTTGAATTTTTTTAGATTTATGTATTATCCTTATCGCATGAAAATATGAGCAGTTTAGTTGACAAAAATCTAGAATTTACCGACTGGAGATATTTACATATTATTCCCCAATTTTTCACTTTCACAAAAAGCATCTTTCCTACAGATGGCCGGAATGATCTATGAACTGCAGGGACCGGAATGAAATATTCGAGGGGGTGAATTCCTTAAAGGGTCCGAAGGGCAGAAGTTGATTTTTTGCCAAGGCGAGGTCAGCCACGTTCACGGATCGTTAAATCACTTCCAATATCCATCGCCGTTACCACCGCCAATTAGGGACGAACGATAAAAAAACGGTGTTTCGAAAATTGACCCGGGTTTCTGTCCGTCCGTTTCGACTGTTGTTTTCTTTGAACTTCTGGTGATTTCCTTTCAATTTGGTATTACTTTCCACAGTGTAATTCTCTGGAGAGAGAAGGAAGAACAGGAAGAGTTCTTGTAATGAGCTGCGTTCATTTGAATTCAAATAAACGATGAAAAATAATATGAACCAAAGTGTTCGTTGAATTGGAATCTTAGTGGAAATGTGTTCACAATGTGATAATTTTTTCGGAGATTGAAGAGAAAGCTTTAACTGTTATATGGGGACAACATACTCTTAAATTCTTGTAATTTGAGAAAATTAAATACTTTACTTTACTTACTACTACTTTTTAGGTTTCTGTAGCCAAAATAGCGAGAATGGACCCCTTATAGTTTCATCACATCCCTCAGTACGGTAGAATTTACCTAGAAGATTATTAGCCCTAAAAAGATGAAATTTAGATCTTCTATAGAAAATCAAAATAACGAGAAAATTTCTCAGATTTGTGAAATGACCTACCTGTTATCACGTACACCCGTTTTCGAGGGATCTTTGAATTCTTTTCTCGATCTGAAGAATCTCTTGGACGATGAGATTCTTCGAATCACACTGGCATGCATTTCCGTGGTCCTTGTCTCAATTGTTGACTTGACACCACCCACCAAGTTGGCGCCTTACACCCTTATCTCAATTGGTGACACCAATATGTAACATATAGGACCTGCGCGAAACATACAACACCGGCGCCCAACACTACCAATAGGTATAGAGTTCAAAGAATCTCCAATAATGTCCAATTCACTGGAATTAACCCCTTGATCGTTGCATTATTCCAGAAATACACCCATGTTTCAGGTTATCACTAGACTAAGGGCGATCCTCCTTAGAGTGAAATATAAGATGAACACTGTGTGTAATCGGATCTTTCTTTGAAATCGACAGATATGCCAACAGTGTTGAATCCAGACAATTTTCTCCGGGGGGTATTTCAACATCTCGGGGGGGTAGTCAAAAATTCGTTCTGATTTTTGGGCGACAATATGGGGAAGTTGGTTCAAGTGCATAGCGATTGAGGCGACAGCTTCCTAATATAGTAGGGAATTTGGAGCGGACACTTTTTCAATTGATTTTTTTGTGTAGAAGGAATTTTGTGAAGAATAAAATTTAATATTACAATTTATATAATCATAGGTACAGGGTGTTTCATGAAATATGCGCAGGATTTCAGGTAGTGATAGCTCGTCCAAAAATATGAAGAAAAGTTTCTATTAACTTCCCTCTAAAATGCACCATTTTCGAGATACAGAGTGTTGAAATTGAAAAAAAAAATCGTTTTTTGCGAATATCTCCGGAACCTTTTATCGTACAGAAGACCGCTTTCGTGAGCATTTTCTAATCATAATGCGCTATGTTTTGTGCGGAATGTTTTTTTTTAGTCTGAATTTGTGAAGTTTTTGAAGGGGTAGTGGTTAGTGTTCACTACACAAAAAAGTTACTCTTGGTAATACGCTCTGAAGTCGACAGTTTTCGGGAAAAATCAGTTTTATATTGAAAAAATTATAAAAGCACTGCCGTGAAGTCAGGAGCTTTTGCACCTTGTAGGTAGATTCGCATTCTTCAGTTTTAGAAACCAATTGGAAAGATGTTGACAGCTGTCAAAGAAACTTTCAAACAAAAGCGATAATCGAGACTTCACGTCAGTGCTTTAGATGACCAATTTTTTTTTGATAATTCGCTAGAATTTTCTACGGTATCTATGGTCTTGGTGATGCGATCTGAACAAAATTCCCCACGTAGTTTGAATACATTATTCTTCATCTAAGTGCGGAATTTCATTCCAATCCAATGAGTTGTTTCGAAATTATCAGGAAAAAAATTGTTTGAACGGCTATATTTTCGGAACCCCTAGTCTAATTTTGCTCATTGATGAACGTGACCGCGAAATTCGCGATACGAACCTATCCTGAGAATTTCAAGTTTCTAGGCCTTTCCGTTCGAAGGTTATGATTTTCTATGGTTTTTATGGTTCTGATCATGCGATCTGAAAAAATTTCCAATATAGCATTCTCAATTTAAATACAGAATTTCGTCACGATCAAATCCATAGTTTTGAAATGATCGAGAAAACCGAATTTCAAACGGCCATATTTACAGAACCCCTAGTCTAATTCTGCCAGATGAGAGTGACCGCAACATAAAAGATCCAAACCTATCCTGAAAGTTTCAAGTCCCTAGGCCTTTCCATTAAAAAGTTATAATTTTCTATGGTTTCTATGGTTCTGGTCATGCGAGCTGGACCAAATTTCGCATGTAGCTTGAACACGTAATTTTCCATCTGAGTGCAAAATTTTACCTCGATCGAATCTGTATTTTCAAAGCAATCAGGAAAACAAAATTTCGAACGGCCATATTAACGGAACCCTTCGGCGAATTTTGCCCAATAACGAACTCAACCGCGGCATTCGAGATTCAAACATACCCTAAAAATTTAAAGTTTCTAGGAGATTCCCTTCGAGAGTTATCGTGTATACGGCCGGCCGGACGGACAGACTCGAATTTTTCGACGGATCGCATCAGTGAGTCGAACATAGTCGTTTGAGGCCATTTTCGACCATTACAGACATCGTGACGAAATGATATAGCCCTCGTGTAAGTAGTACGAGCGCTCAAAAACATGGTCTTTACTAACTGTCAAACTAGAAGTGAATTATTATGATTAGAAAATGCTTACGAAAGCTGTTTCCTGAAGATATTCGTAAAAAACGATTTTTTTTCAATTTCAACACCCTGTATCTCGAAAATAGTGCATTTTAGAGCATGAGTTAATAGAAACTTTTTTTCATATTTTCGGACGAACTATCACATCCTGAAATCGTACGCATCATATATTATGAAACAACCTGTATAACGGAAAGTAGCTGTGAACATAAGAAGTATTTTTGTATTTCTTTTATCAGAGATTAAATGATTTGCATCAGGCGCAAATGAGCTAATGTATGAATACATAAACGAAAGTTAATTATGAAGTGAACATTTTATTTCATTGGAACTCTTTGAAGGTTTCAACACAAAATGAGTAACAAAAATTTAAAAACATGAAAAAGAACGTGGATTGAAAAAAAACCGAAGAACTAAGAAAACAAGTAAGTTTGCAGCGCTCTCACCGCTAATTGGGATAGCGAATTCGCAGTATACTTTGTTTCAAAATGACTTCAGAGCAGTGTTACCATTTGTCCGAAGCAAAATTAACGGACAAGTTCGTTATACTACTCATGTCGAATCTAATTTCTACACTTATTATCAAATAACTTTTTTCACAACTATGATAGGATATTTTCAAACTACACGAGATGAACATAATATGTGCAAGCGATAGTCTTTTTCTCCGGGGGGGTCTGGGTCATGGGGGGGTTTTACCCCCCGGGCACCCCCCTGGATTCAACACTGTATGCCAAAGTTCTTTCTAGTTTCTAACGCGAAACTTTCGAGGAAATCGAAGGATGTATATATAATGCTACGCGAAGAAGGCTGTAATACAAGTTTGCACCTTTGGACTAACTCTCAGTGCGGAGAGCAATTTTTTTTTCAATAATTCGCTTGAATTTCCTACGGCATCTGTGGTCTTCGTAATGCGATCTGGACACGTAGGAGATCTATGTGCAGAACTTCATTCCAATCCAATCAGTAGTTTCGATATTATCAGGAACAAAATTTTTTGAACGGCAATCCCTTGTCAAAATTTCTTTATTGATGAACGTGACCATGGTTCTAGCCATGCGATCTGGACAAAATTCTGCATGTAGCTTGAACACGCCATTTTCCATTTGAGTTCAGAATTTCATCTCGATCGAAACTGTAATTCAGAAGAACAAAATTTCGAACGGCCATATTTACGGAACCCCTGAAGGAATTCGGGCCATAAACGAACTCAACTGCGGCATTTGGGCGTTCGGAAGTTATAATTTTCAATGATTCATATGGTTCTGGACACAATTTCGCATGTACAAGTTATTCTCCATCTGGGTGCCGAATTTCATCTCGATCGAATCAGTAGTTTCGGAGTAATCAGGAGAACGAAATTTAGAACGTTGCTTATTCCGAATTTGGCCGGTCGAATGTTGCCCAATAACGAACCTAACCGCGGCATTCGAGGTTCGAACCTATCCTGTAAATTTCAAGTTTTCGGTTCGTTCGGTTCGGGAGGTATCTTGTATACGGACGGACGGACACTCTCGAATTTTCGTCATGAGTCGAACCTTGTCGATCGAGACCATTTTCTGCTCAAAATTCCAAAAATCCAGATTTCGCGACGAAATGATATAGCCCTCGTGTAAGTAGAACGAGCGCTCAAGAATATACCTGCGAGTTTAATGAAAGTGACTGAATTTAAGAAATGTTTCTCCTACATCCATTTGGACATTCTCGAATGAAAGAAAGTTTTTCTCCGTCAGTTTTTATGTGGCTGCTGAATTCTCAACATTGTTCCACGGTGTTTCAAGCACATCAATCATCCTTATAACTTCGGTGCTGGAAGAATGAACTTCAGGTTGAAGTTGCGGTATTCCTGTCATGAATTATTTCATCAACTTGACGAAAATCGATCACAAGGATCACATTCAACAAATTACTTATAAAAAAAAGTTTGATAGTTAACTTTGGAATTATTATTATTACTACTGAATTCAGATGACCGAATATGAATGCAAGTATAAGTTTCTATTGCTATGTGGTTCAGTTTAAGCTTTTTTCTCTATCCCTTTTTCATCTGTGCGTCAATCGGATTGATAGTATAGAAACCATCCCTAACCCTTTTTCTCCCATTATGTTCGATGCGGTTGAAACTTCCCTCTGAACCTTCTTTCAGATTTAGACCCTTTATTTCTCTGTGAAAAAATCACGTCGATTCAATGCATGATCAAGGTATCACCTACCTTTTTCCTTCCATGATGTCCGATGGGGTTGAAAATCCGGTCTGAACCTTTTTCTATACTCCTTCTACTGTGTAGAAAACTACGTCAATCCGAAAAATAGGTTTGGCATCACCCCTTCTCATGATGTTCGATGAGGTAGAAATTTCACTTTTTCTGTACCTCTGTGTTCCAATTGATTGTATAGGTATCAACATAGTACATATGTCTGCTTTTTTACTCGATGTTAAAAATTTGCTAGGCCAGATTCTGAAGATTTTAATTGAATACATTTCTAATTCATAAAAATTGAATGAGGGTAGGGAGAAAGAGGTGATTCTTCTGCACTTGTCTCTCTAAAAGTTCTAATATGGTTGAGAAATCTAATTTCGACCTTTTTCATATTCCATCCATTGTCGAGCAGTATTCGAAATTTAAAGAAATCCATTTCGTCTAACCGCCCGGTACGGAACAATTCGGAAGTAGTGTTCAGAAATCGATCTCATTAATTCGAAAGGAGTGACATCAACGAAATATCCTGATCGTAAGAATGTCAAGATGGGCAATTCCCAGTGGCAATTCAATTGATTGCAGGATTCTTTCAACGACGCTTCCTCTCAGAGTCTATTTGAAAAAGTGACGCCTTGGTGAGTAACTAATGGTTATTGTTGTTCAGGAAAGGTACAGCTTCATTCAACCATTTCGTGGGCCCTCATGTTAGAATGAACGTATAGGTTTGGAAAAGGATTCTGCCTAGTAATCTATTAGATAAATGGTAATTCCTGTGCACATTTCACACAAATGATTATTATTTCCACATCACGTTTTCTCTTTCATTATTTCACATTATACATATTCTGAACAGAAATTGAGTCCACGGTATATCGGACCTGCTAAAACCTCAGGCGCTCATTCGTCTTATGAAGGCACAATTCTTAAATTATAGAATAAGCTCGAGTATACAAGGGTAAGGTGGTAGAATATAGAGAAATAATATTATAATAAAAAAAAATTGAATGAATACTCAAGATTACAGTAGGCATATGAGTATCTGGGACAAGTTGTTAACTTTAACTAAATACAGCATCTTCAGGTGAGCAATTAGCCTGAAGTTGCTAGAAAAGTGGTGGAACGAACAAGTGCATCTAACGATGAGTTTCGATCAACTACATTCTGTATGTAAGATAGCTATTTCAGATCTGAAATTCACAGTTCTATCTTCACAATACTATTTCTATAACTTTATTTATTCGAAAGGTTCCTCAATTATTTGATGAAAAAAGTCAATATAATGGATGCCAGGACAGTAAACAATCCAGACAGACAGGTCGACACTTCTGCTCTCCAACAATAAATAGTTAATCAATCCAAAAAGAACTTCAGAAGGAAATATTAACAACCTCAACAGATAAAGTCACTGCAGCAATAATTCACATGAATGTCAGTTACGTTTTTCGCACCAACAAATCCCAATAACGGCATGAAGATCAACTGGAAACCATGTACCAACAACCAAAAATCCACAGCTAATATCTTATACTCGACTCAACTAATGTTGTTCGAATCCGCTACAGCGATGTTTTTCATTAAATTATTAATTATCCTACAAGAAATAGTGACTTCTTGAAAAACAGAAAGGTGATGAACAAAATGAAAGCTGACAACTGGGAACGCACTGCGCACATAAACTACGATGTCTGATGGGATCGATCGAGACAGTCGGTAATCAATGGTAATAATTTTCCTGAAGGCTGGAGTTCTCGCTATTAGAGAACGCTCCTGGTATTAATGTGAATGCGACAAGGCACATAAGATTTCTTTCATAACGTTCAAGTGGTCAATTTCATCAGTTGTTCTATATTGAAAATTTTAGTGTACAGAATGAAAGAATGTATTTATACAAAAATTTACAAATCCACGAAAGAATCCTGTGATCACTTTGTCTTATTTTTCGCCCCTAAGAGCTATTTCAGACATGCTACGAAACTCAATCCAGTTTATTTATTCCGCAAAAAAAGTCCTTTTTCTAGTGACATACTCATTGTGCTGGATTATATTGAATCTGCACTCAGTGTTTAGCTACCACATTTTTGGTCACTCAGATATTTTTCACTCATATGATATATACAGGGTGTTCACTTTTAAAAGGGCCAAACTTCAAGGGAAGATCATACATAAGATTTGCAACAAAAAATGTCATATAACACATGGTCGAAATATTGACGGTTATTCTTCAATTTAACATTTCTTGATTTCATTAAATATTTCAAGTTTTTCCATGAAATCAATTATACTTCAGTTATCCTTAGAGCCTCATTAGATTTGACCACATATTTGAAAACAGCATTAAATTTTCTAAAAGATAAGAATTTTTGTCTGCCAAAAAAATGGTTATTGAGGGCGTGGTAAGGAGATGAAATTCACCATTTTGAAGTGAAAAAAACCCGCCATTTTTTCAATGGTTTTATCGATGAAAAATCATTAATTATAGACAGGCTTTCTTTTCAGCAAAAACTACCCCATTTAGTGTGCTTTCGAATGACATATCAACTTTTGTGTTTGCTGGTTGTCTTCTGCCCTCATATCATGGCTGACAAGATAACAACGAATAAGTCGAAATATTCCAAACCTAAATTTGCCCTTTTTTAAAGCTCTTTATGATTGAATATTGAAGTAATTCTCATCGAAATCATGAATTAATCTGTTGATTCAAAATAATTTGAAGGAATGATTCAAATTTCAATAATACAGATTTTATAAAAACATGTGAAGAAAACAGACTACTTCTACTTGTAACAATTGTTCAAAACGTGCACCGCCTTGTTCAATACCTTTCACACATCGTTTTTGCACTGAATCTACAACCCTGCGAAGTTCTCAACGTTTTTGACGCATTTCTACTCAACACAAATTTGTTCTCTCGATCAGATCCTATCGAGTCTGAACTCGAATTTGATATCCTTTTTCTTTCAAGGTGTTCCAGACATAAAAATCCAATCTTACCGAACCGTACCTTACAATCCATTGCACCCCAAAATATTGATTCATTAAGTCCCGTACATTCCGGCTATTATGAGCTGGGCAGCCATCCATTTGAAACCAGACATTTTGTCTGTTAGCCAGGGGTATTTCATCCAATATGTCCATTAAGCTGCTTTGGATTGATGTAATGAATTCTTCAGCGTTGAGCCGATCTGACCAGTATTACTGGTCAGAAAAGTTCACCTCTCATGACTCTCAACACCGGAATTTTGAACAACTGTTTCAAGTAGTATAGTAGTCGTCTTTCTTCACATGTTTCAATGAAAATTTTGTTTATTCCTTCAAATTATTTAGATTCGACAGATAAATTCATGATTTCATGATACAATATTCAATCATAAAGAGCTTCAAAATAGAGCAAATTTAGGTTCGGAATATTTTGACTTATTCGTTTTTATCTAGTTAGCCATGATATTAGGGCAGAAGACAAGCAGCAAGCACAAAAGTTGATATGTCATTCGAAAGCAAACTGAATGGGGTAGTTTTTGCTGAAAAGAAAACATGTCCATAATCAATGATTTTTCATCGATAAAACTATTGGAAGAATATAACTGGTTTTGTTCATTTCAGAATCGTGACATTCATCTCCTTACCACGCCCGCAATAAGAATTCTTTTGGCAGACAGAAATTCTTATCTTGTAGAAAATTTAACGCTGTTTCCAAATATTTGGTCAAATCTGATAGGGCTCTAAGGATAACTGGAGTATAATTGATTTTACGGAAAAACTTGAAGTATTTCGTGAAATCAAGAAATGTCAAATTGAAGAGAAACCGTCAACATTTCGACCATGTAATATATGACATTTTTTGTTGCAAATCTTATGTATGATCTTCCCTTGAAGTTTGGCCCTTTTGAAAGTAGACACCCTGTATAGAAGAGGTGTTTAATATCGTCAATACCTTCAGTCTAGGCATAGTTACTCTGTGAAGAATTCCTGATTAAGCACACAAAACGGAAAACAAGCATTCTGCACATGACATCCGTACAACATCGGCTAAACTATGCTCATGAATGCTTCGGTGATCGTTTAATCAGTATATAAGATCCAGAAGTCTCTAATTTTTTCAAGTCTTGAATCAGTGTGTCATTTTTCATCTATTCGATTATGTCACTAACGGAATTCCTACTTGCGATTCGGAGATTGTCACGGAGCACAGTATATTTATCAATCGTTCGCTTCAGATTGATCAGTCAGCGGGGCAAAGTTGAAAATGCCCTAGCTGCGTCACTAACGGATTCGGAGATTGCCACGGAGGACACTAAATTAATCAATCGTTCACTTCAGATTTATCAGTCAGCGGGGCACATTGAAAATGCCCTAGCTGCTTTCGTTATTATACAGACCAGTTTGTGTATACTCTATACAGGACTGGTAGGGAGAATGCGATTCGCCTGGCCAGGAGGGAACATATTAGGTTTTTATTAGTAATAAGTGTATCTGTGAGAAGAAATTAATCGAGGAGGGGAGGTCCTTTTGCCCTTACTTCAGCAGTTGCAACTGATGAAACGAGAAAGAGCTATTACTTATTACTTTTTTTTTATTGACGCCCCATTTCACCTATTTCAAGAGCGCCTCAGCGTGTTTAAATCGAACTTTCAAACACGCGCGTTTTTTAAAGTCACTATAGTGGCTTTCCAGCCACCGTCTGGGGCGCCCCAGGAGTGCTCCAAACCAAAGTTTGACATAAGTTTGACCAATCCAGTGCCGAAGTGTCAAGCCCTCGCCCCTCCCATTGGTGCACAACCCGAATTTTCGGGGCTTCAAGCGTAACACGCACCTGGCTGGAAAGCAGTTTATGGCAACAGCAACGACTCGAGAAACGTCAAGTCTAAATGACAATTCTTCGATTATAAATCTGACAGGAGTACCTACCTTGTTACGCCAAATAAAATATTACTAAATGCAGATGCAAATGCGGTATCAACCGCGATTCTGCTTTACTTTTTAAAAAATCTATATTAGAATTCATTTTCAAACACTGCGGTGACAACAATTCATTTTTGAGCGCTCGTACAACTTACACGAGGGCTATATCATTTCGTCACGATGTCTGTATTTTTCGAATTTTGAGCCGAAAATGGTCTCAATCGACTATGTTCGACTCACTGATGACGAATCCGTCGAAAAATTCGAGTCTGTCCGTCCGGCCGTCCGGCCGTCCGTCCGGCCGTATACACGATAACTCTCGAACGGAATGTCCTAGAAACTTGAAATTTTCAGGGTAGGTTCGAATCTCGAATGCCGCGGTTAAGTTCGTTATTGGGCAAAATTCGCCAAGGGGTTCCGTAAATATGGCCGCTCGAAATTTTGTTTTTCTGATTACTCCGAAACTACACATTCGATCGAGGTGAAATTTTGCACTCAGATGGATAATTACGTACTCAAGCTACATGCAGAATTTTGTCCAGCTCGCATGACCAGAACCATAGAAACCATAGAAAATTATAACTTTGTAATGGAAAGGCCTAGAGACTTGAAATTTTCAGGATAGGTGTGGATCGTGAATGTAGCGTTCACGTGTATCAATGAGCAAAATAAGACTAGGGGTTCCGTGAATATGACCGTTTGAAATTCAGTTTTCTTGATCATTTCAAAATTATGGATTCGATCTCGACGAAATTTTGAATTTAAATTGAGAATTATATATTCGAGCTACATTTCTTCCAGATCGTATGATCAGAATCATAGAAACCATAGAAAATCATAACTTTCGAACAAAAAGGCCTAGTGACTTGAAATTTTCAGGATAGGTTCGGATCGCGAATTTCGCGATCCTTTTTATCAATGAGCCAAATTAGACTAGGGGTTCCGTAAATATTGCCGTACAAACTATATTTTTTCTGATAATTTCGAAAATACTTATTGGATTGAAATGAAATTTCGCACATATATGAAGAATAATGTATAATTTTGTCCAGATTGCATTACCAAGAACATAGATACCGTAGAAAATTCTAGCGAATTATCGAAAAAATGGACCCAAAGCACTGACGTGAAGTCTGGATTTTCGTGTTGGTTTGAAATTTTCTTTGACAGCTCTCAAAATCTTTCCAATTGGTTTGTAAAACTGGAGAATGCGAATCTACCTACAAGGTGCATGTACGAGCGCTCAAAAGCTCCTGCCTTCACGGCAGTGCTTTTCTAAATTTTTTTTTTATGACAAATCGGGAATTAGGTTCTGTTTTTCTCATTACCATGACAACGAAAGGTATACTGATCAAGAATTCAACCATTTTACATTCTTATTTCCATTTTATGTAATAATAATATCAGTATTTATGATTTCTAAGCGCTCCAATAAAAAAAAAAAAGCGTAAAGTATTCGTGGATAACTGGTCTTTAAAACACTTGCTCTATTTCGAGTCCTCCGGCTTCGCCGTCGTGCTCGAAAAATCGCGCGTGTTTTAAAGACCTCTTTATCCACTTATACTTCAATATACTATTTCGAGCACCGTTATACGTACGTGTAAGAACCCAAAACAGAAAAGTGCCTAGGCAGAAGGTATCGAACACGTTCATTGGAATCTTACCCAAGGCGTACACAACAGATGAACGAAGTTTACATAGATAAAAGAGAATATCGAATAAATTCATCCGAATGACATGAAGAACTCGACATGTTCATCGAAATGAATGTACATATATCAGGTTCAAAGTCAAGTCTCTCCTGAGTATACCCAGGATATGTAGTCTGTCTTATAAACCATGGAATCATAATCATATAGGATAATTGGGTCGAAATCTAGAATGAGTGTTATTTGAGTCACTCAACATGCAGGCCCCATTATCCCAACGCCATCCGAACAATTATCTAATAAAGGGCTACGCGGCCGACTTAGAATTTGAGACGTTGGCGTAAGTTGAAGCTTGTAGGTTTCAATTCGGAAGGGAAATTCATTTCAGTTGATAACTTTGATTAGAACGGTTTTGGGAGCTTGCCGGAGAACCCCCGTCTTTCATTCAATTATAGCTCATTGTGGTGCTGCAATTGAGTATTCACTTGCAAATTATGTGATGGCATTTCCATCGATTAAGATGCACCCTAGAGGACGCAGTACAGGGTGGCTAGAATTAAGACATCATCATCGGTGTGTTGGAGAGATAGAAGATCGGTTGATTTATTTTGCAACTTGATTCGGTGCTATCGTTTCAGTGAAATCTAGAACTGATGAATTGAAGAAGCGTTCGAAGAAGATTATGTTGATTACTCGCCATCTCAAAGGAAAGATATTGCTGACAAGTTATTTCGTATGCCTACGTCAGTTGAAGCATCCTCACCAATTCCACCAGGAACAGTTGTATCCTGCTGAAACTGTTATTACTCCTGAAGAAACTTTTGATTCTACTGAAATTTTAAATCGGCTTACACTGAGTACCTTCAGGGAATTTACGTACAACAAATAACATTTTGATTATCGAAATATATATTCTTCTCTATAATAAATTTCATGAGTGAGAAAAAAATCATTTGGCTTTCATACATAATATACATCAACTTCGGAAAAAATTACTTTTCCCTCTAGGAAAAAAGTTAATGTGTGAAAATGGAATTTTAGTCCACACTATGCGAGAGCAAATACACAAATACCTTTTTCGTCGACAAAAAAACCATTTTCAAATGCGGTTATCAACAAATCATAAACGAATAAACGAAAAAATTCATCAAAAAATAAACGCAGAAATGGATGTTGAATAATCCTTGCGTTATACCTATACGAAATGTACCCAAAGGATAAGGAGAGTGCTTGTTTACTCTGCACTTTATTTTGTTCGTTCATTTCAAGAAATGCGGTTCACAATGGAACCGAGTTAACATAAAAGGGCGTGAAGTTTTCGCAATCAGTTTTTTGCCGAAGGAGCTCGAGTAAACGAATGGTTTTAATTACGATCGTGTTTACTACTCTGGTCGGAGAAGACCGATGCCTTACACTGAGGGTTCCTTTGACGTGCACTAATTGATTCGCTGGTAGATACTAAGAAATAAGCTCCAGATATTCAAATGAAACGATTAAATGCCTGACATGGAGGAATATAATTTTTCGATATTGTCAGAGATAAGAGTACTTTCATTGATGGATGAAACAATAACGCTAACCTAACCTAACATGTTGTGAGAGTTGACCCCAAGATATCGAGTAGTTTTTATATCGATGTATCGATGTAGGTTAGGTTTCATTATATTCCATTAATAACACATCTTACTTTTTTTCGGGCATAGGAGTGATGACTCCGTCCAAATAAATCCACCCTTGGGATGAGGATTCTTCTGAATGAAAAATTCGGCTATCAAACTTTCAAATCCCCAGAACGAAGTAACATTCCATTTGTTTATCTGTTGTTCATTCCAGATATATTTTCGATTTCATCCCATTAAATGAACCATAAATTACTTCAATGGCTCTATACCCGCTATTTGAAAAAGAATAAACAGGATTTGTACACCGTTAAGATGATTGATATCGCCGTTAATATTTATAACTCTCGTGTAATCTCGTCATTTACTACAATTAAAGGTATGTTTGAACGGTTTTATAATCTCTGATAGCAGAATTTCTTGGAGTTATAGGTTCAAGTGAATTTTGTTCTTCTATTTTGGACAGAGCTAACATTTGGTGAGATTATATTTCTCCACGATTTATTACTGTTCTAATGGGCCAAATTTTATAGGAATAAGTGTGAATTTTTTTGTTACCTTTGGTAATCTTAATATAAAATACCATCAAATCGTTCCATCGATACCTATATGGCTTCGATTTTTTATTCGCTTTTCCGGTGTATTTTTTGATTAAGTGTAGGTATCCAATAAGTTAGAGGATACTAATGTGGTACGATCTGAAGATCTATTATTATGCCCATTTCTTGAGCTGACAAACATTTATCTCGAGCGGATATGTCTTAATCATTCATGATTTCGCGGCTCAAGCATTCTTTGAAGTGGTTTTACTGATGATATATTCTGTTACTAGGTGTTCAGTAGTCTCTGGTAAACCGTATCTCACTAGATGCTTTCTGAGACGACAGTGGCCTATGAGGGATCTTGTAAGAAGATGAAGCATATTCTTGCAAAGATCGAGATTTATTTTTGTTTATTTGTGCTGAAGCTCCGAATGAACTTTTTGAGTATTTCTTCCCAGGTCCAAATAATCCAGCTCCTGTTCCTTTGGTGGTTTTCAACCCACCTGTGTGCTATTTTAAAATTTTCTCTTCGAAGACTCTTCTTTTGCTGAGTTCTGTGGTGAAGTTCAAATATTTGTTTCTCCTTAGTTTCTTTACTACCAAGAATCGCGGATGTGATCTATTGGGGCCGAGATAACCAGGCTCTCTGATCCATCCCGTTCAAAGTTCTTTCTCTTGATATTCTGCGATTCTATCTATGACTAGATGTAAAGGTGTGTGATCCGTATTCATTACAGATGCCATAGTTGATCACGTTTCCATAGCTCCGGTGATGCATGTGTATGCTTATACAGGTTGTTTTCGAAGGTTAGGCTTTTTTTGACAGGTGCTAGAACTCATCAAAATAATTCAAAATTCCAAGAATTCAGGGCCGAGTATTTCGAAATCGAAGGCACCGTGAGGCATGGCCTATCTTCTTACAGAGAGATAACACTATTCAAAGTGGTATCAAGATATTGATGCCCTAGATTTTTTGCACTTTTTTTCAAATTGAATATCTCATATGATCAACTTCTGGCGAAATGATCGCTTACGATGTGTTCTAGACGTGTCAAAGGAAGCACCAACTCAATAAACATCCTGTATTTATATCTTACCTAGAATTTCCTTTACCATTCACAGTAAGATAATGATTCCTTCATTTGCAAAAACCACGAGGGTTCTACACCGCTACACTCACGCAATTCAAATTTCCGAATTTCATTTATTAATGAACAATTATTCACTAATGTCGTGATATACTGCGATTGCAGAAACTTTCAGAGCGAAAAAACGTCAATGTTTGAATTCCATCAAACTCTATCATTCTTCGGCTGGAGTGTTTTCCGTTAGGGGATTCTTGAATTTCTGAACACAATGGGAGTCTCTAAAAATTCAAAATTTCATCACAGAATTCCTCCATGTGGAATGGTGTATAAAAAACCGTTATTAATTGCTTTCATTTCAGCTTTTGTTCATGGAACGACTGAAAAGATTGATAGTCACAATTGGGGCAGAAATGAAGAATAGAATAATGCATTATTTCATGTACCGTACGCATTCATGGCGTAAATCAGGAAGCAGATGTTTTCTCGCTCACTTCCATTACGTAAGCAGTTAAATTCTGATAATAAACGGTGATTAGTGAATATAGCGAAAGGTCGGTGAAAATCCCCAATGAAAAAGAATTCAATTAACTTTTTTATCGAGTTATTATGTTGGCGTAGTAAAATTCTACACTGTGAGTTTATTGACCGTTAAAGCTGATTCAGAAGAATGCTGACTTTCATGAATTGAAAGTACCGAGCTGTCAAATTAGTTGATTAATAAACTTTTACCTTTTTAGAGCCATAAAAATCTCCCAGATCCAAAGACAGTGCTTTTTCGACTCAATTCTTCGAGTGAATCGATACTTGTTTGAGGGTACGTTATTCAAGAAGATATAAATATCGATTCCGTTCAAATAAACCATTCATCGACAATTCAAAGGAAATATAGAGTCCTGATATTGTTTTTATAAAGATTGCTGTTGGGATATACCTTAAGAAAAATATTAATTTGTTTTTTCTTCATCCAGATCAAATCTTTGCTACAGAACTATTGATGCGTCTCTTTCATCTCTGTCTCCTCTGACTTTCCATAAGAGGGGCTCCGCTTGTTCTTATTGTGCTTCGTCACTTTCTCATGGCTTTGATGGATATATATTTATTGATATTTGCAGCAGAATTATTGAAGTGTTTATATATTCGAGTGACTGACAGATTTTTATTGACCACGAACTCTTTTGGAATCTAGTCGTAGTGAATCCTGTAGAAATTCTTTTATAAATAAAATTACGACAAAATTTATGTTAAAAAAAATTATTTCTCACCTTAAAACATCCCACCCACAAAATATTAATTCCAATGCAATAATGTTTTTCTGAGCGCTCGTACTTCTTACACGAGGGCTATATCATTTCGTCACGATGTATGTAGTTCTCGATTTTTGAGCCGAAAATGGTCTCAATCGACTATGTCCGACTCACTGATGACGAATGAGCAGAATTGTACTAGGGGTTCCGTAAATACGGTCGTTTGAAATTTCGTTTTCTCGATAATTTAGAAACTACGGATTCGATCGAGATGAAATTTTGTATTTTAATCGAGAATGATATATTAAATCAATATTTTGTCCAAATCGCATGACCAGAACCATAGAAATCATAGAAAATTGTAACTTTTGAACGGAAAGGCCTAGGATTTTGAAATTTTCAGGGTGGGTTTGGATCGCAAATATCGCGGTCACGTTCATCAATGAGCAAAATTAGACTAGGGGTTCCGTAATTATAGCCGTTTAAACTATTTTTTTCCTGATAGTTTCGAAACTACTGATCGGGTTAGAATAAAATTTTGCACCTAGCTGAGGAATAATGTTTTCAAACTACATGCAGAATTTTGTCCAGATCGCATTACCAAGACCAAAGATACCGTAGAAAATTCTAGCGAATTATCGAAAAAAAATTGAAGTGATGAAGTCTGGGGTTTCGCCTAGGTTTCAGAATTTTTTTGACAGCTGTCGAAAATTCCTTCAATTGATTTCTAAAACTGGAAAATGCGAATCCACCTACAAGGTGCATGTACGAGCGCTCAAAAGCTCCAGCCGTCACGGCAGTGCTTTTCGTAACTTTTTTTTCCACTCATGTTGAAATCAAAAGACAGCTCCCCTGTAAAATGTTCATAATTTATGGAACTCATCCATTCTGCATTCTATGCAGCAGAAAAAGAAACAATGAGATTCTTTGCAGAAGTTATCACTAACCTCCTGACCAATATTTTAGAATTGCAAATCCCTGCAAGTTGAATAATAGTTCGGACAGAATCAATATTTCTTCGTTATGAAAAACCAAGATCTTCCCCGAAATGGATGATTCACATAATTCGAGCCTGAACTCCAGAAAAGTGTCAGACCCTTCCATTTCGAATTGTTCCCATTCGCCGTCACCGATTATGAAACATCTGTGGTCCAATCAATATTCCTGCAGAAGAAATTGTCATTTCTTAGATTCTTTCATTTTCCTGCAATCTGAACAGATGAGAAACTTAATTTCATATTAGGGAAGTTCAAGAAGAAGCTGGAGAAAATGGAGTAGTTAGCATCTGCTGAGAAACTATTTTCCGTGGATCTAGAAATTTGATTTTCCATTTTCCATGAAGCATTTTGATATTGTTGCAGGATTCGGCACCTGATTTATATATTGAGATATCCTTCAGCTATTAAAAATTCGAGTTTGGAAGGAAAACCCTTTTATGAGATACCAAAGCAAGTTTATTTTATTTTTGGCTTGTTGTGTGAACAACCAAGGGTAGGTACTGGATACTCATCGACCGGTAACCATAATTCAATAAAACATGGAAAATTTCAAGCGTGAAGATTTTTTCGCTTTCATATACTGAAAAAAAAAATCCAAGTCTTCTAATCTTTGATCGCGTAAGGGGGTTGTTCCAGTGTATAGAAAAATTATTAGAAAATTCTCATATATTATGATAGTAAGTTTACTTTGAAAAAGACGGCTTGGTAACTCAGTTACATTTGATAGTGATGGCCTTGTCATGTCAGATAGCGAAAATGTAGAGTTAGATTACGGAGTGGGAAAAATAATTGGAACAACGAATAAATTAATACTCAAGGGGTAGTTAAATCATTTAATTACAAACGAAGTTCAGTAGACATGCTTAGATTGCAAATTGATAAAGTTCATTTTTTCCATTGTATTGTGAAAACAGTGGATGTAAAGAATTAGGTCGACTTCAATAACTCCACCTCAGTAAAAAACGACTGCGAATACTATCCGAGCGCGTTCATTCAATTTTACCTCCAGACACACGGATAATTGAAGTCAACATTGTTGTTTGTATGCTGGAATTTGTTGACTTGAAGGACCTCTTAGAGTTTAATTCTTGGAAAAAAAACTATAGCTATGATGTTTTTGGTTAAATTCAAAGATTTTATTGTCTTGGAATCTTCAACTCTAACCAATTCAAGAACCACAGTGAAGTGACTTGCCATTGTCTTAATAAGCCCATCAAAACTGGTGGAAGTCCTTCCTTTTGTCATCTTGGTGAATGGTTACGAAGAAATATTTCTATCACTGAGAGGACAAAAACCCTATGCTCGATACCAGTGAAACATAAATGATTGCCTCAACGTTAGGCACCAGTTTCACAATATTATAACTTGCTCAGTGTGATGAAAGTTAGAGATTTAATGTGACTTTCAAAAGTATAACTCTAAAATGTATCCAGGTACCTGAAATTTCACAGTTATTTATTCAAAACAGATATATTCACTCCAAAAATGAAATTCAGTATTTAAGGAATGACGAAAAATAAAATAATCTGAGTCTATACAATTCTAAAATACTGAAGTATAATAGTGGCTGTACTCTTTGGTGCTAATAACTCCAGGTCTCTGAAGTCGTCCATGAGACCTGTCTCGATAAAGTATGGCTATACCAGGTACCAGATAAGGATTTTCCCCGATCTCATACAAGGGCTTTTTTTCAGCTCCAGACAATTTGTTTATCATTCGAATCAAGTCATACAGTTTTAAACATTGGCGCACCCAGAGGGGCGGCAAGGGGCTGCAGACCACCCCTCCTCCGAGATTCATAGTAGGTAGTGAAGAAAAAT
Source organism: Aphidecta obliterata (assembly GCA_963966015.1). Taxonomy (NCBI): domain Eukaryota; kingdom Metazoa; phylum Arthropoda; class Insecta; order Coleoptera; family Coccinellidae; genus Aphidecta; species Aphidecta obliterata. Next base: position 13,281,881 of record OZ014432.1, read on the forward strand.
TAAATTTCTGCATAGCTGCGAATTGTGAAAACACTACCAGAGATATCCTTTCCACTGGTTTTCCCAAAACATGAATGTGTGTGGATAACGCATTATAAATCACTGCATGAAGAAATTTTCTTTTTTGAACCTATTTAAATACTTATTTTCGAAAGAAGATCATAATAAAACTAAAAAAAGGAATTTTTCACGAAACTTTGTGATTTTTATGGAAGTGACATCATGGAAAATGAGGTTTTTGTAACCGAAAATTTGCTGAAGTGTGAATATATGCTGTGGCCTGTGGAGGGCTGAATATAAGATGATTTCCGATAATTCAGAGGTTAAGAAATAGTGTCCAATAGATTTATCAACACATTTCGACGAAGAATTGTACCTAAACATCAGAAGGAAAATAGACTGAAGGGCTTAGCCTTGTTGAACATCTCTGATGAAAATCATAACGACCCGGAAAAAATAATTGAAAAACTTGCTGAAGAAAAACTTCGATTGAATTTTGTAATTCAAAAGATTGTTTCTAGTTTCTTTTGCTCATATTTTGAATAAGTTTGTTGTTATACATATATATTATTTTTATATTGAAAAAAAATTTCATATCTTATGAGTTGTATTTCGATTCACCTCCCAGCACCCCCCCTCCTCCCCCCGAAATTCAATCCTGGGTGCGCCCTTAGTTTTAAATGAGCACTCCTTCAAGGGTCATAATGGGTCACAAACCTAAAAGGTTTTCTTGTGAATAAATACAGTTAGTACAATATAAATAATCTTCACCATAAAGAAAACTTATGATCAGAATTAAGCCGAATAAAAAAAATTACGAAAAGCACTGCCGTGAAGTCAGGAGCTTTTGAGCGCTCGTACATCCACCTTGTAGGTAGATTCGCATTTTCAGTTTTAAAAACCAATTGAAGGGATTTTCGACAGCTGTCAAAAAAATTCTCAAACTTAGGCGAAACTCCAGACTTCATGTCAGTGCTTCAGCTGATAAATTTTTTTTCGATAATTCGCTAGAATTTTCAACGGTATCTATGGTCTTGGTGATGCGATTTGGTCAAAATTTCTCACGTAAGTTTGGGATATAAATGAACCAAAAAACTCAACCATCAGTTCTATCAATTAAACTGCCTCGAACCTGCCAGTTTGAAACTTCAACAAGTTTTTTCTTTGAGAAAAAATTCGAAGACTATATAATACGCTTAATGAAACTTCAATGTCGAATTAAGGAACTCGCTAACAAGGGTGATCGATCAAAAGGAGAGATGAGCGTCTCCTCATCTCTTAAGCTTTTTTTCCCGCGGACTCTTTAATTAACATCACTCTAAACTTGCCGAAGAGTTCTGGGGTAACAAGTGGGTCGACATCTATTGAAAACTGAAAAGTTTGCTATAAGTTGAAATAAAAACACTAACGAAGCGCAACTCACACCACAACTAATTGACGTTCTTTATTATTCCAGGTTGCGAATGCCTCGTATTTTCCGCCACCTTTGGCAAAGAGAAGGGTGTTTTCAAAAGTCCGGACTTCCCGAAGTCTTACTCGCCGAATATCGATTGCCTGCTCTACACTTTTCTAGGGAGCTCCGACGAGATCATTGAGATCACTTTCATGGATTTCGATGTACGGAGCAACGGACAAGTGGAGTAAGTATTGCACTTTGCTAAACTTTGGCGGACGAATCGATTAAAGGGATCAGAAAAACTGCTTCCTCCCTATTCGTATTATTTCCTCGATTGTTACGCAGCACTGCAATCCCATTCTTACCATTGAATTAGGTTTCGCGAGGAAGAAAAATAAAATAATGTGGATTTCGAAGTTTGAGTAACTCCATTCCTGTATTGAAAAAGTTTCACTTGAATGGGAGCCCGGTTTCTTGTATTTGACGCAATCTTTTCCTGAACTTATCTTTGTTGAAATCAATTTAATGGTTCTTTCCTCGAAAATTCGAGTGTATAGTATCCAGCTGCATTGTGCACAAGATTGAAAACAAGATATTTGAGAATTATTGTATCACGGTGGATAACCAGAAAACTTATTCAAAAACTCAACATCCCATCGAATTTTGTAATTATCTAGATTTAATCCGAACATTACCTTCCAAAATTAAAAGATTCTTCATTCTTCCGCTCTGATTTGAATGTTTTCTCAGACAAAAATAAATCAAATTGTTTCGATGGAATTGCCTTTGCACTTTCCAATAACAATTATTCAACTCAAGAACGAAATATTTAATCAGACTCTTTCAGAATGCGGATAGGATTGATAAAATGCGAATAGTGTCCGACCACTCACTAGCCCATCGCAACCTAGCGACGAAATGCATTGGAGTCCCCCGAAGATTTCCAGAAACAAAGAACTATACCTAATTCGGCATTTGGGGTTCACAGCGCATAGTCAGTGGTTATATATATTATTTTTATTTCATTGTAAATTAATGAAATGGACGAGGAAAAACCGAAAATCAGAAAGGAAACTTTGATCTAATTCATAACATGGTGGAGACCTGAAACATTATTGAGATCATCAATGAAAGTTTGAAACTAGACTAATATTTCTTGACTAATCTTATATTCTTACTGCTGTGAAACCATTTTTTCTGAATGTGTATTGATATTCACCTTGAAGAATTCGGTCGTCGTAATTGGCGCCTCTCGTTGCTAAGAACACATTTCCGAAAGAAGCAGATTCACAGGCGTAGAAGGAAGATCGGCAAATTCTGAAGACTGGAAATAACGTAATGATATGGCATCCAGAAAGACCCATGAGATCATTTTGGCGGCGAAATACATAGGAAGTGCTTCATTTCCGATCCGTAAGTGAAACGTTAGGCGTCCCATCCATTTCCCAATTACTTTCCGACAAGGAGGCAAATAAAGCCGGAATTTTCAATTTCCAGTTTGGTGTTGGTTGCGAGGAGCAGAATAATTCCGTCGATCCTATCAGAATGCGGATATCTGAATCGCGTGAAGGATGATTTGTATTCGATTATTGCTCCTGAATGAGATTTTCAATGGAAAAATATAACACAGGGCTGTTTCCAGTTGAAAAATAGCAAACAATACTTTGTGTGATTGGCTATGTATGTCATATTGTGAACCCAAGAAGGGTATATCTTCCCAAAAGTTTTCAGTCCAAAACATTATCTAATTGAATCTTGGAATTATTCAGGTACAAATTCTTGATCAACTTGATCAAATTTTGAACTCCTCTCTAATGGAAGTTTTCGACGCGGCCCATGGCACGCAGCAAATGGCACTGTGTCTGGAGTAAAATAAAAGCAAAGCAGGGAAAGAATATGATCTTAGCTTTTTCAGCTACACTAGAAAATCGACTATGGTTTCAGACTCTAGGGAAGATTTGTTTCTGGTTTTCAATCCCAGAAGAAGAGTACACAATATACGTGGACTGATATCAGAGGCAGAGCATATAATATCTTTGATTGAAGTCCTAGGGAAAAAGTGCTTTATCGAAGGAAAACCGCGAAAATCGAGCTATTTTTTCTCAATTTTTTCAAGACAGTATTAACCCAAATATGGTGACCACTATAATCAAGGATCGCAGCAGAAAAAGAAAAACAGAGTCCTTTCCGGAAAAACCCCTCTCTCCATATCGAATTCCGCCAATTAGAATTATCAAATGAATTCCGCAGTACTTCATGAAATCAGAGATGCATTAAGAAGGTTACACACTAATTGAACCGTTACAAAATCTGGATAAATGTAAGTCATGCTTTTTTTGTTGAATTTCGCCTTATCCACAAACTTCTCTCCTTTACCAGATGGTTTGATGGGGTAAGAAATAGCATATTATACTACATCCGGAAATATTCAGTAGCCTTGTGGTCTTTTCAGTAGGTACTCTACCTAGAAAGTTCAGTCAAATCGCTGATCGTTACCGCTTCAAAAAGAATATTCAAGGACTGTTGATATTATTTGAGCGCCAAAATAGTTTCTGGATGATTGTTAGGACTAGTAGGGAATATAAAACACAAGAAATCAATTGCTAATTAGTTGAGTTTGACATTTATCCTCTTCGATTGTATTCTGTTTTGTTCTCATTCCGAGCGTCCTACGTCTCTGTGAGACCCGTTTGAAACTCGCTTAAGTGCTTATGTTTATGTAATATAACCACATATGTGGTTATTTCGGAAATATAAATGAATCTATCAATCAACTGTCTATACAATTACTTCAAACCAAAAACTCATTTATTATATCCTATCAAAGAAAAAATTGGATTATTGACTTAAAAAATTATTCAACTATTATATTCAATCTGTGAAAGTTATCTACTCAATTATAAGAAAAAGAATATAAACTCAAAGAAAACCTAATATCGAACAAGATGCACGAATAAAGTGGTTGTGTAGGACTATAATTCATATATATATATAGGGTGTTAGACGTGAACCTTGGAGGACGTGATAGTATGATACATTTGGTATCGTTTGAGCCTTATTCATTGATAACCAAAAATCAACTGTTCCCGAGATATATGTGTTCTTGTGTTTTTTGAAAAAATTTCTCACCTTTCTTTGTTTTTCGTCAATTTTTTCTACGTTGACCAAATTTGATTATAATTCTTAATTATTTTCACTAGATAAAGATATGATTTGTATGAAGAAAGCAAAACTATCCTGTATTAGATGTTGAAATTAGTATGATTCAAAAATTGGTATATGAAGAAAAGTTCTCCACCATTCCTCATACAAGCACTTGTAGTCTCTCTAATTTCTTCAGTCCTGAAATTCACTCTCAGCCTTCTAGCTGCTCTGTTTATTCTCTCCACAAGTTGTGCACGTGTATGTATTTCCCTTTTATATATAATACTAGTATTTCTTTTAAACTGCCCCAAACATGAAAATCTAACGGTGTTAGATCCGGACTTCTCGCTGGTCCCAAAATTGCTCCTCCCCTACCTATCCACGTCCGCGTCCAAAAAACCGTCCATATTTGTTCTCAGAAATTCTTCATAATTTTCTCCGTTTAAGTTATCAGGTAGATAGTAAGGACCTCTCAAAAGATTAGCTATTGCTCTCATACAAACATTAACGCTAAATCAATATTTTTTATGCCAGACATTCGAAAGGGTGTCTATAAAAAAATCTGCTGAAACGAAACTAGTGACTGCTGAAACATTTTTAGGGAATAAAAAAATTAAAAAAGCACTGCCGTGAAGTCAGGAGATTTTGAGCGCTCGTACATCCACCTTGTAGGTAGATTCGTAATCTCCAGTTTTAGAAATCAATTAGTTCGATAGTTATCGTGCTTACGGCACACGTTCAGCTCAAAATTCGATAAATACAGACATCGTGACGAAATGATATAGCCCTCGTGTAAATAGTACGAGCGCTCAAAAAGGAATTTGGCAAGTTTTTAAAAGTAATTTACGTACCAATTCTAGAAAATACTGTTTTTTTTTTGGACGAGTAGACAAATTGAGACACATTTCTCCATTATATTTTTTTGTAGAACAAAATTTCGAAAATCCAAATGTCAACTATGTAATTTCATGTCAAATAGTGAGTTCTTCCCGGATGGTTGCCAAGAAAATTATTTCTTCATACATAAATGGTGGAACTCGAAAGTTGCAGGCAAATTGATATTAGAAATTGATTTCAATTTTCTTTTTATACCAACTTTCAAATCATACTCATACTTTTTCAACATCTAATACAGGAAAGTATTGCTTTTTCCATGCATATCATATCCTTTTCTGGTGGAAATAATACTAGAAAAAATTGACGAAAAATGAAGTGAGGAGAGAAATCTTTGAAAATCACAAGAACTCAAATAAGTCGTAAACTGTTGATTTTTGGTTACCAATAAATATGGCCATAAACTCACTCAACATAGCGGTTAATTACGGCAACATAGTTTCTCCAAAACTTCCTAACTTTGGTTCCTTTTATCCTGACTAAGAAATTACCGCGAATCTCACTAACACAAAGCATAACGGCTGTTCATTCGTAACCTGAACCGTATTCCACTAAAAATTACGAAAAGCACTGCCGTGAAGTCAGGAGCTTTTAAGCGCTCGTACATCCACCTTGTAGGTAGATTCGCATTTTCCAGTTATAGAAATAAATTAAAGATATTTCGACAGCTGTTAAAGAAATTCTCAAACTTAGGCAAAACTCCAGACTTCATGTCAGTGCTTCAGTTGACCAATTTTTTTTCGATAATTCGCTAGAATTTTTTACATTATCTATGGTCTTGGTGATGCGATCTTGACAAAATTTCGCATTTAGTTTGAATACATTATTCTTCAGCTAGTTTCAAAATTTCATTCCAATCCAATCAGTAGTTTCGAAATTATCAGGAAAAGAATATTTTGAACGGCGATATTTACGGAACCCCTAGTCTAATTTTGCTCATTGATGAACGTGACCGCGACATTTGCGATCCAAATCTACCCTAAAAATTTCAAGTTCCTAGGCCTTTCCCTTCGGAAGTTATGATTTTCTATGGTTTCTATGATTCTGGTCATGCGATCTGGACTAAATTTTGCTTTAATATATCATTCTCGATTAAAATACGAAATTTTAACTCGATCGAATATGTAGTTTCGAAATTATCGAGAAAACAAAATTTCAAACGACCGTATTTATGGAACTCCTAGTATAATTCTGCTCATTGATAAAAGTAAACGCGAAATTTCAGATCCACACCTATCCTGAAAATTTCAAGTCCCTAGGCATTGCCGTTCGAAAGTTATGATTTTCTATGGTTTCTATGTTCTGGTCATGCGATCTGGAGAAATGTAGCTTGAATATATCATTCTCCATTAGTATACAAAATTTTGTCACGATCGAATCTGTAATTTGGAATTATCAAGAAAACTAAATTTCAAACGATCATATTTACGGAACCCCTAGTATAATTTTGCTCATAGATAAACGTGATCACGACATTCGAGATCCACACCTATTCTGAAAATTTCAAGTTCGTAGGCGTTTCCGTTCAAAAGTTACAATTTTCTATGGTTCTGGTCATGAGATCTGTATAAAATTTCACATGTGAGTGCCAAGTTTCATCTCGATCAAATCTGTAGTTTTCAAGTAATCAGGGGAACAAAATTTTGAACGGCCATATTTACGGAACCCCTCGTGGAATTCTGCCCATTAACGAACTCAACTCACACTTTTCTATGGTTTTTATGGTTCTGGTCATGCGATCTGAACAAAGTTTCACATGTAGCTTGTACACCTCATTCTCCATTCGAGTGCAAAATTTCATCCCGATCAAATCATTAGTTTCCAAGTAATCAGGAGAACAAAACTTTGAACGGCCATATTTACGGAACCCCTAGTGGAATTTGGCCCAATAACGAACTCAACCGAGGCATTCGGGAACTGAACTCACACTGAAAATTTCAAGTCTCTAGGTTGTTCCGTTAGAGAGTTATCGTGCTTACGGCACATTTTCAGCTCAAAATTCGATAAATACAGACATCGTGACGAAATGATAAAGCCCTCGTGTAAGTTGTACGAGCGCTCAAAAATTATCAACAAAGAATATTAGTGGCGCTGCAGACAAATTTTTCAAAATTTGTCTGCAGAGCCACTAATATTTTTTGTTTAAAATATAACACAGACACTAAACTTCTTCTCAGCATAAATTATGTTTGTCTCTTCTCAAATTTCAACCATGCACAAAAACTTTGATAAAAAGTTATAGCAGGTCTCGAATAAATCGGAGACGGAGTTGTCGTAGAATAATCGAATCGTCAATGGAACATCCCCCTTTCCAGACTACCTCCCAAATTATTCACTACAAGAGTGAAACCATGCCGCTTAGGGAAGTTGGACGAGTGTACATTCCATAATTTAAATTGCACATCCAGAGCGTAATTGGAAGACAACCAATAAAATATGCAACATTCACTTCCGCTCTCGCGTAATGTTTCGTTCGAAATAAATTTACAGATTTATCTTCGAGTGATTTGTTCGAGTCATATTTATTTAAACTGGAGAAAGCGGGTTCAACTTCATGGAATGGAATTATCGATGATTGCGGATGGTTTTCATTTGATTAATAATGCAAGGGATCGAATTATACATATGGAGCTGTAGGTTGTGCCATTAAAGGAAAACGCTCGAAGGATTCTTCGAATATATCAACAAAATAAGAAAATAATAGAATTTCCTTCCTAGATGCATCGGTTAAAAAATTGAAGAACACGTTAAATCAGTAGACAAAAGATCAGATCTATAATCTGTGTTTGTAATATAATATGAGATTTCCATAATATCAAAGGAGGAATATGGAATTAGAAGTAAACAAAAAAGCAGCTAATATTGCTGTAACACACAATACCATCACTAGGTACTCCCAGCCTGGAAATAAAGGACTTGTAGGTGCTAGTCATTGGTCGAGAAGCAAACCAACTGGCAAACAAGACGAAGGTATCGATGATGTGATGAAATAAATCCTACGAAAAGCAGACCTCCTCGAGACTGCCCTGAGGACGCTCCGAGTAATCAGGCAAAACGTTGAATAAAATAAATCTATGGACGATGGAATAACTTTTCATAATCGATCTTCCTTGCTCAAGACTACGATCAATAAGTGCCTCAGGGTCCCTTGATGGTTATTTGTAGCAATTTAAATTCTGACTCTATTAATCGTACTTGGAAGGCAGTTCTAGGTACACCTTCATACTGCCAGGATGTTAGTCTGAAGCGTTGGAAGAAGCTGTTTTGAAGGTGCTGTACTTAAAAATATCTCTGCCTGTCTTTTTGTGCTAATCTGAGAGCACCCATTAATCTCTCTTTTCCCACGTATGTAGCTGAAGAAGTGTGATGATCTCGGTGGTTGGCAGTAACGCCACGTGGTGGTCTTCACTTCGGAGAGGTTTAACAGCTACATGTCGTAGATTGACAAATTATGAATCGACTTCTTTTCATCCAGCCTCCACTGAGCTTGAATAAACATTTAGTTTTGAAGAGCATGATTTGATGGTTCACGCTTATAGCATGGTATAATCAATTGTTGATAATATCTCTATATAATAATGCAGTAAAGAAACCGGTTGTCAATCAATAAGATCTTGTAGGATACCACAGTTCGTCCAACAATACTTCCATTATTGCAATAGGAGTAGTGAACTTGGCTCTTTGAAATCCACCCAGGCTAGCTTTTGAAGCTATGGAAAAGTCTTTTCGCCCTTTTCCCCCACCAAAGCAGAGATGCAGAGGTAATCTTGAGTGAAATGAACGTAATAATTACCAATTACCAGCCAGTGGCGCTCCCAGAGATTGAGTCTGGGTGGGGTAGTGACCGTATTGTCTAACCAGAGATTGAGCCTGGGGGGGGGGGGTTGTAATGACCGTATTTTGGAATTTAGAAGGAAGTAAAGTATGTATTGAATGTTGAAAATACGGTCCTGGGGGGGGTTGTGAATTACCCCCAGTACCCTCCCCGTGGGAGCACGCCTGGTTTCAGCTAATAGTCCGTCCAAAAAGTCTAAATGAAAATATGAGTTTCCACAGTGCGAAATTTGTATCATTCAACATCGTTTAACGATTAAACAACATTGAAAACACACCAGCTCGCCATTTTTCATACGATATTGAAATTTGAAGCTTAGTATTCACGTCACGATCCGAATAATCTTCTTAATCATGTTAAATCTATAGTAAACATTCTGACAGAATGATGAAATCTCTCCTGGACGTTTCCTCGAAGAAAGCGAAAGTTTAACACATTTCGAATGCCAACAACACCAGGAGTTCCAAACTCGTGAATTATGCGATGCATCAACGATGATGAATTCCACAGTATTTCTTCGTTGAGGAACAATTCGATACCTGAATAATAAAGTGAAAAATCGCGTTGAAATTGTTGCAGATCCGAAATTCAGTTATTCGCTATGGAAAGCACGTTCAGTACATGTTCAACCTCTGTATGAACCAATTCTGACCGATGGATTTGCCGAGTTGAACAAAAATAGGTGATTGATTGGACTGAGCCGCCACGGCAAACAAATCGAAAGCTTCATGAGTCAGGTAGTTCATGATTATCTGCTTTGTATGTTTTTTCATCGGAATTTTTCAATAGTAAAATGATTTATATTTGAAGTATGATAGAATCACCGTTTGCTTGAATTATTATTCACAACTTGACTCGTTCAACCGACCTTTATTATTATAATATTAAAGGAGAGTAACTTATTGCTCGTTATCAGTGTTACACATTGTGCACATGAGGGCGAATATTTTAGCACGGCAACCTTGTATGAATTTAACTTCAAGTCAATGTAGACCAGGCAATAGAGCAGAAAAAGGGTCATTCTGTGACAAAAATAGTAGAAGAAAACCGCGAGTGGGGGGCTACGTGGGATGGTCCGTAGATGTTCAGTGATATGTTTTCGACTCGCAAATATCATTACTTTTCTTGTAATTGCGAAGAAACACCAAAAAAAACGATGTTTTTTTAGTTTTTTGCTTGTAAAATCTGAACGAATGGAGCGGTGCTAATACTTTCAACAGACAAATTGTAGAGAATGAAAAAATGAAGAAAATGGGTGCTAATGCAACTCAATCGGGTCATCATTACCGGAGGAAAGCCGGAAAAACCGTGAAAATCAGCGTTTTTTCAGATCCTCATATCTCGGCCAATTTTCAAGTTGTAGCGCTGGCTTTCCAAATGAAAGTAGTGGTTAATAGATACTTCAAGTGTGCATAACCCAGACGTTGTCCGATAAATAGTTTTTCCGTAATTGCGATTTGAATTATTCAAGGCACTATTTTCCGGAAGAGCTGGATGCGTCGGAAGTAGTCCGATTTCAATTTACAAAACGGATTTTGAAAGAAGAAGTATTGTACTACAAAACGGCAAACTTGATTTTTCGTTAAAATGTTGCAAAATAGGTGAAAAATACGTGGAAACATGACCAAAACCGGCTCAGTGCCCCATCTGGGTCGGATAGTGGGGGTAGCCGGCAGACGCGGGGAACCAAAATCGCGCTGAGGCCTGGCGCGAATATTTACGTATATACCCCCACTACTTGACTGCAATCGAGCATTCGGCTTATTTTGGTCATGATTGCATGCTTTTTTCACCTATTTTGAAGCATTTTAACGAAAAATCAAGATTGCCTTTTTGTAGTACTATACTTCTTCTTTCAAAATCCGTTTTGCAAATTGAAATCGGACTACTTCCGACGCATCCAGCTCTTCCGGAAAATAGTGCCTTAAATAATTCAAATCGCAATTACGCAAAAACTATTTATCGGACAACGTCCGGGTTATGCACACTCAAAGTATCTATTGACCACTACTTTCATTTGGAAAGCCAGCGCTACAACTTCGAAATTGGCCGAGTTATGAGGATTTGAAAAAACGCTGATTTTCACGGTTTTCCCGGCTTTCCTCCGGTAATGATGACCCGATTGAGTTGCACTAGCACTGATTTTTTTCATCTTTTCATTCTCTACAATTCGTCTGTTGGGAGTATTAGCACCGCTCCATTGGTTCAGATTTTACAAGCAAAAAACTAAAAAAACATCGTGTTTTTTGGTGTTTCTTCGCAATTACAAGAAAAGTAATGATATTTGCGAGTCGAAAACATATCACTGAACATCCACGGACCACCCCACGTAACTCCCCACTCGCCGTTTTCTTCTACTATTTTTGTCACGAAAAAATCTCTATTGCCTGGTCTAATGTGTGATATGTCTATTTCGTGCATGTTAGAAAAAGCTGACCCAGAACACTTGAACTAGGGTTGCTTATCGACGCCGACGCCAGATAGTGTCGATAGTTGAACTATGTAAATAACAACTAAGCGACTGGCAATGGTGGTTAATCATATGGGTCTTTAACGAAAAGGGCACACATAATTTCGTCAAGTTGTTCTCCCAGATATCTGCATAAGCTTTCGCAATATCTGCCAATTGTATAGTTCATTGTATATTTTCGGCTTCATGAAAATGCTTTAGTCGAGGGGTGGCCAAATTGACGAGACTCAAGATCTTCTATTTGCTAATGCATATTTTATTGAAGACCAACCTTTACTTGCAAATGTATAACAAAAATTGTCTCTCCATTCTTTCCATTCTGCTTTAATTGTAAGCTTGAAAAGTGTTTAACTATACCAATCTACAGCACATTTGTCCATGAATGACTCTAAAATTTCAATTTTTTTCTCATCTTTTATTAATTCAAAGCGTTCACATTCTTTTTCGAAATCATTAATCCATTTATCCGCGTTTGAATTTTTACAATCAAATTTTTCAATAGCAAATTCTTCAGCTAAATTCCCGATATTTATTCTTTCAGATTAGTCCCAGAACAATCAATGGTTGTTCTGAACAATCAATGGTTGTTCTGAGTTACTAGCCGTTACGTCAATAGCAGCTAGCTTCTTGTTTTTCAATTATTTCTTCTCAAATACTCATCATAAAATACCAAATTCCCTTCTTTATCATAATAAGTTTCTTACAATTCTTTATGTGAACTCATCTACACTATTCTCACTGATTTCTCTTGATGCTTCTAGTACTTTGAAGTGGAATTGTAGCTTTTCCATCGTGATATACAACGAGAATGTTGTTTTATAATGTGTATTATTGAGCGCTCGTTCTACTTACACGAGGGCTATATCATTCCGTCACGATGTCTGTATTTTTCGACTTTTGAGCCAAAAATGGTCTCAATCGACTATGTTCGACTCACTGATGACGAATCCGTCGGAAAATTTGAGTCTGTCCGTCCGGCCGTCCGACCGTAAGCACGATAACTCTCGAACGGAACAACCTAGAGACTTGAAATTTTCAGTGTCGGTTCAGTTCCCGAATGCCTCGGTTAAGTTCGTTGATGGGCCAAATTCCACCAGGGGTTCCGTGAATATGGCTGTTCAAAGTTTTGTTCCTCTGATTACTTGAAAACTACAGATTTGATTGAGATGAAATTTCGCACTCAAATGGAGAATGAGGTGTTAAAGCTACATGTGAAATTTTGTTCAGATCACATGAGCAGAACCATAGAAACCATAGAAAATTGTAACTTTTGAACGGAAACGCCTTGGGACTTGAAATTTTCAGGATAGTTGTGGATCTCAAATGTCGTGATCACGTTCATCTATGAGCAAAATTATACTAGGGGTTCCGTAAATATGGTCGTTTGAAATTTAGTTTTCTTGATAATTTCAAAACAACAGATTCGATCGTGACGAAATTTTGTATACTGATGGAGAATGATATATTCAAGCTACATTTCTCCAGATCACATGACCAGAACCATAGAAACCATAGAAAATCATAACTTTCGAACGGAAAGTCCTAGGGACTTGAAATATTCAGGATAGGTGTGGATCTGAAATTTCGCGTTCACGTTTATCGATGAGCAGAATTATACTAGGGGTTCCGTAAATACGGTCGTTTGAAATTTTGGTTTGTCGATAATTTCGAAACTACGTATTCGATCGAGATGAAATTTTGTATTTTATTCGAGAATGATATATTAAAACAATATTTTGTCCAGATCACATGACCAGAACCACAGAAACCATAGAAAATTGTTACTTTTGAACGGAAAGGCCTAGGAACTTGAAATTTTCAGAGTGGGTTTGGATCGCGAATATCGCGGCCACGTTCATCAATGAGCAAAATTAGACTAGGTGTTCCGTAAATATGGCTGTTCAAAATATTTTTTCCTGATTATTTCGAAACTACCGATTGGATTGGGATGAAATTTTGCACCTAGCTTAGGAATAATGAATTCAAACTACGTGCCAAATTTTGTCCAGATCGCACGATCAAGACCGTAGATACCGTAGAAAATTGTAGCGAATTATCGAGAAAAAATTGGTCACCTAAAGCACTGACATGAAGTCTGGAGTTTCGCCTAAGTTTCAGAATTCTTGTGACAGCTGTCGAAAATTCCTTCAATTGATTTCTAAAACTGGAAAATGCGAATCTACATACAAGGTGCATGTACGAGCGCTCAAAGGCTCCTGCCTTCACGGCAGTGCTTTTCTCAATTTTTTAATATTGGGTTCGAATAATACACGAATTGTTTCTCTGTTAATAACAAAGTATTTTATTATTATATACATGATCTAGAATATCAATCCTACTTGTAAATAACAAAGAAACAACATTCAAAGTTATTATTCACCAAGTTGTTCTTAGATTACTTTACAATATCTCATCTCACTGTATTCGGCACGTCGTAATCAATCATAAATATGATCATCATCACTGACGTGTGCGAATTTTAGAATACGTGACGTATATTGATTTACCGACCTGATGACCTGACCTGATTACGCGCGCAATTCAATTAGACTAAGAATATTCCTTACAAAAATATAACAGGAATAAAATTAAATATAGATATAATAGGAATAAAATATAAATATGACATGAACAAAATGAAAATATAATTTCAATAAAATAAAGATAATATTTGATTTCTAATAAATGAGAAATAATTGAAAGAAAGCAGCTTAACATTGCTCTAACCTAAAATACCATCAGAATTTCCAGTCTGGAAATAAGCGGCCCGTGGATAACCCGTCATTATAGAATATGATTTGTGATGGTGTTATTCTCCGGATCGGGAATATTGTCTTCCTTTCCTTTCCTTCATTAATTTACTCGGGCACCAATTGCGATGGGTTTTATAAGGTCGTAATTCCTTATAACACTTACTATGGTTAACCCTAGGTAGCTTTTACAGAGTTGGAGAAAGGGTTCGGTCCAATCTAAGGTGGTAGCGATTGGCCAGAGCTAATTTCTTCCACCAATGCGGAGTAGTAGTTCCTCTGACGAGACACACTTTTTCATACACTATAATCTGCAATGTTGGTTCAACTTTATACACTTCTTGGTTATCTCTGCCAAAAATGTCTCATAGAAACTGATAGAAAATGGTCCAAAGAACTTATGAGATCCAAATTGGATAGTGAAACCGCAAATCCGTATAGAACCGTATACGATGTTCATAAGTATTCAATGGGGATTACAGATACATATTGCTTCAGTTTCTAATGGCATTCCCTAACGTGATTCCTATCCGTTTCTATCAGCGATTCAGTTCCTATAAGGAAATGCAGTTTGAAAATAAATGAGAATGTATGAGATTCCATAGTAGTTACTTAGAAGGGTCTATGGTTTTCAATTGTGATTCTCACATATAATACTTATCTGTTCCTGATGGAAATTCCCAGAATGATTACTATATGGTTTGTATGTATTCAAAAACATACAAATGAAAATGTGAAGAATATAAAAATTAAGTACGTTCTACATAAAAATTCGCCAAAACTAATCAGTGATTTTTATCAAAATAAAACAGTTTTAAGAGTTTGATATATCTATTATTCAGAAACAAAAGGATCTTGAAAAGTATAAACTTAAAAATTTAAATTTAAAACCCCTACAGTGTCTTTTAATTGGTGATATCTGATTCATACAATAATATAATAATACTTCAGCTATTTCCCTCTCTTTTGGATGGCTGCATCCTTCCTCTGATATTTGGTCCTCCGAGGCGTTCACACCACTTGACTTTGTCCCTAAGAAAATATATTATTAATATATCGAATAGATCGAATACTTATTGCAATATTTGTGAAAGGAACTGAATGGAAAAATATACATATTCAAAAATAAAATTTTCTATTTAATGTCGGACTCAAATAAGTTGTGTTAGCATTTAGCACTTGTTTCCCTAAAAAAATGATCGAATATAAAGTGTAGCTTCCAAATAATTGAACACTGTCATCAAACTCAAATAGTGCTCCATTTTTACTGTTGAATTATTATAAATTTCGATATACTTAATTAATATTAAAAAAACCAATTTGTTCACCTGAAATCAATAAACTTGACACTACACTATCAGTAATCCAATCATTCACTAGAAAGTCTTCACATAAAACTCACAAAATCGAAGAAAAACCTGAAAATCACCTAAAATAATCCGTTTCACCACAATGAATTCCGAAAACCTACTAGTTTCCGTCCATGTTGTTGCATCATCGTCATTCGTCATAGCCAGCTGGTTGGAATAACGAATATACTTCGGAATTCGACTCTGTTTATGTTTATTTAAGTGACAGGACATTTTGTGACAGCGTGATCATAATAATGGGCTGTGATATTCAGAGATATTGTGGTATTCAGAATTCAGGACGTCCGAAGAAGATAAGGAATTTACAAGGGCATAGATCTTTCTTTTTTCTAGGGGGGGTAATCGATAAAAAAATTTCGTCAGGTACACATCAAGTCTTGGCGATAATTCTTTTATATTTTGGATGTCCTGGGGGGAAGGGGGGAAGGAGGTCTGAACTGAATTCAGTTCTGGGAAACTTAAATACCACCAAAACGAAATTCGGGTCCGGGAAACTCAACTTATAACACTTATGGTGGGGGAGCCAGGATATGAAATGGCGTATCTACCAAAATGAGACTCGAGCCTAAGAAACTTAAATGATGATACTTATGGTGGAGGAACCGGGGTATGAAATGGCGTATCTACCAAATTGAGACTCGAGTCTGGGAAAGACAGATGAAGACGATTGAATCCTTTGCTCAAGGTGAGAAGTTCAGCTAGAGGTTCCCCATAAAACTAGGCCACAATGGGCAACCCTCGAATGAACTCCTCTTGAGGGACGCTGAAGCATTAACTCAACTCCACCCCCAAGGTACTGGGAATATTCGACCGCTATGAGTAAATCATCGACCCTTACCGGCGTATACCACCAAAAATGGCAAAGATGCCGTACATCAATGAAGATGGTAAAATGATTGATAACAATGAATATAAGAACTTTTCTTCATCAAAATGAGGAAATACCAGAAAAGCATCTCGCCAAATATTGATGAAAACGAAAGAAATTGAAATTTTAAGAGACATCAAGTTATATAAAAAGCGGATCAACTTCAAACACATTCCGAAATCAATTTCCCTTTCACTTCGATTGACATCTGTCAAAAAACCCGCGAAGTTGTCACGATTCTGATATTTTGATTATTCTTGAATTCGTCAACTGTTACGGACAGAGTAAAGACAGATTAGGAATACCTCGGGGAATCGAACATTTCTGGGGAAAATTGCCTCCACCGATGGCAAATTCAATATCCGGGACGTGGGGAAACCCTCTGCAGGAATCTTCTTTCCAAAGACTTCGGAAACATAAAAGGATTTGTCCCATCCTATTTATTTACCGAAGCTTTCGATACTCTGATATCGGGTTATGAATTCAGCAGGATTTACTTTCTTTCTCTTTTCTTTCATTTGTCGGACGTTCTGCAGGTCAGGGATACGAGTTGGCATCAAACAGAAAAAAGGTTTCATGTACCTCACTGGACATTGTTGCTTAATGAAGATCCCTTACGTACGCCTGCATTTGAAGACCTAGTCCGACAGGGTAGCTTTTGGCTGATCAAAGCATCCACATTTGAAATTTGTAAAGAACTGTGTTGTACTAGTTTTTGTGGTAATGATACTTCTCAAACTTGGTCGCTGAGGTAAAAGGGGAAGGAGGAGGGAAGAGTTCCCAATTCTCTGCTTATATCTCCCGAATAGTGCGTCGAACAGTAAAACGTACGTAACATAAAGAAAAGCTTTTCGAATTCCCCATTCAATTGTTCACTCACATTTTCTTGTAACCCAAAAATTCTCTTCCAAACCCTATAGAGAAGAAGTTAAAGAGCATTAAATTTTCTTTACAATGGGGTTTAATTCAACTTTGTATCACTTTCGGGTCCAAACTTACTGAATTATGTTGAAAACAAATTTTTTGACAGATGTTCAATTAAACATACCTATTTAGTTATTATATTTATTTATATAATTACGCTTTTGAGAGCTAAAGCCAACTTTTAAAAAAGTTATTTATTTACAACGGACGATTGTCCACCCTAATATAAAATCAGCTAAAGACGTGCACTTAATTATTATTGACGATGAATTCGTCTTCAAGGTATTTATAACATTATCTTATCTGCAACTGGGAACAATGGGACAAACAACGCCCACGTCATCCACACAAAGTGGTATGATCAAATTATAACAAAATATAACACGTTCATATTCAATATGGAATGCGATGCAGATAAAAGATTCATCTAAGGTATACAGGGTTGGCATTATGTTATTATATATTATACTCTCACAAACACATTGGAAATGTAGTTACATATTGGGTGCTCACAAAAGGAAAGAAAAAACTTACATATAATATATTTAACAAACCAGACTAACACATATGAATTACAGAATAATAAACACAAAGAATGTGTAGAAATAATTATTTAAAGGATGAAAAGCGAAATCTGTTGGGATGTGTCGGAAAAGATTGGGTTCCAGAATTGGTGGCTCATCAATATCTTCGCCGGTTGGCTCAACATCGCTTAAATTGACAGCTAGAGATAATTAGGTGGGCTCCAATGCGTCTTCTTCATAAAGAGGCAATTCCCCAGAAAATGTTGTTACAGAGTCAAATAATTCATGGTAGCCTTTTTGAAGCTTCATCTTTCAGTGCTACAATCAGTCTGGCACCAGAAAATGAGGTTGAGAATTTCTTCAGGAGCAGTTGTGACCCTGGAGAGCACTAGCCTTGCGGTCCTAGTCCCACAATTCTGGAGTTAATGAGTTTCCTTACCACAGCTACATCTTTTTTTGATCCTCAGTTGGTGGGACGGATGAGAATCTGACTGGAGTAATTTATTGGTAGCGGAAGATTTTCAGTTCATGGCTGGGGCGCTGCACCTTCTTAACGAGCACTGCTTTCAGATATCTCATTCCTCGCACCAACAGAAGAGTCACCAAGGAAACACTAATTCCGAGTATTTCCTCTGGCGCAGCTGTGGTTAGGAAAGCCATTACCAACAGAACTTTTCCTTCCCGCATTACTTCAGCTGCTCCAGGTCTGGATCATTACTTTGGGTGTTTTGTTGACCTTCTATCTACTCGTAATATTCTTCTATCTACTCGTAATATCAAAAAGAACAATTTTCCCTGTCGAAGTGTTTTCCACATTGCCTTAAGTGAATTTTTTAACTGGACTATTCCACAAGGATTTTGGGAGAAAATACTCATAAGGAGAAAGCTAAAACCTACTTTCAAGAATTGACGAAGAAGTTTTTTTTTACGCACGATATATTCTGAAACAAACTTTGCCCCATTACTTTTTCGCACCGAGTGAACTTGACAAACTTCGTAGAGTACGCAAAGTGAATACTTTACATTACATAACTTCACATAAGATTATAGAATCTATTTTCACGTTTCAGTATGAATGTCATTCTCAGCAAGCAGTATCGATAAGGTATGTCGGAAGCATTCAAATTATCTTAAACAGCTTCGCGGTGCTGCATGTAATTTCATTTGTAGCGTTGCGAAACTATTTGAGATAGTGTGAAAGGGTATCTTCGATCGCAGATCATCACAAGTGTTCTTGCGGTATTCCACTCTAAATTTCATCAGAATCTGGTCTGGTGTGAGCAAGGAATGTCATTCTCACAAGCAGTCTGTCTCTTGTGGAATAAACGAACTAGGATAAGTGGTTTCTGATGTTGTTGGGATAATTTTATTCTTGGAAGAGGTGGTTGGGTGGAATACATTTGAAGTTTTTTGATATTTCGCTGAATCTCGATGATGAAGTTTTCAGCTTTATGGGCCAGCGAGGGAATATTTGAGATTTGGACATTGGAGATAAATTATAATCTTTCATAAACAACTTCGGTGCCTGAAAGAGGACGAATAAATATTGTTCTCGAGATCCAGAGGAGCATTCGCACTCAAGGACTTATTTTTCTGCTCAACTGGATGAGCTCAGAAAAATTATTTCCCTACCGAAATGAATCGAGCTTGAGGAACCGTATTGTTTTTGAAACTTTGTTTCTTCCAATAAATCGAATTCCGCCGAGGACTTGCCTAATTTTTTACCACGAACTGTTTATTCTCGAATTTGAATGAGTGAATTTTATTTTTCAAAACCCGAGCGATGATATCATCACTTCTTTGAATTTCTGTTTATTTTTCCATTCAATTACTCACCCCTATCATCAAAATCAAAATACTCCCGAACTCACCAGAAAAGCCATTGAATTGGGAGCAGAACAATGAACGAATTTCCGGATTAGCTTATCGCATCCCTACTGGAAAAAAAACACTGATTTATGCAACTCCAACAAAATGGTCTTTTCTATGAGATAGCCCGCCGGATTATTCTATTGAAACCATTTTCCCTTCTCCGAGTTCGTTATATTTTGAAATGTTGAGCGCAGGAGTAGCGAACTTATCGAGAGATTTGCCTCCTGTCCTGTTTCTCTTGTATGATGAACACGCGCTAATGTATGTACGAGAGTTTATACTTCTGAGGCATTTTGGTGCAGTGAGAAACTGAGATTAGATAGCTTCCTCTCAGCTCTGAATACATAGATTGCAGTAAGTTTAGGAAATAACTATATTTTCTTTGTTCATGAAAAGTTTGATGAAAATCCTGTCTGTATTATATGTATATGTATGTTTATACATACATATTTTGGTTAAAAGGAAAAATGGCAATGAACATTTTAGGAGAGACTTTAACCGCCAAATGGGCTCAGCGATACTCAATACAAATTACAAATTCAAATTGATGGAGGAGGCACCTAGCGATTAATAAACTGATCATCAGCGAAACCGAAGTAAATTGTTAATTTCTCCTAATAATCGAAAGTTGGATCACGTCGTCTCACTTAATCTAGGAACTTAGGACTTTATTAATCAATATCCAGTTGGTGGTTAAAGCCTTCCTCAATTAGTTCGATCCGAGAGGCAATTGTATACCGAATCCACCAAAATGTGGGGATTTACGAACTTAGAAGGGTGCACCAATCACTTGGAGCTTCTGGCAATGAAATAATATAGGGAGAGTTGTTCATTTTCTCATCAGATATTGGATCATCAGTAGGGGGTCTTACGGACGTCTCTGTGGGATTTGGCCTTAGGGCAAGATAGCGTACTCCAATATTCTTGAGGTATAGATCTACTGAGTTGGTTGAATATTGATGTTGGGCCTTCTCGTGTCGAACTTAATTGTTTGAAATTTGAATTTTGCAATTATATCGTTGGACAAAAATAGAGATATCAGCATCGAAAATACCTGGTTTTGAAGGAATTTAAATCTCTTTTGAAAATATTCGTGTTTTCGAAGTTCATGATACAAACGGGAAAAATATAAGATTTTGGTTCGACTTGAATGCAAATTTCGCTTTTTGAATTATATACCTATTATGCTTTCAACAACATCGAACATAACGACATGTAGGACAAAAATCAATAATTGAATTGTGTTAAATAGAAAAGTCCAACATATATCGAGCACGATTCCGAAAAGATTGAAAACGTTTTCACCAGAACTTATCGACACCCCAATTCGTAAATCTCTTCCCTTCATAGCTATAAAACTAATGTCCCACACTGGCACCGAGCCGATAAATCATCTGAAAGTGTTCATCTGTTCCATATGAAGAGGAATTCTGATAAACACATATTTCTTCCTCTAACGGTTTCCGTTACTTTATTCATTTTCGAGTGGAAATTTGCAACGTGACAATAAAACATTGCGAGAAACTAATAATATGTACTTGCAATATACTTTTGGATTTCCTATTCCATTTTTGATCTGTATAATGGTGTAATTGGTTTTTGTACAAAGCGATCCTCACACGGTCAATATTATTGACGCAATATAATAATAATATATGTCGAAAAAACGGTAGCCCTCAATATTATTGTTTCAATATCCTCCTTACACGCTCAATAATATATATTGATCGATATCGATATTGATCGTGTAAGGCTCGCTTTAGGCGTAAACTGGAAATTAAGCAATATTCCCTAAATAAGTATTATTTTGTGAATTTTTTAAATTGAAACCCCAGGAGTTCTCAAATCTGCTTACGCTCATGAAGTAACAATGTGACATTGTGAAAACAATATTAATCTTAAGAACAATCGTCTAAAGTACTTTGGAGACTGAGACCACTTTTGTAATATTTGGGAATATGAGTATTTAATTTTAAATTCGGTTAACTACCACGGAAAAGAGAATATTCGAAGTCGGGCATACATTGTATTCAATCAACGGATGTCGTTAATTTTGGAGCTGTGTGACTGGGATGTGATACGTAAGCCATAGATCAGGAAAGCTTTGGCTTCAAACGAAGCTATGTTTTGACGAACGGTGGTAGACGACAAATAATCTTTGTATGGGCAATTGAAGGAGTCCTCGATAAGACGAAAAGACGCAACGTAGGTCGACCATGAGAAAATTTCGGAGAAAGAACTTGAAAGCGTGAGAGGCACTCTGAAAAAGTGTCAACTCAGGACTTCTGTTTTTGGAAGTGGGAAAGTCGGGGACCGCAGACCGTTGCTCGCCAGGTCAGGAACTCGGAAGTCAGTCGGGGACTTGGGTCGAGTCCGTTTTTCGGCAGTGTAAAAAAACTCGGGAATAGTCTGGGACCGGGAGTGAGTGGTGATCGGTTGGAGACCGTGGGCAGTTGTTGTCGGTTAGGGGTGGCTCGGAAAGAATCAGTTGTTACCGTTCTGAAACCGGGGGTGAGTTGTGCGGAAGTGGAGAACCCGGGAGAGTTAATTGTTTTGAGTCGGGGACTCGCATTAGGGGTAGTTGAAAGTCGGGAAGGTGCCACGATAGGTACATAATTTAAGGTTCACTTTTCGATTAAGAAGGAGTTGCTTGCGGGAAGATAACTCAGGAAGAGTAAATCGTACGGGGTACGTCTTCGGTTAGAGGCCGGTGTAGAAAAACAGTTTAGTATTTTTCAGTCGAGGATTTCAGTAGAGTTCGGATTAAGGAAATAATTGTGTTAGATCGTGGAAATAAGTGAAGAAGAGTTTCATTTTGAGTAAAGTTAAAAGTCGTATTTCGATTCCGGGAGTGCGAATAAAAAGAAAAAATAAGGGTGAATTTGTTTCCCAGTAGGTACAAAAATGAATTAGGTGGTTTGCAGATCAAGGTAGGAAAATTCAGTTCAAAGTTTTAACCCCTATATATGTGAATGGTGTTAATGTAATTCCCAATATTATTGATATTTCGACCCGAAGTTGATTTGATGAATTTTCGATTTTATGTACGGAATTTGAATAATAGTTGAGTTTATCTGGTAGCGTTGATTAATCGACTCCTCGTACATTTAGATCAGTATGTTTATAAGAAGTAACAGTTTAATTGTCTGATTTGATTATGATTATGAAAAACTAGGTGAATGATAAATGTTTTATTTCGATGTTCTTTTTGATGTCCGAGAAAATTTCGATTTTATGTTCGCATTTTACCATCATTTTTCGTAAATATAATATGTTCTTTTGAAATTTCTGGGTTTTCTTCCCTGAATACCTGTTCCTCAGAAAATATAAAACAACATAGACTTCCTCTTCGTGCAGGAAGCACGAACTCAATTCTCTTCGGACAATAATACGAAAATTCCATCTTAATAACTTGTATCATTGATAAGACCTACAAGGTATTATATTACACTTCAACTTGAAACCCTATGATCTGAGGAGCTTAAACTCTTGTAGCCATTTAGAAAATATAAAATTTAGGTTCTGAATTGTAGTAGGTATATGGTTAAGTTCTGATTGAATCTCAGTTTCTTCGTGAATAGCAGAAATTCCAATTTAGATTTCCAGAGAAAACTTCTATTTCGAAATAATTACTTAGTAATTTAAACAAGAAAATGCTTTCATCTCATTTAAGAATTGAACCTCCTAAATCAACTGCGAAGGAGTACTGTTTGTTTTCTCGCCAGAGAGTTATTTACGCACTGGAAAGCTCGCGTTTCGGAAATGCTCGCGTAATAACTGAGGAACGTTGAATAATTATAATACGGGACTTATTAACTCACATAATACTGTACATAATAGTAAATTCCAATTATCGAACATCTGGCTTGCTTACTTTCAGCTAACGCAATAATTATGAATTATGAACGTGCAGAAACGTGATAATTTGCCTATGATTTCATGGAAATGGGAAATTCAGAACTGTTTGGTTCTTGCGGTTACTCTTGGTCTCTGAAGCATATGAAATTCGCTGATAGTGGTAAATCTTTAGCACCTTCGATTCAATGAGATAAAACGGAAAAGTACTTAGGGAGTCCGGATTCAACATATATTTCAGGACGTGATTCTACAGGTCAAAATATGGAAAAAATATAACATCAACCAAAGTCCCAAAAGGCATCCCTGGGGATTTAGAGCCCCCAAAAAAAGATATTTTTGCGATTATATATTGTTAAAATTTGGTGGATAAAAATGAAATTGGCGAAGATAAGTGGGGGGGGGGCTTCCATGAAAAGACTCCTCATCCCTAAGCTGGTGATCTGATTGAGATTCTGAACGAAAAATAAGATTCCGCAAACGATCTTGAAGAAATAAGGTTGGAAGCATTTCGAAACGCAATTGTCGGGTAAAAAAGGTTTCATGATGTTATACATCATGAAAAGAGCAGCCTTCAACTTTTCAATTTATAGAATACTTAATGTCCGACTAACCCCCGAACAGTTTGAAAAAGAAAGGAACATCATTGACCGAATAGGCAATAATAACCAATATGCGAGGGAAACTACTACTGAAGAAAATCTACCCACACATTACAAATAGAAATTTTTTTTTACTACACCTTATTATGAAGACTTTCATGAAAACATCTACCGGATTGCGAATAAATACAATCACACGTTAATAAATAGTCGACATAAAACCATAGAGTATACATTGATCAACAACAGAACAAAGACCAAACTAGAAGAACAGAGCGGAATTTATAAAATTAGTTGTTCCGACTGTCCCGCCTTCTACATTGTTATGACCACACGTAACATGAGAAAACGCTTCAACGAACACCGGAGAAACCAACCTAAAATGAACTAGAACATAATACCGATTTTGACAATTTAGAGATTCTACATAAGGGAAATAATTATCACAAATTAACATTACTAGACCAATTGGAAATTCTAAGGAACAAAAACAATCAATTTTTATTTTTATCGAACGAAATATCAGAATTTCAATATTCGCAATAACAGTATTATAAAACTGATAAATCCCCAACCATGACAAAGAAGACTCCACAATGAGAGAAAGAGCTGAATCACGACAACTCATTTCCACGTCATAATTCATATCTTTAATGACTTCGCCACGCTCTCCAGAAAACGATTCGAAACCAAAATTTTTTAAATTGTGAATATTTTGCTATTGATAAGATTATTATTGATGTTAACATATTATATTACCTCTACTAACGGTAAGAGATTGAAGATTGCACGCTCTTTCTACTTTAACCTCAATTTTCAAACACTTGTGATGAGAAAAATTAATTATTTTATATTTTCAGCTGGCCTGATGATGGTTTTATGATACCGAAATCGATAGCCAAAGAGTGAATTTAATAAAAAACTTCAAATAGTGTGTTTTTATCATCAATGCATTCAAACTTATGTATTCGCCATTTTGCAACAAATAAGTAAGTGTAGTTAATAGTTAGGAAGGGGGTTACGTTCCACTGCGAACTCAAGGTCTATTGTGCCCCCCATCAGAGCCGTATTCGCAAATGCGCTACCTACAGCTCCAGCTCCAATGAACTCCAGCATCTGAGAGGGCTTCAAGGAGGTTAGATCCTCATTCCTCCTGTAATTCTCTTGTCCAAGACATTCTTTGCGCTGGTTTGCAATGGCGAGGCATTCTGTAACCAGGTGAACAGGAGTCTCCTCCTTCTCACCACAGAATCTACACTCGTCTGTTTCTGTTAAGCTCATTCTCATCATATGCTTCCTGAGGCGACAATGTCCTGTGAGGAAGCCAGTGAGTAGGCGTAACTTGTTCTTACTGAGATCCGAACACTTTTTGGATCTTGAACTTTCAAAGTTCCGAATTAACCTTTTAGAGTGATCCATTCCTGGAAGGTTCCTCCAGAGTGCTTCTCTTTCGGTCTCTTCCTTCTCCAGAAACTCCTTCTTATAGTTGCGTTAACCTATGCCACAGAAAGGTTCTGGGCCAGTAAGTGGCGTTTGTGCTCCCTTTCTGGCAAGTGTATTGGCCTCTTCGTTTCCTTTGATTCCTGAGTGACCAGGAACCCAGACTAAAGAGACCTTATTTTTCTTGCCTACTTCATTAATTTTCCTCCGGCACTCCCATATCAGCTTTGAGTCGATGATATAGGACTTCAGTGCTTTGATAGCAGCTTGACTATCCGAGTGGATCACAATGTCACGCCCTTGATAGTTTCTTCACAGGTTTATATCTATGCATCTTTCGATTGCAAGTATTTCTGCCCAGGCGCGCTCCCACGGGGGGGGTACTGGGGGTAATTACCCCCCCCGGGACCGTATTTTCAGCACTCAATACATACTTTACTTCCTTCTTAATTCCAAAATACGGTCACTACCCCCCCCAGGATCAATCTCTGGTTAGAAAATACGGTCACTACCCCTCCCAGACCCAATCTCTGGGAGCGCCACTGTTTCTGCCTGAAAGGCACTCGAGTAGGAGCCTAACGATAGCGTACACTTGGTTCTTGCCCCGTATACTCCAGCGCCGGCCCCCATCGTGGTTTTAGAACCATCTGTATACCATTTAATGGTATTCACTTTGAAGTTTTGGGTAGTGTATTCCTTTTCCCATTCTTCCTTTTTACATAGCATAGTGTTGAAGTTCTTCTCAATGCTTACTTTTTTAATCATAACATCACTAGACAGGTTCGCTGATGAGATGTACTTGTTCAGAGAGGACCAGGCTCCTTGACTTTCAATTCTCTAAGTAACTGTAAGAGAAATGGGCGATTGATAATCTACAACCATAGGAGTGATTATATTTCGTTGAAAAATTCAATTTTTATTGAACGAAATATCAGATTTCAATATTCGCGATAACAGTTTAATCAAACTCCATTTGTTTGATATTATGAATAGTTCGAGTGATGATTATTGATGATTGTTTTTGAGCGCTCGTACAACTTACACGAGGGCTATATCATTTCGTCACGATGTCTGTATTTTTCGAATTTTGAGCCGAAAATGGTCTCAATCGACTATGTTCGACTCACTGATGACGAATCCGTCGAAAAATTCGAGTCTGTCCGTCTGTCCGTCCGGCCGGCCGGCCGGCTGGCCGGCCGTCCGTATACACGATAACTCTCGAACGGAATGTCCTAGAAACTTGAAATTTTCAGGGTAGGTTCGAATCTCAAATGCCGCGGTTAAGTTCGTTATTGGGCAAAATTCGTCAAGGGGTTCCGTAAATAGGGCCGCTCGAAATTTTGTTTTCCTGATTACTTTGAAACTACAGATTCGATCGAGATGAAATTTTGCAATCTAATGGACAATGAACTGTTCAAGCTACATGCAAAATTTTGTTCAGCTCGCATCACCAGAACCATAGAAACCATAGAAAATTGTATCTTTTGAACGGAAACGCCTAGGGACTTGAAATTTTCAGGATAGGTGTGGATCTCGATTGTCAGGATCACTTTCATCTATGAGCAGAATTATACCAGGGGTTCCGTAAATATGGTCGTTTGAAATTTAGTTCTCTTGATAATTTCCAAACTACAGATTCGATCGTGAGGGTATTCTGTATCCTAATGGAGAATGATATATTCAAGCTACATTTCTCTAGATCGAATGACCGGAACCATAGAAACCATAGAAAATCATAACTTTCGAACGGAAAGGCCTAGGGACTTGAAATTTTCAGGGTCGGTTTGGATCGCGAATTTCACGGTCACGTTCATCAATGAGCAAAATAAGACTAGGGGTTTCGTAAATATGGCCGTTCAAACTATTTTTTTCCTGATAGTTTCGAAACTACTGATCGGAATGGAATGAAATTTTGCACCTAGCTAAGGAATAAAGTTTTCAAACTACGTTCAAAATTTTGTCCAGATCGCAACACCAAGACCATAGATACCGTAGAAAATTCTAGCGAATTATCGAAAAAAAATTGGTCCACTGAAGCACTGACATGAAGTCTGGAATTTCGCCTAAGTTTCAGAATTTTTTTGACAGCTTTCGAAAATTCCTTCAATTGATTTCTTAAACTGGAAAATGCGAATCCACCTACAAGGTGCATGTACGAGCGCTCAAAAGCTCCTGCCTTCACGGCAGTGCTTTTCGTAATTTTTTGGAGAAGCATTTGTTATACCATCCAATCTAATTGAATGGATATCCTATTTATCTGAACTGATTAACTCAGGAAATAAATCGTTATCGCCTTGTTCTCTGCTTCAGCAAAGCTTAATTATTCGACAGGACATCGAGTAATGAGAATTGATGATGTCTTAGTCTCGTGATATATTATCAGGAATGTTGGGTACGCAAATAACTAGTTAGATGAATTGGACTTGATGAGTATACTTTCTAACTTTGGAAACTTCGTCCAGCTAATAAACTCACTTGGCACAATGTTCAATTGTCTATTAGCACAAATACGGTAATGTTTCACGATTTGATAGCTCATAAAAGTAAAACTGCTCCGATTGATATGAGGCAAATACAATGAAAGTTGGAGTTTTTTTAATTCTGATTATGGAATGGCTCATAGAAGAGTTGAAGAATCTGAAAATTACTCAAAAAAAATCAAACTAGTTGTATTCGAAGAATTATTTCTGTGATGAATGCTGGTATGAATTCAGCTCATAAAATGATCAGCATTCAAGGAGGTGCTAATGAACGTATCTCTAAACTCATATATAACTGCCTCTGGCTTATTGTGAGTGAAACTTTCCTATGAACTATAAGGAACCCAGCTTTCGATCCAAATGAATACTATCCTACGTCGGACGACTTTATAAATTACTCGAAAGATAAAGGAAACAAACTTTAACCATGTTAGTTAGGGTATAAACCACTGATTCAGAAGATATTAACCTGCGTTTCTGGGAATACAAACGCGCTGCAGAACGGAGTGAACGAAAATTTATTTCCACCCAGTCAAACTTTTTGAATTTATGTTTTTTATAGCTCAGATAAAGTCGTTATCAAATAGGCCAATTTAAATTTTTATTACAATTTATGATAGCTGCTTTATTTTGTTTTCTATCCGAGCATTCTGCTGGTTTCTTTCCGGTCCAATGGCGGCTGGGCGTGAACGATCTGAATGTGAAATACTGAGTTGAAATATGCTCCCAATTTGTCTTTCATTCGGCATTTCTTTTCGGGTTGTATTCTTTAGTCGTTGCGATATCTGCTTTTCACGATGAATCTCTATCATAATCATATTCCTTGGTGTAGCCAGTATATATGTTCCTTGTTCAATCAAATCGACGAATAGCATTGCAAAAATTTTGCAGATACCGGATGGATAAGAGGGACAACTTCGTGAAAAAAATATTTTTGAGCGCTCGTACAACTTACACGAGGGCTATATCATTTCGTCACGATGTCTGTATTTTTCGAATTTTGAGCCGAAAATGGTCTCAATCGACTATGTTCGACTCACTGATGACGAATCCGTCGAAAAATTCGAGTCTGTCCGTCTGTCCGTCCAGCCGGCCGGCCGGCCGGACGGACAGACGGACAGACTCGAATTTTTCGACGGATTCGTCATCAGTGAGTCGAACATAGTCGATTGAGACCATTTTCGGCTCAAAATTCGAAAAATACAGACATCGTGACGAAATGATATAGCCCTCGTGTAAGTTGTACGAGCGCTCAAAAAAACTAGAAATATCAATATGACAGAAGTTTATTGTGAACAGTCAATTTATGGTATATTTATTTTTCGAATTTATCTGGGATGTGAACTACAAGAAAACCGATTAAGTATGTTCTTTTTCAACGATTCAACCTAATTCATCAAACATTCAGGTGGCACGTATCTCATAAAAAAATAAAAAGGAGGGTATAAATGAATGAAAAACATCTGGAGTTGTGTATCATTGACAGGTTTATGGAGCAGTGTTCCAGTTGGGTGGGATTGAATTATCCTTTTTTTTACTAACCAGGAAATTAAACACGTATTCTGCTAATTGGCCAGCAAAAATTTCACAAGGAAAATTTAAATTCAAGTATCCCAATTTTGCCCTGAATCATAATAAATAAATTTTATTTTTGATACTAATTGATATGGTTTTAGAGCTTTGAATCGTGCATATTTTTATATTCTGTTCTCCTTGCATTATCTATGTTATACTCAATCTCTGATTCCGCTGAATATCAGAAATTCTATACCCACAACTCTTTCTCTTTTAGGATTAAAATAAAAATTTGGTTTTTTTGTTGTCTTTGTTCATTGGATGATATTGAAGCAGTTCTAGGAACAACAGGTCCTGATAGTGAAATTTCAATAATATTTTCTGTTAATGATAGGACTCTGGGATTTGCATAGGGTGGAATATAAAATAAAACGAAACATTGTAACCCAAAATTTAGTATTTCTACAAACAGAAATTGTATCCATCAGAAGTTTTTAACCAAGCGTAAAATCTCTCACAAGGAAATATTTAAAGAGAAGTGTCCATATTTGATCATTGCAACCAAATCCAAACTCGTATGATTTTTTCATTTCGTTCGCGAGGTCGAATGGAACATTGAATTGATAAAACGAATACCTACTGGCTAGTTAATATGCAATGAAGAAATGTATTGATGTTATATTTATTTCATGTCATTGAAGTGAATACAGGGTGTTAAAGTGGATACAGTGTCTACAGGGTGCTGCATAATTCTATAGAAACTCTGATCATAGGGGACATTAGTGAAAATTGAAAATATACAGAGAAAAAATCGTTCAATATTCAGTATGGAGTTGAATTCCAACAAATAGACGATTCATTGAAGAATGATATTAAATACATTTAGTTTGAAATTGTCAATAACACCCCTTTGGGATTGCTGCAGGGAAAAAAATCTACTCCTTCTGAAATTTTCAAAATTTACGTTTTGGTTTCCCTTACATTTCCGTTTCTTTATTATTCAGTTCCTTTCTCTGGAAGACGCCATTGAGCTCGTAAAGAACAGTGTCATTGGATCTATATCTATCCTGCACGGATGCTGATACTGATGCAATGGACCATTTTCTAGATGTAAGATAGATAGTTCGAAAGAATTTGGGACCAGTCCTCTCTTTTTTCCCTATTTTGTTATGAAGGTGACTTTTACCCTTAATATATGATTAATATATCAATATATGTGGAAAGTTGATATCAACTACCTCTCAATAAGTTTCAGATTTTCATACATAATAGCACGATAAATTTATGTTCAGATCATCATATTTTTCGGAATTATCTGCTCTCTGATGATAACTTTTGATATTTTAATTAGGTTCTCAAGTCACGCATCGCGTTATTTCATTTTCCCCTCATATAAACCCACAGATAGAAAATAGAGCGAGATAAGCCCACGGTTGAAATTCGAGGAACAAAGGGATGGAATTCCTTATCTATAATAGGTTTGTTTGTTGTATATGTTTATTCACGGGCGATATGGTTAAACTGTTTCCTTTTTCAATTGCTCTGGCTTCTGGCTTCCTCCTAGGAATCACCAAACGCTGTGCTATTTGTCGTAGGAACACAACTAAAATGTGTGAGAAATGTTCTGTGAATCTCTATGAACGATGTTTCAAAAGTTTCCATATTCAATAAAATATAAAAAAATTACGAAAAGCACTGCCGTGAAGTCAGGAGCTTTTGAGCGCTCGTTCATCCACCTTGTAGACAAATTCGCATTTTCCAGTTTCAGAAATATCATGAATTCTGAAAAATTCATGAAAAATTTTTGGCAGCTGTCAAAAAATTCTCAAACTGGGGCGAAACTCCAGACTTCAGTGCTTTAGCTGACCAACTTTTTTTCGATAATTCGCTAGAATTATCTATTATGGTATCTATGGTCTTGGTAATGCGATCTGGACAAAGTTCGGCACGTAGTTTGAATACATTATTCTTTAGCTATGTGAATAATTTCATTCGAATCGAATCAGTAGTTTCGAAATGATCAGGAAAAAAATATTTTGAACAGCCATATTTACGGAACACCTAGACTTATTTTGCTCATTGATGAACGTGACCGCGACATTCGCGATACAAACCTACCCTGAGAATATTTCAAGTCCTTAGGCCTTTCCGTTCGAAAGTTATAATTTTCTATGGTTTCTATGGTCCTGGTCATGCAATCTGAACAAAATATAGCTTGAATAAATCATTCTCTATTAAAATACATAATTTTGTCTCGATCGAATCCGTAGTTTCGAAATTATCGAGAAAACCAAATTTCAAACGACCGTATTTACGGAACCCCTAGTATAATTCTGCTCATTGATAAACGTGAACGCGACATTTCAGATCCACACCTATCCTGAAAATTTCAAGTCCCTAGGCCTTTTCGTTCGAAAGTTATGATTTTCTATGGTTTCTATGGTTCTGGTCAAGCTATCTGGACAAAATTCCACATGTAACTTGAACACCTCATTCTCCATTTGAGTGCAAAATTTCATCTCGATCGAATCTGTAGTTTCGAAGTAATCAGGGGAACAAAATTTTGAACGGCCATATTTACGGAACCCCTGGTGGAGTTCTGCCCATTAACGAATTTAACCGAGGAATTTGAGATCTGAACCTAAACTGAAAATTTCAATTATCTAGGTTGTTCCGTTCGAGAGTAATCGTGCTTACGGACGGCCGTACGGTCAGATTCAAATTTTTTGACGGATTCGTCATGAGTGAGTCGTTTGAGACCATTTTCGACTCAAAATTCGAAAAATACAGACATCGTGACGAAATGATATAGCTCTCGTGTAAGTAGTACGAGCGCTCAGTGATAAGAAATTACAATTAAATTTGATGTCGTTCAATATGTCATGTTGAAACCAGACCCTACCTTCCACTCCCAGTGTTCCAAAACTGGAACAGAATTACTTTTGTGAATAATGACTATTTTTTCACGTAATGAGTTGAATTATGTATTTTACAGTATATATGTGAATGCTGAATCAAGTGAAAGAATCCAACTTCAAAGAAATCAAAAATTCGGGCATGAGGACTCCTAAAAATTTCGATAATTCGGGCAATAACGGGTTAAGGGAAAGAATTTGAATTTTGTTTAAACTTCCTGTAGATTAAACACTAGACGACCGAGTATGAAATGTTATTTGAAGATTCAAAAATACAACGATGAGAATTAAATAACCAGAAAATGAACCAATTTTTACATTGTTCCAGCAGAATTTTTTCGTATTAGTCTGCTAGTAATATTTTTGCCCAAGGTATTCAGACATCTAATTTTGAAAATAAAGCTTTGTTGTTCCATAGAAGTTTGATCGAATCCACTAATATTCGATTTATAATTAACAACACGACTGGTCACTCGTTTTACCAACAGAATAAGATTCGAGGGACTGAATATTTCGTCAGGTGTAATGATATATTCGGTCCATGGTTGACGTCACTGGGCTATTTTGCGCACTTTCTATTGTAATTATAAGGTTTGATAACATCAACTCGACTATAACTTGATAACCGAAAGATATGTTGAATTTTTCTTCTGATAATATAAGAGAGTTAATTCAGAAAATTGATCATTTTTTAATTTCTGTTATACTGATTCGTTAAATTCCAAGAATTTCAATGAATTGAATTGTCCATTGTGTCGTTTCATTACCAACAGTTCCTAACATCTGGAATTTTTTCATCCATCAATAATATCAATTCTGTGGGTGACGGTAAAAATTTGGACAGGCTGTACATATCAATTAAACAATGAAGGCATGAATAGGTGTGAAATATAATATCACAAAAAGTACTCAAAACTCTAAAGTTCGTTTATTCGAATAGATACAGATATCAACTATCTCTTCCGAAGCAAAGAAAATGAATAATGATGAATAATTTGAAAATTCCAAAAGCAAATATTGAGAATGAATTGATATTGAAATCGCATTATGGCTCCACCATTTTCTAACGAAAATTGACGAGTTAAAACTCGAAATCAATCATCAGCCACATTCAAACCAATGGGAAGCGCTTCTTTCGATAACAGCTGTGGCAAATTATTACCAAATCCACCCTACAAAAACTGTTCCTGGCAATACATTATGTTGCAATTAGAGTACTTTACAGCACCAAGTAAAGCCTTCCAGAGTTGCCGGATATTTACTGCTAATTGCTCGGATACAAGAAATACTCTACACAACAACTTATTGTGACTTTATAGGGAAAAAAGCTTCGAATCACCGGATCACAAAAAATAAACAAAATTCCGGTTCGATGGTGAACTGGGGGAGGAAGGAAGATTCAGCGCAGATAATTTATTTTGTTTCTTTTCCGCACGAGGGTTTACAATAGTTGAATTTAATTGAAATACTTCACATCGGGTTCTGGTTTTGCAGTTTCGATCTGAATAAAATACATTCACGGGAATTGATCAGAAGGAACTACAGGTGAGGATCCAGGGGATGATAATAGGTTTGCACTATTGAAATTGCATTTTTCATATTTATGGAATTATACTGGAGTAATAGATATAGTAAATCAGAGGTAAGGTGTGTAAAGTCACATTTTTATTATTAATAATATAAATCCAATAGTGTAGATAACTCGTCTCTGGAAAAAATGTGACTTAACCCCCCCTACCTCTGAGGTGCTGAAATAGGCCATTGGGGGGCTTTGTTCTCGGGAATGTTACCAGAAACTCAAATATTAAATATTCAAGGGAAAAACAACAATAGTAAACAACTAAGAAAAAAAAACAAGCTTTGTTAAAATCTTCTTTATTGATACGATCTTTCATATACTCTTCAAAAGGAGAAAATAATTGCTGAATAATTCTGAATAATAATATATTATTAATAATATAAATCCAATAGTGTAGATAACTCGTCTCTGGAAAAAATGTGACTTAACCCCCCCTACCTCTGAGGTGCTGAAATAGGCCATTGGGGGGCTTTGTTCTCGGGAATGTTACCAGAACCTCAAATATTAAATATGCAAGGGGAAAACAACAATAGTAAACAACTAAGAAAAAAAAACAAGCTTTGTTAAAATCTTTTTTATTGATACGATCTTTCATATACTCTTCAAAAGGAGAAAATAATTGCTGAATAATTCTTCCTTTTTGAGCGCTCGTACTACTTACACGAGGGCTATATCATTTCGTCACGATGTCTGTATTTTTCGAATTTTGACCTGAAAATGATCTCAAACGACTATGTTCGACTCACTGATGATGAATCCGTCGAAAAATTCGAGTCTGTCCGTCCGTCCGGCCGGCCGGCCGTCTGTATACACGATAACTCTCGAACGGAATGTCCTAGAAACTTGAAATTTTCAGGGTAGGTTCGAATCTCGAATGCCGCGGTTGAGTTCATTATTGGCCGAAATTCGCCGAGGGGTTCCGTAAATATGGCCGCTCAAAATTTTGTTTTCCTGATTACTTTGAAACTACAGATTCGATCGGGTTGAAATTTTGTACTCTAATGGAGAATGAGTTGTTCAAATCACATGTGGTTTTTTGTCCAGATCGCTTGACCAGAACTATAGAAACCATAGAAAATTGTAACTTTTGAACGGAAACGCCTAGGGACTTGAAATTTTCAGGATAGGTATGGATCTCGATTGTCGTGATCAAGTTCATCTATGAGCAAAATTATACTAGAGGTTCCGTAAATATGATCGTTTGAAATTTAATTTTCTCGATAATTTACAAACTACAGATTTGATCGTGACGAAATTTTGTATACTAATGGAGAATGATATATTCAAGCTACATTTTCCTAGATCGCATGACCAGAACCATAGAAACCATAGAAAATCATAACTTTCGAACGGAAAGGCCTAGGGTCTTGAAATTTTCAGGATAGGTGTAGATCTGAAATGTGGCGTTCACGTTCATCAATGAGCAGAATTATACTAGGGGTTCCGTAAATACGGTCGTTTGAAATTTTGTTTTCTCGATGATTCCGTAACTACGGATTCGATCGAGATAAAGTTTTGTATTTTAAACGAGAATGATATATTAAAGCAACATTTTGTCCAGATCGCATGACCAGAACCCTATAATCCATAGAAAATTATAACTTCCGAAGGGAAAGGCCTATGAACTTGAAATTTTCAGGATAGGTTTGGATCGCGAATTTCACGGTCACGTTCATCAATGAGCAAAATTAGACTAGGAGTTCCGTAAATATGGCCGTTCAAAATATTCTGTTCCTGATGATTTCGAAACTTGAAATTTTGCACCTAGATGAGGAATAATGTATTCAAACTACGTGCGAAATTTTGTCCAGATCACATCACCAAGACCATAGATACCGTAGAAAACTAGCGAATTATCGAAAAAAAATTGGTCAGCTGAAGCACAGACAAAGTCTGGAGTTCCGTCTAAGTTTGAGAATTTTTTTGACAGCTGTCGAAAATTCCTTTAATTGATTTCTTAAACTGGAAAATGCGAATCTGCCTACAAGGTGGATGTACGAGCGCTCAAAAGCTCCTGACTTCACGGCAGTGCTTTTCGTCATTTTTTTTCATTTTCTTCCAATGCATCCAATTTTATCAAGAAAAGAAGAAATGAAATATATGGCTTTGAATTTATCAAAATAGTGAAAATCAGAAGTTTTTCATTCAATTCGATTCAGAATAAACCTATTGAATTTCAATGAAAAAACCTCAGGAATCGTTCGAGAACATAACCCTTCCTACCAAATCACCTCAATTCTGAGTACATAGTTTTAATATTTCAGATTTATATCTCACGAAATATCTGAATTCGTTCTTTTTCAAGAAGAAAGGTTTCAATTCAGTTAGCTCCAGCCTCTTTCGACAAATTCGAAATGATTGAGAATGCCATGGCCCATTTACTATTGGGGTTCAAACCTTGCGGTGGAAAATATTCTACTGAGTAACAAATACCAACATAAATTTTGAATTTCATTGTATACAGGGTGTTCCTAAATTGGAGGTACAGAAAGTTTAATTTGATGTGTCAAAACAAACAATGAATTCTTTCACCACAGCTGACTAACTGAATTTTTATGACAATTCGGATTTTTCTGAGGATCATTCAAATTTTTTTTTGTCGAAAACGGTAGCAGATACGAAAAAACTACAGGAGACCATAAAGTTTAGTATAACAACAAAGCTGTTTTTTACATTGAATAAACAGTGGTTCACCAAAAAAAAGTTCTGGAGGAAAACAGGGGACAGTATTCCAGAAAAAATATCACGGTGTAGATTTGCTATCGAAATTGGCCTTTCACATGATGTGAACTCTCAATTGTAATGTCTATGCCAAATTTCAGTTCAATATCTCGTGAAGTGTAGATATTATGAGAAAAAAACTTGACAAAAATTCAAACTTTAACACCCTGTATCTGGAAAACGAAACGTTGGCGATCCATATTCATGGGACTTTTTTTCTCAAAATAACTCAAGGAATCTCCCCTCTTCGTTTGTACCTCCAATTTAGGAACACCCTGTATACTTGGCATGTTGTGTATTTACTTGATTGAATTAATTCATTTTTGGAATAGTTTAATGTTAATTATTATCTTTGCAACTAAGAAAACGAAGAAACATTTTAACCGGTCTAATATAACCTACTTGTCAATATGTAATTCCACCCCAATCCTCAGTGGTAAAGTTCCTTCATGAAGTCTTTTCTGCTTCTGAAAAAACACCTGTAATTCCGTCGAGAAGTAATATCATAAAAATTGAAATCACCCTATTTTCCCAAACACAAGGATTTCCACATTCATGAAAAATGCTGAATTTTTGTATTCGCGAGGGGCGGGAGCCATAGCAATAAAATTAGGACCGAGGATAACAACACTTATAACAAAATACTTGCCCTTCTCGGGACTTTTTATGTCCTGTTATTCAGGGGAAAGCCATTCAGCTGGAGCGTCCTTGAAAGCGATTTTACGCCCTACTAGGTCCTTTTTCGTCACGTGATTCCACCCTACATCACTTTGTATGTTACTCTGCGTGTGTGAAGGAACCTACACATGAATAGTTCATGAGTTCTAAATCTCAGTACACCAGGACTAAACCATATTATGCGAATTTAAGTGGATGTGCCGGAATATGTTATGTTGACAGGAAACTCCCATTTCCATCGACAAGACGCACGCACACGGCTTATGAAAATGGAAAATTCCTAAGCTTGGTTATCTCAATTTTCAGGAAATGGGATTCTGCTCGCAAATTTATCTGGTTGGTTCGAAAAGTACCTAGATTGCCATGTAAATGACGCATCTCCTGAAAAATTCTCACTATTTTTAAAATTAACAACCTAGTTTCGGTATAGTTTCATTATTTTCAGAACAATGAGGATTAAGGAATGTCATGTGTTGATTAAACATGTTTTCAGATGGGAAGTAACATCGTTCAAGCAAAGCAATAGCTTTATTAGTGTTATGAGGACTCTGCTCCATCGAAATCAATCATCGGATGTCATTTTGCTTAGTTTAAACGTAGCTGTACAAACTCCGATAATGCTGAACGTTGAAAATTATTTGTGTTAATGCCATCATCAATGGAATTTCTACGTTCATCATCAACCGCACTTCGAAAATGATAACTTTTTTGGTTAAGTCAATAGTTAATGAGATGTGCGGTTCGAAAGTTATCAAAACTGTGCCACTGTCCCCGAAACTATTATTATGGATTGAAGAATGATTGATATGGTTGAATTCAAACAAAAACTTTCAACAACAATTGGTTTTATTGAGAAGGTAGTTTTTTTTTGAGAATTTGAATATTTTTGGTTTTAGATTACCCTTTACGGAAGCCCCAACTGGATATAGTCCGACAAGTTATTAGTCACTATATCACAGCTCTCTAAATGAACATACAAATATCATAAGTAATACCAGGCACATTTTTATTACATTCGATTAATAAAAATTGAGGATTTGAACGACGCATTTCAATTATATAACCCAGAACTTCATTTGCACTTGTTTGATACGAAATATAAAGGACTTTGTTTCAATATGTAATGAATTTCTAAACCATATTTCAGCATAAATAAAACCAAAAATAAATTTATAAAATCCCAAGTAGAGAAAAAACATTTTAAACTTGGCTGACCATTCATTGATCTCCTACTCATTTCTGTCTTCGAAGAGGATAATATCCGAGTAAGATTGACAACTTCTACCATTCTCGATATAACGCGAGTCTCGGTGTTGTTCAAAACTCCATATATCCAATCATGAAATGCTGAAATGTTCGTGAACACACCTGGCATATTTATCTGAGCACAACCCAAGCCGAAGGAGGTGATACCATACTGAATACCATTACAGATTAATGGTCCACCTGAATCTCCTAAGCATGCATCTTTTTCTCCACTAATGATGACACACAATTTGCTTGCATCGAAAAGACTGTAAATGAGGAAGCAAAATCAATAATTTTTTTCTAAACGAAATCTTCAACAATTTGAAACGTCACACATTTATTGGACATTCTCTCTCAACTATGAGCAAGCATTTCAATAATCGTGACACCTCCATCACCGCATGTATATTTGTGCAACTATTGTTGCTTTGGCTCTTAGTATTCAAGGCTTCCCAGATAATTTCAACTAGAGCGTCAGAAGCGAATTCAATTCAATTGAAGTTCGGGAAATGCAGTTAATCTATCTCAGTCTAGAAAGTTCACATAACTGTAGCCAATACACGAGAAGCTTAAGATCAATTGAAAGTTGATGGAAGAAGAAAGATGATTAACAAAACAGATTTGAAAAAATTACGAAAAGCACTGCCGTGAAGGCAGGAGCTTTTGAGCGCTCGTACATGCACCTTGTAAGTAGATTTGCATTTTCCAGTTTTAGAAATCAATTGAAGGAATTTTCGACAGCTGTCACAAAAAATTCTGAAACTTAGGCGAAACTCCAGGCTTCAATGTCAGTGCTTTGAGTGACCAATTTTTTTTCGATAATTCGCTAAAATTTTCTACGGTATCTATGGTCTTGATGATGCGATCTGGACAAAATTTTGCACGTAGTTTGAATACATTATTCCTAAGCTAGGTGCAAAATTTCATCCCAATCCAATCACTAGTTTCGAAATCATCAGGAAAAAAATATTTTGAACAGCCATATTCACAAAACCCCTAGTCTAATTTTGCCCATTGATGAACGTGGCCACGGTATTCGCGATCCAAACCTACCCCGAAAATTTCAAGTTCCTAGGCCTTTCCGTTCAAAAGTTACAATTTTCTAGGTTTCTATGGTTCTGGTCATGCGATCTGGACAAAATATTGTTTTAATGAATCATTCTCGATTGAAATACAAAATTTCATCTCGATCGAATCCGTAGTTTCGAAATTATCGAGAAACCAAAATTTCAAACGACCGTATTTATGGAACCCCTAGTATAATTCTGCTCATTGATGATCGTGAACGCGACATTCGAGATCCACACCTATCCTGAAAATTTCAAGTCCCTAGGCCTTTCCGGTCGAAAGTTATGATTTTCTATGATTTCTATGGTTCTGGTCATGTGATCTGGAGAAATGTAGCTTGAATATATCATTCTCCATTAGTATACAAAATTTCGTCACGATCGAATCTGAAGTTTTGAAATTATCAAGAAAACAAAATTTCAAACGACCATATTTACGGAACCCCTAGTATAATTTTGCTCATAGATAAACGTGATCACGACATTCGAGATCCGCACCTATCCTGATAATTTCAAGTCCCTAGGCATTTCCGTTCAAAAGTTACAATTTTCTATGGTTTCTATGGTTCTGGTCATGCGATCTGGACAAAATTTCACAAGTAGCTTGAACACCTCATTCTCCATTTCAGTGCAAAATTTCATCTCAATCAAATCTGTAGTTTTCGAGTAATCATGAGAACAAAACTTTGAACGGCCATATTTACGGAACCCCTGGTGGAATTTGGCCCATTAACGAACTTAATCGAGGCATTCGGGAGCTGAACTCACACTGAAAATTTCAAGTCTCTAGGTTGTTCCGTTCGAGAGTTATCGCGCTTACGGACGGCCGGACGGACGGACAAACTCAAATTTTCCGACGGATTCGTCATCAGTGAGTCGAACATAGTCGATTGAGACCATTTTCGGCTCAAAATTCGAAAAATACAGACATCGTGACGAAATGATATAGCCCTCGTGTAAGTAGTACGAGCGCTCAAAAAGGAAGGAGGATATCACAAGATTTAATTCATACTAAAAATGATTTATGGAGTGGATACTGAACTACTAGAACATAGTAAAGAGAAATGGATGGAAATAAAAACGGTTTGAGACGGGAAATCTAAGAAGAAATTAGGAGTTTTTTTGGTGGGACAAAAGTAACTCTGTCATACTATATATTGAGAGTTTCGTCTCTCTGACAAAATGAAGAGGAGCATGATTTACATATACAGTAAGTAAATCAAAAGGGCTTCTACAGATCGAAAACATTTTTTTTCAGGATTACAGTTTTATGGCTTGCTTCAACCGAATAGTACTTACTGCGGAGCAGGAGCAAAGAATCTTTCACAAGTACTCTGTAATGAAGGATGTAAATCCACTTGTTGCAAGATATTTCTTTCTGGAATTACTGGTACTGCTTCTCCATCTGTGGGGTCCATACTTCCCCACCCAATGACCGTACAGAAATCGTGACTCTCAAATGCGGAATGGACATTGGAGAATATTTCAGCCACTTGCGTATACTTTGTCCACTCTAGAGGTCCAAAAACCTCAAGCAAAGCTATATCATTTTTGACTGAGGTGTTATTAAAACCGGAATGAACATATATCTTTTTTACATCTCGGAATTGACATTCCCCTAGATCTAGAACTGTTTGGCCTGCTACTACATTGAGCTCCAATGGATCTATAATAGTCCAGGTATTGTCGACTTCATTATCATTGACAACACAATGAGCAGCAGTGAGGATAAATGATTTTGTCAGTATTGAACCACCACAAAAATGATTCGAATTCATCTGTAAGGATACGATGTATGGAAAATCCTTGATGGAAGCTTCAATTCCGCCAACAATTCTGAAATCCATGATGTGCCCCAGTTGGTTTCTTCTTTTCGCTCGTTTCGTGAAGATTGATGGTTGTTCGTCTACTCTCGATTCAACAGATGGAGAGAATGTACTTAACAATATCACTAATCCTATGAAAGTTTTTGTGGTAAAAGTTTTAATGTCCATTATTCTCCTTTATCTTAGCAGGGAGAATTGGAGTTGATGGTCGTATGACAAATCGTCTGTGGGAGTTTTTGACGGTTTTGTCTGTCAATGTACTGATATTCTTATAAATATTTCCATTAATGAATTTCAGCGAAAAGGAAACTTCACTCAAATCATCAAATTTTGCCTAATTGCATTCCACTATTTGCATTGAGAAAGATAATTATACTTATTTATCAATTCATGTAGAAACTTCATGAATTGTACCAACTTCGGAGGTGGAAAAGAAGATATTCTGGAATTGTTCCGTATATTTCTCATGGACGAACTATCTCCGATAGATAGAACAGTGTGAGACTTCGTGTGAAGCACGACCTGTTCGAACTAAACCTAAACTGCTCTTTTATATTTCGGACATCTATTGCTTATTAACCTTTTGACTCCTTTTGTTTGTATCTCTTTCACGATCTTTGTCGTGTGATTTTTGTGTTACCTAAGACGTAATACGAAGGTGATCTTGAGACGTAAGACGAGGACTTTCATGAGAGAGTCTCTTCTTCTTGATGTTTGAAATTGAGTTTACTGAATTGCGGTTTTTACGTAGTTGATCTCTGGGTCTTTTGTGGATACCCTAATCACATTTTTTGCAGGATTGTAGTCAACTAGTCCTTTGAGCTCATCATCTGGGTCTTGACTTGCTTTCTCAAATATCTACTCGGCCTTCTTCTTTAGGAAATCTGTAACAGTTTCCAATTCTCAGTCTATGAGGATTTGTTGGTTTTTTACGAACCACGGTATATTCATTGCTAGCAGTTTTTTATCTGTTGCTTAAATCTTCTCTATATTACTATTGGCTGCATGGCCCCATGCCGCCGAATCATATGTAAGTTGAGTTCTTGCAATTGACTGGATCATCAGTAGTTTCGAGCTTTGGTTCATTTGGTTCTTTTTTTCTAGCAGTGGGTAAAGTCTTCTCATGGCTGAGGTTGTTTTGTTCACTGCATATTTTTTATGTGGTATTTCCATGCAAGTCTTCTATCTGATTTTACTCCTAGATATTCGACTTCATTTTTCCATTTTATCTCTTCTCCATCTATTTTCAGGTTATAATTCATTTCAAGTCTCTGCTTCTTTAGTAGACTAGCTTGGCTGGTGAAACGGAAATGGGAAATGTGGTGGTTCCACAAGAGGTGAAAGGGGTTCTCTTTTCTGGGAGTTCAGTCCAGTTGATCCTAAGACGTAATGCGGAGATGATCTTGAGACGTAAGACGAAGTAGATCGGAAGACGTAAGGAGAAAACGATTCGAAGAAGCGAAGACGGAAAAAAGTTAAAATTTAAGACATAGAACCGTTAATTCGGGACAAAAAGACGGTTTTCTATTGAACAACGACAAGATTCGGTACCTTATTATGCAGTGTGAATTGTAGACATTAATGCCACTGAATTATCTGTTTCTTTGCGTAAATAGCTGAAAATGTGTGTGAATGAATTGGGTAGAATTGAAATACAGCTCAATTCATACAATTCGACCGAAAGTGAGTGAATAGTAGGCCAAAGCGAGTGGTTATAGGAATAATATCCTTAGACCTCGAAGTAAGTTCTACATGAATCTTCGATTTGTTTTCGTAACCCTGTAGGTAATTTTATTTATTGAGATATATATCTGTTGAGATATATATTTTAACAGATATCGGTATTCATATAATATGACAGTTCAACTTGGGGGAAACAGTTAACTACGCTCCGAAAATATTTTGTCTTGTATTTCTAATTTAATCAAGATCCGAAGTCTATTTGAGCTCAATATATTCATATTATATATATATATACTCGTATATGGAGCCAAATGTAACATTAAGTATTTCCATATTCCTAGGAACAATTCTATGATTCAATTCAGAAAGAACTATGTCGAGAGAAAATATACATTCATTTGAATAATTCGTATCTTATGAAGCTATATTCCTTTTCATACTTCTCATTGCACATCTTGCTATGAGACTATACGATATTTATCTTGTACAAAAGTATTACTGCTGAACTGAATATTTTTCTGTAATGTGAAGAACGAAAAAGCGAGCAGTCTTGGATATTAGATTCGTTATTACATATGGGCTCTCTTATAAGTTTATCTAGGCGCACAATTGGATGAATTTGAGGGGTCGTTTTTAATTCCGTACACATTTATTCTCGAAGTATTTGTAGCGACAGAACAAATGATAAAGCTGCATTAATATCGACCAAGGTACAAAAAATTACTATCAGTAACTGGATTTCGTTCGAATGAATGAATATTTGCCGAATGAAATTATTACGGCTTACTGTCTATATTTCATAATTGGAATCATCTATTTTTTTTCTTCTCACATCTCGGATACCCTTTATTGCCTATATCTTCATTTGATGATAATCCTTCGAATATGTACCAAAAACATTGTAGATCAAATATTAAAATCGCCCCACGGTATAGCATTATATTATTCCTTGCGCATCTCTTCTAAATAACTGATGCATCTTCCACCTGACTTATTTTCTCTTTGTTCCGAATAGTCAGATGATACCGTAGCACCTATTTATCTCCTATGCACCATTGAGCACAATAATCGTAGGCGCAGGTTAATCGGAAATATCACGTTTCTGTAGTACGGAATTTAACATTCGGCGATGACGTTCTCTCAACGATACAAGAAACATGAACTCGATTTATATTCTACTTTAATCATAACTAGTAATCTAGAAGATACATATTGTAGGAAGATCAATATAAATAAGT
The DNA here is from genome assembly GCA_963966015.1 of Aphidecta obliterata. NCBI lineage: Eukaryota > Metazoa > Arthropoda > Insecta > Coleoptera > Coccinellidae > Aphidecta > Aphidecta obliterata. The sequence goes on from OZ014432.1 coordinate 13,326,775, forward strand.
AGATCCACATAATGAGTAGATCCATCTGAAATGTAGATCTACAGAAAAGATAGATCCAAGAGAGACATATTAGTAGATAATGACGTAGTAGGTGTGACGATTCCCATGATTCGCGATTTATCGCCCGATTAAAATTATTGATGCATACTTCGAACGTAAACGTGCCAATTTCGTATGCATAATAGAAACGATAATCTGGTGGAAAAGTAAGAAGTTCTCCAAAATTCATGTGTTATTCGAATTTATTCTGACCATTTCCGATATTTTTGACCAATCTCTAACACGATTTGATGATGCGGTGTTGTCACGTTTTGTCAAAAATCGTGAGTTTGGATGGAATGTAATGGATATAGAGTTGTCGGATTATTTTGGTGAGACTTCGGTGTACATGAAATCAGTTATGGAAAAAGCAATTGACAATCGAGTTTATGGGCCCTTGTCCGATTCTAAAGTACCATATTTGTTTTGTGGAGATGCTCTGTTGCCAAGTTCGTCAATTTGGACTACTGGAAATCTTATATGGAGATATCTTTATTGTTATTCGAAGCTTGCGGAAATGCAACATTGTCAAGTTTTAGGCGTTAAAAATCATCAGGAGAAGATTTATGGAAGTCATCTGGATACACTGCAATAATTTTATTCAAAGAAATTGGTGCGGTGTTGACAACTTTGTCCCAAAAAATTACCGAAAATCTGATCTGCTGATGGTCCAAAGTTGATTAGTCATTCAATCTTCCTATGATATTTAAACTCCGCGGATATGCACTGTTGCCAGAGACAAAAGATTTATGGAGATATCATAAGTAATATAGATATAGATTAATAAAGAATGCGAATCTACCAACAAGGTGGATGTACGAGCGCTCAAAAGCTCCTGACTTCACGGCAGTGCTTTTCGTAATTTTTTTTTTCAAGACCATCACATAGCAGTTCATAGAACATACTTGCTTTCAAATTTTACATAAATATATATTAATTCATACAGGATGTCTACTTTTGAAAAGGCCGAACTTCAGGGGGAGATCAAACATGAGATTTTCAACAAAAAATGTCATATAACACATGGTCAAAATGGTGACGGTTATTCTTCAATTCAACATTTCTTGATTTCAAGGAATATTTTCAGTTTTTCAATGAAATCAATTATACTTGAGTTATCCTTGTAGCCTCACCAAAGTTGACCACATATCTGAAAAGTGCAATAAGAATAAGAAGATAAGAATTTCTGTGTGCCAAAAAATTTTATATTGCGGGCTTGGTAAGGAGATGATTATCACGATTCTGAATTGAACAAAATCAGTCATATTTTTCCAATGATTTTATCGATGGAAAATCATTAATTATGGACATGTTTTCTTTCTAGCAAATTATACCCCATTCAATGTGCTTTCGAATGATATATCAAATTTTCTGTTTGCTCCTTGTCTTCTGCCCTAATATCATGGTTAACAAGATAGCAACGAAGAAGTCCAAACCTAAATTTGCTCTATTTTGAAGTTCTTTATGATTTAATATCGAAGTAATTTCATGGAAATCATGAATTTATCTATCGATTCAAAATAATTTGAAGGAATAAACCCAATTTTAATAATACAGATTTTATGAAAACATGTGGAGAGAACAGAATACTACTACTTGTAACAATTGTTCAAAATGTCCACCGCCTTGTTCAATACCTTTCACACATCGTTTTCGCACTGGATCTACAACCCTGCGAAGTTCACAGCGTTTCTGATGCATTTCTGCACAACACAAATTTATTCTTTCGATCAGATCCTCTCGGCTGAACGCGTATTTCATATATTTTTTCTTCCAAGGTGTTCCAGACATAAATATCGCAATGCGTAAGGTCGGGGCTCCTTGATGGCCATCTTACCAGGCCTTCCCTCCGAATGCATTGCACCCCTGAATATTCATTCATCAAGACCCGCAAATTCCGGTGTTGAGAGTCATGAGAGGTGAACTTTTCTGACCAGTAATAATTCCCGATCGCCTCACCGCTGAAGAATTCATTACATCAATCCGAAGCAGCTGAGCGGACATATTGCATGAAATGCCCCTGGCTAATAGACAAAATATCAGGTTTCAAATGGATGATCTGATCGAAAGAATAAGTTTGTGATGTGCAGAAATGCGTCAGAAACGTTGTGAACTTCGCAGGGTTTTAGAATCAGTGCGAAAACGATGTGTAAGATGTATTGATAAGGCAGTGGACAGTTCGAACAATTGTTATAAGTAGTAGTAGTCTGTTTTCTTCACATGTTTTCATAAAATCTGTATTATCAAAATTTGCTTTATTCTTTCAAATTATTTTGCATCGACAGATAAATTCATGATTGCCATGAGAATTACTTCAATATTCAATCATAAAGAGCATCAAAATAGAGCAAATTTAGGTTTGTAATATTTCGACTCTTCCGTTGCTATCTTGTTAGCCATGATATTAGGGCAGAAGACAAGCAGCAAGCACAAAAGTTGATATGTCATTCTAAAGCCAACTAAATGGGGTATTTTTGCTAGAAAGAATACATGTCCATTATTTATGATTTTTCATCGATAAAACCATTGGAAAATATGACTGGTTTTGTTCACTTCAGAATCGTGATATTCAACTCCACACCACGCCCGCAATAAGAATTTTTTTGGCAAACAGAAATTCTGAACTTGAGAAAATTCAATGTTGTTTCCAGATATGTGGTGAACTTTGATAAGGCTACAAGGATAACTGAAGTATAATTGATTTATGGAAAAACTTGAAATATTCCTTGAAATCAAGAAATGTAAGTTGAAGAATAACCGTCAACATTTCGACCTTGTGTTATATGACATTTTTTGTTGCAAATCTCATGTATGATCTCCCCCTGAAGTTTGGCCTTTTTAAAATCAGACACCCTGTATAGTGCAAATAGTACAGAGTGAAATGACATGAAATTATAAGGATTCCATTTTTGACATTTAGCTGTGTCACCCTAAGAAGTTTCCCAAATATTCAGAGGAACCTTAAAGTTGCCTATTTTATTATTATTCATTTTGCTGATGTTTTATTTTTTAATCACTCTTTTTCCTCTCTTGGTTTATTCAGTATGTAAGCGCTACCTTTTGAAAGCAATAGACTGACATAATGCATATGTACTCTTCGAGGTTTCCGAATCTCGAGTTTGCGTCCTTTTGAGTTCTTTCGAAAAACTTCTAAAACCGGCTATCATACACTCGAGTCGAACTGGAAGAAAAGTATTATGTTTCCTGAGGGAGCCACCAAACTAGATAAACAGACTTGAATGCATCCAAATTGCTCTTGCAGGGAACAATGCGACAAGGAAATGTTTATAACTCAAAATGATGCATCTGTGACAAATTATTGTGTCATGCTCGACTTTTATGCATTTTGCTATTGAATTTGTTCCAATAGCGTGCAAGAGGTCGCTGGTGCGCTTATCGAACACCACCTCCCCCCCGTTAACCTATTCTGGAAAATGCGAGAGGCTAGCTCCTTTTTAAGTACTATATTTTCTTCGCGTGATAAGTCGAGTGGTTATAACCTGAACGGAAGATTTATGGGCCTACTGACAAGTTACAGCTAGTTTAGAATGGTTGTATCAGGCGATCTGATGGTTTTTATTGTTGATTACTTTCATTTTTCTGTTGTGTTATCCTTATTGCTTTATCGCATGATACGAGTATAACTTGATTACATTGATTGATATCAGAGAAAGGTATGGCTTGAATACAAAAATGAACTACTGGAGAAATGTATTTTCTTTCTGCTGTTTCTCCCTCATTCATAGACATGCTCTTTATTCTCAATCGCCGTCAATCGCCAGAGCTCCAAAGTCAAGACCTACCTTGCTGATTTCTTTTAAAACTATCCAAGCATTATATTGTCCAGGTGTAACTATGTATAATTCTGCTAGGTGAGTATTTCATTTTCTCAAGGTAGCATTTACCCTGAATGAAGCAATTATTCTCAACCTGTGGAAAATGGTATAAATATATCAAAAATAATAAACCTCGGAAGATGGGAGAATTCATTCAGAAGCACGAAATACAATCTAACCAGAATGATAGATGAAGGAATCAAGTGTAAACCCAGTTCCCAATTTCATATTCTACATAACTTGCTCTCGCAAAAGCAATTGCTATTTATCTCTCGTGGGAATTTATCGTTATAATTCTATAGAATTTCGACATATCCTGTTTGCATCACATCTTTTCAGAAGATTTGTCAAAGAGTGGGTCGCGCAGACAGTGCATAAGCGTTTCAAGCGCCTCCATATTTTATGAAATCCCCGAACTTTCTGAATCTTCAGGAACTTTTTGTGTATCTTTATGTACTTTCTGAATCCGAAATGAATCGTTCTGTTATTGAAAACTTGATTGCACAGAATGAATATTGTATGTCGAATAAGAGCGAAGTTCGAATGATGAGTGCCATTGGTAGGAAAGGCATAAACTTCCACAGAGGAATTTTTCCGAGCGAAAAAGCTTTCTCTAGGAAGTTCCCGTGATATAATTAATTCGGAAATTGGGTTATTTGGGTAAAAGCTTATGAAATTTCCACAAAATCCTTCAGGGATGACTTGAACTTGTCGTTATGACAATGAGGGAAAGACATTCAAAGCATGAATTAATTGGGCAAATTGGTTGATTTCGGATGTCCTCAGTTAGCTGGGGACCGATTAATTTTTGATGGTGTTAATAATTCCTTCTGGTTCGAATGGTCGAGATGAAAGCAGGGGCTTCAGAATATGAAATGAAGTTCTGAAATTATTTTCTGAATGCAATTTAGAACTGGAATTCTCTGAGGCTTCTGAACTTCTGGTGTACATCGTTCGGACAAAAAATTTAATATTCATAAGATGATGCTTGATAGAGATCTTAATTGTATCGCTGAATAAAATCAAACAACACTTCCATCTCCATATTACTGCATGAAATGAGGAATACACGTTGAAAAAGTTTTGTCCATAATCATGATTTTTAATTCATAAATAGTTAATAAGCCACATGTTGATTGAACTCTTTGAGTACTCTTCCAAACCTCTAGTCCCAGATTTTAACAGAGGTATCCTCACCACCTGACGCAATCCAGTGTTATATATGGGAATATAAATATTTTTGTTGCCTACCTCGGAAAAGAGTCTGTATATTCGAAGTCGGGCATACATTGTATTACTTTGTATAATCAACGGATGTCGTTAATTTTGGAGCTGTGTGACTGAGATTTGATACGTAAACCATAGATAAGGAAAGCTTTGGCTTCAAACGTAGCTTTGTTTTGACAAACGGAAGTGAAAGACAAATAAACTTTGTATTGGCGATCGAAGGAGTCCTCGATAAGGGGAAAAGACGCAACCTAAGTTGACAATGAGAAAATTTCGGAGGAAGGATTTGAGAGCGTGGGTGTCCCCAAGCAGTGGAATTGAGAGGCACTACGAAAAATGTCAACTCAGGAATTAGGTTTTTGATGGGGGAAAAAGTTTACCTTTGAGGGACTCTGAAAGTGTGAGGGGCAGTGGTGGCCGGTCGGGCACCGCGGGCAGTTGTTGTCGGTCGGGGACGGAGGGTCAGCTGTTCGCGAGTCGGGGGAATCGGGAAGAGTCAGTTGTTACCGGTCTGGGAACGAGGGTGAGTTGTGCGGAAGTAGATAACTCGGGAGAGTTAGTTGTACGGAAGTAGAGAACTCGGGAGAGTTAGTTGTTTTAAGTCGGGGACTCGCATTAGGGCTGTTATTGAAAGTCGTGAAGGTACCATGATAGGTACAGAATTTTAGGTTCACTTTTCGATTTAGAAGTAGTTGCTCGGAAAGACGGGGACTCGTTAAGAGGTACGGTACGGGATCGGTTTCCGGTTAGAGGGCGGTGCAGTTGAAAGTCAGGGAGGTACCTAGATAGGTTCAGAATTTTAAGTTTCGGTCGGGACTAAAATTGAAGTAGTAGTCCGTTGTAGGAAAAAAGTTTCAGTACTTTCAGTCGAGAATTTTCAGAGTCCGGATTAGGGAAACAATATATGATAAATCGTGGAAGTAGGTGTCGAAGAAGTTGCGTTTTGAGTAAAGTTGAAGTCGTATTCGTTACGGGAGTGCGAACAAAAAGGTTAAGGTCACTTTCGGAGCGAGTGCATTTGTTTTCAAGTAGGTACAAGGAGGGATTAGGTGGTTTGCAGATCAAGGAAAATTTTGTTGATTAAAAATTACGAAAAGCACTGCCGTGAAGTCAGGAGCTTCTGAGCGCTCGTTCATCCACCTTGTAGGTAGATTCGCATTCTACAGTTTTAGAAACTAAGGCGCAATCAACTTCACTTCAGTGCTTTAGGCGATAATTCGCTAGAATTTTCTACGGTATCTATGGTCTTGATGATGCGATCTGGACAAAATTTCCCTCGTCGTTTGAATACATCATTCTTCATCTATGTGCGAAATTTCATTCCAATCCCAATTAGTAGTTTCGAAACTATCAGGAAAAAAATAGTTTGAAGGGCTATATTCACGGAACTCCTAGTCTAATTTTGCTTATTGATGAACGTGACCGCACAATTCGCAATCCGAACCCATCCTGAAAATTTCAAGTCCCTAGACCTTCTCGTTCGGAAGTTATGATTTTCTATGGTTTCTATGGTTCTGATCATGCGATCTGGAAAAAATGTAGCTCGAATATTCTCAATTTAAATACAAAATTTCGTCACGATCAAATCCATAGTTTTGAAATTATCAAGAAAACTGAATTTCAAACGACCATATTTACGGAACCCATACTCTAATTTTGCTCATTGATGAACGTCATTCGAGATCCACACCTATCCGGAAAATTTCAAGTCCCTAGGCCTTTCCATTACAAAGTTATAATTTTCTATGGTTTCTATGATTGTGTTCTTGTGAGCTGGACAAAATTTTGCATGTAGCTCAACGTAATTCTCCATCTGAGTGCAAAATTTCACCTAGATCGAATCTGTAGTTTCTAAGTAATACGGAAAACAAAATTTCGAGCGGCCATATTTAAGGAACCCTTCGGCGAATTTTACCCACTAACGAACTTAACCGCGGCATTCGAGATTCAAACCTACCCTGAAAATTTCAAGCTTCTAGGACTTTCCGTTGGAAACTTATCATTTATACGTCCGGCCGGACGGACGAACGGACAGACTCGAATTTTTCGAGGGATTCGTCATCAGTGAGTCGAACATAGTCGACTGAGACCATTTTCGGCTCAAATTCCAAAACATGCTGACATCGTGACGAAATGATATAGCCCTCGTATAAGTAGTACGAGCGCTCAAAAATGATTTTTGAATAACACGAAAGGGATTTTCATATCACTGCATTTTGTATATCAGTATTCTTCTCCATTTGAAAGCGCTATTTTCGAAATATCTGTTTTTTCTGATATGAATCTTAACTAACTCTTCTATAACCAAAAGATATGAACTAGTGAACCGAGCAGAGATGAAAAAATATACCCTCGTCCATACTATTATCCTTGAATCTTCACCTATCTAAAGTTCCCCAAACTGTGAACCGACAGTTCGGCATGGTTTAAAATTCCGTTTTCGATGCAAACTAATGGCGTTACCACTTTTAGAGGATTTAAAACTTTCCCCCCTTTCATGCTGAAGCGGATTTGTGTTTGTTGACGGCGATCATTTAAACATAAATCACGTCCAAGACTGGGGTGACAGGCTGTCCTACAACAGAATTCTGGAGTTTCCTCAGAATTTCCAAAGTGAGCAGTTATGTAGGCGGTTTTTATTTTTCAGGAGTGGAATTGACTAATGGCCTCTTGGATCTGCTTTTCTGAAACTTATGAGCATAAATTGAGAATTTTTAATACAATTTTAAAGTCTACCTCGAAGATTGTGGAGGTTTCACAGTCTATTATAAGGGGTCGAAATGCTTTTGCTGATAAAAGCTCTGAGGAAGATGAAGGCAGATGGAAATAGCTTCATTGAATGATTAGCAAGCTTTGTCACCGAACTACATCAATGAAATCAGTGACCCCAACGATGAACTATACAGTGTGTCAATTTGAAAATAACTCGGCCCCCATACAAAATCGGAAAAAATGCAAAAGGAGGTAAACTTTAGATCGTAGGGGGACATTTTGTACGGTTGGTTGCAATAAATTTGTATCAATCCTGTGAGCGTGATAACACCAACCCCTAAAATCTTAAATGAGTAGGGAGTCGAGTTACACCTTGTTTTGAAGGTATAGCAAGAATTGCAATGAAACATGAAAATAATGAGAAATGAACTATAAAAGATTTCAACTCCTTTTTCATTTAATATTTTAGGGGTTGCTGTAATCACGCTCACAGGCTTGATACAAATTGATTGCAACCAACCGTATGAAATGTCCCCCTATTTGCCCTGAAAATTCAAGAATTCTAGGACCCTTTTTCCGTTTTCACGGCCAGGCGGATGGACATAATTGAATTTGACCCCGAATTCTTCATCTGCGATGTTTGAGTCCATTCTTGGCTCGCAAGTTCTAAAATTACATACATATAGGTAAAATGGTAACGCTCTTGTAAATAGAAACAAAAACATTTTTTTTTCATTATTTCAAATAAGTAATCCCAATGATAAGTGTTCCAGTAATGAGAACGAAACACTTTTCCGATATGTTGCCGGAATGCAGTCTTTGAACCTGAAAGTAAAACATATCCTAGATTTTTCAATCATCGCTTCCTATCGGTTAGAGTTATAATTCTCACGAAAATTCCCCAAGGTATTCACTCTCTTCGGTTTAATCTCAAGTTTGTCGATCTTGGCGATAAGAGCCAGGGACATAAACTTATCATCGTAAACATGGAAGGAAGATTTCCGAAGTTTTCGGACCATTTTCTCTCCTCCGGTTTATGTGACGTCTACTGCCTTCTTGAGATGTTTCTTGTCGGAAACTCCAGTAGCAATCTTCTCAATTAAATTGAAGTAGGTATGTATATGTTGAAAAAACACTTATTGGCGATTTCCGCATTTGCTGTCCATTTGAGTTCAGAACCTTCGAGATTCAAGAAAAAATGCGAATCATATTTGCGTTATAAGTATCATATTTTGCAGCAGAAAATATTCCTAGTTGTTGATATATTCGTTAACTGAAGAATCAATTGGTGACGTATTCACTCTTTTATTATACCGAAATCTCAAACGAATTGTCAACTAATTATTCGATGGCTTGTTTATGAGTTATCAACTTATACGCTTATACTTATACGCTATCAACTTATATACAGAATTATTGACATCTCGGTTGGCTGTGAAAAATCGAATTTAAGTTGGTAATAGACTATTCAGTAATATTTTGGGTTGCTGAATTCATGTTGGTATAGGAATAACACTAACATTACCCATAGAAATCTTGCTTTGATGATTTTATCGAAGATATTGGTGAATATGTAATTATAAAAATTTGCTCTGAATTTGAGTATTTTTTGTCTTATGCTATTAAAATGCCTGGAATTGACCAGGATATATCGCGCCTAACAAGAGAACGCCAGGCAGTTTGTCGGTGTTACTTCGAGTTTTTCAAAGAATTGGCATATATTTCCGCTAGTGTTTCAGGTAAACTGTTATTCACCGACTCAAAGTGTATTCTGATTGATCAATGTCTCTTAAATTTTCATATTCCACCAAGCCCTGTCCGTAGAATATTAGCATGTTATTATAGCCTGGAATTAGCAGTGGAAGAAAACCTGTGCGATATGATTATTCCTTCAAAGAGACATGAAATCACTTTGTTTTTGCTAGAATTAAAAACAATGAATATATCAGTTTAGATATCCTTTTCGAACTGGCCAAAGAGCACCTAGATTTCAATTGACCGAAGTCAACATTATATTATATCATAAAAAAAAATTGGATACAAATACAAAAAAGTTGATCGAAGGAAAATTCTTACTGAAAAATATAATAAAAATAGTACGATATTGTGATAAATACCGAGAATACATGAAACAAAACGTAAAATTCGTTTATCTAGATGAAATTTGGATATTCAAAAACTGTATTCAAATTTGTCAGTAGAAAATAATCCAAAAGTTATGCCGAGTATATTCAAGGGTAAAGGCAGAAGGTGCACTATTTTCAATGCTGGAACAATTGATGGATTTTTACCTGGATGTGATCCGATTCTTGACAATGGTATTGATGATAAGGATTACTATGAATGGTGAATTATTTCATAAATGGGTTATTGAAATATTGAAACCTTCCCTGCAAAAGGATGCCCATCAATAGGATTATGTCAGCTTATTCAATAAACACATCCAAATCACTACACTACGTGGAAACAAAGTTTTCAATGATATTTTTATCTTTGCGCTTGTATCATTCATAGATATTTTAAGTTTATTTATTATACTTATACTGTATGGTACCCTGTTCACAAGCTATATTGTTCCCAATTCACAAATTGGTTCATATATTATCCTTCTTGAAACTTGAATGCTTAGAATTTCGCAAGATTTCCAATACCAATAAATATTGCATGGTCCTGAGTGAAAATAAATATTTATTAGAAATATCTTCAATTTTCCATGGTTTACTTTTATATGAGATAATTTCATATGAAAGCATTCCACGATATTTTTGCGCTTTCAAACCTGAACTCCCATATAGAAAATGCAATCGAAATATTCCGGCTTAATTATTCTATAATTCCGATAATTCGTACACTCAACACTTTTCTAGGTTATATTTATGTTTTATTTCTATGATGAAATTTAGTCACTTTTTGTAACTAGAAATAAAGCCTCGACTGGACGTTCATGGCCTGCTTCGATGTCAATAATTCTTAAATGGACTATAGTCCTTTCGACACTCCTCCACTTGTAGAGGAAACTCACTTTTTTGGCATCGATCAGAATCAAGAAAGTCAACCTCCTTCCACTATTCAGTCCGAAGGGTGGAGGTAATGAAAAAGGAAAACATTTAATGTGGGGAATTATGCGTACGAAAAATCATTAAAATGATTGTTTTTGTTCTCATATCCACAAGGATTGAAAGAAAATTCTCAACTGCGAAAATGTATACGAGTTTCGATAAGAATGGAATAATAGCTGAGGGAGAAATCCGAGGAAAATCCTCCAAATCAAGAGGCGACATGCAGAATTACAAGTATGTTAGACGAAAGTTACTGACATTGAACCATGTTGGTTCACCAATTCTTTTGACAGGCTTTTAGCAATATATCATCAGTAAGTCGTCGGTGAAACCGATAGGGCTCAAGCGGTATGTATGCAAATATGATATATCGACAGATTTGGGCATAATTGAGAGATGATATTGAAGGATGTCATGACGCTTCAGATATGATGATCCATCATAAGTTGTCATTGCGTTACACGGGTTGATTTCCGAGCGTTCAGCATGCTGGATGAGGATCTTCTTATGCAAAGTTAGCGAAACCTGAGATATAATTGAAGTCAATTACAACTGAGAATGTTTTAGAAGATAGAAATAGTTCCAGTAGAATGAGGAACTATCGTTTCACCTTTTTTTCAGATTTAACAATTAGTACTACAAATGTTTCCCTGAACCCTGAGGTCGAACAACCCTAATATTCAATTCATTATACTTTTATTCTCTTCTCAGTACCATAAGATATTCATCCTTATTTTCTATTTCCCACAGTTCAGTGGGCCTTCCATCATATTCCCATACTTTCATATGACATTACATAATCTACATTTATCCAACATCAGAAGCGCAAGTTTATACAAACAAAACGTTTCCAATTTTTCATCGAGATGAGGATGAATTGTTTAATTCAGAAATGAAGGTAGTCCAGATGTATCTAAATTAGTTTTATTTCCATATTAATTTTTTCCGAAACAAAATCAAGTATATCTCTGTAGCATTACTTTGAGAAAACTCTGGTTGAATATAAACGAAATCTGCTTTTTGAGCTTTTCTATTGTGAATCTCAGGAACCTGCCTAACCAAAACTTCGTTCGAGTTCAAAAATTATATTTAAACCACAATATTACACAAAAAAAAAGGAAATAGAGTATAAAATCGGAACTTGAGCTCTACCCAAATACCACATAGTTGGTGGTTCAGCACTAGTATGTAACTCGATGCAGGTGTTCTTATTTTAGATACTCTCGTAAATGATAACACAGCAACGTTTTCCTTGGACAATATGAATAGTCTGGATATTCCAGGTTAATAAGTAGTGTAGAAATGATTGACAAGGTCTCTTGGTCCACTATTTCCTTCGGTGAGATAACTCAAGTACTGGTATCGTAATTATTCACTGCTGCCATAGACACAGCGAAATATTCTGATTTCAGACCAGGATTCAATTCCAGACAAGGAGCTTCAAGCCCAGGAAAGGGGAAGAGATCTTCGAACCACACCAGATCGAATACATCTTAACAATATAATTATAAATTACGGCACTAAGTATTACCTATACGGTGAATCTACCTATGAGGTGGATCTGCCCGTGAAGTCGGATCTTCCTATGAGGTGGATCTACCTATGAGGTGGAACTACCTATGAGGTGGATCTACCTATGAGGTGGATCTACCTATTATGTGGATCTACCAATAAGATGGATCTACCTAGTATGTGGATCTACCTATTATGTAGATCTACCAATAATATGGATCTACCTATTATGTGGATCTACCGAAAAGGAAGATCTAACCTATTATATTGATCTAACCTATTATGTAAATCTACCCGGAAAGGTGGATCTCCATTTGAAAAGGAAGTATCAGAATTGATATCGAATAATAATGCCCTCAAACAAATTTTAGTTTAGTTGTTTTTTCACTTAATGTATAAGTACTTCATAATTTTCAAATACATAGGTAGGGTAAACACTACAGTTATTGACACCTTAAGCCAACTGTCCCAATAGAATATAAATAATTTGTTATTTGGGAATGAAATGAAAATATTTCTTTTTCGAGGTTATGTGTTGGTTTATACTCGATTCAAATTAACAACCGAAAGTGGAAAAACCTTTTCAGAAGAAGCTTTAAAACACATCGTTAACATCATGTGTCAATTTTCAGTGATTGACACTGTAAAATCTATTGTTGACACCACCTGATACAGTTATTGACATACTGTTGTCTCTCATATTTTCAATCAGCTGAACAAGGATGTGGATAGGTATAATATATAGTAATGGATCGTTCATTATAAGATTTATTTATAAGTTTTGCATTGAAAAATATTCGAAATGGAAACCTTCTCTATGAAGACATATTTCAATAAACATTAAACATGGAATTTTCATGCACAGGAAATGCATTTAATTATTTAATACCATTTAAATCCAAATTCTTTTTGCAAATAGGAAACAAACCCTGGCAGTTGGTTCTCCAGTAGCCGTTTATAGCAACTTGGTTTTCATTGTTATCACAGATTGTGTCTTCATATGTACAATCCATGTCCATATTGGACTGTTTCATGACTGTATAAAGGATTCTTCATGAATTTCATCATCAAGCTTTATGTTTGAAATAATTTTTTTTTAATTTTTTTTGGCACACCCGTCTATTCTATCTCATAATTTGAGATCTTCTTCATAGGTTAATACAGGGCAAGGTCCGTGATTTGTTGAGCGCTCGTTGGACTTACACCAGGGCTACATCATTTCGTCAAGATGTCTGTATTTTTCGAATCTTGCCGTAAGCACGATAACTTTCGAACGGAACGACCTAGAGACTTTAAATTTTCAGTGTGAGTTCAGTTTCCGACTGCCGTAGTTGAGTTGGTTAATGAGCAGTATTCCATCAGGGGTTCTGTAAATATGGCCGTTCGAAATTTTGATCTACTGATTCCATCGAGATGAAATTTCGCACCCAGATGGTGCGAATGACGTGTTCAAGTTACATGCAAAATTTGTCCAAATCGCATCACCAGAAGAAAATAATAACTTTCGAACGGAGGGGCCTAGGGACTAGACATTTTCAGGATAGGTGTGGATCTCGAATATCGCGGTCACGTTTATCAATGAACAAAATTATCAATGACCAAAAGTGGATGTTCAAAGAAATTTTTTTTAGGAAGATTCTACTTACTAGGTAGATGAACGAGCGCTCAAAAGCTCCTGACTACACGTCAGTGCTTTTCATTTTTTCAAAAAGTTTTCCACTCAACCAAAAAATTATTGTACAAACCTAACGAGGAACGCCATAGGTTTGGGAGGCAAGTTTTCTGGACATTCCTTCTGATTTTACTGCTGATAAGGCAGAAATAATAGCATCCTCCGTGTAATTTTTCTTATAATTGCTTCCTTCTTTTGCTTTTGCCATGTTGTTGAGAATGAAGCGTGGAAAATCGATTCAGGGGGTAGGGACAAGAAGTAGGAACTAGTTGAACTTGCAATATAGTTATTGACACGTGGAAATTCACAGAGATTGACACTGGTGTCAACAACTATCTAGAACAAAATTAGATAAAGTTCAATCATTTTTCAGTATTCATTGAGAAATTGAGGCCTGAATAGTAAGCAATACGGACTAATTTTGCAAAATTTGAATACGACAGTTATTGACATAGTATGTCAATCACTATTCATCCAACTATTTTCAAAGGCAATTATTGACACCCACAAAAAAACGTGAAACCTTCAACCAAATAGATTTTAAGTAATGAAAAAGTATTTATTGAAGAGTTTCAATAATTCAAACAAAAATTATGCTTCAGACAAAAATTAGAACAATTAAAAAAATGTTATGAACTTGAGTTAAGTACCTTGAGAAAACGGCAGTAATTTTCTAATTGCAATGATCGTCAGCACGCTGCACATTGATAAATATATGGTGAATTAGGGATGCAAACCTAACCCAAAGTAATACTAACAGTCCAAACTTGAAAAATTGAAATATTTTTTCCAAAGCTCCATGTTTTTAAGGCCTCCATCCAATTCTTATAATTCAAATATGAAAATGAGGGTGTCAATCACTGATAGGGTGTCAACAACTGTACCTTTTACCCTATCTGTATGCAGTACTATATTGCCCGATAGATAAATGATAAACTTTTATTTTTGCTTGGTTATACGTATATAGACCAGGCAATAAAGATTTCTTCGAGACAAAAATCGTAGAAAAAAACTGCGAGTAGAGTGTTGCGTAGGGGGGGGGGGGGCACCCCCACAATCGCGGTTCTCTTCACCGATTTTTTAACAGATTGACCCTTTATCTGCTCTATTGCCTGGTCTATTATCCTAATGAATTTGAAGTTGAAATTATATCATACCGTTGACTTCGAAGATACTCTCAGTTCATTTGCCTCGAAGGATTCTTCTACCAGTTATCGGTATATAAAAAAAATTCTGACCTATTTCTCCTTATCTCACCCACCAGGATGTATCCCGAATATCCACATCGAACTCTTCCGCTTCAATCAATGCCAAAAAAAAGACTCACAGTCATTTTCCAACTCCTTTTCGTCGCAGTACGGTTGAGATATCTTCTGGAAACGTTGAGACAGGCATGTTAATCCATCATTGACGCCATTCACGTCAATCTATCTTCAAGGGTCATTTCAGCTTCCGCTTTTTCAACCTCGTTTCTGAATAGACCACTTTGTTGCCGCGTCGTATGGTATGAATTATAATGTCGATCGATAACAGGAACATTCGACTTTCATGTAATTTAGGTACAGTTATCAATTCTCGGAATATATCAAATCAAATTGATGGTATTCAAATTGGAAATGAATTTTAACTCTATATATCGAATGATTTCATTATCTCTAGAAGAATAGGACAAAACCAATAGAAATAATATATGAGTTTCTTGGATGCTATCGAAAGAGCAAGTGATTTAGACAGTTAGTTCAACCGAGAATGTATAATGAATTGACGTTATAACTAACTGTGTAAATTGAACTCTGCTTCAATTATTATATTCAATATATAATAATAATTAATTCATGTCATCTACAATGAATGATACATGCAGAAAAATAGAATAGAACCAATATGGCTTGACCTAGAGAAAATTACGAACAAATATTCAACACAAATCGAAAATAATGATTTACAATTATTAACACTAACAGTACAGGATATTCAGAGGCATTATCGTCCGACTATTTGCAATAAATATCTCGTATCATCTAATGTCTACCGAGTAACTTTTTGAGTGAAGTTAAATCTTCTTTTACGTCTTCAACTTCAGCCGTTAACTCAATATCTTCGAATTTTGAAATGAACAGACTATTCTGTACTGAAAAGAAATCACAGGTCAACTCCATACACAAAAACACTACCTATTGAAACCTCCTTCTTGCCATTTCAGCTCCAGAGAAGCTTTTTAACGGTAGAAAAGATCAACCTCGGCCAAATTTTTCCAGAAAAAATCTCGGTTTCATGATCCTAGTTGGGCTAGCCCTTTTTGCGGTCCGATTCAGGAAGTTTCGAACACAATCAAACAGGGAAGGGTTAGAGAGAATAAATAGGAAATAATACTTTCTGTTTAAACAGAAGTACCTACACTTAGTTCATAAACGCTCTTTGAAACGGTCATTGGTGACCGTGCAATAGATTTCGTAAATCGTTTGGACAAACAGTCATTCATATGGTATACTGATCAAAATCGGTGAGAGACACAGACATTGGGCTATATGGACCTAATCTGGGGATCTCCAGATCTTTCACGTCGTGAAGCATGTTGGGTTGGTGACGCGAGTTCGTTTGGCGGTGGTTTGTTTCGTCCACTGGTGGCACCCGGCGAGAAGAACACGCAACAGTGACTTCACTGTCAAAAATTCAGTATTAATTCGTAAGTGATTGACAGAGTCAACTCTCATCGTGAAAAGTTCATGAAATCTTCTAAATTAACGCCTTATTGGTCTACTGTGGAATATCTTCGCATATTCGGTCAAAACCGAGTCGTCTGATCCTTTACCGCCGCGTTTATGGCAGCATTGCGTCATCTGATATCACCAATTGAACAACTTTGAGTTAAGTGCCTTTTAGCTCACCAAAACTAAGTGATAACGACGGAACTGTGCAAAAAGAGGGTTTATCCCCTGCTTCCCAGGTCCCGGAAAGCTAACCGAGCCACAACGATCCCAGTTCAAATAATTATAATAACTAGTACATTCAAAATCAACTAGATCATTATTCTTCATTTTCCTACTGAAGTTGCTTTCAAGCTAAATTTATTTGAAAGTTAGAACAATCTCCGAACCGACGCAAAAACTGGATTTCAAGAGCTTTGGATATTGACGATTAGTGGTGAGTTTGGTCGAAATCTGTGTTCAAATATCGTTTCACACCCGGTTGAACTGTATCGCATTCATTCGATCCGATGGATACAAATGAATTGAATCCATTAAATATTTGAACACAAAACAAATTCGTTGAAATTGAAATTAAACGATAGATTAGAAATAAATTCGAAGGGACGTAGCCGAATTCAATTCGCCCGCCTCAAAGCGAGATTACGCGAATCCGTTTCAAATCAATAAAACCAGAAATATGAAAAATGTAGCTTGAATATATCGAATTTATTCAAGGAATGAGAGACCGAGGAATAATATCTTCATGAATAATTTATGCTTTTCGTATTGATGCTAAGGTATTCGAAATGCTCTTTCAGAGGTTCAAATTTCGTCAGCCGCTTCTACGCTGACCTGCGACACTTTAATATAGAATAGATGTGTTCTGCACAGTTGCTTTTATTCATGAGGTAGCACTGGAAACTGGGAAATGATCTTGTTTGTGTTCACGAAACGAGACATGGCTGTGCAGGTTGCTTCTTAGACAGGAGTATTTCATAAATTTCGTTATTTATTCACGAACATTCAGATGATTTTATTTATTGTATTAATTAACTCCACACTAAGTTCTATCAAAACATAACCCACATATGCAATATCATTCAAAAAACTGCGAAATAGCCGATTATGAACCACAGAAAGGTCTATGGCAACCAGATTGAAAAACGTATTATACTTCTTACAATATCTAAGAAGAGAGTTCCAATGGACCACCAAAAAAACTCTCCATACTGGATTGCCAAATTTTGACAGAATAATCGCAAAAATACAAGTTTTTGTGGGTCATGATGGAGGGTCTTCATCTTTTCAGGGGTGCATTTTAGTACGTAAGTTGATATCAGTAAGCCTCAACGTACTACGTTGAGGCTTACGATAGTTTGGCAAAAAGGTATCGATATAATGATCAAATCAATGGAGCAACAATTGAAAATTACCTACTGGGTAGGGTAAAAGATTCTCCTTGAATATGTCGAAAAGATGGAAAAGACTCTGGTCGGCTTAGTGGGGAACCACTAACTCGGTTATGACGTGAGAGCCTAAGATGACGGTTTAATTACTAGAACTAAGTGGCTCCCTAGACTATAGAGTTACCTGAGATAACTCTATTATACATTTAGATGCAATTCAATAAAGTACATTGTAGACGCAATTGGCTCGAAATATCCTCCATTGTTTGTAATACGAACCAAAGAGAAATTTACCAAAATATACTTGTGCTAAATTTACCTCTTATGGTTTCGAAATATATTCTCAACAATAAAACATGAAATATTACGGTTTATTTGAATTTTCTTCAAGTCTGTTACAGACAGATATCTGTACCAATATCGAATTAAAAATGCATAATAAGCAGGTAAATTCTTGTTGAACTTTATTCTCACGTGTCTTTCTGAGAAACAGAATATCCAACTATTCTTGGAAAGTCTGTTGGGCGATTAATTCTGCTATACACTAATGGCAAACATAGGAGCTTTTGAGAGTGATGATAAATCAAGTTTGGAGAATCTTCACCCCAACTTGTCACGGTCGTTAATTCGATGCATCCCCAAAGGCATTACTGCAGTGCACCAGCCATTCAACACTTTTTTCTCTCTGTTTCAGATGCATGCGGGGGGATTATTTGAAAGTTTTCCTTCACTTGGAAAGTGGTGATGTGAACGAGTACACCCCCTGGGAGAGGTTACTATGCGGTCGACTGGCCGACATCCCCACAATAATGTATTCCTCGGGTCCGGGATTAGTACTCGAATTTCATACTGGACCACGTTCGGTGAATGGAACCGGATTCTCAGGGACATTCAGATTCATCGATAAGAGTGAGTGCTTTTTGTGTAATGAGATTCCGGTATGGTTGGAATACCTGATGCCCTCTCGAGATTTTTACTGCGCTCAAACGGATGAGAGGGTGGCTCCACATTTGAATTTCGGTCCACCATTGGATCCTTGGATATTTCTTTTTGAATTCATTCTAACTGTTTGAATGCAGGCTTTTTTATCGACTTCCGATTCCAAAATCGTTTCAGGATGATTCGCTAATTATTATGCGTATACGTTAAAATTCCAGTATAATATTTGGTACAGAGATAGAAAAAATTGAAAATATTAAAAAAAAAATTACGAAAAGCACTGCCGTAAAGTCAGGAGCTTTTGAGCGCTCGTACATCCACCTTGTAGGTAGATTCGCATTTTACAGTTTTAGAAATAAATTGAAGGAATTTTCTTGAGCTGTCAAAAAAATTCTCAAACTTAGACGAAACTCCAGACTTTGTCAGTGCTTCAGCTGAGCAATTTTTTTTCGATAATTCGCTAGAATTTTCTACGGTATCTATGGTCTTGGCGATGCGATCTGGTCAAAATCTCGCACGTAGTTTGAATAAATCATTCCTTAGCTAGGTGCTAAATTTCATTCCAATCAAATCAGTAGTTCAGAAATTATCAGGAAAAAAATATTTTGAACGGCCATATTTACGGAACCCCTAGTCAAATTTTGCTCATCGATGAACATGACCGTGAAATTCGCTATCCAGACCCACCCTGAAGATTTCAAGTTCCAAGGCCTTTTCCTTCGGAAGTTTTAATTTTCTATGGTTTCTTTACTAATATATCATTCTTGTTCAAAATGAAAAATTTTATCTCGATCGAATCCGTAGTTTCGAAATTATCGAGAAAACAAAATTTCAAACGACTGTATTTACGGAACCCCTAGTATAATTCTGCTCATTGATAAACGTGAACGCCATATTTCAGGTCTACACGTATCCTGAAAATTTGAAGGCCTTTCCGTTCGAAAGTTATGATTTTCTATAGTTTCTATGGTTCTGGTCATGCGATCTAGAGAAATGTAGCTTGAATATATAATTCTCCATTAGTATACAAAATTTCGTCACGATCGAATCTGTAGTTTTGAAATCATCAAGAAAACTAAATTTCAAACGATCATATTTACGGAACCCCTTGTATAATTTTGCTCATAGATAAACGTCATCACGACATTCGAGAGCCACACCTATCCTGAAGATTTCAAGTCCCTAGGCGTTTCCGTTCAAAAGTTACCATTTTCAATGGTTTCTATGGTTCTGGTCATGCGATCTGGACAAAATTGCACATGTAGCTTGAACACCTCAGTCTCCGTTTGAGTGCAAAATTTCATCTCGATCTAATTTGTTGTTTCGAAGTAATCAGGAAAACAAAATTTCGGGCGGCCATATTTACGGAGCCCCTCGGCGAATTTCGTCCAATAACGAACTTAACCGCGGCATTCGAGATTCGAACCTACCCTGAAAATTTCAAGTTCCTAGGACATTCCGTTCGAGAGTTATGGTGTATACGGACTGGCCGGCCGGACGGACAGACTCAAATTTGCCGACGGATTCGTCATCAGTGAGTCGAACATAATCATTTGAGACCATTTTCGGCTCAAAATTCGAAAAATACAGACAACGTGACGGAATGATATAGCCCTCGTGTAAGTAGTACGAGCGCTCAAAAATGGACGTAAAATCAGCCGCTTTTGCGTGCCTATTTCAATTCATCGCCAGTCAGTCATAACTAATCTATGATCATTCGACATGAGGTGACCTTATAACGATAATATACAAACGAAGATCATGAAACGAACCGCAAAAGTCAATGGAAAAAATAATTTGATTCGATATTCGCAAACTTAAAGAAATGGAATCACCGAATACCAAATATGAAAACCAGATCAGAAAAACTAAATATTCTTACAACTTCAATACAATGAATAATACATATTATTATGCATTCCTGATATGTTCACAAATTCCAGCAGGATATGGAGAATAGTTTCTGAGATACCGAAGTTTTGAATCTTCTACAGATATGATCCCTACGGAATTTCGTGTCGTTATCTTACAATAACCCTAAGGTTCCAAATCGATCGAATCGGTATTTTTTGAATTATTGGAAAAAAACTGATGTCTTATCTAGGTAGCTTTCGGCCTCTAGGCCTTATCTTTCGGAAGTTACTGTGTTTACAGAGGTTCGGCTGGACGGACAGACAGACACAATTGAATTTGAAACTGAATTCTGCATCTGTCAGTCCAACTAAATTATTCAGAACCAGAATTCGAAAATAACATAAATTTTGGCTCTTTTTTATAGAAATAAGCGCCCAAAAAGAAAGGAAGTCAAGGTTATTAATAAAGAGAAATCAAACTGAAGCAGTGTTTCTTCATTCGGTGAATTTAATCTATCTCATATTCCACCTGCCCCATTTGCACAACATAATTCAGAATTACTATCGACTCTAGTTCATTGTCACGAAATGATTTTGTTCCATAGTTTGACTTAAAACTATATCGACTGTCTTGCAATGCTTTACGCTTAGAACTGATTCATAATCAGGACTTCAATTCTTTTGTCAGTTACATCAATAATTCACCTCGTCATAATTTCTATAGCAACACGTTGTATTTGAATATACGCACGATACACAAAAAATGGTTTGCCAGCTTCGCTTTCCTAAACTCGTCCTGTTCGCGCAGGTGACGTCACAGGGAAGCAGAAATTCCAAATTTCAACTGATTCTTGGAATATTGGTGTAGTTTCCCGTATTATTCAAGATAGATTGTCTTTTTATCAGTTTTTTGAAAGTAAACCATGCCTTGTTGTGCTGTTTACGGCTGTAATAATTATAACAGAAAAACGAAAGGTACCGACATAACGTACTTCCGCTTTCCAAAATCTAAACTTTTGCTTCAGTGGGTGCTTGCTTGTAGAAGGAAAGATAAAATTATTTTGAAAAACGGTAAATATTTAAAAGATTATATGATTCATTATGATTGGAAATTAAATTTTTTCAGCATGCATTTGTTCAGTTCATTTCTATTGTGATTGTTTGGATGAAATTTCAGTAAAGCAAAAGTTCTCTTGTTTTTTCAAGA
Source organism: Aphidecta obliterata (assembly GCA_963966015.1). Taxonomy (NCBI): domain Eukaryota; kingdom Metazoa; phylum Arthropoda; class Insecta; order Coleoptera; family Coccinellidae; genus Aphidecta; species Aphidecta obliterata. The sequence continues at coordinate 13,348,927 of OZ014432.1, forward strand.
AAAACTATTCCATTAACGATATTACCCAAATCATTTTCAAATTCAATAATTATAAAGAGATGAGTATAAACTCTTATTATTTTATCACTCAATCATAAAATATGTTCATTTTATATATTATTCAAAGTAAACACACTTTCCTTTTGTTTTTTTTGAGCGCTCGTACTACTTACACGAGGGCTATATCATTTCGACACGATGTCTGTATTTTTCGAATTTTGAGCCGAAAATGGTCTCAAACGACTATGTTCGACTCACTGATGACGAATCCGTCGAAAAATTCGAGTCTGTCTGTCCGGCCGTCCCTCTGTATACACGATAACTTTCGAACGGAATGTCCTAGAAACTTGAAATTTTCAGGGTAGGTTCAGATCTCGAATGCCGCGGTTAAGTTCGTTATTGGGCAAAATTCGCCGAAAATTTTGTTTTCCGTATTACTTAGAAACTACAGATTCGATCTAGGTGAAATTTTGCACTCAGACGGAGAATTACGTGTTTAAGCTACATGCAGAATTTTGCCCAGCTCGCAAGAAAAGAATCATAGAAACCATAGAAAATTATAACTTTGTTATGAAAAGGCCTAGAGACTTGAAATTTTCAGGATAGGTGTAGATCTCGAATGTTACGGTCACGTTCATCAATGAGCAAAATTAGAGTATGGGTTCCGTAAATATGGTCGTTTGAAATTCAATTTTCTTGATTAACTACTTATTGGGATTGGAATGAAATTTCGCACATAGATGAAGAATAATGTATTCAAACTACGACGGAAATTTTGTCCAGATCGCATTACCAAGACCATAGATACCGTAGAAAATTCTAGCGAATTATCAAGAAAAAAATTGGTCACCTATAGCACTGACGTGAAGTCTGGATTTTTCCCTTAGTTTGAAATTTTCTTCGACAGCGGTCAAAAAATTTTTCATTTTGTTTCTGAAGCTGGAAAATGGATGAACGAGCGCTCAAAAGCTCCTGACTGTACGACAGTGCTTTTCGTCATTTTTATAAAATAATATACTATTACATTCCGTTTACGTCTATAAATATCCCTAGTATGATGCAGATCATTGTCGAAACTTCCTGTGTGGAATACTCTTCATTCAAATCTATAAGACTTATGAACACGACATTACTTGCGATCTACAAAAGACTCTGTACTAAAGAGTCTTATTTGCATCATAAAGAGATATGTGAAGTTTTAACTTCAATCGAAAACAAGCAGTTCCTGTTCTCTTGAAATCCTGCCGAGCATTAGTTCAAAGTACACATCGAGCATTTCAGATAAGTTCGAGATAGGAAACGACATAAAACCAGTCGAAAACGGTTTCAAATTATGCTGAGTAGTGCACACGTCTAGCGGAATACAATGAGCGCAATAAATGTACGAATAGACGTTTTTGTGTGCGGCTTCGAAGCACTGTTCCTCCACGATAAAGGATAATTCTTAACAGGAAGTGTTTCCGAACAAGTATTGCATGCTAGGCAAATGCCGAAATCGAATAAATTAGTGGGCGGGACATTTGCATGGAACAGTTGTACGCGAATTGGTTTGTAGTTAATTCATTGAACTAATGGATTATGCATTATTCAACAAACAACATGTCTTCCATCTGACACACGTGAAGGATATGTACAACGGCACGAAGCAATTTTCTTCGTCTATGGTGATGCACCATTGTCGACTATCTTGAAGGCTCTCCAGATTGGATTTTATGTTGGTTCGAGTGACACTCTAATTACAACATTGGATTACATTATTTCTCCCCGAAAGTAATCCTGAATCTGTTGGTCCAAATGCGCTTCATTGAAAAGTATACCATACCACTGGTGAACGAAAATCATTCCTTAATCATCCTTCCATATGGGATAATTATTATTATGATGTTGTTTATATTTTTTTCACTAATCAAAATGACTGTATACGTAGGTACGTCGAATGGATTGTTGTATAGTACATTAACAATTGTTGGTGGTTGGTGACAATTAGGTTCGAATATCTTCACAGTGATTTCCTGATCACCGGCATCCACAGGAGTACTGATATAATTGTTTGTTTCATCGATTCAAACTACTTTTTGAGCGCCCGTACTACTTACACGAGGGCTATATCATTTCGTCACGATGTCTGTATTTTTATAATTTTGAGCCGTATCAATCGACTATGTTCGACTCAATGATGACGAATCCGTCGGAAAATTAGAGTCTGTCCGTCCGTCCGGCCGGCCGTAAGCACGATAACTCTCGAACGGAACAACCTAGAGACTTGAAATTTTCAGTGTAGGTTCAGATCCCAAATGCCTCGGTTGAGTTCGTTAATAGGCAGAATTCCACGAGGGGTTCCGTAAATATGGCCGTTCAAAATTTTGTTCTCCTGATTACTTCGAAACTACAGATTCAATCGAGATGAAATTTTGCACTCAAATGGAGAATGAGGTGTTCAAGCTACATGTGAAATTATGTCCAGATCGCATAACCAGAACCATAGAAACCATAGAAAATTGTAACTTTTGAACGGAAACGCCTAAGGACTTGAAATTTTCAGGATAGGTGTGTATCTCGTATGTCGTGAAGACATTTATCTATGAGCAAAATTATTCTAGGGGTTCCGTAAATATGGACGTTTGAAATTTAGTTTTCTTGATAATTTCGAAACTACAAATTCGATCGAGACAAAATTTTGTATTTTAAAGGAGAATGATATATTCAAGCTACATTTTGTTCAGATCGCATGACCAGAATCATAGAAACCATAGAAAATTATAACTTTCGAACGGAAAGGCCTACGGACTTGAAATATTCAGGGTAGGTTTGAATCGTGAATGTTGCGGTCACGTTCACCAATGAGCAAAATTAGACTAGGCGTTCCGTAAATATGTCTGTTCAAAATTTTTTTCCTGATCATTTCGAAACTACTCGAATGAAATTTCGCACATAGCTGAAGAATAATGTATTCAAACTACGTGACAAATTTTGTTCAGATTGCATTACCAAGACCATAGATACCATAGAAAATTCTAGCGAAATATCAAAGAAAAAATTGGTCAGCTAAAGCACTGACGTGAAGTCTGGAGTTTCGCCTTAGTTTGAGAATTTTTTTGACAGCTGTCAAAAAATTTTTCATTCTGTTTCTGATGCTCGAAAATGCGAATCTACCTATAAGGTGGATGAATGAGCGCTCAAAAGCTCCTGACTTCACGGCAGTGCTTTTCGTAATTTTTTTAATTTTTCCTTGCCCAGTGTCCATCCTCGGATATTATGGAGGTTCTTTTCCATTGTAGTCTGCTCTGCGCCCCAGAAGTGCTGATCTGTCCTTGATTTTTTCCCTTCTCCAAGTCTTGCCAATTTTTAAAGTCATACATTCTGACTCCGAGAAGGAGTTTGGTCTATCCTTGGTATTTTCTACAACATTCACAGGGTATTGAGTACCTATCAACAGTTTTTTGTGTCCTGATTATTGTATTTCAGTTTTACCTCCATGAGAACCGATCTTGTGGTGTTGGAAGATTTGAATGCAGTTCACACGCCATATACGTGTTACCTATCCTTCTTAGTTTTCGGGAAGGCCTTTTTCAATCTGAAGGGAATTACCATTGTATTAATTCTCTAAATCTCCCCAGCCATCTTGAGGTCTTGGCAGCTAACCATAGCGTTATGGTTATGTCTTCCCTGTTCGCATATCATGTTAGCTTTTTCATATAAACGCCTTACTACACGTACTTCCGAGTAGATGATATGAAGTTCAGTCCTCCATTTTGAGCGCTCGTTACTTACACGAGGGCGTTTTCGTAAGGATGTCTGTATTTTTAGAATTTTGAGCCGAAAATGGTTTTAATCGACAAGGTTCTACCCCCTTATAACGAATCCGTTGTAAAATCCAAGTCTGTCTGTCCGCCGTCCAGCCGTAAGATAAGTCTGAGCAATCACTTGAAGGTGCGAGCAAATTATATTTAAATGACATGATTTCGGATTGACATTACCTAGACTGCCTTCCAGGAGCCTCTACTTCAGTCGGGTCGCATGCATAAATCGATCTCTATCAAGATGACAATTAAGAATGTCACGATAATTTAATTTCAATAATTTTTTAATTTATTCGAGACTGAAGCTTTCTGTTTTATTTATGGAAGTTGTTTGCCTTTCATTATAGTCCTGGAGTGGTCTTCGAACATCTGAAGTTTTAAGAATCATCGCTGGGATGGCAGAATCCTCCTGGTCAAAGAGCAACAAGTTTAGTATTTCTAATTCAAATATTGAAGGAATTTCGAAGGATAAAAGAAATTATGTTGAAATTATGAAGTTAGTACATGAGCATGGTGTAAATATGATGCTCCTTCATGAGACCCATACGGCAACAGAAGAAAATCTTTATGAAGGCGGTGATTCAAAGGTGATGTCCTATTTCTGATCCTTGGGCTGTCTACTTCAAATAGATCCCATATATTTTTTTTCGGATATCCTTAAATGAGTATCATATTGAAATTGAAGAGGAAGAAAAATTTTTGTTTTTTATGGGAAAGAAGCCCTATTCTGTAGACAAATCCAAAACCAATCACTACATATATATGGGATAAGGGTAGACAGAGATCTTGCGGAGGAATTCACATGTGCTTTGTATGGCTCTTACTCGAAAGAATATTTATTTATTGCATTGGAAATTGAACTAAGCAAACCGACAATCTGATTCGATCAAGACAGAGAAGAGAAATTTAGGCAGTCTCAAGAGCGTTGTAACAACATAGCTATCTTCGTTCAGTATAAGAGGAGTACAAGCTGATAAAATATCTGGATAATATACAGGGTGTTTTCAAAGGTCGGGCTTTTTTTAACCAGCAATAGAACTGGCCAAAATACCAAAAATCGTTTATATAAAATATTCACCAGGGCCGAGTATTTCGAAATCAGATTTACCCTCGACAACGATTACCTCAAGTTCATATCAAATCATTCAAAGGTATCCAATAGACTTATATTTACATTGCCACCCTTCATATATAAAAATTTCGTTTCACGTGGTTTGTCCGGGATGAACTCCTATAATACTGAACTGATTTTAATCAAATTTTGTACACTGTGTGCAGTTTGATCCAAATTAAGAGATAGGATAGTTTATCTTAATTTATCGTTGCATTTTTGAGCGCTCGTACTACTTACACGAGGGCTATATCATTTCGTCACGATGTCTGTATTTTTCGAATTTTGAGCCGAAAATGGTCTCAATCGACTATGTTCGACTCACTTATGACGAATCCGTCGGAAAATTCGAGTCAGTCCGTCCGTTCGTCCGTAAGCACGATAACTCTCGAACGAAACAACCTAGAGACTTGAAATTTTCAGTGTGGGTTCAGTTCCCGAATGCCTCGGTGAATTTCGTTAATGGACCAAATTCCACCAGGGGTTCCGTAAATTTGGCTGTTCAGAGTTTTGTTCCCATGATTACTCGAAAACTACGAGTTTGATCGAGATGGAATTTTGCACTCAAATGGAGAATGAGGTGTTCAAGCTACATGTGAAATTTTGTCCATATCGCATGACCAGAACCATAGAAAATTGTAACTTTTGAACGGAAACGACTAGGGACTTGAAATTTTCAGGATAGGTGTGGATCTCAAATGTCGTGATCACGTTCATCTATGAGCAAAATTATACTAGGGGTTCCGTACATATGGTCGTTTGAAATTTAGTTTTCTTGATAACTTCAAAACTACAGATTCGATCGTGACGAAATTTTGTATACTAATGGAGAATGATATATTCAAGCTACATTTCTCCAGATCACATGACCAGAACCATAAAAACCATAGAAAATAAGAATTTTCGAACGGAAAGGCCTAGGGACTTGAAATTTTCAGGATAGGTGTGGATCTGAAATGTTGCGTTCACGTTTATCAATTAGCAGAATTATGCTAGGGGTTCCGTAAATACGGTCGTTTGGAACTTTGTTTTCTCGATAATTTCGAAACTACGGATTCGATCGAGATGAAATTTTGTATTTTAATCGAGAATGATATATTAAAGCAATATTTCGTCCAGATCGCATGACCACAACCATAGAAACCATAGAAAATTGTAACTTTTGAACGGAAAGGCATAAGAACTTGAAATTTTCAGGGTGGGTTTGGATCGCAAATATCGCGGTCACGTTCATCAAAGAGCAAAATTAGACTAGGGGTTCCGTAAATATAGCCATTCAAAATATTTTTTTCCTGATAGTTTCGAAACTACTGATCAGATTGGAATGAAACTTTGCACCTAGCTGAGAAATAATGTATTCAAACTACGTGCCAAATTTTGTTCAGATCGCACCACCATAGATACCGTAGAAAATTCTAGCGAATTATCGAAAAAACCCTAAAGCACTGACATGAAGTCTGGAGTTTCGCCTTAGTTTCAGAATTTTCGTGACAGCTGTCGAAAATTCCTTCAATTGATTTCTAAAACTGGAAAATGCGAATCTATATACAAGGTGGATGTACGAGCGCTTAAAAGCTCCTGACTTCACGGCAGTGCTTTTCGTAATTTTTTTATTGCAAATTATTTGTTCATTGTTTATGACAAAGAGTGATAATTATTCACGTGGCAACGCTGGTCTCAAATCGACGGAAGGACATCGCGTCACCACTACACTGATCACTCGACAAGAGCGATAACATGCTAGGAGTGACGCCAAGTTTCTGGGTCTTTCCCAAAACTGAAGAAATTTGGAGCTGTTTGAGAACGGGGGGAATAACTTTTGAAAAATCAAGGTTAGGGTAGGGTAGGTTTAGGTTAATAATAGTAATAATTCCACTGGTTTGAATAATTTACTAGAAGACTTTTAGACGTATACCTTAGCCAGAGCAACGCGTGGCTAGGTCTGCTAGTCACATAAAAGTCCCTATGGCGAACCTTCGATTTTTCTAAAATATCTTAAGCTGAAGAGTACACGATCACACCTGTTAGCACAAGAGTAAAATCAGAATTCGGATCTTCTTGAATATTCCATATTTGTTTTGTTCAACAAAAAAAAAATTACGAAAAGCACTGCCGTGAAGGCAGGAGCTTTTGAGCGCTCGTACATGCACCTTGTAGGTAGATTTGCATTTTCCAGTTTCAGAAATCAATTGAAGGAATTTTTGACTGCTGTCAAAAAAATTCTGAAACTTAGGCAAAACTCCAGACTTCATGTCGGTGCTTCAGCTGATCAATTTTTTTCCGATAATTCGCTAGAATTTTCTACGGTATCTATGGTCTTGGTGATGCGATATGGACAAAATTTTGCACGTAGTTTGAATACATTATTCCTGAGCTAGGTGCATAATTTCATTCCAATCCGATCAGTAGTTTCGAAACTATCAGGAAAAAAATATTTTGAACGGCCATATTTACGGAACCCCTAGTCTAATTTTGCTCATTGCTGAACGTGACCGTGAAATTTGCGATCCAAACCCACCCTGAAAATTTCAAGTTCCTAGGCCTTTCCGTTCAAAAGTTAGAATTTTCTATGGTTTCTATGGTTCTGGTCATGCGATCTGGACAAAATATTGCTTCAATATATCATTCTCGATTAAAATACAAAATTTCATCTCGATCGAATCCGTAGTTTCGAATTTATCGAGAAAACAAAATTTCAAACGACCGTATTTACGGAACCCCTTGTATAATGTTGCTCATAGATGAACGTGATCACGACATTCAAGATCCACACCTATCCTGAAAATTTCAAGTCCCTAGGCGTTTCCGTTCACAAGTTACAATTTTCTATGGTTTCTATGGTTCTGGTCATGCGATCTGGACAAAAATCCACATGTAGCTTGAACACCTCATTTTCCATTCGAGTGCAAAATTTCATCTCGATCAAATCTGTAGTTTTCAAGTAATCAGGGAAACAAAACTTTGAACGGCCATATTTACGGAACCCCTGGTGGAATTTGGCCCATTAACGAACTCAACCGAGGCATTTGAGATCTGAACCTACACTGAAAATTTCAAGTCTCTAGGTTGATCCGTTCGAGAGTTATCGTGCTGACGGACGGCCGGACGGACGGACGGACGGACGGCCGGACGGACAGACTCACCATTTTCGGCTCAAAATTCGAAAAATACAGACATCGTGACGAAATGATATAGCCCTCGTGTAAGTAGTACGAGCGCTCAAAAAGGTACCCTTCACCCTTTTTGAACATCTTCGACATTTGAAACAATTAACCGTCGTTAATAACTAGGTGGTAGTGGTTCCTATTCAAAAACAGTGGAATAAAAAGAAACAGTAAATCCATAATCCATACAAAATATATTCAATTCGATTCCAAGAAATTATTATACGAAATAACCGTTTAAACTGCAGCAGGTACTAAATCTAATCCCAGTCCTCTTCGTTTCCGAATGGAATATTAATCTACGCCCTGGGAGGAAAAGGAACTACGGAAATATATCTGCATTCGGGGATTAACAAAAATTCCGAATTTAGTCGAGACGTGTCCGCATAAATTCTAATCAAATATATGAGGTCGGTGTGTGCGGGTCCACATTTTTCGAATTGGATCGCGGAACCCCATCACGTCCTAGAGGTTTGAAACTAATAAATTTTCACTTCACACCCGTGTAATAAAAACGTTTTCCTTCGGCACGGACAGGCAAAAATGCAACACAATCACAATATCCGAGTCACGATTTTCTCACATGCCCGACTATCAGCAGAAAGGAGGCCTTTTCAAAGATTTCTTATTGAAACTCATCGATTATTCGTGTGTTTCTTCCCTTTTCAATGGGATTATTGAGGAAGCTGAGGTTTGAGGGTTCGCCTTTTTATTCCGCACGCGATGGTGGGGAAGATGTAGCAAACATCGATAGGAGCCAGTGGCTTTGTTCGGAATTAGGGAATTCTACGTTCGGGGGAAAATTCTAGGTTTTATAAATTGCGGACCTTCTTTCTAACTGATATGTAGGAAGGAACAGCTGGAGCTAGATTGGGGTTTACTGGAAGGATTCGACAGAACTGGATACTTTCCATTCTCGAAATATCGTGATCTGTGCTGCATAAATGTTTGGTGTTGAATATAGAAAAATTTCAATTCTTCCTAACTGTGACGTAATTAATTATATTATTGTAATAAATGATTGAACAAATTTTGAATGGGTTCTGACATAGACAATCAGAAAAGTGTCGTGAAAAACTGTTGAAAGCTGTGAATTTTAAATTTGGAATGATTGAAATGTTTTGGAAATATATCGAAGGGTTAGAAATTCGAGCTTGATTTTAGAATTAAGTTGAGTTACAGAATAATAAGAAACTTTTATCAGTATATCTAGGAACAAGTCTTATCCTCCTTGACGAATGTTCTCTAATTTGTAGCAGTATAGCAAGCAGTGCTCAAATATTCAGTGAAGCTATTACAGGTCTATTCCTACTGCAGTAAAATGTCTGTTCCAAACCAGGTAGTGGCGTTTTTCTCCAAGTGAAAAATCTGTGTTGCGATTTGAAAAAAAATTAAATAGCTTCAGCTCCAGCAACAAACTCTGCTTCTAGCCCCAGAAAAACGAATACGGCGAAAATTAGTTCCCAGCCCCAGGGGAATAGTAATCCAGTTCTAGCTCTGGCGAAAAGTTTTAGCACCTGGAGAAAATTGCAGCTTCCAGCCCTAGGAGAATATACTAGAAAATTAATACAAATTTGAAACATGTCTCTCTCAACGGACTGTTCCTCAGAAATTTTAGACATGGATGTCGAAATTAATTATCAAATTATTAATTCTCAAATAACTTCGTTACTTCATATTTAGCCCTATGTAAAACTATTTCTCTGCACATGCCTCGATTAGATACATTCGCGATGATCGCATCACCCACAACGGTCAAACATCGCACTCAAACATGGGCGACGATTTCAGGGGGGTTCCAAATCGGTACCATAAAACTGGAGAATATCTGTACTGATCGTTAGTTTCGGAAGAATATTCTTGTATTTTCTTTATTTTCTGTGAAACTTTTTTCATCAACTCTTTCAATATGTTCCAGAAACTAGAGGTCATTTTCCGAACAGGGAAAATTTTCACATTTTGTTCATTATAAAATGTCCTAATTCAACCATTCCTTTCTTGTCGAAAGTTTTATTATAAATCAATATTCAAAATCAGGATAGTTAAGGCCCTCGAAGGGTGGAACCATACCGAAAAGAAATTGATGGACAATAAATCAAATTTTTCCCAGTGGATTACGAATTTGCAGTAGGTATACAGATAATATTCGAACTCTGCATTGAATTCATGAATCATTAGTCGATGGAAAGGAAAATTAAATGAGAAACCATTGGTGTTTTTCTAATACTCATGATTTATTAACCTGGCATTTTAGGGGGCAGCACCAAAAAGCTATTTTACTCCAATTTTTTATTACATATTATGTTCATTCACGTTCCTGACCGAAAATGATTTCAAGAGCTTTTATATTAGCATCACTTACTTCATATGCATTTCATATATGATGCAGAAAACCTTACCTTATAGCTCAGTATTTTATGGATGGATCAATTTCCCTTCTACGCGAACGCATCAATTGAATTTCATTTCTAAGAAAAACTGAGAAGAAATATGGACTGAAATATTTTTACTTATGATACATAGGATATTTTCAATCAAGACGAAAAATGTCAGTTTTTTACCATTTCAATTGGCGCGGTTGTAAACGATCAATTGAAACTATACAAAAAATAAAAGAATCGATTAGTTTCTCGAAAACCGCTGGATATAGTGTAGGGACGTATTATTCAAAAATATAATAATATATACATATTACCTCATTCGAAAGATCAAGGTTTCAGAACTATAGAGCAGAATCAATTACCCTAAAAAAATAATTCATTATAGAATCTTCGTAGTTTATTCAATACTGAAAAGTACACACCCATATCAGTTTTTGCGGACTGTGAAGTGTGACATGAAAATTCCAGATGTCAACAACCATCAACAAAGGAAGGTATTCGAAAGTTACACTATTTGAATGAATTTGGTGAAATATCTGGAGTTTTGTAAGGTCAAAACTAAAGAAAAAATGAGAATAATATAAGAAAAAATTACAAAATTTCATCAACTCATGTCTGTTTGTTTCAATATGATCCAGAAACTAGAGGTCATTTTCCGAACAGGGAAAATTTTCACATTTTGTTCATTATAAAATGTCCTAATTCAACCATTCTTTTCTTGTCGAAAGTTTTATTATAAATCAATGTTCAAAATCAGGATAGTTAAGGCCCTCGAAGGGTGGAACCATACCGAAAAGAAATTGATGGACAATAAATCAAATTTCGTGCCTCGAAATGAGAAGTTATATTCAATAGATGCCGGAAGCTGTTTCCCAGTGGATTACGAATTTGCAGTAGGTATACAGATAATATTCGAACTCTGCATTGAATTCATGAATCAATAGTCGATGGAAAGGAAAATTAAATGAGAAACCATCGGTGTTTTTCTAATACTCATGATTTATTTACCTGGCATTTTAGGGGGCAGCACCAAAAAGCTATTTTACTCCAATTTTTTATTACATATTATGTTCATTCACGTTCCTGACCGAAAATGATTTCAAGAGCTTTTATATTAGCATCACTTACTTCATATGCATTTCATATATGATGCAGAAAACCTTACCTTATAGCTCAGTATTTTATGGATGGATCAATTTCCCTTCTAAGCGAACGCATCAATTGAATTTCATTTCTAAGAAATACTGAGACGAAATATGGACTGAAATATTTTTACTTATGATACATAGGATATTTTCAATCAAGACTAAAAATGTCAGTTTTTTACCATTTCAATTGGCGCGGTTGTAAACGATCAATTGAAACTATACAAAAAATAAAAGAATCGATTAGTTTCTCGAAAACCGCTGGATATAGTGTAGGGACGTATTATCCAAAAATATAATAATATATACATATTACCTCATTCGAAAGATCAAGGTTTCAGAACTATAGAGCAGAATCAATTACCCTAAAAAAAATTCATTATAGAATCTTCGTAGTTTATTCAATACTGAAAAGTACACACTCATATCAGTTTTTGCGGACTGTGAAGTGTGACATGAAAATACCAGATGTCAACAACCATCAACAAAGGAAGGTATTCGAAAGTTACACTATTTGAATGAATTTGGTGAAATATCTGGAGTTTTGTTAGGTCAAAACTAAAGAAAAAATGAGAATAATATAAGAAAAAATTACGAAAAGCACGGCAGTGAAGGCAGGAGCTTTTGAGCGCTCGTACATGCACCTTGTAGGTAAATTCTCATTTTCCAGTTTTGTGAACCAATTGAGGAAATTTTTGACAGCTGTCAAACAAATTTTCAAACTAAGGCGGAAATCCAGACTTCAAGTCAGTGCAGATCAATTTTTTTTCGATAATTCGCTAGAATTTTCTATGGTATCTATGGTCTTAGTGATGCGATTTGAACACAATTTTCCACGTAGTTTGAATATATTATTCTTCATCTATGTGCGGAATTTCATTCCAATCCAATAATGAGTTTCGAAATTATCAGAAAAAAAATAGTTTTGAACAGCTATATTCACGGAACCCATAGTCTTATTTTGCTCATTGATTAACGTGACCGCGAAATTCGCGATCCTAACCTATCCTTAAAATTTCAAGTCCCTTGGCCTTTCCGTTCGAAAGTTATGATTTTCTATGGTTTCTATGGTTCTGATCATGCGATCTGGAAAAAATGTAGCTCGAAAATATCATTCTCAATTTGAATACAAAATTTCTTTACGATCGAATCCATAGTTTTGGATTTATCAAGAAAACCCAATTCCAAACGGCTATATTTACGGAACCCCTAGTCTAACTCTGCTCATTGATGAACGTGACCGCGACATTCGAGATGCACACCTATCCTGAAAATTTCAAGTCCCTAGGCCTTTCCATTACAAAGTTATAATTTTCTATGATTTTTATGGTTCCGGTCATGCTAGCTGGACAAAATTTTGCATGTAGTTTAAGCACGCAATTTTCCATCTGAGTGCAGAATAACACCTCCATCGAATCAGTTGTTTTGAATTAATCAGAAAAACAAAATTTCGAGCGGCCATATTTACGGAACCCCTCGGCGAATTTTGCCCAATAACCGCGGCATTCGAGATTCGAACCTACCCTGAACATTTCAAGTTTCTAGGACATTTCGTTCGAGAGTTATCGTGTAAACGGACGGACAGACTCGAATTTTTCGACGGATTCGTCATCAGTGAGTCGAACATAGTCGATTGAGACCATTTTCGGCTAAAATTCGAAAAATACAGACATCGTGACGAAATGATATAGCCCTCGTGTAAGTAGTACGAGCGCTCAAAAAGCACTGACGTCAAGGCAGGAGCTTTTACATGCTTGTTTCTTTGTTCCGAAACGCCCTTCAGTGTTCATTCTTCATATGACAAGTGGTCATTTTTTATCTTATAAACTTCAAACGATATCCAAAACGGACATCAACAAATTTTGGCAATTAACTGGCGCATTCAGACCTCGAAGTCCAACCTGATCGTTCAAGACTGTTCTCAAAATTCTTAAATTACAGATATTTGGGCAGAATGATTCATGAAACATTGGGAATCTATTTCATGCGCATTCGCCATTTTGTCACTAGATTTGTACTTGTATTTTCGATTTATCTAGATTATTCTGGTTCTTCAATTATAGAAACACTATTTTTTACTCGAACATAATCGCTCGCCCACATTCAACTGATATTTCCTATCCCTCACATTATTTCCATCAGATTCCAATGGACTGGGGAGGAGAGAAAACTAATAAACTATCGACAACTGTTCAAGAAGTAGTTGGAAATGCATCGCAGCGCAGTAAATACCTTTTAGAGAGTGGTCAGCTGAAAATATTTTCCGGCAAACACTCCATCGAAGTGGCCATCCAAACAATTCGTATCCAGCATACGAACGGATATGTACAACTATATGTTGGCAACTTGGACAACTCGAACTCTTCCCAGATGCCTTAAATTCGAACTTGCCCGCAATTGTGGATGCTTGCGGCGCCAGTTTCAGAACTCGACAGACGACGGTGTGTGACCTGGCACCTTCTGTTACCGAAACATAAAGTTCAGTGCTTCACATTTACCGACTATTCAAGGAGGGAAGTATTATCCGAATCGGTACAGATTGAACGTGATGTGAAGTATAAAAACAAGACGTTTTGCATTATATGCAGTAGGTTGCCTCTGGTTTGATCACTGATGAATTTAATTTATTGAAATTTCGAGCTTCAGAATGACTAGTAGATTAACTTCAATATATCACATGTGTCTCAAAAAACTAATATAATGTTATCCTCGATATACCACGTGTCTTAACAGTAGTTCCGATGCATTTCATATAAATCGGTTGAACGGCTTCCCCTAAACGTATAAACGTATATTATTATTATTATTATATATGAGAAACCATTTCACTTCTGATGTCCCAGGAAGTCAATTAATTGATAATTGAGGGCTCGTTCTACTTACACGAGAGCTATAACATTTAGTCACGATGTCTGTATTTGAATTTTGAGCCGAGAATGGTCTTAATCGACAAGGTTCGACTCACTCATGTCGAATCCGGCGAAAAGTTCAAGTCTGTCCGTCCGACCAGCCGGAAGGCAGCATGATAACTTTCGAGCGGAACGACCTGGAGACTTGGAATTTTCGGTGTGGGTTCAGTGCCCGAATGCCACAGTTAAAGGTGTTAGACCCTTAGAGGGAGTACACTGCATCACAATAATCTTTTCAATGAATTCTAATAAACGGCATGTTGAATTCTTTTAATTTTTTGAATATAAATTCAGGCGTGTATGTACAAGACTTTCCCCGAACCTTCTCGAATCAAAATTCAATATTTTTTCGTGTAATTCAATCCATCTCAGGCGGATAATTCAAACTTACTTCAACAATTACTGGCGATGAAAAAGAACAAAATTGAAATTTCTCTCAATATCAAAAAGTTCTCAGTAGCCATTGGTTTGTTAATTTGATTTTAATTTAAATTTAATTTCGAATATTTTTACATAAACATATATCCGATTTGAAAGGCGATGGATTAAAATCAAATTAAGAGAGTGATGAGAACAACTTTCTGATATAATATCAAAAGAAATAATTTCAATTTTTTTTATTTTTATCGCCAGTTATTGTTGAAGTAAATTTGAATTATACGCCTGAGATGGATTGATTACACGGAAAAATATTGAATTTTTATTCGAAAAAGATTCGGGGAAAGTCTTGTACATACACGCCTGAATATACATTCAAAAAATTACGAAAAGCACTGCCGTGAAGGCAGGAGCTTTTGAGCGCTCGTACATGCACCTTGTAGGTTGATTCGCATTTTCCAGTTTTGGAAACCAATTGAGGAAATTTTTGACAGCTGTCAAACAAATTTTCAAACTAAGGCGATAATCCAGACTTCAAGTCAGTGCTTTAGGTAACCAATTTTTTTTTCGATAATTCGCTAAAATTTTCTACGGTATCTATGGTCTTGGTGATGCGATCTGGACAAAATTTCGCACGTAGTTTGAATACATTATTCCTCAGCTAGGTGCAAAATTTCATTCTAATCAAATCGGTAGTTTCGAAATTATCAGGAACAGAATATTTTGAACGGCCATATTTACGGAACCCCTAGTCTAATTTTGCTCATTGATGAATGTGACCGTGAAATTCGCGATCCAAACCCACCCTGAAAATTTCAAGTTTCTAGGCCTTTTCCTTCGGAAGTTATAATTTTCTATGGTTTCTATGGTTCTGGTCATGCGATCTGGACAAAATGTTGCTTTAATATGTCATTCTCAATTCAAATACAAAATTTCGTCACGATCAAATCTATAGTTTCGAAATTATCAAGAAAACTGAATTTCAAACGGCCATATTTACGGAACCCCTAGTCTAATTTTGCTCATTGATGAACGTGGCCGCAACATTCAAGATCCAAAATCATCCTGAAAATTTCAAGTCCCTAGGCCTTTCCATTCGAAAGTTATGATTTTCTATGGTTTCTATGGTTCTGGTCATGCGATCTGGACAAAATGTTGCTTTAATATGTCATTCTCAATTTAAATACAAAATTTCGTCACGATCGAATCTGTAGTTTGGAAATTATCAAGAAAACTAAATTTCAAACGACCATATTTACGGAACCCCTAGTATAATTTTGCTCATAGATGAAAGTGATCACGACAATCGAGATCCACACCTATCCTAAAATTTCAAGTCCCTAGGCGTTTCCGTTCAAAAGTTACCATTTTCTATGGTTTCAATGGTTCTGGTCATGCGAGCTGAACAAAATTGTGCATGTAGCTTGAACACCTCATTAGAGTGCAGAATTTCATCTCGATCGAATCTGTAGTTTCAAAGTAATCAGGAAAACAAAATTTCGAGTGGCCATATTTACGGAACCTTTAGGCGGATTTTGCTTAATTACGAACGTTACCTCGGCATTCGAGATTCGAACCTACCCTGAAAATTTCAAGTTTTTAGGACATTCCGTTCGAGAGTTATTGAATATACGGACGGACGGCCGGACGGACGGACAGACTCGAATTTTTCGACTGATTCGTCATCAGTGATAGTTAACATAGTCGTTTGAGACCATTTCCGGCTCGAAATTCCAAAAATACAGACATCGTGACGAAATGATATAGCCCTCGTGTAAGTAGTACGAGCGCTCAAAAACTAAAATCATTCAACATGCCGTTTATGAGAATTCATTGAAACAATTATTGTGATCTAGTGTACACCCTTAAGTTCGTTAATGGACAGAATTCCACCAGGGGTTCCGTAAATATGGCTGTTCAAAATTTTGTTCTCCTGATTACTCCTAAACCAACAATTCGATCTAAATGACGTGTTCAAGCTACATGAGAAATTTTGTCCAGATCGCATGACCAGAACCATAGAAATCATTGAAAATTATAACTTTCGAAATATGAGCGAAATTTTCTCCAGATCGCATAACCAAGACCATAGAACCGTAGATATTTCTACGAATCATCGAAAAAAAAATTGTCACCTGAAGCACTGAAGTGAAGTCTGGAGTTTCGCCTCAGTTCGAAATTTTTTTTGACAGTCGTCAAAAGTTTTGCCAATTTGTTTCTAAAACTGGAAAATGTGAATCTACCTACAAAGTGGATAAACGAGCGCTCAAAAGCTCCTGACTTCACGGTGCTTTTTACTCTCAAAAATTATTTCAATAGGAGGTGAATGAACGAGCGCTCAAAATCTCCTGATCACACGTCAGTGCTTTCAATATTTTTTTTTAAAGGACCTCTGATTTCTGCGGGTTCTCTTCGCCTCCCAACCATCACAGCTCATGTTTTGTCATGAGTAAAGAGTAAGTCCCCGATGTTTTCTTGTGCCAATTCGCATAACCTACAAAGAATTGTGCCTATTCGACCATACTCATTAGGTGTTATCTCACAGCACAATGGACATTTAATTCGTTCTTCTAGAGAGAAATGATGAGTTGTAATTTTTCTTTTGAGAACGCAATATGTTTTTCAGCCTCGAATTTTTTCGAACTCAATTATCCTCGACCAAGGGATATGAGAACATCGAGTGATGAAACAGAGAGAGATGATTGGTGTAATTTCGTCAGAATAAAGAAATCTCCATGTCTTTCAAAACTAGTTTCACACTCAGAAGTTATTGTTGGGCCTAAGCAATTCCTCCTCCAATTCTTATTGAAATTCACTAGATATTTTCCGAGAATTGCTGTTACGAATTTTTTCAGAATTTCCTCTTGTTCGAAAAAAACTCGACGATGGAGTATTTCAAACTGGCGAAGAACTCAACTTATTCTTGACTTCTTCAACGCTGTTTTCTGAAAAACAACGGATATCTAGTGCAAACTATCGCTTGTTATCCCTCCAACGAACACGATATTTCTCTCTTCTCTATCCCTGGAAAACACACTACCCGTATAATCTTCCGAGAGATCGCAAGATGCTGATGCTATTTTCCAGGAAGTTGTTCAGCTCGGACCTGGAATACACCGGAAATTATTCCGTTCTTGTCCTGATTATAGAACATGTTAGCCAAAATGGATTAGCCACTGCAGCCGGCGAAGTTTTCCATGTATCGCTGGCAAGATTGATTAAACCCGGGACTCTTCGAGTGTAAATCCTTGTTCTATGGGGACCAACACTTCCTTCGGGGATATCGTATGCTCGTTCCTTCAGCCACTTTGATCTGCAGCGCACGTAGTGAAAGGTATAACCGGCAAAAAGCAGAGTCATTTCGCTGGACGTGGTGGGCCACGTAGATATAAGTAATAGAATTAGGAAGATATGATTTTGTTTCGCAAGAGAGTGCTGTAAATGTATCGTTCTCGCACCGCTTGGGCCGCTTTTCTATATTCTGTCAGAGAAATATTCAGTTACGAGTTACTTTGAAATTGACGTTTTTTCGCTGACTCAATTTGTCGATTCATGCCTGGTTCTGATTTGAAACAGAGATGCTTTGTAACATCACAGTTTGTGATTGCTTTTGAAAGGTACGGACTAATGAAATGAAATTAATTCTTCCGTCGACCAAAGAATAACAGCTCATTTTAACGCACTCGAAATCATCCATTAATGACCCCTATTAATGCATGATTTCTTGTATTAATGCATGATTATCATGGCAACCGATTATAAAATATTCAGTCGGAGCATAGATGCATCTATGTCGGAACACGATCGAGCTGTCAAATTTATTTATTCGCTTTCGATCAGAATCTGATTTTTTCCGTTACGCTACTACATAATGAATAACGAAGAAAATATCCCTTTGACACCGCCATATGTGACAAAAACTGCTGAAGCAGCGACTTTGAGTCTGCTTCCTGAAAAGAGCCGCCATTTATATGAGAAAACCTATGCTGAATTCAGATCTTGGTGCAAGGACAATAAGGTTCGGAACTTTACGGAAACGGTTTTGTTGGCATACTTTACGGGTATTGCAGAAAAGGGGCATCTAGCAAGTTTATGGCCAAAATATTCGATGCTGAAATCAACACTAAATGTGAAAGACAATACTGATATAAGCAGATACCGCAAACTGGTGATGTTTATTAAACGGAAAAGAGAGGGATATATCCCAAAAAAATCAAAAGTTCTCGAAAAAGAACATGTGAGAGAGTTCATAGCGAATGCTTCTGATAGTGTTTTCTTGATGTCGAAGGTAAAAATAAAACTCAATTGAAACGTTATTCCAACTTATCCTCATTATCTCGTTATAGTGAAATAACTATCATTGTTTGATTTGTAGGTCGCTTTGATATTCGGAGTAGCGGGTGCATTGAGAAAAGATGAATTGTTAAGGTTGCAGAGAAAGGATGTACAAGATATGGGATCGAAATTTTTGGTGACAGTGAATTCATCGAAAACACATTCGAACAGGATATTCACTGTGGTGGATAATGATGAGCATACACTTTTAAACAAAATAAAGAGATATATATCCCTGAGGAGCTCACATTCCACACGAAAGATTTTTCGTTTTTTATAAGAACTATAAATGCTCAACACAACCAGTTGGAATTAATACATTTTCTAAATTACCGTCAATGATTGCAAACTTTCTGGAATTAGAGCAACCACATTTGTATACAGGTCACTGTTTTCGGCGTTCTTCTGCGTCTATTCTTTCCGACAGTGGTGCAGATTTTTCAGCCATCAAAAGACTTGGTGGTTGGAAATCAACTTCTGTTGCAGAAGGGTATATTGAAAACTCTATTCAGAATAAAATAGAAACTGCAGAAAAAATTGTATGTCATAATAGTTCCAAAGTAAATAATGCTTCAACCGCCACTTCATCCACACGTTCCTTATCGGACATTATAGGAAATGAAATAAATGTAAACTATTCAGAATGTCACAACATGTCCAATATTCTCTCCATGAATTTTTCGAATTGTTCTATAGGAAGCATAAATATTAATATATCAAAATGAACATAGAAATTTGTATTACGTCAAATTTGTATATCATGCAAAATAAAAATTGGTTTCGATCCAGAATTTATATTCAATTCCTGATGAGGTCGACGGAAAAATCTTGTAATCAACTCATTTATTAATTCAGCGATTAATGGTCTCAAACATTAACGCGCTCAATCCGCTCACGCGTTAAAATATTTCGCCCATTAATCGCTGTCATTAATAAACTAGTTGATTAAATAACTATTGCATGCGAGTTGTAGGTACACTTTAATTTTTCTACAACTATCGCTTCCATCCATGTTTTCAAGAAAATTTTGAAACAACTCAATATGGAATTGAAAGGAATTAAAACCTTATAATTACCTACTTTTGGATGAAAATATCTACTATTTATTGGCTGATTTGGAACTGAAGATCTTATATCAAAAGACTTCAGACAAAAAATTATTTAGCGTTATTAAACTAACCAACATTTTTCTAGAATCCAGCCTTGGCAACCACATTTAGGTAACCTAGTTAAAGCTCAACGTTTTACAATCAAATGTTTTTTTTTTTACCAAATGTCCATATTTGAATAATTTTGCCATGGATCTTTCATCGGAAAGTTCTCATAAGACCCATCCTCACGGTCCTCGATATCATATATATTGAAAGTCATCTCATAAAGATCACTAGATCCAATCTAAAAAGTGAATTCTTCCAACATCGATTCATTTCAGAAATGGAGAAATTGGTCTACCAAACCATGACTTCCGTATGTCGATGAAAAAATTCAATCCGTTGGGAATGAGATCGAACGAAAATGAAACTGCTGGCATTCGCAAATAACTACCGCAAGAAGGCGTGCTCTGGGTTCGATAATCGTCATCCTCAATCTTTCTAAGAATGCCTCCCGCGTCGAAAAAGTCGACGATACTTGCCAAACTTTGTGCAATTTCACGTTCGGAATTTAATTCATGTTTCGATTGTTTGGAGAAAATTAAAAACAGTCGCTGTAACACAACGACGATAACGACTTTGAACTCACTGCAACATCATGTCGGAAAATACTTTCGGGCGCAGTTTTTGTTTCGTAGTTGAACGTGAAGAATCGGAAATACGTAAGTATGAAATTCAACTTCGCAAGAGCCGCATCTGTGGAAAATTTTAACGACCTGGAATTTCACGAAGTGGTCCCGTTATCTTTTCTTTCCAATTCGTTTGGATCAGCTCCATCGAAATAATTGGAGGTCTTGTTTATGATGGGTATGGATATGCTCCTGGAATATATAGCTTGCAGTTATTTCCGCATAATGGTTCGAAATGCAGAAAGATGGATGGATTTTACACATCACTGTGTTTTTTTTTGCAAGAGATACGGAATGTTGTATATTGTGAAAAGGAGACATTAAGTATGACCATTGAAGGGATTGAAGGATAGGGACAATCAATATATCTTTCATAATTCTTTAGAATATGACATTCCTTCATCTGAAGACAACTTTTTGCTTTATTCTTTTTGGTTTTGTTTGTTTTTGAGCGCTCGTACTACTTACACGAGGGCTATATCATTGCGTCACGATGTCTGTATTTTTCGAATTTTTAGCCGAAAATGGTCTCAATCGACTATGTTCGACTCACTGATGACGAATCCGTCGGAAAATTCGAGTATGTCTGTCCGTCCGGCCGTCCGTAAGCACGATAACTCTCGAACGGAACAACCTGAAGACTTGAAATTTTCAGTGTGGGCTCAGTTTCCGAATGCCTCGGTTGAGTTCGTGAATGGGCCAAATTCCACCAGGGGTTCCGTGAATATGGCCGTTCAAAGTTTTGTTCCCCTAATTACTTGAAAACTACAGATTTGATTGAGATGAAATTTTGCACTCAAATGGACAATGAGGTGTTCAAGCTACATGTGAAATTTTGTCCAGATCGCATTACCAGAACCATATAAACCATAGAAAACTGTAACTTTTGAACGGAAACGCCTAGGGACTTGAAATTTTCAGGATAGGTGTGGATCTCGAAGGTCGTAATCACGTTCATCTATGAGCAAAATCATACAAGGGGTTCCGTAAATACGGTCGTTTGAAATTTTGTTTTCTCGATAATTCCGAAACTACGGACTCGATCGAGATGAAATTTTGTATTTTAATCGAGAATGATATATCAAAGCAATATTTTGTCCAGATCGCATGACCAGAACCATAGAAACCATAGAAAATTGTAACTTTTGAACGGAGAGGCCTAGGAAGTTGAAATTTTCAGGGTGGGTTTGGATCATGAATATTGCGGTCACGTTTATCAATGAGCAAAATTAGAATAGGGGTTCCGTGAATATGGCCGTTTAAAATATTTTTTTCCTGATAGTTTCGAAACTACTGATTGGATTGGAATGAAATTTCGCACCTAGCTGAGGAATTATGTATTCAAACTATGTGCAAAATTTTGTCCAGATCGCACCACCAAAACCATAGATACCGTAGAAAATTCTAGCGAATTATCGAAAAAAAATTGATCAGCTGAAGCACTGACATGAAGTCTGAAGTTTCGCTCAAGTTTCAGAATTTTTTTGACAGCTGTCGAAAATTCCTTCAATTGATTTTTATAACTGGAAAATGCGAATCTACCATCAAGGTGCATGTACGAGCGCTCAAAAGCTCCTGCCTTCACGGCAATGCTTTTCGTAATTTTTTTTTACTAGTGTTTTCAAAGTATTACTCTCCACACGCATTGACGTTTGGAAAGTAGTACTTTTTCGCACGCAAATGTTAAAGAGTAGCGTCAATCATAAAATTTTGTCATGTCTCTATGAGCTGAGCGCAAAAAAAATTATTTCTAATAACGTCAATTTCGAGACGAAAATTTTTGTTAAGTTCAGTATCAAGACAAAAACTATCCGAGAAAGTGTTTCAAAAATATTGTTCATAACTCATGTGCTTTTTCCGCACTCGGCTGCTTGACTGCAGTTTCTTGAAGAAAAGTATCACTTTCCACACTTGTTAGGAAAATAACTATTCACTCATTATTATTCAGAGCGCAGGACTATGTGCAGATCAAACTTATAATGCGCACATTAAATAATAAAATGAGGTGAGTTCATGAAGTTTATTTCTCCCTATTTTCTTCATACGGTATTCAAGGGTTAGTATTTGTCAGTCATCAGGAAATAACGAGTTTTCTACTTGATATTTATTATGAAGCTAAGTATTTCAAGAAAAAATAAAAATTTTGCAAAATAACTCACACAGTATTCCTGTGTTGAAAATGGGATTTCAGTACCAAATCTTGCGGTGAGAACTTTCAAGCCCAGGAGTAAATAAATATATCGATTCGTCGAAGTTTTCTCTTTTCTGTATTTTATGCATGAATTGAATTCTCCTGGAAACCTGAAATTTGCCATTCATCTGAAACTATTGAAGAAGCACTTAAGGAATATAAGGAGTTCTTTGAGTTTGAGAGACCACTGAAATCCAAGAACTTTACTAATTAAAAAGTGGAGTGTTACATATTCGACTGCTCGGAGGTGTTGAGTAAAGTTTCGATTGTTGGCAAGTGGAACGCTTGGGTAAAAGCGTTGTCTGCTTTAATGCGTTCTTCTTTTCAGCCAGCACAACACCTCTCATAATAAGTTTTCCTAGAATGTGGCGCTCCACGAGAGCATTGTTGCACAATGAAAAATTTTTCCTCTACGTTACCCTAAGTTGCTCGGTGGATGAATGAAAATAGGAAGAAATACATCAGAGACGTTAAACAAAGTGGAGTTGAATGGAGCATACTTTCAGGCAATCCTACAGAATGGATATTGTAATGAAGGCTTGTACTTCTCCTGCGTGACGGGTTGTAATCTGTTATGGTCTTTTACACTTTTCTTTATAAGCTCAATTATAATAATATCTTGATGTCCGAAAACAGTGGATTACAAGAGATATTGTTCGGAATCTTATCACAATTAATCATACCTTGATTTCAATTGAGGCGACGAAATGAGACGTTGTAGTCATATCTTTTCTTCGACCTATTTTTTCGAATAGGAGTTCAAAAATTTGGTGAATTGGGATTATTCAATAAAGGTCTCTGCAATCGGAAAGCTTCGCAAATTTTACCCAAAGGTTTAACTTCTCCGTATAACGTTGTTACTTATATCTATATTCCACAAAAAATTATACATAATTCATTCTTGACAATAGATTTTTTATAATTCTTCAAAAAAAATTTTTTTTAGTCAGGGTGAATCCTCATGGACGAACTATACCCGATAGATAGAACAGTGTGAGACTTCGTGTGAAGCACGACTTGCTCGAACTAAACCTGACCTGCTCGTTCAGATTCCGGCCTTTCAACCTTTCGACTCTTTTTGCTTGTTTCTCTTTCACGATCTTCGTCGTATGATTTTTTTGTTGTTAACTATGACTCTCATAGGAGAGTCTCTTCTTTTTGATATTTGAGTTAACTCAATTGCTGTTTCTATGAGGTTGATTTCTGGGTTTTTGTGATAGGTATGTATCCTAAGCACATCTTCTACAGGTTTGTAGTCAACAAGTCTGTTTAGCTCATCATTCTAAGTCATTCTAAGTCCCTGTGGATTTGTTGAATTCTCACGAACCACGGCATATAAGGACACAGTAACAAAGCCTACACAGAACACAACCGGGTCTTCTAATTCGCACAAGCTCTGAGCTTCTGAGGGGTCTCACAGAGAGTCGGGATATAAAAAAAATATTCATTGCTGCTCTTAGCAGTTTATTTTCTGTTGCTTGAATCTCTTTATTTGGTTATTGGCTGCATGGCCCCATGTCGCCGGACCATATGTTAGTTGAGGTCTTGCAATTGACATAATCATTCGTAGTTTCGTGCTTTGGTTCATTTGGCTCTTTCTTCCTAGCTGCATTGGATATGCAAGATATTATTTTTTAATTGATGATTCAAAACTCGATAATGGTTTCAAATTCAATAAATTGATTTCGCTATTTGCATTTCATTTTATGTCAACTCGAAATTGATAAGTGCCAATTTGAATTTGTTTATTGCCAATTTGAAGTCGACTAGTGCCAATATGATTTTGATTATTGATAATTTGCTTTTGATTAATACCAATTTGAAATTGAAGATGGCAATTTGATTTTGTCTGATGCTATTTTGATCATGGTTAGCGCCAATTTCAACTCAAAATGATCTAGAACGAATACGTTAATTATTAGTTAATCTGACGTGAATGAACTGACTTATTGTCTAACGGAAACTACCATCGATAGCTTTAATTCAAGGGTGAGTGATTCGTATCCATCAGAAGAACATGCCTATTTCAAATTGAACAGTTACGTACTGTAATGAGCAGAATATCATGATCATACGTGGGAGGAGTTGAAAATAGGAGTATATACTGAAGAGTACAAGGGATGACTCATGAATGTCTAAACTTCGGTTATTGACAATATCAGACTGAGTTCATTCAATAGCAACTGCTACGATGTGTTAATTTCTTCATCATTAGTAGAGCCCGACTTCAATTCGGCGATCCCCTTCGAGTTCAGTCGATTCCCCAAGAACATTTCGAAAAACTTTTAATGAAGAGCGTCAAAAGGGGCAATAAGGAGCGCTAGTTGGCACCTAACCAAAAAATTCAGTTAATTTTCTCTTTCAACTCCAACGGGGCGCATCGCACACCACAAGCTCTCCCTCAATTCCGAGTAATTTTCCTAGAAATTGAAAATTTTCATCGGATTACTCCTGCCTCATTGTATAGTTGGATACTTTGGGAACTGTAGATCTGCAGTTACGTTATGTTTTTGCAGTATCGTAAACGCGGAGGTCTGGATATAACGTCAGTTAGTTCAACAACTGTGTAAAGTCATTTTGAACGGGTCCGGATGAAGGTTGTGACCTTTCTGGGTTTAATGTTCTTTTACTCTTTGGCATTAATGCGCACCGCCCCAGTCGCTACGTGATATTGGGTACAATGCATGAAAAATATATTACTCGAGTTCCTGTTGGCTGTTGG
Source organism: Aphidecta obliterata (assembly GCA_963966015.1). Taxonomy (NCBI): domain Eukaryota; kingdom Metazoa; phylum Arthropoda; class Insecta; order Coleoptera; family Coccinellidae; genus Aphidecta; species Aphidecta obliterata. The sequence continues at coordinate 13,374,843 of OZ014432.1, forward strand.
CTTGAACGAGTGACAGTACATTGAATTTTTTACCGTTAGGTGGAGTATATAAAGGGAGATTCGAATATCACTGTAAACATAGCATCATATGAACCTTGAAATTATACCTTTCAATAATTTCCCCCTCAATCTGGTCGAATATTTCGATTTCGTTCAGTAAACATTTATCAGAATGCATTACCTCTTCGAATTATGTGTAAGCAAAATATAAAAGCATTATACAGTTCGATATCATTGTAGGTTTCAATGTATGATCATCAATTTCGATGAAAGTCGCATAAACTCGTGTTTTGTGGTTTAAAATACTCGATATTCGTAGAAAATCAAATACTCAATTGTAAACGTTCAATATTAACGTTTTCAGAATTAATAATTCTCCATCAGAATTGAATGGCCACGAAGAAGAAGAAAAAGACCAAACATTAACACGTCAAAAAAAACTGACAGAAAGAGCTACCTAAAAGTTTATGTTTGGTTCCGTTAGACGACGAAGGGGTGGACCAGGAAGAAGTGTAGAATGGATGGTGATATTCCCTTTGCTGGCAGGCTGAAGGGATAAATCCCGGTTGAGATTTAGAGGGTGCAATCACTAAAGTTCATAATGAATTCTGTATTCAAACAATAAGCTGCAGGGATATTTTGGGTTGGAAGGTCCGAACTTGTATGATGTCGAGCACCAGGATTATTTGGCCCCGGCGCATTCGCCATTCTGCAAATCTGATGTGCTTCAATCTGTTTTGTGATATCATTTACAGTAATGAACATTTTGAATCGTTAGAGGGTAAAATGTCCAACCCAATTCAAAGTTTTTGGGTTAAAAAGAATATAATAAAAATAAAAAATAAGAAAATTCGTTTCCCGCCTACTTTTTCTCAGTAGCTACAGGTGAGAGCTTATTCAATGGAATTCGGTGAAAAATTCAGTTTCTATCTGGCATCGATATACAAAATTCGCAAATACCATATATGAACTTCAGGGGATCAAACCCCACTGCGAAGCTCTATTCCAAATAGTTTATGTTTGATTGAATTTGTAGTCTCACTGTTACTTTACCAACTCAAATAAATTACCTTTTGATAGAATAGGCCTATGGCCAGACCATTTTTATTTTATTTAAACATGAATCGGACGGTACAAATTTCCGACAATCCTCTTTACAGCTTCAAGAGTATGTTCACTTCACATCAAGAACTTCAATTTTTTCAAAATTCTGATGATCATTCTATCAGAAACCTCTACCCACAATTTAGTTGATGTTAAATTGTGAGTGGGAGATTGGGTAAACAAATAAACGAATGAATAAGGAACATACTTGAGAAGAAGGAACAAAATGTTTGGGATGAAGTCTGCCTTCTGAAGATTCTCACGCAAGATGCTAAATGCTAACTCGAATTCAATCACTTACTCGAATTCCAGAGGATTTGAAGTTTGCCTATAATCATACTCCCCTCTGATCTATCAATTTCTCATTAGGATACAGCCGAATGTGAATGAATACAGAGGAAATTATAGACATTAGAAGGTCAAATCAGCGATAGAATTTTTTTCGAAATAATCAATATATGATTTCAAAACTGCAACGAGAAAAATCCTAATTCGTTTATTCTTTTCAGAAAAATACAAAACCGGTGGTATGAAACTACCAAACACAATGTGCGATTATCAGTTCCTCAGTTCAAATCACCAGCCAAGTTATGGCAAGTTTTATTCTCCAAGATATCCATCCAATTATCCGAGCAACATCAGATGCTCATATAGGTTTAGAGCGAGGTGAGTACTTTATTCCCATCGTTATCCTTATTGAATTCGAACGTTCTTCTTCGGAACGATGTTGAATTCATGAATTCTCTATTATATACGTGGGTTAAAGTGAGCAGTAAAAGATTTCATTAAAGGGAGCGAAGAATGTTTTGCGATTCTCTGTGAATTCGAAAATAGATGTTAGACATATGAAAACTGCAGAAGGTGAACTGCATAAATGTATATGAATGGTAGTGTAATTATGTATAATCATGGCATGGAATTGGCAACACAAAGAAGGGGTAAGAATTTTCATCAAACATGGCAGAAACGTTGAACTATTGAAAGGTTGAAATCGATTGTTTAAATTTTAAAGAAAAATAACAGGATAGGAATATAGTTTTCACCAATAATAGGTTCACCACCGATGGTCCATTGGACAAGAATTGTGTTTCAAGCAACCTTTGCTGCAGAATATACAGAGTATGCAGCAAATTTCCCAGGCTTCATACTATGTCAAACGTTCTTGATGAACGTAAAATCAAATCGGGTTGGCCAGGGCAGGAGATTTACATCGGCCTCTTCAAATTGGTTATCAAACATCATACAACACGTGGACGATCTTTATCCTGCTGGAATAAAGGGTCTTCAAACTGCTGAAGAAATTAAAGGAACTTGGGTTTCCATTCCTCTCTGCATTAGAACATGCCACAAGAACACGTGGAGGATTGAGATAAGTGAGCAGATTTCCATTCGTGTAGTCCTATAGGCATATCATATATATTTCCAGGACAGACCAAGTGGACTTTCTTGCTAATGCTATACACCGGTATAGAATGTGGAGGGGGGGGTTTCCTCTTCTATCCTGCAAAGTCTACATAAAGCTTGCTCTTCTATGACTATATGGCTCAGTGTGTTGATAGCAGGCTCACTCTTATCTTTATCTGTCAACGTCGGAAACTTGGATAATGATCCTTTTAGGAATCTTTTGGCTTCACCTTCCTGGTGGACAACACAGCATACTTGTTCATCCATTTTTTCAATACATACCCAAACAATTATTGCAAGAAAAGTAACATGGAATCAGGGAAGTTTTGTAATAATTCGGATTGTTATAGTTGGAAAATCACCGTTCATTTACTTGTCCGAAAAGGATTAAGTTCGTGCTCCCTGCGCGAAGAGTCTTTTGTTCCGTTTTTCCTGAGGAGCAGGTATTCAGGAAAGAAAACCCAAAAAATTCGAAAGAACATATTATATTTAAGGAGAATGATGATAAAATGCATACAAAAAATCGATGTCTTCACAAACAAAAAAGAAAAACATCAACAATTCACATAATTTCACATGCAAACCTACTAATCCAAGCGTACGAGGGATTCAATTGACTCGATACAAAATACAACTATTATTCACATTCCTTACATTGAAACACATCAAATCAATTTCGGGTCGAGTTATCAGTAATATCGGGGATTAAAGTAATACCATGGACACATATTGGGGTTAATACTGTGATCTAAACTTTTTTACCTTGATCTGCAGGCCACATTATCCCTTTATGTACCTAATTGAAACCAAATTCACTCACTCCGAAATTGACCTCAACCTCAATCTCCGTACGACTTTGCAACTTACTCAAAACGCAATTTCTTCGGCACCTCTTTCTACCCCAAGCTATCACAAATTGTCCCTAATCCGGACTCTAAAACCTTCTCGACCGAAAATACTAAAGGTACCTACTACCTACACCGGACTTAAAACCGAACCTACAAGGTCTATTCCCTTCTAGGTACCGCCAATTAAACTCGAGCTGCCACCCCTGGCTGGCAAACAACTAACTCTCCGTCTTCTGAGATCCCCAAAAGAAGAGTCTTCCCCTTCCGAAGACCTAATTCCTGAAGTGACATTTTTCGTAGGGCCTCTCACTTCCATTGCTTCTTCAATCGCCAATACAAAGTGTCTTTGTCGTCTACCTCCGTTTGTCATAAAGACTTGTTCTTGTTATCTTGGCCCGCTCAGCACATTCGACACTGTCTAGCCATAACATCCGTCCTTAACATCTATGGATACATAGTACATGATAATGTATGCCCGACTTCGAATATACAGATTCTATTCCGAGATAGGTAAGATTGAATATTCCCAGATATTAGAGTTTGTTGGTTGATGTTACTTAATCGAGTATTTTTCACTGTAAACATTTACTTCTAGTTGTTCGTGAGTTATGAAATTTTGAATATCACAGACTGAAATGAATTGGCTAGATTAGCCCAATAATTGTGTGGTAATCTGATTTTTTCGAAATTCTTAATGTTCATCGATAAACAATCATCATTCGAAAATCACTGAGAAAAAAAACAACAAAAACATAGTTTCATCCTCCTTCGAAAAGAATAAGGGAGTTAGCACACTCTGCATTCATTAAAAAAAAATCCATTTCCAAAATGTATCGTTGTTCAGAAAAGAGAAATCGTGGACAGGATAAATGATAATTCGATAGAAATTGTGTCCCCTTTACGATACGTCTGGTGGATCACATCAAGCTCTCAACCTTTAAACCTTTTCCATTTTGAATCTTTTTACTCTCATGAAAATATATTGTCTATTCAATTACATACTCTCATTGACCAAGATTACCACATAAAGGGAAAAAGAGGAACGTAGAGTAATCATCCCCTCAACTTTATGGTACATTCCGCGAATGGGCTCTAAAATATATACAGGGAATATTTCACATTATTGTCGTTTGGGCAATGAAGCAGAGTGCTAATTTGGCCACCCCAGATCGGATGGAACACGTTCATCCATGACGTTGAAGTTTAATACCATATCACCAATAGGAGCTCTGACGAAACTTGAAGAATTGTCGGTCTGAACAATATATTACTAGAAAATGATGGATATTCACAGGGTGTTGCCGTAATTGAAAGTATTGATTATGAATTATATATTTTTTATAACGATAAGAAGAGACACTTCAGACTCTGGTTGAATGAGTAAATAAGAAATTTTATCTGGCAAATACGATAAATTTTCATGCTTTCTAGGATGACTAACTATTTTTTGATTTGATTTTGATTTCAGACATGGCGAAAATGTCCGAATAATGTTTGAAGAAGTGTACTTACAGAAGGGTGATATCAGGTGAGTAATTGTTCTCAAATCGAAAATGATTCAAACTCACCTTCACTTCTTAAATATACATATTTTTGTAATATAAGGTGTGGCGTAATGAATGGATAATATGTTACCTGGGGGTAGATTATGTTGTGGCGGCCAGAAAAATTGAAGAAAATAAAAAAAAATTAACAAAACAAGAAATTTGAGTTAAATATTTGTCTCTAGGACATTCCGTTCGAGAGTTATCGTGTATACGGACGGCCGGACGGACGGACAGGCTCGAATTTTCCGACGGATTCAAGATCAGTGAGTCGAACATAGTCGATTGAGACCATTTTCGGCTCAAAATTCGAAAAATACAGACATCGTGACGAAATGATATCTCTTTGGGGCTAGGTGGTACAAAATACGTACCACCTATTTCGACCCCCTTGCGCGTCGGTGGTACGTTAAAAATACCACCCCGTTTAAGAAAAATATTGATAAAAATTCGGAAATATCATTTTTAATGTATCATTCATGTATTTTGGATGAACTTTTGCTGAAATTTTTTTTTCAAACTGCAAAAAAAAAATTTTTTTTGCCCGACTTGGGTTTTATTTTTTTTTATCTTTGCCGCTCAAAGAGTTAAAGCCCTCGTGTAAGTAGTACGAGCGCTCAAAAAAACTATGCATGCGCCCTAAAAATCATAATTTACATTCGATAGCGCATCTATCCAGAAATACTATCCAAAAAAAGATTGGAAAAATTCCTTCAATTGGGAGTCTTGTCACCAAAAATAGTGAATTTTCGATAATGTCGAATATCTCGAGAACCGAGGGACTTTTACTGACAAAACATATTTTTCTGGACCGTCACGTCCTCTACCCGCAGGTACCATATCATCCATTCATAACGCCACACCCTGTATATAAAAACACTGATTTAATTCCCCACAATTATCACGACTAGAAATAAGGGGTGTGGGAATGATTGCTGTAATGTAAAAACGCTCTTCTTTATTTCATAGGTCCTCGTTTCGATCATCATTGGGATCTTCTTCAGGACACGATTCTTACAAAATTTCACATGGATCTTTGCGTAATAATAACTTAGTTCAAAATTTTGGTTTGATCGGATAGAAACAAATCGGCGGATTTCGCCCATTCACAAACTCTGCACATTGAAACACCTCGACTTTTGTCTTGTATATCTCAGTGTTGAAAGTTTATTGGACGAATAGTGAGTCATTTTGTATACTGAATATCTATACCCCTTCGACTCGTTCCCTAAGGTGTTCAATCTAAAGGCCCTCATTCAATGCACGTACACGGACACCAAACTCAACAACAAAACCACTCACGACTAATCTGAGCTTGCCCATACATAGTAAACGGAGTACACCGACACAGACGGTTCATTCGAATAGTTGAAGTGGCCTGTCTTATGTGTTCAGGAGAGCATTTAGCCTTATGACCAATATTATGATACCCTTAAATCAAGTTCTATTAGTTATGAAGAATAATGTTATAATTGTAGACACTGCCGGGCCATGCTGATTGAAAATGCTTTGGGGATGATATGTGGCGAATAGTTTTGGAGTTTTGCTAACACCTATAACTACTAAATTGACTAATGTTGATGACATAGTTCTAACATTAGGTGTTTCAATAATCTTTTATACGGCGCTAGATAAGAAACTACATTCAAGCAAATAACATTGATATCGAAGATATCACAACACGAAACTTTGCGTTCGGAAATAATTCATTGCACTTTTTTTAATTAATAGGTCGTATGAACTTTGCCGCATATCTCGGTAAATGGCAATGAATTCTTCCCAGAACTTTTCCTACATTTGGAGATGTTCCGAAAAAATATTCAATAGCGTCTGGCTGGAGTTGCATTTTCTAGACGGCGAGCCTCATAAACTAGTCCGACTATATCCCGACCGATCTGTCTTGGCAATACATTAACAGATGGGTCGCCGAGTGAGTTGGGGTTAACCGGCTAACCGATCCGCCGTACCAATCTGCTAGTGTATAGGGACCTTTAGGATAAACATTTGGCCATTCTTTCTATATGCAAAAATATTTTCACTAGAAAAATACCCAAATGCTGATTCTCCCATTTGCAAACCCCATTTGGAAGAAACATAAAGCAATCAAATAAAAACGAGTATTTCCAATTAGGTTTATTGTGTTGTATACCTACAAACTGGATAAAAAAAAACATTCAGCACGCGGTTGTGACTGAAACGGAAATCCGTCGAATGTTGAATTCTCATTCCATCGGAATCCTGCCATATTGCTAGGCTCTATTGAGACGATACATTCGGTTCAAAATATTTATTCATCTCTCTGAATATCGGGGATATTGAATGCATGATTCGACATCGAAACTATTTTTGTCGTGAATTTCCGCTCATTGTAATGAGTATTCATAAAAATGCGTAATCAACATGAGAAAAATAAGGTATGACCTGTCGTATATACAAAGTTAGGTATTCACTTTAAATTACCTACCCTTTATTTTCCATATTACTGCCTTCTTATGAAAAAAAAGTTGAAATTAAAAGTTGTTTGGTTAGTACCCGATTACATATTATCATATTCGAACAGTGCCTTAAGATAAGGCCTACATCCCAATATTTTGTCCTCGCATCTCACTAATCTTTTCAATTCACCAACTCCACACGAAAGAAAATAATGATTAATATATTGTCTAGTAGTCGATGAAGCTACAATAAAAACTTGTTTGAAAAGATTCCCAAATCCAACAGATGATTTGAATTTGAAAAGCTATTTGAGATAGAACCCTGGATTCCTTTTAGTTCACATAATTTTTAATTGGACGCGCTGAAAGGACTAATCTGCTGACCGAATGTGCATACCCTTTCAACGCTGACTCAACAGAGATATATCCTGGAGCAATATGCTGTTGTAAACATGTTCTAAATGACCACCCATGGCTTCTATCTTTTTTACAACATCTCGCCTAATGGAATAGTTCTTTCAACTGGAGGTAGCAACCTCTAATTAATTTTGACTTCTCTAGTTACCCGACTCCAAGGCCACTATATCTCCGATGGTCCCATATATCTCAGCGTCATTCCCTGGCTAGTTAGGTACTTTTTCATCAGACTTTTTGTCTTCTCAATTCTTTATTCTCAGTTGCTTACAGGGTGGTTCATCGAGACTCTGTGGAAATATATCAACATCTCATATTTACATTTTTGAGCGCTCGTACTACTTACACGAGGGCTATATTATTTCGTCACGATGTCTGCATTTTTCAAATTTTGAGCCGAAAATGGTCTCAATCGACTATGTTCAACTCACTGATGAAGAATCCGTCAGTCCGTCCGACCGTAAGCACGATAACTCTCGAACGGAACAACCTAGAGACTTGAAATTTTCAGTGTCTCGGTTAACCCTTTGAAGCCCACATTATTTTTTTTTCAAATACACTTCATTGTTCCAATTTAATTGTTGCTTATGGTATAAAAAACACACAAAAACTGTTCAAAAAAATTTTGATTGCTTTGTTTTCGCAAAATACAACGAAAAAATGTGGTTCCATATTAGGACCACAAGGCAATTGAACACAAAACTTGAAAGAATCGAATTGAAAAAATTTTATATTTTCGGTGAAATTTAAGGAAAAAGTTAGACTTTTTGGTCGAACAAAGCCCGACATTGGAAATGGAGTGAGTAGTGCCACCTTTTTTGGTGGGGCACCGAACGTGAACTACAATGTTCGCATCTGACTTTTGTACTATGAATAGGCATATGAGCTCAACAAGTTTCTCTAAGGGGTCAATATTTTCCATAAAATCATTATTGCCTTGTTCCTCCAGATCATCAATATCGAATTCCTCCAGATCATCCACGGATGGATATTTGAAAGAAGTTCGTACAAAAAATCATAGACCTTTTCTGAAGTTACTTTATTCAGGCTCATAATTGAAACTGAAAAAAATTAATAGGATATATAAATAACGTTCGAATGCCTAGTGGTTCTATTTGGGACCACATAGTTTCCTTAGATGTATCATACACCCCCTAAATTTTTCATCCAAATGGGATCTTTTCATTATAATCTATGATAATAAACAAGCATAAAACTCGCCTCAAAATAATTTGCAAAGACCACAAGCGGGCAAAATAATGTTGTCGAAGGGTTGGTTTACACAGGTAACGCTTGACCTTGCTACCTATTCAAACGTATGTCACACTTACGGCGCTTCGAACAAACTGAAATTTTATTAGCGACGACAATGGTTTCTAATATCGTATAAACATATGTGGTTCCAACTAGCGCTTACTAGGCAAGCAGGAAAAATTCTTAGATTTGTGGTACTCTGACGGGACCACCTCTTCAAAGGGTTAAGTTCGTTAATGGGCCAAATTCCACCAGGGGTTCCGTAAATATGGCCGTTCAAAATTTTGTTCCCCTGATCACTTGAAAACTACAGATTTGATCGAAATGAAATTTTGCGCTCAAATGGAGAATGAGGTGTTCAAGCAACATGTGAAATTTTGTCCAGATCACATGACCAGAACCGTAGAAACCATAGAAAATTGTAACTTTTGAACGGAAACGCCTAGGGTCTTGAAATTTTCAGGATAGGTGTGGATCTCGAATGTCGTGATCACGTTCATCTATGAGCAAAATTATACTAGGGGTTCCGTAAATATGGTCGTTTGAAATTTAGTTCTCTTGATAATTTCAAAACTACAGATTCGATCGTGACGAAATTTTGTATACTAATAGGGAACGATATATTCAAGCCACATTTCTTCAGATTACATGACCAGAACCGTAGAAACCATAGAAAATCATAACTTTCGAACGGAAAGGCCTAGGGACTTGAAATTTTCAGGATAGGTGTGGATCTGAAATGTCGCGTTCACGTTTATCAATGAGCAGAATTATACTAGGGGTTCCGTAAATACGGTCGTTTGAAATTTTGTTTTCTCGATGATTTCGAAACAACGGATTCGATCGAGATAAAATTTTGTATTTTAATCGAGAATGATAAGAATAATATATTGAAGCAACATTTTGTTCAGATCGCATGACCAGAACCATAGAAACCATAGAAAATTGTAACTTTTGAACGGAAAGGCCTTGGAACTCGACATTTTCAGGGTAAGTTTGGATCGCGAATGTTGCGGTCACGTTCATCAATGAGCAAAATTATACTAGGGGTTCCGTATATGGCCGTTCAAAATATTTTTTTCTACTAAACCATATGATGTTTTGGACAGGCCTTATGATTTCACTGCTTGCGTACAAATTCGTTAACCGCATCTGTCGATTCCAGAAGTTGATTCAGCATCAAAGGACGAATTTGCCGTTTTAACCAAATAATATCCTTATAACATATCCCTTTAGACAAAGCTGCCATCTCGAGAACATTTCTACTGATATTTCTGGAATGTAGCTACTCATGGGCTTAAATTAATTCTTGGATATTTCAGTGTGGCCTCTATTGCTTTCAGTCTTACCCCTTTAATGTGGGCCTTAAATCAACATGTCGCTTAGCGGTCGATTCACAAATTACCGTCCTCTGAGAGGAAGGCTTCTGAGGGTAAAGGAAGAGCCCAATTATTTAGATATACTTTAGGCGTTAGAGGTAAATATTGTTAATCAAATGCTGCTTTTGTAAATTCAACTTCCAATTGAATTAATGTACAGTACTTAATTATTTACCGTTGTTGTTCTCAATATCGAAATATCATACTCTGAAAGTGATTGCATTCCAGAGAAACTAACATCTAATACACATGAAATTAATCAAAAACTCCATTCAGACCTAACTCATGAATACACTCGAAGATTTAATTCATAGTTGCTATATCTCAATGTTCGGAATGTGGTTGCATTCCACAGTATTTTTTCAACGGAGTCACATAAAATAAAGAGCTTATTAGTGATTCGAAAATCAGAAAGTGACTGAATTTAGAGAAACAGATTCACATGAATCGTATTCCGATGTTTTATACACTCTTCTGTTCCAATTCTATTGAAAGTCCACTGGAATTCTGAGGTGGTTTTAGAACATTTCCAAAGAGTTACTCGGAAGAGGACTCATCTGAATGCATGTTCAAAATCTATTTGTTAATACTGCTCTACATAAAAATGGTTCACTTAGCGATTATAAATTAATTTTCAGTTTCAAAATTCCGTTTTCGAAAAAATTCTTTGTTTTTTTTGAAATTATAATCACAACTATGAGGTAAATGATCTGAATTTTCAGATTAGAAAACAGAAAATTGAGTTGATCACAAGTTGTTGATTCAGAGATTATAATTATATTACTTAATATTATAATCGCGAGCAGCTAGCTACGTAAAAAGAAGAATTTATTCTTTTTTATATCCTGGTTTTATCAGCTTAATTTCTATTGCAGTTTCTCGAGATCGGGATAATACAATTAATCTTGAAAAATAATAGCGCTCCATCTCCGTAATCTAGAAACATAAATCTAAACATAAATTCTAGAGAGGTGATAGAGGAAATGTATATATAATCTTGGGTGGAGTAAGGATCCAGTAACCAAGCCTACATATAACACAATCGGATCTTCTTATTCGCACAAACACTTGAATGCCGGAATTTAAAATAAAAAACATAGAAAACAAAACATACATAAAATACAAAACATCTCCAATAAACTAATCTGAACTTAAGCAGCATCCTTGTGATGATTCTGAAAAAGAATTTTTTTCAGGAAATGCTCCGTCTCGGATAACAGAACTAACGTTCCGAAATATTATGTAATTGAATTATTTCAGCTCCTATTCAATTCCTATGAGTGTCCAAATCATTTTTCGATTAGTAATTTCAATCGAAATTATCCGTAAATACGAAAAAATCCCATGATAAATTACGGAGTAATTGTAATTCACGGTAAATTAGCCAGCATTAAGTCGCTTCTTTCTCTGGTAAGAAAGAAGAATTGGAATAATACCCAATAATGGATTACAGGATCGCTAATGTTCAATATATCTGGGATCATCCCCATTATGCCGATATAATAATAATTCGGAGAGAAAAATCTGCGTCCGCACAAAAATAAACATACGGGAACATTTCGGAGAACCAAAATGTCTTCATTTCCATTTCCGATGGAGGAAAATAAACATTGTGTGAATGTAGATAGTGTTCTTATTGGAGCGCATTGTGAAAGTTTATGCGTTTCTTCGAAAAGAGCCGATGCATCCTGAAGTTTTTCCTGAACTTTCCGTATGTTTGTGAAAACAATAAAAGCGGAATGGCGATTTAGTAGGTTCGATAAAAGGATGCGAGCAAATGACACGTGTAAAATGACGTGCATAGCCGAGGGCTAAATCGGCTGGCCAGCTGCCAAAATGCTCCACTACGACACTTTCTTGTCATTCGGAGTCATATCTTTATGTATTTCGAGTAGATTTGAGAAAATGGCCTAATTCTTTCGAGGTGAATACTTATGTATTTGAGGAATCCTCAATTCTTCATTTATATATGAGAAAACTCTCAAATTATCATGTTTGAATAAAATGTTTGAAAAAGAATATTCTTCAATGAGGCTGGTAGTAAATTGAGAATTGTGATCTTCTCAGAAAAAAATTGAGAAATTCGAATGAAATTTTCACCTGTAATGTTTGCAGGAATATATTTTTCATTTTATTTCGACTAGAATAAAATCTTTTTGTTCCATCGAAGACATATTTTGTTACCAGGTCTATCAGAATATTGCTTCATGTTCGAAGCTTCGGATTATGAACTATAAGAAACCTATTCCCAAACAACAAATACAGAAAATAGTGAATTGTGTCAAGAGAAATCAATAGATTTATAAACTGAATAGGGAGTGTTTATGAATATTTTAGACGTCGACAATGGACCCCAATGTTTCATTACACCCAAAAAAAATTCGTTCCATTGTCGACTATGAGCAATGAACTATTTCCCTTCTAAACTTCTTATGTTGGTTGAACAAGTCAAGTTGCATTCGATGAAACTATCAATTGTCAAAAACTCAGCTATATTTTCTTGAAATAAATTATATGAATGCATTCGCTAAAATGTAACCAGCAAATCAAACAGAAAAAATTGTATCGTAAAAATGTGGAAATTGGTTCATATTCAGGTTTTCTAACTTTGAGCGTATTCATAGAAAAATTTTAATTCAGTCTTTATTATACCGGGTGATTGTTTATATTTTACTCAATAGCTATCTCAGTTAATATTTGTCCTACAAAAACGTTTAAATGGGCAAATATGAAGTATCTTTTATGGGCATCCAGAATTCAGTACATAATAGGAAATGCAAAAACGCATCGTAAACCTAAAAATTTTATCTAAACTGGTATTTTTTAAATGGAACAACCTGTATTTCATTTTCCTAATCGGTGGAGCTCTTTCTTCTGATTTCAAATATGAAAACTTATCTTTGTCAGTTTTCGAAAAATATGGATGCTCTCATCCAAATCTGAGGCAGCTGTAGAACACCACACGACAAAAAAAAACTACAATATATGGATTGGCAGAAAAGGACTCTCTGGCCTCCGACTTGACCAAATCGGATACTTCCTTATGGGGATATTTAAAGTCTAAAGTTTATGAGGACCGTTCCCTAAATATTGAAGATATTCAAATAAGAATCAAGGAAAGAATTGATAGTCTCAACAACCAACCAGAAATAGTAAGGAGAACCCTTGAAAACTTAATAAAAATATATCGATTGTGTGTAAGTAAATGGATGTTGGGCCATTTTGAACACTGAATTTAAATTTCTGTTAATAAATAAATAAAACAAATACCAGTTGTTTTATTATCCACTGCTACTTTGATATAAAGAAATCGCAGCAGTGTCACGTGACGTTCTACAACTGCCTTAGATTTAGACGAAAATCTATATCTTTCGAAAACTGACAAAGATAATCTCAATAAAGTGTATATATTTGAAACCAGAAGAAAGAACTCAACCGATTAGGAAGATGAAATATAGGGTATTCCATTTAAAAAATACCAGTTCACATAAAATTTCAGGTTAACGATGCTTTTTTGCGTTTTCTAGTACTGAATTCTGAATGCCCATAAAAAATAGTTCATATTTGCCTATTTAAACGTTTTTGTAGGACCACAATTAATTGAGATAGATATAGAGTAAAATATGAGCAATCACCCGGTACATTTCAATGGTTTTCATACAAAATTTGAGCTTTTTTCCCGATGACTACGATGCATTTCTGGGTGTGACGATAGAACCTTGGACTCTTTCATATACATACTCTCGGAATTATTGAACTCTAAATTTTTTTCAAATTGAAAAATTTTGTGCTCTAAATTACCTCACAAGTTTTCTGTAAACTTTTCCTTCAGTTAAAAAAAAAAACTTTTTTATACTGCAGAAATTTTTTTTAAACAAACTGAAGCTCATACAAAAAAAATATTTACAAGAATATCATTTTCTTTCTAGAAGGCAATGCACAACCTTTAATCCTGAGTTTTGTGGAATGATTGTAAATAAATAATTCATTATTCTATCTGTCGCTCCCGTGAAGAGTGACCCTGTTAGGAATTTTCCAAAGACTCTGAAGATTTGGCAAAAACACGAGATTGGATTAAAGAAAGTGTTGAATCCACCAATGTGATCAACGCATTTTCTCCGTGAATAAAAAGAATAATCCCAAGTGACAAAACCTCAGGAACGAATGGAACCTTTCAATTATCTTATCGCTCAACAATGAAGCAATTCCGAGATGATGATGTTGAGAATGGACGAAAGCCCCCTCGGAGGTATCCGAAATCACCGGATCTTTGGAACTTATTCGAATCCTATTACGACGAAACTTTCCGTAGGCACTAAAATTATTATGTGCCCGATTACTCAAAGAACTGGGAGGCAGAGAACCGTTTCCGGGTAACAAGGAATTATTTTCTGTTGGATCTGTATCAATAAAATCAACCTCTTGACTCTGGCCTTAGCCTTTGAAGAATAATTCACTCAATTGTATTATTTCTCGGAACTTTGAAGTATATGAATGGCGATTGATTTTTACAGAGGCTCCAGTTTATTGTCCAATATTAACGCCTCTGAGGATTATTCTCAAGAAATGAGTCTTGAATGTTTTGTTTTTTTTTTGTTTTGAATATTTTTCGATCCGACCGCCCTTCAGCACGATAACTTTCGAAAAAAAAAGGCCTAGAAGAATTTTTCTGGGTACTACTTCAAAATTCAAATATTGAAACTGAAGGCCCCAAACCGAGCAAAGAATCTTGAAGATAGATCTGACTTCAAATGCAGGAATGGAACATAAATTCTTCAAATGTGGCATGTGTTTTATGCCAATCAACACTGAGAAAAAATGAAGTGCTGAATAAATTATGATGTGCTTTCTCAGAATATAACTACGTACCTACTAACCCTCTTCGCAATATTACTTTTTATCCCTCCAACTTGGGAGCATTCAATGAAATGATTACTCTCCTTTTAAGCTCTCGAAAATGCAAAACTCTGTTTTATTATGTTCTATAATATACTTAATGACTTTCTTAAGGTATCCCTTGGACCTATCCTGGGTAACATTTAATCACTTTCGTTACCTACAGTCTCCGCAGTTTGTGTTCCTAAGGCAGCCTAACCTCAAGCCAGGCTCTCATGAAATTGGCAGGGTACCCCATAAATACCCCTTAGACTATGAGAAATTATCGAGATCCTTGGGATTACATTTGATTAAGTGTACGCGGGTAGTTGAAAATACACCAAGAATAAAAGGCGTTCACTGTTCCCCTACTATATCTGGCCTGAAATTGCATTCACCTCTGATATTTATTCGAAGCGGAATAAACAAGAGTCGAGATATCAACAATGCCGTCCAAAACAATGGCTTCCCTTCATCTTCATCTTCCTAATACAAAACAGCTTTATGGAAGCTGTCGGCAAGGAAATGGAGAATCATTGAATTCTCACGTTGCCTAATAGGAAATAAATAATTTGGGATTGAGGCATTTCTGAGCCAAGGCCCAAAATACGGAGCGTCGTTGATTCTATGAAACATTGAGGAAGGATTATTCGAAAGGTATTCTTTCGCTTTAATTGAAAATCTGATATGCTGAATAAAAGTGAGAAATTGTTGTATTGGACTATCTTTGTTTCTTAGGAGTTAATGAAAACTATATGCAGATCTATTATTCAGTAGGTATCAATTGAATTTATGGAGGAATAATTTTGTCAAAGTAGATCAGATATGAACTGCTTTACGTCGCTCATTACTTGTGTTGTAAAAGTCTTTGTTACACTCAGCAGCCTATATTACTTCAACGGTAGAACATGATGGAATCTGTTTGGTGCAGTGACAATAAAAATAAAATGCAGATGATGCTTGATTTGAACGAGTAAAGTGATAAATCCTTCCTCAAACTCTGAGCTGATGTTTCGGAAGCCTAGAAAACAATGCAAAGAAATCATACTTTTCGACTTTGCTTCTGTAAGAAACCATCCTCTTGATCGAAAAAAAAGTTGTGTTCAAAAAACCATTTAATAATCTTCAACATGAACCCAAATTTCTCTTCCTCTACTGTAACACAAAGCTCCGGGATCGACACTGGAAAAGGAACTCTGGCTACTACTCTTCGTTTTAGTTCATCCCACAAATTCTCAATGGGGTTTAGGTCAGTACAGCATAGTGGCCACACCATAACTCGAAAATCGACTGCTGCAATGTAGACTATGACAATTCTCGAAGAATGTGTACTTTTTGTAAGTTTGTTTGAAAGTTTCCGTCCAGGCAGTAAAAATAGGGATAAACACACGATTGAAACAACAAAATAACCAGAAAAGATGGGACTTCACTTTGACTCATTTTGCCATTCGTTGCTACGGCCAAAGTTGAAGAAAAAATCTTCTTATTAATCTTACACCCCGTATAAACTGAAATTAAAATGTAGACAGAAGTATTTTAAGATAAAATTATCATCAACGGTTCAACCTATAATTGAAAAAAAGAACATCAAAATCCGATCAGCGGCTCGTGAGATATCCATGTTTGAAATTGTGTCAAATTTAATGTGAGCCGATTTCATTGCTCCGAAGTGAATTACCTAACCAAATTTAAGCTATCAAAAATTTTTCTCCAGCAATAGGCCTATCACAACCTCTAATTTTATGAAAATGAAATTTTGAAAGTTGATAAATCCCGAGAGATTGAACCCTTAGCTTCATGAAAAAAAAATGCTATTAAGAGGTTCGACCCTGAATTTGGTGAGAAACCACTGCCAAAGAGCTTCCAGGAAAATCCACCTCTCAAACTGTCATTTGATCTTGATTGATTTTGAGACCTGTACCGGCTTTAGCCAGATGATTGTGCAGCTTCTTTCATTGTTCTTTCAGCATTATTGATTGATACTGTGGCCCTCTTTCTGGTAGACAATTTCTCTTCTTTTAAAGCTACCTGATTCGCAGAAAATACTCAGGCACCGCGAAACAGTAAGAAAACGTTGATGAAATAATCACATTCGTCCGGAATTTTCTTATAAAAATGGTATCAAGAAATAAAGAGAGCAGTATTCGCACGATAAAAACTTTTCGAGAACTCGAGGTTTTCTCTGACCTAATTTTTTTCTGATCGCACCTTATGTTGTGACAACTTTGAAGCCACATCCCACCACATAATCACTACTACCAACTTTCACGGAGGATTGAGAATCCTTTCAATAAACCGAGAGTAGAAAGTTTTACCGGAAAACATTCTCAACCAATACGAGAAACGTTTCACCCCTTTTTATCCTGACGCATGGAGAATTTTTATCTTGAGTACACCGGAGAAGATTTGAATATTTTGTCGAGTCCCTTTTACATCGATCTTGATGGCACAAGGCGTCCGCTGTAGGTTCGCACGCACTTCTGGATGTTTTTTTATATGTTGTATATTCGGAGGAACATATGTCTGCAGAATATAAAGTATATTGCTCATTGCTTATATTGCTTTTAATATTCCTTAGAGCAATTTCTCCTTCTTATGGGAAGTTCTTCTGATGAATTTCGAATCCTCTTTGGAATTTGTGAGTTTATGGATAACAAAATTTTATTGCCGGAAAATTCTACTACAATATTGTTACCGAAATCTGAATGTTGTCATTCAGAACGGGCGAATGGTTCTTGGAATTTTTTTTCGACTTTTCGATATTTCATCCTATACTATGCCTATGGCTATTTTCTGCTTTTGGATGAGTATTGTATTGTATATTGTTTATATCCCGACTCTCCTAGGTCTCTGTGAGACCCCTCAGAAGCTTGTTACCCAACTCTCATTTTCAGCATGACGCTTTCACAGGCAAAAGGAAAATCTCCACATTATATTCCATTCAGTTAAACTAATACTTAGCTTTACAACCTCCAGATGGGAGAGCCGTTATCAGAACTGCTAGAACTCATAAAAAACCTCATGCAAGTCATATAACATAACAGTAAAAGAAACCACAATAGAGCTGTGGGGGTCGCCAACAATACAAAATATCAAATCTTATCTTGATATCACAACATTTTTCACAAATTATACAGGGTGAATTTTTTGAATATAAACATTCATTTTCCAAGTACAATTCATTTCTTTCTCCTTGAATTTCACTTGTGTATTATTATTCCTTAAAAGGTATGATTTTTTTTCCATTGTAAAACATCTCTGTACTGATAAGCAACGTGGGTGAATACTTTCCGATTATCTGAGTTTTTATTAACGATACTTTCAAACTTTCTTTCCAGATGAAGAGTATTAGATTTTTTGAAGGACTTCTCTCTCGAACTTATTCATTGGAATTTCAAAAATAGTTGATATTAAATGGAATGAACTTTCGAATTTATGTATCATTCAGATTGCAAAATGCATGTCATAAATATATGAATTCCCTGAATTCAATTTCAAATATCACGCTAGGAATACCATCTCCAAATACCAAATATACAATTGTTTGAAAATAAACCTGAGGGGAAGGAAATTTCCATTACATCTGCCCTTGGCCGAATGAGTTGATGATAGTAGCCGAACCCTCAAAGGCTTTTGTCCGTTAGAAACGTCAAATGAAATGCCCCGTCTTTTGATGGCCGTATTCGCCTCAAATAAAATGAGCAATAAAAGGATCACAAAATCAATTTGGACCAGAAATAAATAGGTATATTAACTTCGTCTCGGTCACTGAGAAAAAACATTTGAAGATCCTATAAATGATGATTTGGGGTTTTGCTTTCATAAACTAGGAAATTTAGATTCGAAAATCGAATGAGATAAATCTGTCTATCCGCCATTTAGTCCTTGAAAACTATGAGCGTTTATTGCAAAATATTGATAGTTGAATCACTTGCTAACCTGCTTTGATCTTTCTAGTTCTATCAGATATATCTATTCGTAGAAATTTGTTTATTCTGTACGTTTATTCGCTTTCATAATTACCGAAAATACTATGATTGTGAGGATCTCAAAGCACGAGGGAGAAAAATACACTTCATACTCTTCAGTAGGGATACGTTTCACGGGTTGAATAGATGCTGAATTTCATTGAATTATAGAAAGGACTGCGCTATATACGCCATTCCAATTCGATGCTGGAATGGTATGAAAAGGTTAATAATCTCCTATACTTATTTATTCCATCGTCTCTTTGAATATTCGTTGGTTCAATGAAAAAGAGTTCAATTCAATATGTGTAGAGAGTCAAGAGTCTCAACAGAATACTGTGAACTCACTCCCATGAAATACAGAAGAAAAAATTATAAAAGCACTGCCGTGAAGTCAGGAGCTTTTGAGCGCTCGTACATCCACCTTGTAGGTAGATTCGCAATTTCCAGTTTTAGAAATCAATTGAACGAATTCTCGACAGCTGCCAAAAAAATTCTCAAACTTAGGCGAAACTCCAGACTTCATGTCAGTGCTTCAGCTGACCAGCTTTCTTTCGATAATTCGCTAGAATTTTCTACGGTATCTATGGACTGCTTGGTGATGTGATCTGGACAATACATTATTCTTCAGCCAGGTGTAAAAATTCATTCAAATCCAATCAGTAGTTTCGAAATTATCAGGAAAAGAATATTTTGAACGGCCCCTAGTCTAATTTTGCGTCACGGAACTCCTAGTCTAATTCTGCTCATATATGAACGTGACCCTGACATTTGCGATCCAAACCTACCCTGAAAATTTCAAGTTCCTAGGCCGTTCTTTTCGGAAGTTATAATTTTCTATGGTTTCTATGGTTCTGGTCATGCGATCTGGATATAATGTTGCTTCAATATATCATTCTCGATTAAAATACAAAATTTTATCTCGATTGAATCCGTAGTTTCGAAATTATCGAGAAAACAAAATTTCGAACGACCGTATTTACGAAACCCCTAGTATAATTCTGCTCATTGATGAACGTGAACGCGACATTTCAAATCCACACCTATCCTGAAAATTTCAAGTCCCTAGGCTTTTCTGTACGAAAGTTATGATTTTCTATGGTTTCTATGGATCTGGTCATGCGATCTGGAGAAATGTAGCTCAAATATATCATTTTCCATTAGTATACAAAATTTCGTCACGATCGAATCTGTAGTTTTGAAATTATCAAGAAAACTAAATTTCAAGCGACCATATTTAAGGAAGCCCTAGTATAAATTTTTCTGATAGCTGAACGTGATCACGACATTCGAGATTCACACCTATCCTGAAAATTTCAAGTCCTTAGGCGTTTCCGTTCAAAGGTTACAATTTTCTATGATTTCTATGGTTTTGGTCATGCGATCTGGACCAAATTTCATATGTAGCTTGAACACCTAATTTTCCATTTGAGTGCAAAATTTCATCTCGATCAAATCTGTAGTTTTCAAGTATTCAGGGAAACAAAACTTCGAACGGCCCACACTGAAAATTTCAAGTCTCTAGGTTGTTCCGTGCGAGAGTTATCGTGCTTACGGCACATTTTCAACTCGAAATTCGATAAATACAGATATCGTGACGAAATGATATAGCCCTCGTGTAAGTAGTACGAGCGCTCAAAAAGAAACGAGAATATTTTGTAATTCAGTTGAGAATAATATGGACCAATTTGAATTCAGCCTAAAAAAAATTTAAAAAGCACTGCCGTGAAGTCAGGAGCTTTTGTACGCTCGTTCATCCACCTCTTAGGTACAATCGCATTTTCAAGTTTTAGAAACCAATTGAAAAAACTTTTAACAGCTGTCAAAGGCGAAACTCCAGACTTCACACTTTCTGACCCCGACTAACTGCGAGTTAACTGGCCTCGATAAATTTCAGATGTATAGATAAAAGAATATACATATTGTTTTTTATCTGTGCTCAGATGAATTCTGTGATACAGGTTTTGAATTTCATAAATATTTTCCTGAAAATGATAGAAAACACCGAACATTGGGGTGGCGAATTTAGGTTATTAAAAAAATTAATGCCGTGAAGTCGGGAGCTTTTGAGCGTCCGTTCATCCACCTTGTAGGTGGATTCGCATTTTCCGATTTTAGAAACCGATTGAAGAAATTTTTGACAGCTGTCAAAAAAATGCCAGCAGTTCTTTGTCAATTATGCCGAAACAGCTGTTACAGAAATATAAGAATTTTTTATTGAATAATTCGTTGAAATTTAAAAGGTTTCTGATTATGCCATCTGGAACAAATGTAACTTGAATATATCATTGTCCATTAAAATAGAAAATTTCCTCACGATCGAATTCGTAGTTTTGGATTTATCAAGAAAACAAAACTTCAAACTACCATATTTACGGAACCCTGGTCGAATTTTGCCCAATAATGAACTCAACCGCGACATTCGAGATCCACACTAACCCCGAAAATTTCAAGTCCCTAGGCCTTTCCGTTCGAAAGTTATAATTTTCTATGGTTCTGGTGATGCGATCTGGACAACATTTGAAATTATTAAGAAAACTGAATTCCAAACGACGCATGTAGCTTGAACAAGTTATTCTTCATCTGAGTGCATAATTTCATCTCGATCGAATCAGTAGTTTCGTAGAATTCAGGAGAACAAAAAGGAAAGCCGGAAAAACCGTAAAATTAGTGTTATTTCAAAACTCCATAACTCGGCCAATTTCAAAGTTGTAGCGCTGGTTTTTCGGATGAAAGTAGTGGCTAATAGGTACCTTGAGTGTGCACAATCTACACGTTGTAGGATAGATAGCTATTTTCCGGAAGAGCTGGATGCGTCGGAAGTTGTCCGATTTTCATTTACAAAACGAATTTTGAAAGTAAAAGTTTAGTACTACAAAACGACAATCTTGATTTTTCGTTGAAATGTTGCCAAATAGGTGAAAAAACGGGCAAACATGACCAAAACCAGCCGAACGCTCGATTGAATTCAAGTAGTGGGGGTATAAATGTGAATTCTCGCGCCCGGCCGCAGCGCATTTTTAATTTCCCCGCGTCAGCCAGCTACCCCCACTATTCGTCCGCGTTTTGGTCATGTTTCCTCGTATTTTTCACCTGTTTTGCAATATTTTAACAGATAATAAAGATTGCCCTTTTGTAGTATTATGCCTCTTCTTTCAAAATCCGATTTGTAAATTAAAATCGGACAACCTCCGACGCATCCAGCTCTTCCGGAAAATAGTGCCTGAAATAATTCGAATCGCAAGTAGGCAAAAACTATTCATCCGACAACGTCCGGGTTTTGCACACTTAAAGCACCTATCAACCACTACTTGCATTCGGAAAGCCAAAGCTACATTTTCATAATTGGCCAAGTTATGAAGTTTTGAAAAAACGCTGATTTTTACGGTTTTTTCAGCTTTCCTCCGGTGATGACAACCCGATTGAGTTGCACAAGCACTCATTTTCTTCGTCTTTTCATCCTCTAAAATTCGTCAGGTTCAGATTTTACAAGCAAAAAACTGAAAACACATCGTTTTTTCAGGTGTTTCTTCGCACTAAAAAAAAAAGTAATCATATTTGCGAGTCGAAGACATATCACTGAACATCCACGGACCACCCCACGTACCCAACCACTCGCGGTTTTCTTCTACGATTTTTGTCACAGAATGACCCTTTATCTGCTCTATTGCCTGGTCTACATACAAAGTGATGTTTTCACCCTGAACAAGTTAAATGATAAATAATGAGTGCAGCCGTGGAGTATCGAGATAATTAATATCTCGTTCTCTTGATCCCAACATGTACCAACAATGTACCGAGTTTCAATAAATTGCGTAGATTAGATTGGACTCAATGATAGTCATAGGATTTCCATGAATTCGGAAAATCACCCTGTAGATTTCCGAGGAAAGCCTGAAAATAATTTCTTACTCACCAAGCTCTACTCTACCTTTAGTAAGAGTATAGACAGTTACTCCCGGTAAACCCGGTAAACTGAATATTTTTTCATAAATAAAATGTAATCATACTTTACGTCGTGCACATTCGCAGTTTGGAAAATGTGGTATGATTCCAGTAATTCAAAACAACTAATAGGCAAATAACTATCAATTTTTCACCGGAAAGAGTGCAAATCAATTTTCTGAATCCAATCAATCTTACCTTGTTTGCTATGACCAGACAAGATTTTTCCCCTATTGACCGAAATTTTCAGGATGTCGCCAGAGTCATTAATCTTTTATGTGCTTTCAGCTGCCTGAATAGGGCCGACATCATTAGAGTGTACGATGGAAAAACCTCAGCGGATCCAGCGATAACTATCCTCTGCAACGAAGGCACAGAAATGGAGGTACTTTCGACTGGTCCAGAGCTTTTCGTAGAGTTTGTGGCGAATTCTGATCAGCCGGGTCGGGGATTCAAAGCTAGCTTCCAATTCCAGCAGGGCATTGATAATTCAGTAGGTAAATATCGGGTAGAATCATTTCATCGAATTATTTATATCGTGGGAAATGCATTTTAGGGCTAACACTGTATAAGAGAAGCGATATTTCGAAAATATCCCTCCGATTGTCGAAAAATAAATTGCTCCACAAGAGTTTAGGATATCATTCCATATATACATTTCCCAAGAATTTAGGAGACCATGTCATATATAAGTTTTAAAGTTATGAAAAATGGTTCAACTCGAACTTGAAACGTCGCAACAATAGTGAATATGTATTATGTAAAGGTTCTATTGATTTATGAAATGAACTAATTATTTTCGGGTTATTTTCCTCATATAAATATATAAGGTCTCACATACATAAATGGTTAGATTATCTGAAAGAGAAGCGAAACGAATTTATGGACCGAGAAAAAAAGGATAATATAATAAATTCATAGCTGCGCCGCCGACATTTTCGGACCAGACAGGCTACCCTTCGATGTAGATGGATCCATTAAAACATCAAAGATTGTAATTTGCTTGCCAGGTATTTCAATCTACAGTCACCGCAACTTCTGAAAGAAAATGGTTCTAGTGAAGGCAATACATCCACATTCCCTAAAAGGCTATAATATGTAACATCCCATCATTGGCTGTATCCTCTAATACGATTTCCTCTTTGTTCGTCTTCTATTGGCTCCGTCAGCAGCAGATTTCTCTTTCCGTTGATGTTATTTGGGTAAAAGAAAATTGGTTGATTCATTCAATGTATCAATGCGACTCGGATATATTTCGCACCAAATATTAAGCAATGAGAATTATTAACGACGAGCTTTTCTTCCTGGTCGCATCTATAGGGACAAGAAACGCCAATTTTACAATAGAAATCATTTAGGGAGAAATGAAAGTCTTCGAAGTACTTTCGATGATGTACGGATGGCGCAAATATATATTTCTTTTGGAATTTTCCGACCATAACAAAACCCACTGAATGTCGCGGTCACGTGCATCATTGAGCAAAATTAGAATTGAAGAATTTTCACTTTTTTTGAAAAAAACTCCATGAAACTTATTCTGCAAATAAGTTCAAAAACTTCTACGTCTCTTTAACTATTCAAAAAGGTATATCATCTGCTATTGAATAAGCAAAACATCGATCAAATAACAGTTAAGGTAGTAGAGGTTTCATTTTTAGTTTGAGGTAAAAGTGGCTAAAATACGCAGAAAGTATGGCACTACAAAGTAATTTGATATTATGGCCATCTTCCCATGTAGACTGTATCTCCTTTGTGATCCTTTCGCTCTTTTTTTTGGGTTTTTGATACCCTTCTTCAGATACTTGAACTGGCGTGTAATGGTAAGGGTATTGCCCAGAAGTGTGCAGTAGGAACCAGACTTTCCACTGGAAAATACCAAGCCGTCGAGCGATAAAATTTGTTGAAGTGGTTGGGTCGGCTTCAAGGTATTTCATTTGCTTCGTCGTCGTCGTCATCAAGAATACGAGGTCTTTCTATGTTAATTTATCGTACTAGAGCAGATCCAGTTTCTTGTCGTCAAACTCTGTCAAAAACGCCAATATCAGGATCAGGTACTCGACGAGTGGGATACCGTCGCAAGTATTTATTGCGTGCAGGCAACTACACTTCTTCGGAAAATCCATAACACATTAGAATGTCAGCATATTCCTCGTTAGTAAATGTTGCCATGATCAAAATGGAAATCAAAGTCCAGTCACAATCCACGTCCCACAGTTAAAAGATGCAAGAGTCCAAAAATTCAAGCCAAGTCGCGTTTTTACAGAAAATTCCTGATAACACATCTACCAGAAAAGAATCGCATGAGCAGACTATACGCCAAGATTTAAAACGACATACCTGAGACCGACATATCTGAGACCGACATATCTGAGACGTCTTTGTCTCCCGAGCACAAAAAATAGCTAAAATACTTAAATAAAACAAAGAAAAACAGAGCAATATTTTTATATTCGACATGGCCCCCGCTACTACCTTAACTGTCATTTGGTCAATGTTTTACTAATTTAATAGCAGGTATTATCCCTTTTTGAATAGCTAAAGAGACGTAGAAGTTTTAAACTTATTTGCAGAATAAGTTCCACGAATTTTATTTCAAAAAAAGCGCTTCAAAGTTAAAAACAAAAACAAAAATTCTTTAATTCTAACCGTTGTCGAGCAGTCTTATTAAGCTGTTAGTAGTAGGTTCAGTGTCTGTTGATCATTTTCATTAATTGACATGGCCTCTAACTAGATACATCAAAAAATAAAGTCCCTTCGAGCTCAAATCCAAAAGAAATCGATTAAAAAGCCCAAAAATAAAGGATTTTTCGAAAAATCTTCAAAACTCAATATCTCCATAACGGTTAAGTTTCGGACACCAAATTATAGTACCAAATTCATCAGATTTCACCTGAATAATAACGTCCTTAAATATTCAGTCCGACTTTCCCCTCAACCCTGTATATTCATTGACATAAGAAGCACCCGGGAGGAATTAATCCGAAAAAAAAATTAATAATTTGTGCCAACTCGATAAGGGAACCAACACCGCTTGAAGATGATACTCAAAAATAATTTCGGCGAACTAATTGACTGTTATTTAGATCAAGAAATATTAATTGTGCTCACATGGTTGGAAAACTGGTGTGTACAGGGTGATTGTTCATATTTTACTCAATAGCTATCTCAGTAAAAATTCGTCCTACAAAAACGTTTAAATGGGCAAATATGAAGTATTTTTTATGGGCCTTCAGGATTCAGTACTAGAAAATGCTAAAAAGCATCGTTAACCCAAAAATTTTATGTAAATTAGTATTTTTTTAATGGAACACCTGTATTTTATCTTCCTAATCGGTAAAGCTCTTTCCTCTGATTTCTGATTTATACATATACTCAATTGACGTTATCTTTCTCAGTTTTCGAAAAATATAAATTTTCGTCTAAATCTGAGGCAGATGTAGAACGCCACGTGACACTGCTGCGATATTTTTATATCAAAGTAGCCGTCTCAGTAGCCGTGGATTAGAACAACTGGTATTCATTTCATTAATTCATTAACAAAAACTTAAATTGAGTGTTTAAATGGCCTCCATTTACTTACACACAATCGACATCTCTTTATTGAGTTTTCGAGGGCTCTCCTTAATATTTCTGGTTGGTTGTTGAGATTATCAATTCCTTTCTTTATTCTGATTTGAATATCTTCAATAATTTGAGAACGGTCCATATAAACTTTAGATTTTAAATATCCCCATAAGAAAGTATCCAATGGGTGTTCAAGTCGGGAATGTAAGGAGACTATAGAGAATGATTCCGTTTCTGCCAATTCACATATTGTAATTTTTTGTCGTGTGGCTTTCTACAGCTGCCTTAGATTTAGACGGAATCATCCATGTTTTTCTGAAACTGACAAAGATAACCTCAATAAAGTATATATAATTACATAATGCCAACCCTGTATACCTTAGATGAATTGCTTATCTGTATTGCATTCCATTTGAATATGAACATGTTACATTTTGATTACTAAGCATTAAGATCATACCACTGTGTGCATGACGTGGGTGTTGTTTGTCGCGTGTTATTCATTTACAGATAAGATATGTTATAAATACCTCTCCAGAGGAATGAAGAATTCAATAATTAAGTGTATGTCTTCCTAGCTTATTGTTAGAATAGGATAATCTTCCGTTGTACATAAATAAATTCTTTTTTAAAAGATCGGCTTTCGCTCCAAAAACGTAATTGGCGACGAGGTATGGGATTGTGCCGGTTTTCGTGAAGAACTGTGTTTCGAAACTTCGAGCGTGAAATCGTAGTTATCGCCGCGCTAAGAACTTCCAAAAACTTTCAGTTTCAACTGTTAAGGTGCAAAATCCAGCAACAACGAGGAGAAAAGCCATTTGGAGCCTTGATTGTTTGGGTAGCGTCTACAACGACTCCAGAAAAACAACGTGGTGAGAATCCTATCTAGAAACACTTTTTTATTCCCAGTCACTGACCCTGGTCCAAAGTCTTCAATCTTTTCCCACGGTTTTGAGCGTAAAACTTGTGTGAGTTTTCTCTAGGTTTCTTATAAAAAACCGATTACCAGAGTTTTTCCTAGGTTTCTTAATACAAAAAACCGATTACCAGAGTTTTTCCTAGGTTTCTTATAAAATAAAAAACCGAATATAATTATTTTCTAAGTACAATACAATTTTTCAAGATTACTTCCGTAAAGCATTTTAAAGGCCGGAAGAATACGAATACGAATAAAATGGCAGTCGCACCAGAACCAAATATGTTCGATAGATTAAAATTAATTGATTTATTTTCAAAGTCAATTGTACCATTTGATGGTAATTCCGCGAATCTCGCAAGATTTTTAAATCACTGCGAAAGATTTTATAATAGGTTCCAATCAGCCGACGCGTTATTAAATGAAGCAATTATCGATATAATAAAGAGTAAATTGGTAGGAAATGCCAGTGAAATAGTAAGTTCTAATGAAAGAATTACAGATAACTGGTTTAACTTGAAGGAATTTTTAAAGCTAAGATTTGAGGAAAAAATAAGCCTCACAGTTTTGTTTTGGGATCTCCAGAATGCCCAAAGAATACGTAATGAGAATGATTTAGATTTTCTCGAAAGAATAGTAGATTTAAAGAATAAATACGATTCGCAAGTCGAATTGTCGAATTTACCGATTCTTGAAAAGGATCAAGAAAAAAATATTGCGTCACGAGTAGCAACCAGAGTTCTGCTCTATAATATTAACCCCGAATTAAGAACAGCCCTTAGAGGTCATGGAATTATGAACTATGACGATATTGTAAATTTCATTCGTCAAGATTATTACTTTTACCAACAACCCTATATGCATTATAAAAATCAAAATAATCAGAGGAATTTTCCTCAACAAAATCAGAAAACTTTTAATCAAACTAATAAAAATAATTTTCCAAATAATAATCGAACAAACTTCCCAAATAATAATTATGGAAGTTTTACTCAAAATAATCAACATTATGGAAAATTGCAATCTAGTCAAAATAATCAAAGAAATTTTTATCCAAATAATCCCCAACCGAGATTCCCATCTCAACCGATTAATTTCCAACAAAAACAAGTGAAAACTTATTTCCCGACAAATCGTCAAGTCTTCGGTAATAATGAACGCAAAAACGAGAATGTTTTCAAACCTCATCCTAATCAAAGAATACAATCTCCCCCTGAAAAAATGTCGATTCAGACGAGGAATTATCCCCAAAAGAGATCAAATTATTCTACTCAATATCACCAAAGTCCCCAGAGACAATTTTTTAATAATCAACCCAATCCAAATATAAGGATTGAAGAATTAACTAATATTGCGTCTACTTCGAAAGACCCGAGATTCGAAAAACGTGATTTTAACGAACGTTCATATCCAGAACGTAATAATTCCAGTAAATATTTAAATGAAAATTTTCGAGATCGTGCCATGAACGACTCATTGACTTAAATAATACGTTAGATAACACAAACCAACTCCCCTATATCCAATTCCAAAATCCTAAATGTAAACTTTTAATTGATAGTGGATGTTCAGTGTGTCTTATTGATCCAAAATTCGCGTATAATAATTTCCCTAAAAATATTTTTAATGAATCTACGACACTAACTGCATGTTTCAAAAAGCAAACTGCAAATGAAAAAGTTTTAATACCTTTATTCCCTGAATTTCAAATTGATGATTTTCATCCCTTTGTCGTATACAAGTTCCATAAGAATTATGATGGTCTTATAGGAGCAGATTTTTTGAATAAATATGGACTTAATTTAGATTTTAAAAATCAATTATTAACTAACGAATATTCTCAAATCCCCTTTTATTATCAGCAAGTATGTCAGAAACCCCAAAATATTCCAATTGACCTTAGTCATTTAGAACCAGAAATTAGTACCCAACTAATGAAAATCCTTCAAACTAATGAAGATGTTTTACAGTTACCGGGTCAAGCCCTTAATTTTTCAAGCAAAATAAAACATAAAATTCGAACAAGTGACGAAGTTCCTGTTCATTGTAAAATTTATAGATACCCTGAAGTTCATAGAGAAGAAGTTCAGACTCAAATCAAAGACATGTTAGATAAAAAAATTATCAGACCGAGTATATCTCCATGGTCATTTCCAGTTGTAATTGTTCCTAAAAAAGAAGATTTATCCGGAAAAAAGAAATGGCGTATAGCGATTGACTATCGTAAATTAAATGATGAAACTATTGATGATAGGTATCCCCTTCCTCAGATTGAAAGTATCCTAGATAAATTAGGAAATAAAAAATATTTTACTACCCTTGACTTAGCATCCGGATTTCATCAAATCGAATTAGATGAAGAATCAATTGAAAAGACAGCTTTTACTGTAGAAAATGGTCATTATGAATTTTTGAGAATGCCATTTGGACTTAAAAATGCTCCGGCAACTTTCCAAAGATTAATGAATAATGTTTTGAAAGATCACATAGGAAAGATCTGTTACGTTTACATGGATGATATAGTTGTATTTTCCGATACGATCGAACAACACTTAGCAGATATCCATAATATTCTAGAAGCATTTAAAGCAGATAATTTGAAAATTCAATTAGATAAATGTCACTTTTTCAAAACTGAAATTGAATTCTTAGGACATATTATTACCCCTCAAGGAATCAAACCGAATCCGAACAAATTAAGAGCAGTCAGCAAATTTCCAATTCCTAAAACTCCTAAAGAAATAAAATCATTTCTTGGACTCGTAGGATATTATAGAAAGTTTATCCCTAATTTCGCAAAGATAACGAAACCATTAACTTCATGTTTGAAGAAAGATTCCAAAATTAATATTGATGATCCGAAATATATCGAAGCGTTCGAAATATGTAAAAGAAATTTATTGAATCACCCTGTATTGAGATACCCCGATTTCGATAAGCCATTCGTTCTTACAACTGATGCGTCAGGTTTCGCGATAGGCTCTGTTTTATCTCAAGGTGAAGTTCCGAACGACCTTCCTATAGCATTTGCGAGTAGAACCCTTAACCCAGCTGAGACTCGTTATTCCACAATAGAGAAGGAGTTACTGGCCGTGATCTGGTCGTGCAAAAATTTTCGCCCCTATCTCTATGGGAAGAGATTTACCATTTATACGGATCACAAACCCTTAATATGGTTATTTTCATTAAAAGAACCGAATTCCCGCCTTATGCGCTGGCGAATAAAACTAGAAGAATTTGATTATGAAATTCGTTATAAAAAAGGTTCAACTAATAATGCTGATGCTCTCAGTCGACTTATAATAGAGTCAGATAATAAATTGACTTATAAAGATTTTGAAAAAAATTATGAATTGAAAAATATTAAAGATTCCCCTAAGATAATTGAAAAAACAGGTGATTTATTTAAAGCCCCAAAGAATTATGCGTTAGCACATTGCGTTTCCCGTGATTTTCACATGGACCGAGGAATAGCGCTCCAATTTAAAAATAAATTTGGTCAAATAGATAATTTAAAATCTCAAAATAAGCTACTAGGAGAAGTAGCAATGATCCAAATAAATGATCGAAACATTTATTATTTAATCACGAAAGATTCGTATTTTCATAAACCAAAATATGAAACCGTTTTTCAATCAATATTATATCTCAGAGAATTGTGTCAATATAATAATGACAAATACTTAGCTTTACCCAGAATTGCATGCGGTCTAGATAAATTAGACTGGCATATTATTTCAAATATGATAAAATATATTTTTGCAGAATCTAATATAAAGATAATTGTATATTCCTTACCGAATCGGAATATCGGAGGAAATACTAATGAATATAAAAATGATCGAATGTTAAAAATGAATAAATTCGATACGAACAGGATCAATAATGGTCCAATGTTAAAAATAAATAAATTCGCAATGACGAATAAGATCGATAATGATCAGATGTTAAGAATACATAAATTCGCAAATACGAATAGAATCAAAAATGATTCAATGGCGACAAATGCCAGTAATGCCACAGATGCAAATTATTCCGAAAATACGGAAATGAATAGAATCGAAAATGATTCAAATATAAATAATCATAATAATATTGAAATGAATAGAATCGAAAAAGATTCATCGTTGATTAAAAATCGAATTAATAAGGAAAAATATGAAGCATGTTTGAAATGGTTAAATTCAAACGATGGAATTAAAATAAATTCAAATGAGACAGATTGTTTCACTGTCCAGCGTAATGTTAAGAATCCTATAATTAAAATCCCATATACGAAGAAAAGGTTAAAGTCACCATCTTCGAAAATAATTTCCAAAATTATCCCTTATTATAAAGTACGGAAAAAAGTTATAAATATTTAATTACGCAATATATTCAAAGATGAATTCTTTATATCACTCCTAGTTACATAGATAATTTTTATAGGCAGTCTTACGACATACATTTTCGATTTAATCAATAGGATTGCACAAAAGCGATATTTCTTAAAAATATTATTTGAGATAAATCTCATTTTCATTTGCTTGTTAGCAACATAAAACATCAGAAGGATTAATGTATTCTCCTTCAGACATTCTTTGAACATTCAATTGATTTGAAGCGCGATTTTCTGAATTATCACGCGCGATCTTTGCTCGTTTTGAAGCGTTTTAGACAGGATTACTTGACTGGCTATCGGAAACTGCGTCGTGCACATTTCCATCGCCGAAAAGGACCCTTGTTTTATATTATTGATAATCATTATCCCTTGCTTCGTAATTACATGAAGAATTAGAAAGATTATAGTGTTTTCCTTGAGACATGTTTTAAACAATGTTACTTCATACACTATATTCCTTAAATATGGAAAATGAATTTTAAACCCCCTGATCAAACTGATATAAGATAAACTCGATTGATTACGAGAGAATTTAATTAATTTAAAATGAAAATATTATTGGATAAGTTTCCAAGTTTTGCAATATTTATATTTCATGAATTTCAGTCCCTTGATTATAATGTCACTAGAGCCAGCCCTGCTCAATAACGCGATTATATTAATCTCCAAAAGAAAGAATATACTACGAATCACGTAAGGAAAAGCTTACGTCTCACATAACAATCGAAAGTAATGTATCATGAATAGGATAGGAAAACGATAGGAAAACCTACGTCATACATATTACTCTTCAAATTGAAATTGTAGATAAATTATTGATGTATTTTAGCCATTACGGCATTCCCAATAAATAACTTGTGACAATGGATTAGAATTTAAAAATGGCATAGTCCAAGATTTTTGTAAAATCCATAAAATTGAAATTCATTATTTTACGAAATATAATCCCAACTCAAATGCAAAGAACCCTTAAAAATAATTATCATGTTATGATTGGATGTTATTCCAATAAAGGACGATATGTACCAATATGTACCAGTTGAATTGAATAAAATATGAGAATTAATTTCGAATTATCGAAAAGAAATAAATGAAGTCGAAATCTAATTTTGCTCGCACATTAAATTTTAAGTAGCACACAAATGATATAAAATATTAATACCATGAAAGAATTGTTGAATGAAAAATATTCAATTAATAATATTAAAAGAGGACCAATTAACTAAGGAGGAAAAATATCAAAGATTTTATTCAGAACGTTAGATTCTGATAACGAGAACAATATAAAAACTCTTTCGTTTTTCTGATGAAAAAGTTTTGATAAGAAATCAAAAACAGATCGCAACAGTCGTAAATGACCTTAAAAATAAGTATATTGAAAAATTTCAGAAAATGTCAGAAAACCTTAAATTGCTTCAAGTTATACCAGCAATACAAGAAATTCAATACATGCATCTCCTGACATTTGAACTCAAAGATATAAAGAATATTCTAGATGAAATTGCAACCGCAGTGAGTTTTGCAAGATTACATCTTTTACATGAATCCATTTTACCTTATTCAAAATTCCTTGAATTAATAAAAAATGTGACGATAATACCTTTACATCATCTGAAAGATTATTATCAGATATGTCATACGAAAGTAATTTTCAAAAAGAAAGCATTACTATTTTTAATATCAATCCCTACGGTATACGAAGAAAGCTATGATTTATACAAGTTTTACTATCTACCGCAAAACAATTTATCCCTTCCATATACCGATCCTTATTTACTCTCACAAGAAGAAACCCTGAAATGGTCAACGAAATTTTGCCATCCAGTGGAGGATGATTATCTCTGCGATCAAGACACCTTAGCTGAATCACCAGCATGCCTTCGAAATGTTTTGAAAAACCACACCGAAAACTGTCCAAGAACGACAACGGTACTTTCACCAGATTTAAAATTATTAGAAGATGGAAATATCCTATCCATCGAAAACAAAAATGTTTTAGAAAAATGTCTTCAGCAAACAAGACATTATTTTGTGCCTCCTATGACAATTCTACGAACCAAATGTGCTGTGAGCAACACGAGAAAAGAAATCGTCCCAACTACTACATTCAATGAAGAAAAATACGTGATTTTACCCAAGATAACTTTATTCAAACCAAATTCCACAAATGAAGAATCCCGGAAAGATGAAGACATCCCAGATATCAAGATAGAAGACCTGGACCAATGGAATCTCCAGCCTTCAAGATTTACCCTATTGTTTGTTTTTATAATAATCATTTTATTGATAATTACTTATTCTATTTTGAAATATTTAAGAAAAGATATTTTTTGTAAAGCTACACCTACTACAGGTGATACCTTTATTCAAGGTGGGGAGGAATTACATAATGCCAACCCTGTATACCTTAGATGAATTGCTTATCTGTATTGCATTCCATTTGAATATGAACATGTTACATTTTGATTACTAAGCATTAAGATCATACCACTGTGTGCATGACGTGGGTGTTGTTTGTCGCGTGTTATTCATTTACAGATAAGATATGTTATAAATACCTCTCCAGAGGAATGAAGAATTCAATAATTAAGTGTATGTCTTCCTAGCTTATTGTTAGAATAGGATAATCTTCCGTTGTACATAAATAAATTCTTTTTTAAAAGATCGGCTTTCGCTCCAAAAACGTAATTATATATATTTGAAATCAGAAGAAAGATCTCCACCGATTAGGAAAATAAAATATGGGTTGTTCTATTTGAAAAATACCTGTCTGCGTAAAATTTTTAGGTTTGCGATGCGTTTTTGCATTTCGTAGTACCTCCTGAATTTTGAATGCCCATAAAAAATACTTCATATTTGCCCATTTAAACGTTTTTTTATGACTAATATTAACTGAGATAGCTATTGAGGAAAATATATACAATCAGCCGGTACTTCGAGGACTTCCATGACAGCACCGGATATTCCTAGAATATTCCATGAATATTCGTTTCAGGATATTGGAATATGCTATGAATATTCGTAAGGTAGATCATAGGCATATTCATAGAATATTCCGTAAATGATATTCCAGGAATATTCCGAATATTCATAAAATGTTCCTAGAATATTCTATATGGAATATTCTCAGAATATTCCAGGAATATCTTGGATATTCCTTGAATATTCTAGGCATATTCTAAACGGATTATTCCCGAAAGGATATTCATATCATAAACCTCGAATAGTAGTAGATGTGCAACAAAAGTTCTGGCGCGATTTCGGCCAAATTGTCTACTAATTTCTGAGGTCCATTTTGGAGGCGAGATGGCGGAGTGACGTCAAACTTTTTTTTTTCATTGGGATTCGAACCCAGGATTCCACGTTGCGAGACAGGAACGTTAAGGATGCGGCTAATCTAGGTCTTGGGTGTGAGTGTAGAAATGTTCTATAAGAGCGATTATTTGAAGGTTATCATGATGCGGTTGAGTCCGTAATGTTTAGTTTATCACTATTTCGATTTGAAAAAGAATATTGGAAGAAACAATAATCAATGTTTTTCTCAAGATTCTGGAATCATATTTCAAAAATGCGCTTTCAAGGAATATATATCATGATGAAATAATTGAAATTCCATGGATATGCCAGATATGATATTCCAGGAATATAATGAACGGAATATTCCAGGTATGTCCCAGGAAGAATATACAATTTGAAATATTCTAGGAATATTCTATATTGAATATTCATTTTGGAATATTCTTAGCATATTCATCTAGAAATATGCCTGGAATATTATGTGCGGAATATTCCAGGGATGTCCCAGAAAGAATATACAAATTGAAATATTCTATGGATATTCTAGGAATATTCTATATTGAATATTCATTTCGGAATATTCTTAGCATATTCTTTTAGGAATATACCTGGAATATTCCTACCAGAATATTCCTGGAATATTCTATAAGAGATTGTTGTTGTTGTATATTGTATATTGTTTATATCCCGACTCTCCTAGGTCTCTGTGAGACCCCTCAGAAGCTCAGAGCTTGTGCGAGTTAGGAGACCCGGTTGTGTTCTGTGTAGGCTTTGTTACTGTGTCCATACGCCACCTGAGGCACAGCACTGTTAATTGTTTACCCAACAGTGAATGGTGAAACCGTGCTCCATGTCAGAAAATTTCTTTCCCGACCGGAGGATTCGAACCCGGGACCAATCAAGCAGACCGGCACCGAAGTCGAACGCACAAACCACTGCGCCACGGCCCCGAAATAATAAGATATAGATATTCTATGATATTCTAGGAATATTCCAAGAATGTTCCGAATATACCCATCCCTTTTTGCATATTCAGGGAATATTCTAGGAATATCCGGTGTTGTCTGGGTTCAGATGATTTGTGATGATTTTGTGTTAGATCGAAAGTAAATTGGAAAATAATATATGTATATTGGCTGTCTATCTAGAATTTTCAATTATATGAATGAAATAAGAAAAATTGTTCTAAATAAACTAATAAGTAAGTCGATAAATCAATCCATGTAACCCTAGAGAAACCAAATCCATTATTCGCATATATAGACCGGTTTCGACTTATATCAAGTCTCGTCAGTATAGATAGCGTTGATGGACTCTATGTGAGAAACACGATGCCCATGCAACGAAACTCAGCGGCGATCGGAGAAAATTTCACCACTCACTCCACCTGTCCGCCCCAAAAGCAACCGCTTCCAATCTCTGAAGGACCATGAGAAAATTTTCTGGCTCCCCTGACAAAAATGACATGTAACCAACGTAAACATTACGGTATAATTGTCACATGTGGAAATAAGAGGTTCAAGCTACAACCTTGCTTTTTTCCTTAGTTTTTGTGATGGTCATAACGTTGTCGCTATAGCATTCCCATAATTTTTTGTGTTTCAATGTTGTCGGTGGCATGAAGTTCATACCTTACTGAGGGTAGAGACTCAGCGGTTTTCATCGAGACCTCTGCCGAGCCGTGCCCTTGTTAATATTTTTTACTTTTATTGATGGCGCTTTGAAACTCTTCGGAATATCATTCTATACTATGCCGCCACATTTTTAACGCCGAATGTGGGCTTTTCAAATATGGAGGTGTAAGATGGATTATTCTCGGAACAATTCAAAAATTTCTCCTCGTTTTGTCTCATTTGAATAAACACTATGTTTGATTGGCCTTTTTTTCTTTTTTTGTTGTCTCTCTGTTTTAATTGGAAGTACTCGCATTCTTCTTCCTTCGTTTGCGTTTCCAAAGAAGATAAAATATTGATATTGGGATAATGAATTCTTCCATTTTCGACTGAAGCTATTGGCAGACCGTGACAGAACATTTTCCATAGCCGATGTATTTGTTTATTCGGACAGCACGCCGAGTTTGCGTGCCCTTTCGGCGAAAACTGCTGTGTTTGTCTCTACCATAAGGGCACTAGGTCCTGTCGTCTGTTGCACTAGTGGAATCGATGTACGGCAGTACCAGTTTCGATAGGAAATAACTAACAGGCATTGTTCTCGACTATTGGGGCCAAGATTAATTGAAAAATCCTAATTTTACTGACTTTATTTACAGATATTCTTATCCAAAACTTCTTCTACAATTCTTGAGAGGTGAGAGTAATCCCTCAGTTCCGCCCTATAGATCGACAATCAAGTATAACAGAAAAAATTGTTTTTCGTCAAGTTCAGCAGCCGTTCCTAATACCAACTTCGGAAAGTAATATAAATTTGAACTTTTCCACTCCTTTTCATTCCGGGCTAGATGCCAATCTCAAAAAACACCACAGTGTTACGAATTAAAAAGTTATGTCTACAGAGGTCCTCGTTTCGCATTTCGTAACATGATTGAAATCTGGAAAACTCGTCCAGCTCAAGTTACAGATCCAACTTTGAAATCTGTCTTAGAGGAAAGTTCGTGAATTTTTTAATGCATCATATCCATTTCAGGTCAGAAGTATAAAGTTACAGCGTTCCTAGTGGGTTTTCTCATCGCCTCGTAGAGAGCCTCGGGGGAAAATTATGATTGACATGACAAGTGTAATTTCTTTGATTCAAAAGGAACAGTGGGGCGTTTGATATATGATGGGAGTATTCGTTTTTGAGGATGAGTAAATATCAAGGTGATTTTCTTTCGAGGTTGGATCTTACGAGGATAAAAGTTGATTGATGTATTTTCGGATCGTTCGTTTTCTCTTCTCTGTTTGCCATTTATGAGAAACCCTATATTCGTCGGTGACATTTTCATTCATTTTCAAGATACCCTCCACTTTTGTTGGTTTTCAGATATCCACTGTTGTATCATAAGAGAAAACTCAGTGTGTGCTCCGCGTCTGTACTGTCATGTATGTAGGATTTATGTTTTTGTGGATATAGGGTAGATAGTTTTCGTCGAGGATGGTACTCTTTGGCTCGTAGGAATTAAAACTAGGACGGTTGCAAATCTTCCAGGCACTTGAAACTATTATGAGCAGAAATGTATGGTGTATACATGTATCGTATGTGTTAAAGAGGAACTTCAACACAGGCTTTAAAATTGGAATATTGCCACTCTGTTTCTTCTGAAAGGAAACAGCTCGACATAAATCAGAACAGCTGATGTAATAATTCCTTTTATGGTCTGAAAGTACTTCAGACAATCGCTTTAAGTTCACATTTTCCCACATAATTTTTCTAGGGCGAATAGATTGACTTCTACTTGGAAAGATTTGATAACTTATTTTTAGTACATCAGTTCTTTGAGACACGTCCAACACAGAATTCATGATCTAGTCATGTGAATAATCGGCCAAATAAATCTTCAACTGAAAGATTCGCTGAAGAAAAAATTAAGAAACTGGTTTTATTATTGATGGACCTAAAAACGTCCGTACAAATGATAACATAAAGGTTTTATTCTTCTACTACTCAATTTCAATGTATGAACTCTTTTTTCAAATACTCCTCAAGTTCCACAAGTTTGAACTTCAGTTTCTGAAAACAATAATAACACTTCCCTCGCGTAGAAGCCTCAGGGTAAATTACAAATTCATCTCTATTATATCAATACCGCAAAGAGAATAAATAATATTCGGGGTTGGATTGTGTTTAATGAAATGAATATTCAGAGGAATCTTATAGCTAGCATCGATGTTCTTGATAACATTTTGCTTTTGGAATATATCAGAGCGGCTGTGTGGACTAGATTATTTCGGATTCGTAATTAATTCTAGGGACTGAAGTTATATTCTAAGATATCGTTAGCTTCTAAAGTTGGTTCAATAGTCAGTTTCGTTATTTCCTAGACAATCACAACCCTTACGATGGCCATCTCTGGTTAAGGTCCCTCCAATAATTTATATCACCAGCCCTCCAAAAGTGAATACAGATCTCAGATGTGTGATGGAACAGGGCGAAAAGGAAAACCTGCACTCAGTAAACGAGATAGAGGTCATTAAAGACAGTATAAATCACACACAAGCAATTTTCTATATACAGGGTGTCCCGGGAGTAACTGCACAAACTCTTACTAGGGGTAAAGTTAATTTCTGGCTTCCCTCAGAAATCTACAGGGATACCTATGTTTCGAATTCATGGAAATACTATGACTAGCATTGAAACCAAATTAATCTACGGAATTCATTGAAACTTAGGACGTTGTTTTGAAACATGTTGAGATCAGAAGAATGAGATATTTATTATTTCGATACTCCAGAGCCGGACTCATTATACCTCATTTAACTTGTTGTTTAGGGACATCACTTTGTATGTCAAAAAGAACTCAAATGCAGCTTCAATATGTGGTATTATTGAAAGTTGTCACACCTATAGTTTTTTTAATGAAATCTTGAAATTGGACGAAGCTCGAAAAATTGAATTTATGTGCAGGACTAGTGAATTAATATGATACGTGAAATGTTTCATAACAAACTTACTGGACGTCTAGTAAATAATGAAAATTTGCTAAAATATGTAAAAATTCATAAGTGAAATAACAATAAATGGAGGAAATAGAATTTTGCCCGAGACAAAAAGATTAATTCTTCATAACAATAACGAAATTTGATTTTCAGTGATTCTCATTTTCGGCGCTGTTCGAAATGTGGAGCTGAAACTCATTATGGCTTAGAAGTAGGGAATTATCACAAAAATTATTATCCGAATGGATGGATAGGACAAGGCGGTCCGGTTGCATGACCTCCTCGATCTCCAGATCTGAACCCAGTAGATTATTTTCTGAGGAAAAAATTGAGGGATATGCTTTAGGCTGAGGTCATCCAGACGAGAGAACCATTGATGAAAAGAGAAATAAACTCATTGAGAAACAATGGCGAGATGATTCGGAAGGCTATATTACATCTGAGAATTCGACAAGAAAAATTAATTCAAGCAAATGCTCTCATTCCAAAAACCTTTCGGAGTAATTGAAATTCAATGTCGTCAATCAATTAATTATCTTCTCATTTCTATTATTTCATGTTTGGGTATTTATTTCGTTGATATTTCATTATTATTAGTTTGTTGAAGTTTGCTCCTGACTCTAGAGTCTAGATGATTGTCAATAACAACATAGTAGGTACCTACCTAAGATTTTATTGGTCGTTTTTTGAGCGCTCGTACTACTTACACGAGGGCTATATCATTTCGTCACGATGTCTGTATTTTTCGAATTTTGAGCCGAAAATGGTCTCAATCGACTATGTTCGACTCACTGATGACGAACCCGTCGGAAAATTCGAGTCTGTCCGTCCGGCCGTCCGGCCGTAAGCACGATAACTCTCGAACGGAACAACCTAGAGGCTTGAAATTTTCAGTGTGAGTTCAGTTCCCGAATGGCTCGGTTAAGTTCGTTAATGAGCCAAATTCCACCAGGGGTTCCGTAAATATGGCCGTTCAAAGTTTTGTTTCCCTGATTACTTGAAAACTACAGATTTGATCGAGATGAAATTTTGCACTCGAATGAAAAATGAGGTGTTCAAGCTACATGTGGAATTTTGTCCAGATCGCATGACCAGAACCATAGAAACCATAGAAAATTGTAACTTTTGAACGGAAACGCCTAGGGACTTGAAATTTTCAGCATAGGTGTGGATCTTGAATGTCGTGATCACGTTCATCTATGAGCAACATTATACGAGGGGTTCCGTAAATACGGTCGTTTGAAATTTTGTTTTTTCGATAAATGCGAAACTACGGATTCGATCGAGATGAAATTTTGTATTTTAATCGAGAATGATATATTGAAGCAATATTTTGTCCAGATCGTATGACCAGAACCATAGAAACCATAGAAAATTCTAACTTTTGAACGGAAAGGCCTAGGAACTTGAAATTTTCAGGGTGGGTTTGGATCGCAAATTTCACGGTCACGTTCATCAATGAGCAAAATTAGACTAGGGGTTCCGTAAATATGGCCGTTCAAGATATTTCCTGATAGTTTCGAAACTACTGATCGGATTGGAATGAAATTATGCACCTAGCTCAGGAATAATGTATTCAAACTACGTGCAAAATTTTGTCCAGATCGCATCACTAAGACCATAGATACCGTGGAAAATTCTAGCGAATTATCGGAAAAAAATTGATCAGCTGAAGCACCGACATGAAGTCTGGAGTTTTGCCTAAGTTTCAGAATTTTTTTGACAGCAGTCAAACATTCCTTCAATTGATTTCTAAAACTGGAAAATGCGAATCTACCTACAAGGTGCATGTACGAGCGCTCAAAAGCTCCTGCCTTCACGGCAGTGCTTTTCGAAATTTTTTTATTCGTTATGAAAAATTTCTCGTCTCATCTATTCTTTCACGACATTTTCATATGAGTAAATTCAATTTTTCGTGCTTCGTCCAAGATTTATTGAAAAAAAAATGTGGGTGTGACGACTCTGGATGATACCACATATTGTAATTGTCTAAGATTTTTTTGAAAGGTAAAACAATAATTCGATATTCGACATACAAAGTCATGTTTTCATCCTGAACATGTTGAATGAGAAATAATGCTGCTAGAGAATCGAACTA
Source organism: Aphidecta obliterata (assembly GCA_963966015.1). NCBI lineage: Eukaryota > Metazoa > Arthropoda > Insecta > Coleoptera > Coccinellidae > Aphidecta > Aphidecta obliterata. The sequence continues at coordinate 13,416,861 of OZ014432.1, forward strand.
ATTAATGTCTTTATTGATCTCAACATGTGTCAACAACGTCCTAATTTTCAATAAATTTCGTCAATTAATTTGGTTTCAATTATTGTATTCCCATGAATTCGAAAAATCGCCCTGTAGATTTTTGAGGAAAGCTAGAGATTAATTTTTTACTGTCAATCCGTACTCATCAAGTCCTACTCTTTCTCAAGTCAGACTATGTAAAGAGACACCCTGTATAAATATAAATAAATATATTAAATCAAAAAAAAGATCGAGTAGAGCCAGTAATCGAGTGTAGATAAATATCGTGTAAACTACGGAAGTTTACATATATATTACAATTCAATTCAAATATGTATTTCCATATTGTTCAAGAATTCCCTAGAAACCAATAAAGAAAAATTTCATTCATTTTTGCGAGGAGGCATGAACCATTCATCCCTCATCACTACGTTCTCGTTTATCATCATTTTTCACCATTCATTATAAGCATTATAAGATAATCTGTGGAAACGTATGAATAAAATATGAAGTTTGGGTATTTTGCTTCACTAGGACTGTTAGCGCCATCTACGGGAGTGCGGTAGAAGTAACTGGAAATTCCTGATACCCAAGCGCCAAGCAAAGAAGGCGGGAAATACGGGGAAAAGAGGAAAGCTTCGTTGGTACTGCCATTGATCCATGTTTCATTCGCAGATCACTGTAATACAAAAAGATTGTAGAAACCTTGAAAACTATTACTTACAATTTCCTGTAATCATTCTGAGGCCTAAATTTCTCTGAATAAATCGCTTCTCTTGACTCTCTAGGCCAATCTAGGGGATACTTTTCGAAGTTCGTAGGATTGTTCATTATCTTTTTTTTTTCAGAAATTCAGAAGCCCTCAAGGCCAAGTGGAAACGTTATAAATGTAGGTGATGGGGAGCCAAGTGCTAGTGAGGCCCGTAAGTAAAATTCTTTTATATATAATATAACAATAGTTTTTTTCCTTTGACCTAATTATATTCCTGAAATGATGTAATTAAAAGTTTTTATTGAGGAAGTTGGTTTCATAAAAATTTGATCATCTCTGACTGAGAAAACTCAAGAAAGTTTTACGAATTCTTCCATTTCAAATTCCAGCTAATTTCATTGGTTACAAGAACCGTTAACAACAGGGTATTCAAAGTTTCATTGAATCCACCATCAGTTTTTCGTAACAGGTTCCAGCAAGATGAAAATGAACAATTGGAGGAATAAATCGAATAATTATCAATATAAACATTCAGGATCACTGAGGATTACAGTTTTTGTATCGAGGAACGTTGAATTCAAAAATATTAAAACAGGCAACGCAAATTGATCCAATCATTTTCCTACGACTAATAATTAAACATACTCCAATTTTCTAAGAATGGACGGATGTCTCAGTGAAAAAATCTGCAGATCTATGGCTAGTCAATATTGTCTTATTTTGAGAAATGTTATTGGAAGGGGATTTTTGACTCAATTGGGTGAGAAACCGCTAATAAAAAGCTACTAAGTATACGGAAAAAATCCATTTCTCGATTCAGTTTACTCAAAACGATACGGAAATGAATTAATATTTTATTTTGAAATTATCTGCTGATGTACCAAGGCTAAAATGAAATGAGTCGAACTAGGATAGGGAATTGTGAGGTTTCTCTCATAATTACTTCAACAATTGTCTTCTTCCTGTTTTTTGGTCAATCTATTCCTCTTCTTTTGAAGCTATCTGCATGAGGAGAACTTCCTCGTGGTGAAGACATACACTAGCCTTCATTGTTCTGACCATTTCTATTGAAACACCCCTGTTTTATATTTCCCAGTACTTTTCGTGTAAAATGCGAGTCGTTGATTCCCCTAGAAATAAAGTGGATTTTTGTGACAGGCTGATGAGTATTCCTTCTGAAGATTTCGAATTGAATTTAGTCGAACAAATAGCAATCAATAAATTGAATCGACGAAAAATTTTTAAATGTAGGTAGGTACTGTTATGGAAATTAAAACATGAACATATTTCTCAAAATTTCAAAAATTTAGATAAAAATTAAAATCAAAAATTCTTGGGGAACGTGGGTGAAAAAGTAGTACCTACAGAAAAAAGGTCTCAATGATGAAAGGATTGAGTACCACGGATTGAACATTTGTATTCAGCTTGAATTTAGCCTGTAACAATCAGCTCGTTAAGCAGAAACCCTCCACATCCATAAATTCGCCCAATTGGTTCGATCCTGACGAATCCGCAAATTACTGAAGCAATTATTAATATAACGAACCAAACTGCTCCCCCAGTAATATTGAAATGTTGCAGACTTTCGAATAACTACATCCTTCCACAAAGGATTACCTGAACGCCTTGTACACTGAATGGGGATATGCATAATTAACAGCAACTCGTGCCGTTAGTGTTTGCATTATTCAGATGGCTGGGTTCCATAGAAGGGACCTCAATGCTCAGCTCAGAAATGACCCTGTTATATACGCCTCATAATCATCTAGTTTTAAAAACTGAATCGTAGGGATCTCAACCAACGAGGATGTCCTTTTTAATTACCCTTAGAACAAAATTGAGTGTTTACAGAGAAGGGGGAATTGGCTTAATTAATTTACTCATATGTAGCACGAAGAGAGCATCTGAAAGAAAACTTTTTCTAGAATTCATAACTATTTTTTCCTCGTCATCGTCTCGTTGATTGACAAAAGAAAACGGGCACCCCAGTTGCTAACTTTTTGGAAACTGAACATTTTCACGAATAACGTCACCAGTCTCTAGATCCCAATATAGAGGATAAAACAGTGGTTATCCCATACATGAGAGGCCTATCAGAAAATTCACTCATAAAGAACAGTGTAACAACCTGTTAGAGTGGAATAAAACATAGAGACATATAAAGTAGAGAGAAACTGCCCGCGCAAAGTTAAAAAACACCAAAAAACACCAAGTTGAAGGATAGATGGAGAAGAGATCAAATGGGAAAATGAAGTCAAAAATCTAGGAGTAAAACTAGACAAGAACTAGAAGGCTTACTTGGAAAAACCATATAAAATATGCAGTGAACAAAACAAACTCAGCAATGAGAAGACTTTACCCTCTGCTAAGAAGAATGAGCCAAATGAACATGGGCCATGCAGCCAATAGCCATATAAAGAAGATTTAAGCAACATAAAATAGACTGCTAAGAGCAGCAATGAATATGTAGTGGTTCGTAAGAAACCAACAAATCCAAAGAGACTAAGAATGGGAAAGTGTCACAGAAGGCCAAGAAGACATTTGAGAAAGCAAGTCCACATCCAAATGATGGGCTGAAAAGACTAGTTGTCTACAATCCTGCAGAAGATGTGCTTAGGATACCCACCTATCACAAAAGACCCAAAGATCAACTATATAGAAACAGAAACTGAGTAAGCTCAATTTCAGATATCAAGAAGAAGAGACTTCCCTATGAAATTCATAGGTAACACAAAAATCACAAAGATCGAGATACAAACAAAAGAGTCAAAACATTAATAGGCAATGGATGCCCAAAATATGAATCAGCAGGTTAGGTTGAGTTCGATCAGGCCATGTTTTACACGAAGTCTCACACTGTTCTATCTGTCGGAGATAGTTCATTCATGACTAAATTAAAAAATCATTGAACACCATCTTCATCTTCAACACCATCAAGAGAATATCTAATAATAATAAGCTGAGTTTCATTCCGATTTTCCCTTACAGTCCCTCATATCGTCGTGTTCCGGAGAAAACTACGTAACTCCACATTTTTCAAGAAATGATATTTTGATGGAATCTGTTGGGCAACATAGTTACTAATATGCTCGCGAATTAACAAACTCTTAAAATGATCGGGTATATTTAAATTTTAGAAAATGAAATCTACGTATCTCCTACCGCGTTTGGGAAAAATTCGTAACTCCCGTATTTCCCATACTAAATCAGTCATACTGACAGGTCGCATTCTGACGTTTAAAGTGTTTTCCGTTTCTCCTGTAAAATTTTGTAACATGGCATTACGCAATTTTCTCCTGAAGGCGACGATATGCACTCGTCTTCCCAACTACGGCAAATTTTTGCATTTCGCGAAAAAGGTCATTTAATGGTTATAAACATTCCTTTCATTTCAACTGATCCAGGGAGCACAGTTTGTTTTCAATCATAACGAGTTAATTCACAATTCCTACCAAATTTCGGGTTTCTTCATTCACTTGAAATAGTCTAGATACACCCTATTTTCAAGAACGAGACAGTTCACACATTCATGCGAATATATTAACAGTTAACAGAAAATTATTCATCATTTTTATTCAGTATTATATCCCTTCAAATGCAACCAATACAACTCAAAAAAAGTTATCTCCTTTGTTGGACTCAATTGAGCCAACGAATAGTTGAGTTCTCTCGAACCTAATCAGACTCGAGTAATTTTTTCCATTCCTTCTCATTGCTACAAAATATCCTCGAAGATCCACATAATTCTGGGAAAACTGTCGAATTTGAATTGCGATATTCGATATATTCTACCTGAATGGAAGCAGAGCAAATTGAAATTTACATCAAGTTAGGGCCAGCGTCCCTCTGCAATTACACTATTCATGGGATAACCTCAATAAAATTCGAAGTCCACAATACGGATTCCAACATCAATTTCAATTCAGGCATTGAATCTTGAAACTGATGAATCCTTCGATTAGAGATTTTCACATATCTCGGACTACTCCTCCTGTGTATTGAAATAGCAATATTTCGTTTAAAGTAGCTACTTTCTCAACATGGCGTATGTTCCTTCTGGTATTTGAATTCCCGAAGCGCTCATTTGTAGACTCTTTTATTCATCCGGATGTACCAGTTCTAATATGAAAGAAAGGGGAGAGGGTTTTCTGACGCGAATTCAAACGACGAACATCTCCGTAAATGGTTTTGTGAAGGATTAAATTTCTTGGCAGTTTCATTCGCCAATAGTTATATGCAGAAATTCAGCGGCGGTTTCCCCTTTTTGCTGAAAATTATCCCGAATACGTGAAAACTGGAATGGAAATTCAACTGCATATCATCATTTTCTCGATTTTCAAAATGACGGGAACAATCCCGGTTCCTCAATTTCTCTATAAATATTATACATGCTAGTCACAATTATTTATTATATTCCAATTGTTTGTTAATTGTTTATATCCCGACTCTCCTAGGTCTCTGTGAGACCCCTCAGAAGCTCAGAGCTTCAGGAGACCCGGTTGTGTTCTGTGTAGGTTTTGTTACCGTGTCCTTACGCCACCTGAGGCACAGTACTGTTAATTGTTTATCCAACAGTGAATAGTGGAACCGTGCTCCATGTCAGAAAATGTCTTTCCCGACCGGAGGATTCGAACCCGGAACCGATCAAGGAGACCGGCCCCGAGCCGACTGCGCTAGCCAATACACCACGGCCCCGTATTTTGTTCAGTCAACACATTACAGAAGTCAAAAAGGCATTATACAAAAAAAAATTGTGTGAGGATCACTTCTTGAACATATCGATTCTCTTATCGGAGAGAAACAACAAGGAAAGAAATATTTCCCTTGGTGTTCAATCAAATTGAGAAGGTTTGTTCACAACAGAGACAGCTCTTGAGATGGCACACGTGCACCAGCGTAACATTAATATTAATCTTAACAGGGCTACGATAAAAAGCATGAGACTGCCCTGACAGTAAGACAAAAATATTTCAAACGTAAAATGATGTATCTTTGAATTTACAAATTCGAGATAGATTGAAGACTCCTGTTAGGAATTTTTTTTTTCTGTTTAGTCGGGGGAATCCTCATGGATGAACTATCTCCGATAGATAGAATAGTGTGCGACTTCAGGTGAAGCACGACCTGCTCGAACTAAACCTTACCTGCTGTTTTAGATTCCAGGGATCTATTGCCTATTAACATTTTGACTCTTTTTGTCGTGTGATTATTGTGTTACCCATGACTTTCATAGGATATATATCCTATGATATCTTCTTCTTGATATTCGAAATTGAGTTTATTGAATTTCTGTTTTTACATAGTTGATCACTGGGTTTTTTGTGATAGGTTGGTATCATAGGCACATCTTCTACAGGATTGTATAGTCAACTGGTCTTCTTAGCTCATCATTTGGGTGTTGACTTGCTTTATCAAATATCTTCTCAGCCTTCCTTTTTAGGAAATCTGTGACAGTTTCCCATTCTGAGTCTCTCTAAGTGGATTTGTTGGTTTCTTACGTACCACGTCATATTCATTGCTGCTCTTGGCAGTTTATTTTCTGTTGCTTGAATCTTCTTTATATAGCTATTGTCTGCATGGCCCCATGCCGCCGAACCATATGTTATTTGAGGTCTTGCAATTGACTTGATCATTCGTAGTTTCATGCTCTGATTCATTTGGCTCTTTCTTCCTAGCAATGGGTAAAGTCTACTCATGCTCTGTTTAATTCACTTCATATTTATATGGTTTTTCCATGTAAGTCTTTTATCTAGTTTTTCTTCTAGATATTCGACTTCATTTTCCCATTATATCTCTTCTCTATCTTCCTCAGATTGGAATTCATTACGAGTCTCCGCTTCTATAGTAGTATACCATGCCTCTTTTCGCTATTTATTTGAATTTTCCATTTAATGAACCATTCTTCTAAATCTTCTAGTGCTTTTCGCAATCTTCTGTGTATGACGTCTAGTCGACGATGTCTAAAGGCTATTTCCGCCTTGTCTGCATAAAGAGTTGGGAAACATAATCATTCTGACCTTATCTTTAAATACCTACGAATATGTGCTTGATTGGATTCAAGATGAAGCGGTACAGCAGTGGTGAAACCGTCAGTGAAGGTATTGTAGCTGTATTCCTACCTAAGGAAGTTTTTTTCCAAACGACAAAAAAGAGACTTTTTTCAGCTCCAAGGAAAAGATGTGTGCTACAGTTTCCAAAATAATCAAACAGCTTCAGATCCAGCAAAAAAATCTGCTCCCAAGTCCTGAAAAACCAATTTTGCTCTAGGGGAAAATTATAGGTCCCAGGGGAATATAACATCTCCCAGGTCTAGAAAAAGGCTGGAAAATTCATACAAATCATGTCTCTCTCAACAGACTATCGCCGAATATAGATGTCGAAATAACAGTATTCTTAAAGGGACTCAAAGCTACGTCAATGTCTTTCGAGCAAACGAATCAAATTGAAAAAATTTGAGAAATATGAGTAAAGCGAATCATGTAATCAATTATCCTGGAAATTTGAGAGAGAAAACTACAAAAAATGAGAATTTAGTTAACGTTAAACTGAAGAAACATTAGGGCATATATACAGTAACTTGCAAATGTAAGTTTTCGTTAAATTTTCATTACCCTTGTCATAATGATGTTACCCGAATGTGACGTCTAGATGTCAGCAATGTCTAATTGTTAACCCCTTCAACTAACATAAGCCATTTTGTTTCATTAAAAGGTAGGGTAATTTTAATCATGAAAAAGTACATACTATCGATTAAAAATATCTTGAGATAGCTATTCTTAAAAAAGAATAATCGTTCTGATAAAAATTTTTCCTTATTGAAATGAATGAGATAGGCCAACCGAGACAAAACGAATATATATTAGGTTCTTCCAGTTTCCCTGGAACAAAGGTGGCAAATAATACTTCTCGCAAAATATCTATCGCTCTGTTATTTATGTGAACAGAATAATGAGCTTGAACAAGCTTAAAATACAAAAGGTTCCGTTCCTGGTATCCTCCTGCGAATGGAATCGAAGTCTGAGAAGAATATTGTATCGGAAACTTCTTTCAATAATTCCAAATGTTTGAAAATCTAATTAAAACCCTGCAGGGAGGAATAAATCGGGAAAATTTGAATCGAATTAGGTTCCAGTTGATATTGGATCGAGTTTTTTGAATAATTCTTCATTAGTGAAGCTGTTTTCTTGGGAATATCTGACACCGTTTCCAGTAACTTTCGGATATTGAATTGAGATTTAGATACCCTCAACAACGTGAGGAATGGAAAATGAGAACAAATTATTTCAAAAATTCCTCTGAATAATATAAATTAGCAAAAGGCCACTCTTTTGAGAGAATCAAATTTATTTCCTCAACTAATCGAATCAAATAAAAGCAGATATTTGTCAACTAGTTTATCTACTCCGATTGAATAATATAGTCATTACTCAACTACTTTCGATGAAGTAATGGTATATGTAAACAAACACCGTGAGTGTTCTCCCACTCACTCACTCCTATAACTCCCCTGTGTGATTGGCCGTAAGGGAACAGTCCATTATTAGTATTGAGGGGAGGTCACTTGAATAATTTTGACGTTTAATCAAATTGAGTTAGTACCTAATTATCATTGTGAATATTTCGCTGAAAAAGATTAATTCAGATAGTGAAGATTAATTATTATGTACATCTTCGGAAATAAGACAATCAGCTAATGTTACCATACAGAATTTATTGCTCGAAAAATACCAAAACAAATATAAAGGTGTATACAACAATTTTCAAGATTGGCGTAGCAGTAAGAATATCAAGTCATTGTTTACAGAGAATGTTCTTTTGGCATATTTTAGTGAACTCAGCACTAAATATGAACATCGCCCCTATAGACTTTCTACTCCATGCTAAAAAGCACAATCAACATAAATAATGCATGGTTATATGTAACTATTAAGATTTTTAAATAAAGTTCTTTCTCTGTACTTGTATCTTAGTATTTATTGTTACAATCGTAGATAAAGTATAGTATTCAACTTGCGGTAATGGTCATAACTCACTTGATGAATTACAGCACTCGCCTCCGGCTCGTGCTGCAAACTTCATCTGCGTGAGTTATGACCTACATTACCGCTCGTTAAATAATATACTATTATAAACGCAATTCTGACTAACATTCATTTTCAGTTTTCTCTGAAATTCCTTGTTCCCCCCTTCTCCTAGGAGACCAACTCAGATGAAGAGCAGTTCCCATATCAAGACTTATTTAATGAGAAACGAAGATGTCTTCACTTCTTGATGAATCTGTTTTTCTCTGATAATAACTTCTAATGGTGAGAGTCACCTGACTCCCGATATGTTACGCAACGCAACCCTTATTGCTAACTTATTTTTCGGCAGCTTTCCAGAGAAGGTGCAGATGTCTAATCTGTTTATGATAATTAGGGGACTACATCTACAATTTAGGGACCTTTTGTCTCAAGTAGCTTTCAATACATTCAAAAAAGACTTCAAATCTGTACAGGTTTATGGCGACACCCTTGAGCTATAGCAACACCCTTATCTTGAGTTCCTTAAACTAAAGACATATATTACGATGTCCATTTATGCTATGTAGAAAACGTTATCCTACAAAAGGATGTTTCGGTAAAACAAATTCAAGTCACTGCGTGAACAACGAAGATTCACCATGTGTGAAATCAGCTTTGTTATTCGAATAACTGTGTAATTAGACCACTTCCCTCGTATGGAATGAGGCTCATTGGGGAGTGTTGAGGTATGTAAATTACAACGCCGACCCCGTATAGCCTGTAATGCTGAGATCATTTATTTAGAAAAATTACCCTCAGGATAACAGTGCGACGCAATGCGTTGGTGGTTTCTATCTGCTTCGCCCAACATGTGCCCTAATGAATCATTCGCTGGCAATCAAATTTTTATGGAATTCCGTGTTTTCAATGAGTTTTTGAAGCTGACGTCAAATGATGCAATTTTCATGTAGATTGTTAGGTTCTTCGTTTTCAATTATTTAGTTGCAAATGTGTTTTTCCTTGATTCGTTCCATGATGAGTCGGGCATGAGATTGTCAACCATAGGTTGCTTCTTTCTTTCGTCTCCCCCAAAAGTAGAGGAATGAAGTGAACCTTAGGACGTTTGTACTTTTGGAGATATCGGAAGACTGCGGTAGATTAAAATTATTCAGAATGCACTCTCCACTACTTTTTTTACAACCGACCATTTTGTACTGGCCGTTGGTGTAGCAGAAGTAAGTTGGTGTAGCAAAAGTAAGTTTTTTCGTTGAGTTAATCTAAATTAATCGTCAGAAATTACAGTATATTTTAACTAACTAAGTATAAAAAAATTACGAAAAGCACGGCCGTGAAGGCAGGAGCTTTTGAGCGCTCGTACATGCACCTTGTAGGTAGATTCGCATTTTCCAGTTTCAGAAATCAATTGAAGGAATTTTCGACAGCTGTCAAAAAAATTCTGAAACTTAGACGAAACTCCAGACTTCATGTCAATGCTTCAGCTGATCAATTTTTTTTCGATAATTCGCTAGAATTTTCTACGGTATCTATGGTCTTGGTAGTGCGATCTGGACAAAATTTCGCACGTAGTTTGAATACATTATTACTCAGCTAGGTGCAAAATTTCATCCCAATCCGCTCAGTATTTTCGGAACTATCAGCAAAAAAATATTTTGAATGGCTATATTTACGGAACCCCTAGTCTAATTTTGCTCATTGATGAGCGTGACCGCGATATTCGCGATCCAAACCCACCCTGAGAATTTCAAGTTCCTAGGCCTTTCCGTTCAAAAGTTACAATTTTCTATGGTTTCTATGGTTCTGGTCATGAGATCTGGACAAAATATTGTTTCAATATATCATTCTCGGTAAAAATACAAAATTTCATCTCTATCGAATCCGTAGTTTCGAAATTATCGAGAAACCCAAATTTCAAACGACTGTATTTACGGAACCCCTAGTATAATTCTGCTCATTGATAAACGTGAACGCGACATTTCAGATCCACACCTATCCTGAAAATTTCAAGTCCCTAGGCCTTTCCGTTCGAAAGTTATGATTTTCCATGGTTTCTATGGTTCTGGTCATTTGATCTGGATAAATGTAGCTTGAATATATCATTCTCCATTAGTATACAAAATTTCGTCACGATCGAATCTGTAGTTTTGAAATTATCAAGAAAACTAAATTTCAAACGACCATATTTATGGAACCTAGTATAATTTTGCTCATAGATGAAAGTGATCACGACAATCGAGATCCACACCTATCCTGAAAATTTCAAGTCCCTAGGCGTTTTCGTTCAAAAGTTACAATTTTCTATGGTTTCTATGGTTCTGGTCATGCGATCTGGACAAAATCTCACATGTAGCTTGAACACCTCATTCTCCATTTGAGTGCAAAATTTCATCTCAATCAAATCTGTAGTTTTCAAGTAATCAGGAGAACAAAACTTTGAACGGCCATATTTACGGAACCCCTGGAGAAATTTGGCCCATTAACGAACTTAACCGAGGCATTCGGGAACTGAACCCATACTGAAAATTTCAAGTCTCTAGGTTGTTTCGTTCGAGAGTTATCGTGCTTACGGCCGGCCGGACGGACGGACAAACTCGAATTTTCCGACGGATTCGCCATCAGTGAGTCGAACATAGTCGATTGAGACCATTTTCGGCTCAAAATTCGAAAAATACAGACATATTGACGAAATGATACAGCCAACGTGTAAGTAGTACGAGCGCTCAAAAATATGGAAAGTATATCGATTAAAGAATAATTTCTTTTATAGTTTGCGTCAAATTATAACCGACAAATGTTCATTAAATATTCTTCTTCAACTTGACGTTTTGTATACCTTTGGATACAGACATGCTTGATCTTCTGGCCGTGTCCAAAGGCACATGTTCAGCTAGAATTATGGCTCATATTGTATTCAACGATGACTACAACATGTCCTAATTTTACTGAACTTTAGAGATAATGACTGATATGTTAGTATGTAAAAACCTATATGTTATTTGTCTGTTAGTGTTCCGTGTTATGAACCAATAATTATTTTCATTTAAATATGCAATAGTTATCTCATTTTTAAAATTAAGGTGCGTATAGTATAGTCTCTCCAAAGGTACGTCCACATGTACAAATCAGTACAGTACCTAGCCAAATAAGTTGATTTCAGTACTTACAGTTTTCCAAAAAAAAATCGAAATTTTTTTCTTCAAATGTCCAATGGCTCACCCTACCTTGAAAGCAGAATTTCAGAATGTTCGCTCAATCGAAAAAGGAGTACCTAAATAAATCTATTAAACCTCAATAAAGTTAACGAATAATTGAAAAATTTAGAAAAGCACTGCCGTGAAGGCAGGAGCTTTTGAGCGCTCGTACATGCACCTTGTAGGTAGATTCGCACTTTCCAGTTTTAGAAACCAATTGAAGGAATTTTCGACAAAAAAATTCTGAAACTTGTGCGAAACTCCAGACTTCATGTCAGTGCTTCAGCTGATCAATTTTTTTTCGATAATTCGCTAGAATTTTCTACGGTATCTATGGTCTTGGTGATGTGATCTGGACAAAATTTTGCACGTAGTTTGAATACATTATTCCTCAGCTAGTTGCATAATTTCATTCCAATCCGATCAGTAGTTTCAAAACTATCAGGAAAAAAATATTTTCAACGGCCATAATTACGGAACCCCTAGTCTAATTCTGCTCATTGATGAACGTGACCGCGATATTCGCGATCCAAACCTACCCTGAAAATTTGGAGTTCCTAGGCCTTTCCGTTCAAAAGTTACAATTTTCTATGGTTTCTATGGTTCTGGTCATGCGATCTGGACAAGATATTGCTTTAATATATCATTCTCGATAAAAATACAAAATTTCATCTCGATTGAATCCGTAGTTTCGAAATTATCGAGAAAACAAAATTTCAAACGACCGTATTTACGGAACCCCTAGTATAATTCTGCTCATTGATCAACGTGATCGCGACATTTAAGATTCACACCTATCCTGAAAATTTCAAGTCCCTAGGCCTTTCCGTTCGAAAGTTATGATTTTCTATGGTTTCTATGGTTTTGGTCATGTGATCTGGAGAAATGTAGCTTGAATATATATTTCTCCATTAGTATACAAAATTTCGTCACGATCGAATCTGTAGTTTTGAAATTATCGAGAAAACTAAATTTCAAACGACCATATTTACGGAACCCCTTGTATAATTTCGCTCATAGATGAACGTGATCACGACAATCGAGATCCACACCTATCCTGAAAATTTCAAGTCCCTAGGCGTTTCTGTTCAAAAGTTACAATTTTCTATGGTTTCTATGGTTCTGGTGATGCGATCTGGACAAAATTTCACATGTAGCTTGAACACCTCATTTTCCATTTGGGTGCAAAATTTCATTTCGATCAAATCTGTAGTTTGCAAGTAATCAGGGAAACAATACTTTGAACGGCCATATTTACGGAACCTCTGGTGGAATTTGGCCCATTAACGAATTTAACCGAGGAATTTGGGATCTGAACCTACACTGAAAATTTCAAGTCTCTAGGTTGTTCCGTTCGAGAGTTATCGTGCTTACGACCGGCCGGACGGACGGACAGACTCGAATTTTTCGACGGATTCGTCATCAGTGAGTCGAACATAGTCGTTTGAGACCATTTTCGGCTCAAAATTCGAAAAATACAGACATCGTGACGAAATGATATAGCCCTCGTGTAACTAGTACGAGCGCTCAAAAAAGAGCAAATAAAGACGAATGTTATTATATTAACCTTAGCCCCAATTATTTTTCATTGAACAGACTTTTGAAGAATATCAAGAGAATAAATAATGAATAGTTCTCAATTTGATAATGACTGAGGGTAATATTTATGTGGTTGGTTAACATCTCTCCTTTATGAGAGGGTATGAAGTTCTCAGAACCACAGACCACCATAGCCTTTTTCATCCCAAGCAATGGCCACTTCAGTATACCGTGGTTCGTGAATAGTTTTAGGAATTATTGTAGAATAATCAAAGTGTGCTGTCGAACGTTAGTTGAGATGTAAATCCACTCTCTAGCTAGTATTATTATGTGGTGAAAGAATATTCGGCTTGCACCAGCAATAAAATCGAATAATTAAATTTATTCTGGCCTGAAAGGGGGTTTGCGGATGAAAAATTCAATCTTTATTGATTTATTCTCAACGTGTTTTCATTTGAAGTAAATGATAAAATATTTTTTCCACTACTGACATAGTAAATAGTCTGTTACGACATGAATTTGATTGAAGTAAGTACTATTTACTGAGATAGCTTGGGTTACTATTGACAACGGGGAGTAAGTGAAAACTTACTTCCCTAAGGAAGTAAGTAAAAATTGAATCAGAACTTCATATTTTATTAATGTTTATGATACAATTTTCGAACTTCCCTTGTCTCCCTTATAGTGTAAATAACCATAAGAGTATCATTAAAAATTCAATAATTGGGGATGTATTGTATTAATCTACAGCTCGATTTTCCCATCATAAGGTCGAATCAGTAATTAAGGACACCATCAACATCAGATACCACTGTCCAGATCCTTCAGTTTGGAATTCAGCTTAGGTACGATCAGGATGGGCAATTGTTTGCAGATGAGCGTTTCTCATTGAATCTCATTTTGAATTAAGGATTATTCATTTCTACATTGAGGTGCCCACTATTTCATTGCATTATTAGCATTCTTCCCCAAAAAAAAAGGACTATTTTCTTGATTCAATATTGATTTCGTGGTGGTATGTATTCTCTAATGTATTCTCGAACATCAAAAAAACACTGGATTCAGAAAATTTTTTCACATCGGCAACACATTCTTGACTGAAATTCAAGACAGAGTACAGGTTAACTACCTCCAATAGAAGTTAAATTGAAAAATAACGATGTTGTTATCGAAAAGTTGCTCACACACTTGAAAACGAGAAATCTCTGAATACAATTCTACATCGTATGGAGGATCGATTAAGGAAAATATACCGAGATGAAAAATTATTTTTTATGTATAGGACACGTATTTTCTATGTCAAAAATATCATACCATTTATACATATTTCCTCTGAAATTATACGAGATGTGTTATAATATAAGAGTACTCAGTGACGTGAAAATTACAACATCCTAAAGGAGATGGTATTTTCCGACCAAACTTCGAACACCAAATTGAACTATTGATTGAAATTATATCTACTCTTCGTGGCATTGATGGCAGAGGGTATATTTCTGCTTGATCTTGATGTTTTACCTTCCAAGCAATCTGAAATTAGTGGTGTAAAGCTTGCAGCATCTACAGAGGATGCAATAAGTTCTTCAATCTACTCCTCATAATGTCCAAATATGCTCGATTTGCGAAAGATCTGGAGGTTGGGGTGGCCATCGCAAAAAATTGAGTTTAAACTCTCGAGACCTACTCCCATTAGTTATTGTACCCCATACCATAATCCTCATAATTTGATGCAGATGCCTCGCAACAGAAAATATAACATTGCGATATCCTATGCGTCTTCGTCTGGCTCTAATACGGCCATAATGCATTCCCTTTGGCGGTGATTCAGATCATACCAACATATCCTAAAAAATAAAATTCTGGAAACAAAAAATTAAAAAACCTGAGACAAGCTATGATCACTCAATCCATGGGAATGAAAGTCGAATCAATTCTTCTCTCCTCTTGGTATTTTGATTTCCATTTCTTTGAGTACCTATATAAATTTAATGGTATTTTGAGCATTAGTTGTGAGAAATAGCGAAATTTTCATTGAATTGATAGCCAATCTTAAATCAGAGTAGATATCATTAGCTTGAAAATGAATGAAAAGTGTGACCTGAAATAATTTGAGCCCGGCGCATTCGCCAATTTGTTACCAATACTTGATAAATTTTGTTCGATGATCTATAATAGGTAGGTATCTATATTAATTCATGCTACAAAAGCAGCAAAACAGATATGCCTATAATTAAAGATTTGAAGACTTCTCCGCATTGTTCAGACCTATATAACCAGGTATAGTCCTGAATTTGAATACACAACATTTCGCTCACAATTCCTGAGCTTCTGAGAGGTATTACACATTCCTAGCAGATCCGGAATATTACTTGTTTGGAGATTGTGAATATTCATTCACTATTCTTGTGAGATGTTTGTATAAACGATATATAATACGTTATATGTATTTCAAAAGTTTGTGTGATCGATCAAAAAGTGTCTTGTGTTTTTTACCAATGACGAATGTATTACCTTTTTTCGGGATCATGTTAGACGTTTCAAACACCTGGTCGTGGTTTATTCCTCATTCCGAAATCCAGGATCTACGAGAATCGTTCTCAAACAAGAAGAAATTCTCGAATAAAACAATCAACGTCAGTGAGCCGGCGCATGCACTGGCTGTAATCAGCCCAATGTAACGGTGTGCAAAAAGGATTCTTCACATCATCCTGTTCGTTTCGCCAAGGATGTGTCACGGTCTCTGAACGCACCGCATCAACTTTTTCCAAAGTTTACCGAGAAAGTTCTGCTCGCGAAAAAATCGTCGATTTTTTAGGTTAACGATGAAAGTTCTCTTGAGTGTTATTGGATTGTCGTTTATCGCTTTGGAAATTCGTGAAGTGTATGGCTTCGAGATGCGAGAACGAGGAAAAGGTTATTGAATTTTGGTTACCACTTTTTATGAAAATAAATTAGTGCACTGAATAATTATGCTTGCATTACTTGTTTTTATATATTTTCTCTTATTTTCTATGTATTAATTCATTGCACAGGTTCAATCAGATAATTGAAAAAAAAATTATTTTTATAGCTTCAGATATTCAAGAACATCAAAAAACTTTTATTTTTCAGGAATATTCCATTAAATTTCTGATATTAGTACTTCAATATAAAAAAACTAGTGCACGTAATGAATTGAAATCTTGTTGCATTTTATTTTCCCTTTGATTGCAAACCAATTCTATGTATTTGTGAAAATATTCGAAGTTATTCTTCTACATTCAAGTATGTATCCCAACCCAAAAAATATTGGTATTGAAGACATTTTACAAGAGTTCCGAATAATTTCGAAAGATTGAATGAAAAAAAAAAATATTAATGAAATAAAAGCCCATTTATTCACAAATTTGAATGAACTTTTATTTAGAACACCAGGAAAACAGAATAATATACCTAGCCTTTATAACTATGGGAGAATTTAACTGTTGAAAATGCAATAAAATGTTTTATATTTTTTTGATGTTGATGATGGCCTGTTCAGTAAAAAGTAATTTGGGCTATTTTCCTTCAGTGAAACTGTGCTCATTTTCAAGATATTTTTGTATTTACACTCTATTGGTCTTCTTTCCAAATGGGGAGAATCCACCATGACTGCAATGTGAAAGATTAAAAGAAGTTTTTTTTCTCTATTATAAAGATGTGTATTATTATATATTTTATTCCACAAATTTTCTTTACCTCTGTACAAGGGAAGGAGATTGATTAACCCTCATAAATCTGCCCCTACCATCCAAAATGTTTCTCATTATGCATTTATTTGATCTTATATGGGTGACATTGTTCTGATAGCTTTCTATCATGTCTATTCGGACTATTAAAATAAACTCTGTAAATAATGAATTCTATTTTGAAGAATTTTGGTAGGATATTGAATAATTTCTCTCTACTGTAATGGAGGAAATTGAATCTCGAAAGTCAAATTTCGTCCGCATCTGAAGCTGGCATATTTTATGAAAGGATTCAATATTTCGACCAAAGTATCTGTCCTCTATCATCATGTTTTAGTTGGTGAAACAATTGAGTATTGTCTGGGGTCTTATGCAAGTTACAAACGCTGGCCTCCGCATCCATTCTACGCTAGGAATCGCACGATGTTGAAGTTTTCTATTTACGGTTCAGAATTATCTTTGTAAAATAAACTTCTTATTTTTTATTAATTGAACATTTGATATGACACATTTATAATGAAAAATTATTCCATTCAAAAAGTCGCCGAAAGATCTTCTGCAGCAGGCGATAATATACAATTACTTTTTCATCATTTACCATACCCTTACTCTGTGGGTATTGGTCTTAGGGTACTTCAAAGTTTCAGGTTTAGTAGAAATCCTACATGGAATTCGGAAGCTTTTAATGATTTTGGGGAATAGTTAACTTCACCGAAGTCTGACAAGTTTTCGTGAATTATCCAGCGTTGCACCTCCAAAGTTCATACTTTATTCAGCAAACAAAAAATACCAATCTATGAGATCATACGCCGGCGTTCAATAGAAACTAACGATTATATGTTGTTGTTCATCGACAACTCCTATCAATAATAGTCACTGGCTACAGGGGTCAGTTAGAATGCTCTTCATCTGGTTTGGTATATAATAGCTCAATTGCGGATGGTTTCTTGAATTTTTAGGATATGTAAATCCGTATGCAGCGTTTATTTTGATATTACAATATGACGAAGAATTTTGATTCACCTACGACTCCAAATCATTGTCAAATTGAATTCGGAAGATTTTCACTAGAGTTTAATTATGTTGTATGTCCAAATAGATTTTTATGGATGATTTATATATTAATACCTTATTTTAAAAGGACCGTGAATTCATTCTATCAAACACTGCAGTTTCTCACCTTGAATTCAACTCATGTTTTCATTTTGGTGATATAAAGATCCATACCTGGGGGCTTTCGTTGATAAACTTTCGATCGAGTAAAACGGTTGACTGAGATCTATTTATCAGTTTGTTACATTACCAAAAGGTTAAAATGGTGTAGCCAAGTGCCGACCTGTTGATAACACATTTCATTCGTACCAAACGTTCAACTTTTGTCACAATTTATTGGTTATTATGCGTTACAGTCTGACCATCATCATTGCCAAAAAACTTTGGGTTTGTCAGGGTGTCTCATGCATCACTTCATAATGTTTTTCGCGCAGGGTGGCAGTCCGCACTTTTTGTTACCCGTTTGAGATGAGACCCGACCAAAAAAGATGTGCGAAAAAAATTGATCAAGTGAAATCACCGCTTAAATTCAACGCTTACTATTTACTAAGAAAAAACAAGAAGGTGAAATTTTTCTCAATACTCAAAATATTTATTAACTTTGCTGAACTGAAAACAATAATTATATTAGTCCTGAATTATTCCGTTTGAAGATTTGTATTCATTCATTCGGTAATAAGCTGTAAATGGAGTATTATTTTGAGTTATTACTTATTACTTTTGCACTTGTTGTCCAGCAACTATATGAAAGAAATTTTCCCCCAAGCCTGCCGAAAGTATGCGAATGATCTTCGAGGATGAAAATGAACCCATATACAGGGTCTTTCACGAGGAACCTCACCCATATTTATACGGGAAACTACTGAACGTATTTTCATGAAATTCAGCACTTATAAGTATTTCACGATGCTGATGAAATCTAAAATATTTTCAAGGCATGAGCACCTCCGGTTTTTCCGGAAATGACGTCAACTTCCGTTTTTCAAATTAGAACACCATTTTTTTATTGCAGAAATAGATTCCTTAGAAGATTTCAAGTTATTTTGATGTAACATTTTTCAGTTTTGGTTGGAAAATTCTCTCTGAGCGGGAAAATTCGAAAAAAAAATCGAAAATAGAGCTCCGCTGAAACAAGAATAACTTCGAGGTTTTTGGATGGAAAATTTTCATTTTTGGGACTTTTCAAGATGTAAAATTGATGTATCCACTTTAAAAATCGAAATCGCGATTCATTATACAGGGGGTGAAAAAATCGCTTTCAAAGTTAGGGATGACAAAATCGTGAAAAATCTATTTTTTCAAATTAGAACCCCATTTTTTATGGCAGATATTGAATTTACGTAAAAAAATAATGTGAGTGTATGCATCATACCCTTGCCCTAAAATGGATATTTTCTGAGTTATTCACAAAAAACTGTTTTTCGTCTTGAATTTTCAGCTATTTCTTTTCCCTTCACGCCAAAAAGATGAAATTTTCAGGAACTGCTACTTAAACCATGTTTTAGATTTTACTACCCTAATATGCGAGAGAAAAAAGTTACAGGTTGTTCCTAAATAGATGGCGAATTTGGATTCGAATTTGTATCGGAAACCTCTTTATTTCAACTAATCGGCCATCTGTTTTCTCTCCAGTTTAACTGGTAAGATAGAACACTACACATGTTTGCATTATTTAAAGAATGTTCTCCCTTAGGAGATAGATATTCTGACATATTGACTCAAATAATTGAGCCGCTAGTACAGAACCATAATGACTTATGGTATCAACAAGATGGCGCGCCTCCACACAATTCACTCAATGTGTCAAATATCCTCTACAGGCTATTTGAAGATCGATGGTTGGCGAACAATGGTCCACATCTTTGGCCACCATGTTCTCCCGATTTAACTTCTTTAGACTATTATGTTTGGGGTGGGATAAAAAATATTGTCTACTCAACTCCCCTGACTGATAAAGAGGACTGCATAGAACGAGTCAGAAATGTGTTCAGGTTTGTTTAGATTTTTAGATTCATAGTTTTGAAACTCAATTTGGTTTTTAAACACTTTTGCAGATCTCTTCCTCCCGATGAAATAAGAAGAGCAACGCACGAAGCATTCCTGAGACGTATAAATAAATGTCTAGAAATTAACGGTCAAAACTTTGAGCATCTTCTCTAGTTATAACTGCGAGAGTTTGCCATGGTTCTCCTAATAGTAACTTGAAGTCGGTTTCAAGAAGGGGTGAAAAATCTACAGCATGGTTCAAATAACAGTTCCTGAAAATTCCATCTTTTTGGCGTGAAGGGAAAAGAAATAGCTGAAAATTCAAGACGAAAAACAGTTTTTTGTGAATAACTCAGAAAATATCCATTTAAGGGCAAGGGTGTGATGCATTTTTTAAGAGTGTGTTAAGAGTTTAAGTAGATTCAATATCTGCCATAAAAAAATGGGGTTCTAATTTGAAAAAATTGATTTTTCACGATTTTGTCATCCCTAACTTTGAAAGCGATTTTTTCACCCCCTGTATCATGAATCGCAATTTCGATTTTTGAAGTGGATACATCAATCTTACATCTTGAAAAATCCCAAAAATGAAAATTTTCCATCCAAAAACCTCGAAGTTATTCTTGTTTCAGCGGAGCTCTATTTTCGATTTTTTTTTCGAATTTTTCCGCTCAGAGAGAATTTTCCAACCAAAACTGAAAAATGTTACATCAAAATAACTTGAAATTTTCTAAGGAATCTATTTCTGCAATAAAAAAATGGTGTTCTAATTTGAAAAACGGAAGTTGACGTCATTTCCCGAAAAACCGGAGGTGCTCATGCCTTGAAAATATTTTAGATTTCATCAGCATCGTGAAATACTTATAAGTGCTGAATTTCATGAAAATACGTTCAGTAGTTTCCCGTATAAATATGGGTGAGGTTCCTCGTGAAAGACCCTGTATATGAAAAATGATGATGAATGTTCATTTGGCGGTTTACTTCATAGAAGAAAAGTCGTCGTTGACGAACTAATTAAGCAGGAGACGAAATATTAAAAACCGCTCAGTTATGCTCCTTCCAATTCTGTCCACCCTGTAACTCAGCTTCGAAAATGTTCCATTTACCCGTGATATCAAGTTTTGACATTCTTTCTGCTTAATATAAAGATTATCGAGAAATATCGGTCAACTTGTGGAAATATGAATCCATAATAACCTAGTTTATCCCGAGGAAATATTTCGAACTGCCTGTAATCACCCTTTATTCCATATAATCATCGAAGGAACAGCATGTTTCAGAATTTTTAACAGAGAAAAATACTCGAAAGAATTTACATACGACTATCGAGTACTCCTAACTTTCAGTTAGGTATTATTTTCTTTTAAGCGATATTGTTCTGAAAGACGTCATCTAGTGACAACTGATAAGGAAAATCCAAAAATCAATATCGATCGATTCATAGTTGAAAATCCAAAATCGATCACATACCAACAGTTATTTTCCTCAAATGAATGTTCCGATGATGAATGCTGTATTTGCCAATACAACGTATTCGCAGTCTCCAGCAAATATTTGAACAACGCACAAAAGAGACCTCTAGAATGATATCAAACAGCCATATATATTCAGCTTTCATATATGTCATGGAGTGGATCATATCGAGAAGAAATTCCCAGTAGTATGGCCATATCTTGTTCAGATTTATAGTTGTAGAGACAGAGGTGAAAATTTCTCATATGGATATATCGTAGGCAGAGAATAATGTCCTGAAATAAACTAGGATTCCAAATGTTATAAAATCGCCGACACTGGAAGAGACCATCATTTGAACGACCACCCAAAATACTTCAGAGAAAATCATTGGATAGTTTGCCGAAAAATCTTTTTACGTCGTTATAGAGTTAGACAATAGACATTTCTATCCTGATTGTTTTGGGATTCCACAAAATAGTTCCATCATTTATGCTGAAATATTCAAATTTCGTTTTTCAATGAGTTAAATGATACCAGCAAAACATCGAAATTATCAAATTTCCCTAGCTTTCATCAGATATTCCCCTTAAGGCAATGCAGACGTGATTTAAGTTCAAAATAATGGTTTTCAATAGAAGTAGACAAATTAAATGCTCTTGGAACACATGATACTTGCACTTCGAATCCTTTAGTGCTGCAAGAGTTTTCCACTTTCTTTTAAGTATATTATTCGGATGTTTTTATGGTGCCCCCTTAAAGTAAGTTCGACTGGGGTAAAACCGTCTTCCAAGTTTTCACACAACCGTTTTCCGTCTTAACCGTAACTGAATGTATGGTAACCTCGACGGCGACTGACTTCTTTATTCTCAAAGATAATCCCAGGTCACTTCTTTTCCATAACAAAATGATGAAGTACGATGGACCCCAAAAAAAATATACTATCTTCACGGTGATTGGCGGATTTACAGCAATTCGAATAAGTAACAAACATAACTCGGGGCCGACCTCCTATCTTCAAGATGTGTCACGGTAATCCAAAACAGTTCGCTGTGGACTGTATTTCGAAAAACCAATATTTTGCACTGAGGCTTGAGAATATCACGTTCCTTCATATAAATTTCATCTTGTATAGTCTGCAGTTCCAAAACTGAATTATTCACGATTGTATATCTTGCTTGTTCTAGTTTCTGGACTCCTCGAAATAGACAACTTTCCAGCATTTAATTTACACTTTTTAATATCGGGGAGTAAAATGCAATGAAGACATGACGCAAACTTCATAACTTTGCCGGATACAAGGTATATACTTCGGAATATTGTAAGCTCGGAATAAATCTTTTATGCAGTACTAGATTAACGTATAAGCCCTAGCGGTTTGAAGTAGGGATGTGAAGATCATAGAAGCTGAAACTGATGTCATAAATAATAATAATGGCTTCAACCTGGCTGCATCCGAAAATCCTGTAGTATAATTCTGCATCACGGTGACTTGAGGTTCGAATTGAATTTCAATTGGAAGAAAACAGCTGGGATGGAATGCGTATACCATCAAAAGAAACGTTGACTGGTTCGTACCAAATCGTACAATAACACATAGGTACATAAAACAATATTTACAAATGCTTATATTGAACATTTTGAAAAATTATTCACTACGAAAGTGGAAAATGATCCAGCATCCTCTAGAGTTAATAAAAATAAAATGAAATTATTTGTCACATTGATAGAATATGTGGTTTGTTTCATGATCTTGCTTCGATGGTCTTGCCACAATGTCACCTGATATTAAATCAAAATGATCATAGAAAAATTATGGGCAACAGCTCTGGCAATGAACTTGAGCTTACTTTGATAAGGTGGAATAAAAAATTGATCGATTCGCCTATCGCTTTTAAACTTTTTTAGTTTTTGGTCGTAAAGACCGAGGTTTGTCGTTTGAATGTTGGCTCTCCCAGTATAGAGGTAGAAATTGAGAAGAATAAAGGCAACAACCAAGACTACATTTTGATTCACCAATATCTGAGAGACAACAGACAAAACTTTCTACATTTACTACAAGTTTAATTCAATTTATTAGAGAACAAATCTAAAGATAATTTGTGTTTTGTCATGAGTAATATCGAAACTAATCTCGAAAAGATAAGTGCGTACCTAAAGTCGGAGTTTTCATGCTAATTAGAAGGCATTTAGAGTTGTAATCGTCGTGAGCATATTAATCTGAATTAAAAAAAATCACGAAAAGCACAGCCGTGAAGTCAGGAGCATTTGAACGCTCGTACATCCACCTTGTAGGTAAATTCGCATTTTTCGGTTTCAGAAATCAATTGAAGGAATTTTCGACAGCTGTCAAAAAAATTCTCAAACTTAAACGAAACTCCAGACTTTGTCAGTGCTTCAGCTGACCAATTTTTTTTCGATAATTCGCTAGAATTTTCTACGGTATCTATGGTCTTGGTGATGCGATCTGGATAAAATTCCGCACGTAGTTTGAATACATTATTCCTCAGCTAGGTGCAAAATTTCATTCAAATCAAATCTTTAGTTTAGAAATTATCAGGAAAAATATATTTTGAACGGTCATATTCACGGACCCTCAAGTCTAATTTTGCTCACTGATGAACGTGACCGTGAAATTCGCGATCCAAACCCACCCTGAAAATTTCAAGTTCCTAGGCCTTTCCCTTCGGAAGTTATAATTTTCTATGGTTTTTATGGTTCTGGTTATGCTATCTAGAGAAATGTAGCTTGAGTAATCATTCTCCATTAGTATACAAAATTTCGTCACGATCGAATCTGTAGTTTTGAAATTATCAAGAGAACTAAATTTCAAACGACCATATTCACGGAACCCCTTGTATAATTTTGCTCATAGATGAAAGTGATCACGACAATCGAAATCCACGCCTATCCTGAAAATTTCATGTCCCTAGGCGTTTCCGTTCAAAAGTTACAATTTTCTATGTTTTCTATGGTTCTGGTAATACGAGCTGGATATTTTGCATGTAGCTTGAACACCTCATTTTCCATTAGATTGCAAAATTTCATCTCGATCGAATCTGTAGTTTCGAAGTAATCAGGAAAACAAAATTTCGAGCGGCCATATTTACGGAACCCTTCGGCGAATTTTGCCCAATAACGAACTTAACCGCGGCATTCGAGATTCGAACCTACCTTGAAAATTTCAAGTTTCTAGAACATTCCGTTCGAGAGTTATCGTGTATACGGACGGACGGACAGACTCGAATTTTTCGACGGATTCGTCATCAGTGAGTCGAACAAAGTCGTTTGAGTCCATTTTCGGCTCAAAATTCGAAAAATACAGACATCGTGACGAAATGATATAGCCCTCGTGTAAGTAGTACGAGCGCTCAAAAATTAGTTGAATTTATAGAAATTCACATGAATACAATATGACTCACATTTTGGTCAATACGAGAATCGTCGTAAGCATCGGTGAAATTAGCTTCATTTTATTAGTAATAATAACAAAGAAATTTCTCCTTTTCCCCACTTCATCACACTAAAATTCCTTTTTTGATTATATGAATATAGCAAGATAGATCCATCAATATTTCATCTGCTGCTTCAGTTCTACGAGCAAGCGTTTTATCATGACAAACACATTGACGTATATCCCCGATGTAAAACAATTTTTTAAGCGTTCGGTACCTACTGTACCTCGCGTTCATCCCTAAATTTAACTTCAACTCGTCCCAAACCCCTAAAACACATTTACCTAACCTAATGTTATTTCATCTAGAACGTTTGTGCATCAAATAGATGTGTTTGCAGAGACAGGAAGTTGATGTCTAGAGAACCACCAGACGTTTGGAATACGACAGAACCCTATTAGTTATGTAACATTTCGGGAAGATTTTCAGGAATGAAGGGTATTGTTTCTGTAGACATCACAAATGTCAGATAAACACATTTCTGTCTTGGGATTGAAAATTGTTCAGCAATAGAAGACTGGAATAATCAATAGCGTAGTAGTGGGGTGGGGAGCAGGTAGGAGCTACATTCATTAAATTATATTAGCTTTTTTCTGCAAATTATTTCAAACGTTCAAAGAAATACTTGTAGAGGAGGGAAATTATTAATTAATCCGAAGTTGAGACTGGAAAGAGGAACTCTCAAAGAAAACACCATAATATGGTGTACAGACGGCTTGAAAACACCAAAGGAGCAGGGGCAGTAGTATTTAATCCTGGAAAAACATAGAATCGAAAGGTTGCTCACCCCAGCATATTCTGCGTGGAAATCAACGAAACTGGGAGATGTGTGATGTGTGACAACTCAACCTCGAAAAGAGCTATCTGCGCGCCAGCTAGCAATCAAATCTTACCACCAAGTGGCTATTAAGCGCGCTCAGCTTCAATGTCATCAGATCGAAGATGGTATAGGAGTACCTGGTTGAGCTCCACAAACAGGGCAAGAACAACAAGGTCTACTTGGTATTTATTTCGATACTTTCGGTAATCGAAAACTTCTCAAGCAAGAGGCCGCCTGACAAATAAGCTCTCAAGGAGAATCTTCTATATTCCAGGCATTCCAAGAAAAATTCGAAACCTTAACACCGAAATATACAAAACCTATCTCGACCTCAATAAAAACATAATACATCTCTCTCACAGGCGCCTCAGAAAGCTCCGGATGGAACAGGAAACTAATGATATCATGGCTCGTCATCGGAACCCAAAGCAAAGACTACCTCGGCTACGATGGAGATATATTCTTCATGAGGCCAAACATGCTCAGTTCTTTAGAAGTCTGGAACTAGATATCTTATATACCTGGATCAAATCAAGTACGGTAGTAGGCATCAGGTCCCTGCGGAATTGCTATATCTGATTTTCAATAAAAAAATTATAAAAGCACTGCTGTGAAGTCAGGAGCTTTTGAGCGCTCGTACATCAACCTTGTAGGTAGTTTTGCAATCTCCAGTTTTAGAAATCAATTGAAGGAATTTTCGACATCTGTCAAAAAATTCTCAAACTTAGGTGAAACTCCAGATTTCATGTCAGTGCTTCAACTGACCAATTTTTTTTCGATAATTCGCTAGAATTTTCGACGGTATTTATGTTCTTAGTAATTCGATCTGGACAAAATTTCGCACGTAGTTCTAATACTGCTGAAGTTATTCTTCAGCTAGGTGTAAAATTTCATTCCAATCCAATCAGTAGTTTCTAAATTATTAGGAAAAAATATTTTGAACGGCCATATTTACGGAACCCCTAGTCTAATTTTGCTCATTGATGAACGTGACCGCGACATTCGCGATCCAAAGCTACCCTGAAAATTTCAAGTGCCTAGATCTTTCCCTTCGGAAGTTATAATTTTCTATGGTTCTGGTGATGCGATCTGGACAAAATGTTGCTTCAATATATCGTTCTCGATTAAAATACGAAATTTTATCTCGATCGAATCCGTAGTTTCGAAATTATCGAGAAAACAAAATTTCAAACGACCGTATTTACGGAACCCCTAGTATAATTCTGCTCATTGATAAACGTGGACGCGACATTTAAAATCCCTAGGCCTTTCCGTTCGAAAGTTATGATTTTTCATGGTTTCTATGGTTCTGGTCGTGCGATCTGGAGAAATGTAGCTTGAATATATCATTCTCCATTAGTATACAAAATTTCGTCACGATCGAATCTGTAGTTTTGAAATTATCAAGAAAACTAAATTTCAAACGACCATATTTACGGAACCCCTAGTATAATTTTGCTCATAGACGAACGTGATCACGACATTCGAGATCCACACCTATCCTGAAAATTTCAAGTCCGTAGGCATTTCCGTTCAATAGTTACGATTTTCTATGGTTTCTATGGTTCTGGTCATGCGATCTGGACAAAATTAGCTTGAACACCCCATTCTCCATTTGAATGCAAAATTTCATCTCGATCAAATCTGTAGTTTCCAAGTAATCAGGAGAACAAAACTTTGAACTTCCATATTTACGGAACCCCTGGTGGAATTTGGCCCATTAACGAACTTTACCGAGGCATTCGGGAACTGAACCCACACTGAAAATTTCAAGTCTCTAGGTTGTTTCGTTCGAGAGTTATCGTGCTTACGGCACATTTCCAGCTCAAAATTCGATAAATACAGACATCGTGACGAAATGATATAGCCCTCGTGTAAGTAGTACGAGCGCTCAAAAAGACTTCGAAGTGACTTAATGTTTATCATTTGCGTCGTAAATGTAAATATCTGAAACTGCACAGAATTAATCTCCCCATGCAAGATCCCTGGGATGTATGTTTTCAACAATAATTAAATTTGAGTACCCCTACACGTTAACAGAAATTCGCTCTATTTATTCGTTCTATATACTAAATATCCCATTGGTAATCGAGTTTAGCTTCCTTTCATAACTTCCATTTGCAAAGCAAGCAATTTACCGCTTATAATTATTTGAACGTCCGACCTTTCGCATTCACATGAGCTAATCTAATTCCATCCGACAATAATGAGGTTCGCTCAACAAAATTAGCGGTTAATTGGAAACAGGTATTTATCCTATTCTGAATGGGTCAGAATCGTATTTTCAACACATCAACTGAGGATTTGCTGCTGAGATACCGAATATCGCATTCGAAAGCTCGGCTTGATCTAGAATTTCTTCCAATATTACATTAACGTTGTGTGAGTGATAATGTTGTTATAAATTCAGTTCACTGATGAAAGAGAAACATATCAATATAGAGGGAGTAAAAAGTACCACTGGGGAAATTTTTTTAGCACAACAATCTTGCTCGAATTTCAGTACAATGAGAGCATCTAGAAAATGAGAAAACCCACGAAATACAGAATAAATTTCTTCAATGGCTTGTCAAAACCAAGCACGTTCAAGATAAAGCTGAAGTTCTAGTATAGATCACATAAAATAAGGGATGGTCTGGTCGTTTGTTCTCTAAGAAGCCATAGGATATCCTTTTCTTTAGCGAAGTCGGTTATTTCTAAGGATGTTAGCTCCTAACCCCTCAGTAGCGCAATCTTATTGTACCAATGTTTGGAATTACAGAAAGGGAGCTTTCGCATAATTCCGCATAATCTAAGATGAATTGGGGCTCTCTGTCTTTTTTTCTGTATATGGCAACATACTGCATAATTTTCAGTGACTAGTCCAGTATGCGGACTTCTTTTTTTTTGAGAGCGATATAATGAGTTGCGATTTTTTTCTAGAAAAGTCAATAAGCTCTTCAATTTGTGTTGAACCTGGTTTATTATACCAGTTGGTTTCGTTTTCCGTTTGTCAACTCCCCTGCCTTACTTGGGTAGGCTTCACAGGTTGAGCTGTGTGAAGCTAGTGGAAAAGTGCTAGGCGAGAGTCAAGCCGAACGATTCCCAAAAGACCGCTGCTAAGTAAGATAGTTCTAGGAAACTAGAAGTAGCTGCTGTCAGGGGCCAGAGTAGCACAGGACTTTCAGACCGAGCTCTTTGTACGTATTTTCAGGCAGTAGAAGAATTTAGAATACATAGTTCATACAAGCTCAGTAATAGTTTGAGGGGACCACAATAAATCCGTGCGGGTCGAGTAGGTTGTGAAAGATTTGTATCCAATACTAAAATATCCTACCATAACTTATCTTGAGAATTAGACTCTTTGCAGTTTTAATAGTTCGATTTCTCCCTTCGAGGGATCACGTTCCCTAAAATAAAATACCCCACCCTGATATATTTGCGGAAGAGAAACTATTTCATCTCCCTTGGGACTAACAAGACCTTTCTTTCGCCTTTTCCGAATGAAAAATGCAACTCGTTGGAAAGATTTCAGGAATTGTGGCTCTTCAAAAATGCATGAGCTGGGTATCCTTGTAAAGTGACCCACAACATCGAATTTCATCCCTCTCAGAGTATGCAGAATAGATAGACATTCGTTCCCTTCCCTATATTTATAACTACTCAACCTGCGTTTTCGATAAAATATTGTTTAGCAACGAAAAAATTCTATATATTCGCGCTGAGCTAATGAAAATGATTAATATTCGACAAAGACATATCGAAATTGTAAATAATGTAATCTTCCTAATTCTTTTTTATCCATTTCTCCAAGGATACAATTAGAGTTGTTTCAACAGAAATTTCGCCACGATCAAATCCGTAGTTTTGAAATGATCAATCATCATTTTCTATGGTTTCTATGGTTCGGGTCTTGCGATCTAGACGAATTTTGCATGTAGCTTGAATACGTCAGTTTCCATCTGAGTACAAAATTTCACCTCGATCGAATCAGTTGTTTCGAAGTAATCAGGAGAAACAAATTTTGAACGGCCATATTTACGGAACCCCTGGTCGAATTTTACCCAGTAACGAACTTAACCGCGGCATTCGCGATTCGAACCTAACCTGAAATTTTCAAGTTTCTAGGTCGTTCCGTCCGAGAGTTATCGTGTATACGGATGGACGGAGCGCCGCGCCGGCCGGTATCTAGTCGGTTCCGGTAGTAGTTGCTTGACGTCGAAGTATTTACTACAATGCTTCTAGTATTATTTACTTTATCTACTCCGATTGAATAATATAGTCATTACTCAACTACTTTCGATGAAGTAATGGTATATGTAAACAAACACCGTGAGTGTTCTCCCACTCACTCACTCCCATAACTCCCCTGTGTTATTGGCCGTAAGGGAACAGTCCATCATTAGTATTGAGGGGAGGTCACTTGAATAATTTTGACGTTTAATCAAATTGAGTTGATACCTAATTATTATTGTGGATATTTCGCTGAAAAAGATTAATTCAGATAGTGAAGATGAATTATTATGTACATCTTCAGAAATAAGACAATCAGCTAATGTTACCATACAGAATTTATTGGCCGAAAAATACCAAAACAAATATAAAGGTGTATACACCAATTTTCAAGATTGGCGTAGCACTAAGAATATCAAGTCATTGTTTACAGAGAATGTTCTTTTGTCATATTTTAGTGAACTTAGCACTAAATATGAAGCATCGCCCCTATAGACTTTCTACTCCATGCTAAGAAGCACAATCAACATAAATAATGCATGGTTATATGTAACTATTAAGATTTTTAAATAAAGTTCTTTCTCTGTACTTGTATCTTAGTATTTATTGTTACAATCGTAGATAAAGTATAGTATTCAACTTGCGGTAATGGTGATAACTCACTTGATGAATTACAGCACTCGCCTCCGGCTCTTGCTGCAAACTTCATCTGCGTGAGTTATGACCTACATTACCGCTCGTTAAATAATATACTATTATCTACTCCTATTGAATAATATAGTCATTACTCAACTACTTTTGATCAAGTAATAGTATCTGTAAACAAACAAGCCTATTGGCCGAAAGGGAACAGTCCATTATTGGTATCGAGGGGAGGTCACTTGAATAATTTTGACGTTTAATCAAATTGAGTTGATACCTAATTATTATTGTGGATATTTCGTTGAAAAAGATGAATTCAGATAGTGAAGACGAATTATTATGTACACCTTCAGAAATAACACAATCAGCTAATTCTACCATACAGAATTTATTGCCCGAAAAATACCAAAACAAATATAAAGGTGTATACAACAAATTTCAAGATTGGCGTAGCAGTAGGAATATCAAGTCATTGTTTACAGAGAATGTTCTTTTGGCATATTTTAGTGAACTGCTCAGCACTAAATATGAAGCATCGCCCCTATGGACTTTCTACTCCATGCTAAGAAGCACAAACATTATAAATTATGCATGGTTATAGGTAACTATTGAGATTTGTAAATAAAGTTCTTTCTCTGTACTTGTATCTTAGTATTTATTGTTATAATCGTAGATGAAGTATAGTATTAAACTTGCGGTAATGGTCATAACTCACTTGATGAATTACAGCACTCGTCTTCGGCTCGTGCTGCAGACTTCATCTGCGTGAGTTATGACCTACATAACCGCTCGTTAAATATACTATTAAGTCCGTAGTATATGCTTCAACATGTGTTGCATCTATTCCATTCCGTCAGCGCGGGAGCTGGTTATGACAAAATTATAAGATTTTCTGTTCCATCGTTGTTGTCATACAAAGTCAGCCTGGAAATCGTTCAAAATTTAACGTGCTTGTCAGTTGAATAGTTACAATTCCAAGTTAGTTTGAAGGTGGTAGTGGCTCTGTAAAAATGTCATGAGTCGAAGAATTGCCCCCAGGAAGAAGAGTCCCAAAAGGAAGACATACAATTATGATTTGTGATAATGCTACAAGATTACATGTATGAAAAAATTACACCTGCCATCAAGTCTGCGAAAGACAAAGCCCTCAAGGAATCAACTAATAGTTAAAACACGAATACAAAACAACACTTAGATACCAACTAACCAAGTATCGAGAAAAAATTAATAATATGAAAAGAAAAATAAAAAAAATAACGGATGGGATAAGAACAGGAATTGAGAAAATGTCCATCTTTTCGGCCTCATTATACAAAAATGGACATGAATTGTAGAATTAACCAACTGGAGACAAGCACTGTATAATTTTCTTCTGCGTACATCCATTTTCCAACAGACGTAACTGTAGCATGCTAAGTAGAGCTTCTATAACACCAACTTCGCTAACGTCCAATACATACTACTAATTGCTTCTTGAATCGAAGTATCTGGTATCTGCTGTGAAATGTCTCTACTTCGAAGTGTACAGAGATTTCCACGAGAGTGCTACTTAATATAATAGCTTCCGGAAAAATAACAAGTGACATAACATTATCTACTTCGAAATGCAGTTCCTTCGTAGTTTTGAAGTATCTACTATGTAGCAAAAGCCAATGATTCTAGCATTGGTACGTACTTCTTTTCTATTCATACGACCCTTTGTGATAGAGTAAATATTTCGAAGTATATCCTCAAATATGTTGCATTAGCATTTACTTCGTTTTAATTCATACCAATATATTATGCGGTATTTCATGCTTATTGATAGGTTCACATTCATTGCCATATTTCTAACTTATCTATTGATAGTTTTTGAGAAAAGACCACATTGTGATCATAATAAAAAGAATAATAAAAAAGATGAAGGATTTGTAGCCCAAAGAAAAATACCCGCGCTCAAGATCGACTAGTCGCTATAGCAGCCAGAAGAGAGCCTCGAACTACCACTACTACTCTGCCACGCGTTACTGTGGCTAAAGTATTCAAACCAGTGAAATTATTATTATTATCAACCCGAACCTAACCCTAACCCTATCCTTGATTTTTTGAAAGTTTCAACTCAGTTCTCAAACAGTTCCAAATTTTCAAATTTAAAAATGAGACAAGATAATATGTATTAGATAGACTAATAAAAGCAAGCCAACAAATCAATACATGTAACCCCATGAAACATCGAAGTTTCGCCGTTTTACGGCTCGTCAGTACAGATCAGCTCAGGATAAACTCGACGTAGCACACAGCTACCCAAACAACCTAACGCGATTACGGTTAGAGATTATTTCTCTACTCACGGGGTTACATGTATTGATTTGTTGGCTTGCTTTTATTAGTCTATCTAATACATATTTTCTTGTCTCATTTTGGAATTTGAAAACTTCAGATAGACGACCAATATTCATTCATGTCAATTATTCTGGCGAATAAGGTTGTAGCGTCGATTTGAGGCCCAGGTTACCGCGTAGATAATTTTCACTCTTTGTCATACAATGAACAAATAATTTGCAATAAAAAAATATTGCAACTATAAATTGAGATATAAACTATCCTTTCTTTTAAGTTGGATCAAACTGCACAGTGTGCAAAATTCGATTGAAATCGGTTCAGTATTTTAGGAGTTCATTCCGGACAAACAACGTGACACGTAATTTTTATATATAAAGATTATAAAAAGCACTGCCTTGAAGGCAGGAGCTTTTGAGAGCTCGTTCATGCACCTTGTAGGTAGATTGGCATCTTCGAGTTAAAGAATATAATTTAGGAAATTATTGACAGCTGTAAAAAAAATGTTTAAACTAAGGCGAAACTCCAGACTTCACGTCAGTTCTGAGTGACCAATTTTGTTTGCGATAATTCGCTAGAGTTTTCTACGGTATCTATGGTCTTGGTGATGTGATCTGGACAAAATTTCGCTGGGGTTTGCATACATTATTTTTCATATTGCAAATTGCATTCCAATCCAATCAGTAGTTCCGAAATTATCAGGAAAAAAAATTCACGGAACCCCTAGTCTAATTTTGCCCAATAACGAACTGAACTGCGGCATTCGAGATTTGAACCTATCCTGAAAATTTCAAGTCCCTAGGCCTTTCCGTTCGAAAGTTATAAATTTCCATTCTTTCTATGGTTCTGGTCATTTGATCTAGACAAAATGTTGCTTGAACATATCATTCTCCATTAAAATACAAAATTTCATCACGATCAAATCCGTATTTCGAAATTATCAAGAAAACTAAATTTCAAACATATTTACGGAACCCCTAGTCTTATTTGGCTCATTGATGAACTCGACCGTGACATTCAAGATCTAAACCTACCCTGAAAAAGTCCCTAGGCCTTTCCGTTCGAAAGTTATAATGTTTTATGGTTTCTATGATTCTGTTCATGCGATCAGACAAACAAGTCATTTTCCATCTGAGTGCAAAATTTCATCTCGATCTTATCAGTAGTTTCGAAGAAATCAGGAGAACAAAACTTCGAACGGCCATATTTACGGAACCCCTGGTCGAATTTTGCCCAATAACGAACTCAACCGCGGCATTCGAGATTCCAACCTACCCTGAAAGTTTCTAGGTCGTTCCGTTCGAGAGTTATCGTGTATACAAACGGCCGGACAGACAGACTCCAATTTTTTGACGGATGTGTCATCAGAGAGTCTAACCTTGTCGATTGAGACCAATTTCGGCTCAAGGTTCGAAAAATACAGACATCGTGACGAAATGATATAGGACTCGTGTAAGTAGGACGAGCGCTGAAAGAGCACTTTTTACTATTCAATCCGAATAATCATGTTGAGAGACAGTTTGAGCGTTTCACTCTGGAAATATTGAACCGAAATGCATTAACAGTGTTTCAATGGATAATACTCGAAATGGATAATACAAGAAATAAAACCATTAGTATATCGTGAAATTTTCGTTCTGTTTTATAGTCCCTTTGTTGTTTCGTGGTATTGTAGACGCAAACTCAATCGGAACTGCAATATTTCTATCAGATGAAAGAGTGCGGCCATACTTTACCACTCATTGTGGCCGAGTTTAGCGTTCTGCGCTACAACAAAACAGCTTTTCGCGTTCATATTTTATTCAATGTAGGCAGCCAGGAGGTTTTTCCCGTGGAACAAGAAACGTGCACAGATGTTGCGAGAACAGCTTCGAAAATCGGGCAACTTTGTCCCTCCTCATAAAGAAACGCGAAACTATGCACGGGCGCCCTAATGCGATACAATGTAAAATTTTAAGGACCGACAATGAATGTCGCCAGGAAGCCAAGTTTGACGTTTCGTACCAAGTATTTTGCGAGTTCATTACTGGAACTTCTTTTCACTGGTCCATTAGGCTGCAGGCATCGATGAATATGCTAGACGTTTTCTTTTTAATGGTTGATTATCTTGAAGGTTTCTGCCTGCATTCTATGATGAAACGAGGAGTAATTATTCATTCTTTACGGTAGCATCATAACAGGAATATGCATTCATCATGAATATTGTATTAAGTTTCAAATTTTGAGCTTAATAACATTTATTCCAAAACAACATAAAGGAAATTTGATGTTCCTGATCTTAGAATTTGTTTTTCGTTTTACGACGAAAAATATTCAATTATCTTTTTGCGCGCTGGTTTCTATGAACAATAGCGTTATCATTTCGCCCAAAAGGTTGGACTCACAGATGCAGATTTGGTGGTCAAATTCCATTCTGTCCGTCAGTCTTTGAAAACGACTCTCGAAAGAAAAGGAAAAGCCTCCAACCTTTCAGGGTTCTCTTGAGGTTCAAATGCGCCGGTTGAGTTCGTTAGTGGGCGAAATCCGTCCAAGGGTTCCGTAGATATAACCATCCTACTTTTTTATCTCAGTAATTCTACAGATACTGATTCGATCAAATCTTAACTATGTACCTAGTTTGATTCATTTGAAAAAAAATTGTTTCAACTTTGAATTCTCCGATACCTTCCGCCACATTCTGCTCTGAAGTTCAATGTTCAAATAAGGGGCGTCGATAAAATGAAGAAATTCAGCATTCTAGCTATTTCGCGTGAAAAAACAAAACTGACTTTAAGAGTTTTTCTCACATAATCAATATATTCCAGTGATTCCATATTCTGATGTTTATAAAAAGACAATGACAGTATATTTCGATCTGACCGAGAACACTGTAGGCCGGTTTGGTACACAGAAACGAGCACGTAAAAGCTCCTGACTTCACGTTAGTACTTTGCAAATTTTCTTTAAATAACGCCATATTCTGGCGGACTTCAAAATATTTTATTCTGAAACGGTGACTCTTGTCACTCCACGCGTTCCACAAAGTTGTAATAATATTTTATGCAATAGCGCAGATTTCAAGTGTCCACTTCAGGCACACTATGAAGTTTGTGAGGAATTTCTTCTTCACAGCAGTGAAAGCACAAGAGCACAAATTCTATCCGGAAATTTTTTTGAGGTCCACAAAATATTCTCGACCGAAAAAACAATCTATAGTAATAATTCCAACTTTTTGTTTCTGTTGTTTCATTTGCTTATTTGCCATATTTGTCGAAAACCTTCAAGATTGGAGTGGAAAAGTTGCGAGAGTATCTAATAACCAGTTTCAAGAGGTTCCAGGTAGATGTCAGATTTTGATGAATTTCGGAATTATCTCGTAAATCGATGGAAATCTGAAAAGCACTAATTAAGAGTATTATAAATCGTTCTGCCGCATCAAGTCCTTTTGCATTTTCATTCGGTCCGCTGGAATTAATAGAAATTCAACGAAGTGATATGTCACCAAAATTCCTTTCACAACTGACCGAAATTGTTAGAAAACTTTTAAAACCTGCTCGGTTGAATGAGGTTTCATGTTTTCATCCGTTTCTTCCCTCGCATTAGTCTATTTTTTTCGAAAATCTACCCAAGTTTTCAGGAGCCGACCACAGCTGACCGGACGTCGAATTTATTTGACACGATGAACGTCAGACGAAGTCTTCGGACTTTTTCAGAATTCAAAAAAAATCTCTTCCTCATTTCCTGAATTAACGAAAAGACGGATCAAAAAGCTGAATACTTACCTATTTGGGATTTTATCGCCACGCAGGGTGCCAACGCAGCAAGTGAAAATGAAATGTTCTTCGGAACAATTCTATTATTTTTCTCTTTCTGTATACCATACATTTTTCATTTGTCCTTCCAAGTTATATCCTAGAAAATATTGGTGCTCGAACAGGCTCACTTGAGACATTTTACTATCTCCATGTATAAACCCATTCCGACAATAAATTTCAGTTCTAGTGTGACTGCAGCCTGAGAAGATAAAGAACCATAAAATTTTCCAGAGTCGATTCCCACATTCGATATTGTAAGATATGTGACCCCAGGTGAAATAGTATCGTGCTGAAATCATCCCATTTCTGCCATATAACAGAACCTTAGCAATTGAATTATGGTCTCTTGGCAACGGCAAGGGGATCGGTGCAAATTGGTGCCTCTGATGGCATTAATCTCTCTCTCCCAAACTGGAGGCGATGGGTAAATCATTTTATAAAAGATTGGTCCCGATTCACACAAAATCTTCGGATGGATTTATAAGGTGACTTCGGAAAATTGTTTTCCCAATAATATCAGGATCTGAATTGTCCTGTTTCTTATTTCACTGAAAGGAAGGGGTTGGGCAAAAATCGATCAGTTTTTTAGTCATAGTTAGATTTGTGTTATAATAATTGATTTTTTGAAAACTTACTAGGTAATTTCCGACTTTTTTTAACCATCTTCCAAATTTCTGAATGTTGATTTTAATGTAAAGCTTTCAGAACGCCTAGAGCGAGCCGCAAAGTGGAACAGACAGAAGCAGATTTTTCGTTTTGGGTCGTTGTTAGGTTTGACTCGACAAGGGCCTAATAGTTCATAAAACATGAGGTTTCGAGCTGGTATTGTACGGTTCTCATCTGGTTTTACCCCACACCCTCAGTCACGTGTATGACTGGAGTGGTGGGTAAGAAAGCTACAGTGTAGACTAAGGTATTGTACAAATCCAGATACTGCGTGGATAAGCTTGCTGGCTATCCTATAAGGTTATCTTCGATTTTATAGAGAAAGGCATGTGTGCAGCACCATGCTTTGCACTCGTTATTTGAGATTCTTTAACGAAACTTGCTCCATTACATAAATGGATAATGAAACTTTCCCAAAAAAAATACGTAAATTTCTGGCATATCCAAAATCTCTCTTAATAATATTTGAGATTCTTGATGGGATTTCGACCCCAATTCGGGGAATGATCTCATGAAACTACGTAAAAATAATTGCCCTGAAGTTTTCCAGAAAAACTACTTTCAGTTGGGCCACTTGTATAGAGAACCTATGATATTGACTAGTATTCAATGTATTTCCATCATAATTATAACTATGAACAGAATTTTTTTTTCGCGAGTTGGACCAATTCATTGTTACTGGCGCATAATGAGCATCTACAAAGTTGAGTGTTCTGAACCTTTGCTGCAAGATTCATGAATTATTCATAGACTCGTCTAGACGAAAATAATTCATTTTCGCGATCTTCGCTATTTTCAGCTGTACATCTCTCATCTACAATAAAATGCTAACGAATTCATACCTCAGCAGCCAGCGTGGCCCTCCGGGAAGTTCCTACGTGGTGAACGAATTCAAACTATAAAGCTTAGAGAGATTGTAGACTGTTGAGTCAATCATTTGCTGCCTTCCGAATTCCCAAGACTATCGAGGTCGAATTGTTCGCGACATTTAGTTCCGAAATATGGAAATTGTACTTCGAAGTTGACATGATAGCCTATAACCCTAGCTGTCGAAGGAGTCACTTGAATGAAATTATATTGAATGGCATTCAAAATACGAGACAAATTATTTCTTTGCAAAAGTCTTGGAATTAACATTGAAATAAATTGTTATACAGGCAGTTTCGTTTACCGATACATATTCAATCAATCATTTTGAACGTATTTGACGCTATATACTAGTATAATCATGTAACAATTCGAAATACAGTCGTTTTTCCAAATTTTATCTATTTTGCTTTCTACTTCCATTCAAATTGCAATAAAATTCTAGTCGAACTTTTTGACCGGCTCTTTTGCCTCTGCGTACTTATTTCAATAAACAAGAGTCAGTTTTTCAGTCATAATTGGATTTTGTATATTCTAATTTGGTTTTTGAAAACATATTAGTTGATTTGACTTTTTCAACCTTCGTCCAGATTTCGGAGTGTACATTCTCATGATAAGCTTTCAGGAGCGTTATTATTTTGCACAATTATCTGTAATTCTCGAATTTTGAGCAGATAATGATCTCAAACCCTTAGGTTGGACTCAAAAATGAAGAACTCGTGATCAAATTCAATTTCTTCCGGCCGTCCTTCAACACAATAGGGCAACATACACGGGCGCATTATCTGTCATATCTGATACGTGGCGAGCCAAATTCGTACATTCGTACAGTGCGTGTATGGTATCAAATCCGTCCGTTATTGGTGTAAAATCACACATCTGGATCTTTCGAACCGAATCTGTACGTATCAGAACTGTACGGACAATCCGCCCGTGTATGGTGCCCTAATAACTTCCGAAAGAATCCGTCGAAAAATTCGAGTCTCCGTCCGTCCGTATACACGATAACTCTCGACCTAGAAACTTGAAATTTTCAGGGTAGGTTCGAATCTCAAATGCCGCGGTTGAGTTTGTTATTGGGCAAAATTCGACCAGGGGTTCCGTAAATATGGCCGTTCGAAATTTTGTTCTCCTGATGACTTCGGAATTACTGATTCGATCGGGGTGAAATTTTGCACTCAGATGCAGAATGACGTGTTCAAGCTACATGCAATTTTTTTCTGACCAGAACCATAGAAACCATAGAAAATTATAACCTTGCAATGGAAACGCCTAGGGACTTGAAATTTTCAGGATAGGTGTGGATCTCGAATGTCGCGGTCACGTTTATCAAAGAGCAGAATTTGAAACTTAGTTTTCTTGATAATTTCAAACTACGGATTCGATCGTGACGAAATTTTGTATCTTAATGGAGAAGGATATATTCAAGCTACATTTTTCCAGATCGCATGACTAGAACCGTAGAAAATTATAGTTTTCGAAGGGAAAGGCCTAGGGACTTGACATTTTCAGAGTAGGTTCGGATCGCAAATTTCTCGGTCACGTTCATCAATGAGCAAAATTGGAATAGGGGTTCCGTAAATATGGCCGTTCAAAATATTTTTTTGCACATAGATGAAGAATAATGTATTCAAACTACGTGGGAAATTTTGTCCAGATCGCATTACCAAGGCCATAGATACCGAATAAAATACTAGCGAATTATCGAAAAAAAAATCACCTAAAGCACTGACGTGAAGTCTCGAGTTTTGCCTTAGTTTGACAATTTTTACGACAGCTGTCAAAAATTTTTTGAATTTGTTGCTAAAACTGGAAAATGCGAATCTACCTACAAGGTGGATGAACGAGCGCTCAAAAGCTCCTGACTTTGCGGCAGTGCTTTTTATTTTATTTTAAGCTCATCATTCGGGTGTTGACCTGTTTCTTCAAATATCTTCTCGGCCTTCTTTTTCAGGAAATCTGTGACAGTTAACCATTCTAAGTATCTGTGGATTTGTTGGTGTCTTACGAACCACGTCATATTCATTGCTGCTCCTAGCCGTTTATTTTCTGTTGCTTGAATCTTCTTTATATTGTACTGAAACCTGGGGGTTCCTCTCCTTATTAATCGCATTCCGCTGTCAACATATCTCATCTATTTTCCGAAAGGGTCTAGGTTCGTGCTCTCTGCACGAAGAGAGAGTCTTTTGTCTCATATTTTCTGAGGAACAGGTATTCAGGAAAGAAAACCTCGAAATTTTAGAAGAACATATTATATTTACGAATAATGATGGTAAAATGCGTACATAAAATCGAAATTTTAACAGACATCAAAAAGAACATCCAAATGAAGCATCTATCGTTCACCTAATTTCTCATAATCGTAATTAAATCAAACAATTCCACTGTTACTTCTTATCAACATACTAATCGAAATGTACGAGGGGTCAAATAATCAACTATAACTAATATTCAAATTTCGTACGTAAAATCGTACATACATCAAATCAACTTCGGATCGAGATATCAATAACATTGGGGATTACAATAACACCATTCACATTCATAGGGGTTAAAGCTTTGAACTGAATTTTCCTACCTTGGTCTGCAAACCACCTAACTTCTCTTTTGTACCTATTTGGAAACAAAACCACCCACACACGATATTGGTTTTTATTTTTATTCGTACTCGGTACACAAAATACGGCTTTTAACTCTACTCAAAATAACACTTCTCAAACACTTATTTCCAAGATCTAACACAATTACTCCCTTAATCCGAAATCTAACAGAATCCTCTACTGAAAAGTACAACACTTTTTTCCCCTAACCGCCCTCCGACCGAAATTTCCCCCCTAGTGGTCAGCTCCCCTTTCGCCTCTAATTTTACCTTCTTCTCCAAAAGTAAACTCTACCCCCCTTTCAAAAAGAATCCACAACTCCAGAGTGGGCGTCCAGACGCTTAAACAGCAAAATTCTTGCTCCAAAAATGCTCCCATGAATTTAATCTCCGCTGGCCCCATCTACCGTAGACATAAACAATTTCAGCCACTACAATGTTGCAAATGGACAACTTCGCCTTTTAGACGTTAATTATCGTGACTATGGGTGGTCTTTTTGTCGAACTTATCACGACGATTAAAACTAACGACATCCTTCTTGATACCTACAGACTAATACAATGTATATACGGAGGTCTGAAGTATTTTCCACTCGAGCAATGCATTTGAATTTAAATAATCCATGTAATTTTGAATAAGTATTCCCCAATTATTACAATATGGCTATTGGCTACATGGCCCCGTGCCGCCGAACCATATATGTTAATTAAGGTCTTGCAATCGACTCGATCATTCGTAGTTTCGTGCTTTGGTTCATTTGGCTTCTTCTTCCTAGTATTGGGTGAAATCTTCTCATTGCTGAGTTTGTTTTATTCACTGCATATTTTATATAGTTTTTTTTTATGTAAGCCCTTTTTCCAGTTTCACTCCTAGATATTTGACTTCATTTTTTTCCATTTTATCTCTTCCTTAGGTTGGAATTCATTTCGAGTCTACGCTTGTAGTACGCTGTAGTAGTATAGCTGGGCGCTTTTTGCTATTTTTTGAATTTTCCATTTAATGAAATTCTTCTGAATCTCCTAGTGCTTCTTACTGTTCTTCATGTAGTTTCTAATTATCTTGCAGGTTTCTGGTTTTGGTACTGTAGCCTGCCGTCATCATCTTGTAGGCAAGTCCTTCGTGCCAAACTCGGTTGAAGGCTCTCTCGAAATCTGATAGCGCTGCGGATTACTCAGTATTGTTAATGAATTGAAATTAAGGATCCTTTGATGCATGCGCACTGTGAGTTGTCATAGTGTCATTTGTGAATACGAGGGTAAAAAACTTTCGTCAAGATGCTCCTGAATCTTTATTCTAATATTATATATACACTTCAATTAAATGATAAATTATTTTTGAAATAAATTCAATGAAGAAGAGTTGTTAAGGTCAATGTGGGCGATATCAGTATCAATAAAAATATTCATTATATGCACTTTCCAAAAATTGAGTTTTTGACTCTTTGCTTCCATGTGTAAAATCAAGGTAAAGTTAGTTTTCA
The DNA here is from genome assembly GCA_963966015.1 of Aphidecta obliterata. NCBI lineage: Eukaryota > Metazoa > Arthropoda > Insecta > Coleoptera > Coccinellidae > Aphidecta > Aphidecta obliterata. The sequence continues at coordinate 13,459,377 of OZ014432.1, forward strand.
TCATTTCCAAAAATGAGGAAAAACGTTTTCGCTAATGGAAAACTAATGAAGAAAAATAAACGAGACGACCTCTTTCCCAGCATAAAACTGTTTATATTAATAGTCTCTCCTCAACGCAGGCAAATCGTTCGAATCGTACGAAAGGCGAATTCAAATCCCTATCCGCAATTTATCCGTTTCGACGAAACAGCGGAAACAGGCAACTTCATCCGACGCTTTTTTATCATATTACAAAAAACCAATATGACCGGGCCGGAAACCGAGCAATGGCGGAAATGAAAACTCTCCGTGAATGATCGATTCTGTCATTCTGAGTAAATTCGACGATGCCCTCCATTCCTGCCGGAAATAAGAAAGCGCAACAGTGTTCAATCTCGTTACGGGACAGTTAAAAACTTCGAAATGGCCTCGGTCCACAATTTCGTGTTTATCGTTCTCGAGAATTTTTTCCTCCGTTTCGCTACGATGAAAGTTTGATTTATTGCATTTTCGATGCTGAAGTATCCGAGTATTTTGTCGAGGATTTCTCCATAAAAATCTGTTAATGGTCTATTCCACCTGGAAACTTATTGGCAGTTGTCAACTTTTTCCCAGTCGATTTCAGAGAGTTGGAATGGGGTGTTTCTGTGAACCCTTTTCAGGAGAGAGTTAAGGCATATTTCGGAATTTATTCTAATTGGGTTCTATAGGATGGAGCAAAGTGAAGATCGATTTTGAAAGGGCTTTGAAAATTATATCAGTTCTTCAAATCTTATTTTATGAACTCAAATTATTCGAAAAAACATTCAGAAAATTACTATGTTCGGAAAGTAACTACGGCAAATTGACCGGTGGCGTAGACTTACTACCAAGTCAGCTATTCTACATATTCCGAACCCCTGCCAGTGGGTCGTGAATATAAGACGGTTCTGTGAAGCAATGTTGAATTTAATTGAGCCTATTTCACAATGAAAAGCTTTAGGTAGTAGAAATGTGATACGGCCAAATAGTGCCCATATTCCGGAAATGAATAAACGTTATTCTCCATGACTGTTGGGCAACTTTTCTTTTCTTTGGTGATGAATTAACCAGAAAGAAGCCAAAAAATAAAAGATATAAAGTTTTTCTAAAAGTGAGACCGTTAATTGGACAAAAACAGCACTTCTGAATTCGAATTTGAGATTTTCTTGTAACTTGCAATGATACCATGTTGTACGTCACCTTGATTTCTAGGCATTCGCGTAAAGGTCCGTAGAAGGTACCACCCTTAATATCTCAGCCCCATGCAAAATCAGAAACAATGCAGAAAGAGGTTAACTTTGGATCGTAGGGGGTTATTTAATACGATTGGTTCCAATCAATTTGTATCAACCCTGTGAGCGTGATGACACCAACCCCAAAAATCTCAAATGAGAAGGGCGATTTAGTGACACCTTGTTTTGAAAGTAATTCGATTGCCTTTTCAAAAATGCCATACACTCGACCTTTTCTGTAGTACTGTTTCAAAATCTTTACGTTTATACTTATTGAAAAATTGTTCGCTATTTTCATGTTTTATTGGAACTCTTGCTATCGTAACTATTCTAATCATTTTTTCTTCGGAAGTACTAGTTATAGTTATAGTTAGGAAGGGGGTTACATTTCACTGTGACCTCAAGGTCTTTTGTGTCCCCCATCAGAGACGTATTCGCAAATGCGCTACCTACAGCTCGCCCTCCAGCTCCAGAGCTCCAATGAACTCTAGTATCCAGTAAGGGCTTCAAGGAGGTTAGATCCTCATTGCTCCTGTAATTCTCTTGTCCGAGACATTCTTTGCGCTGGTTTGCAATGGCGAGGCATCTGTAACCAGGTGAACAGGAGTTTCCTCCCCTTCACCACAGAATCTACACTCGTCAGTTTCTGTTGAGCTCATTCTCATCATATGCTTCCTTAGGCGCCAATGTCCTGTGAGGAAGCCAGGGAGTAGAAATGAACAAATGAACGAATGAACTTTTTGGAGTGGTTCATTCCTGGAAGGTGCCTCCAGAGTGCTTCTCTTTCAGTCTCTTCCTTCTTCAGAAACTCTTTCTTATAGGTTCATTTACCAGAAACAACAGGAAGGTTCTGGGCCAGTAAGTGGCGTTTGTGCTCCCTTTCTAGCAAGTGTATTGGCCTCTTCGTTTCCTTTGATTCCTGAGTGACCAGGAACCCACACTTAAGAGACCTTATTTTTCTTGCCTACTTCATTAAGTTTCCTCCGGCACTCCCATATCAGCTTTGAGTCGATGATATAGGAGTTCAGTGCTTTGATAGCAGCTTGACTATCAGAATGGATCACAATGTCACAACCTTGATAGTTTCTTTCCAGGTTTATATCTACGCATCTTTCGATAAGTATTTCTCCCACTCGAGTAGGATCCTAACGATAGTGTACACTTGGTTCTTGCCCCGTATACTTCAGCGCCAGCCCCTATCGTGGTTTTAGGACCATCTGTATACCATTTAATGGTATTCACTTTGAAGTTTTGGGAAGTGTATTCCTTTTCCCATTCTTCCTTTTTACATAGCATAGTGTTGAAGTTCTTCTCAATGCTTACTTTTTTCATCATAACATCACTAGGCAGGTTCGCTGATGAGATGCACTTGTTCAGAGAGGACCAGGCTCCCTGACTTTCACATATTCGGAAATACTAACAAAAAAGGTCAAGTGTATGGCATTCTTGAAAAGGCAATAAAATTACCTTCAAAAGTAGGTATCACTCAACCCCCATTCTCATTTAATATTTGAGGGGTTGCTGCAATCACGCTCACAGGGTTGATACAAAATGATTGCAACCAACCGAGTAAAATGTCCCCCTACCAACCAAAGTTTAGCCCTTTTTGCATTTTCACTGATTTCGTATGGGGGCCTAGATATAAGTGTGGTACCTTTTCGAATTGACACACCGTATACATATACACAGGGTGTTCCACCGGTGACGCGCATCTCGATTGCGCTTAACCACTGAAGTTTTCGGAGTTTTTTCTACGCGGAATCATTAAGGTCAATTGGGGCTATATTCTGAAATTGTTTTGAGAGAAACGGGGGTCTCATGTGCTTAAAATTTTCCGTTTCTGATATATTTTATTTTTTCGTTAATTCGAGCATCGCAGAAAAAACTCGATAACTTCGGCTTAATTGAATTTGGTAGAATAAATTTTGGGGTGTGAATACTAGAATGACGGAAATGAATACTGTATCGATCATAATTGATCAAAACTCTACTGGGTGTTAAAAATGAGACAAAGCATTGACGACATATAAAACTATTATTTCGAGCTCAGTTCGTATGGCACACTCTATATTTTATATTTCCATTCGGTACTAAAGGCAATGAATTTTGCTACCGAATGAAAATATAAAATATAGGGTGTTCCATATTAAATGAGCTCGAAATAATAGTTTGAATATGTCGTCGATGATTTGCCCCATTTTGAACACCCAATGAAGTTCTTAAGGATTATGATATAGAAAGTACTCACTTCTATTATTCTAGTATTCACAGCCAAAATCTCATTCCGCCTAAGTCATCTATTTCGAAGTTTTTCCCGAAACCCTCAAATTTACGAACAATCTAAATATCTAATTAACTATAAATTGTAAGCACAAGTGACGTCAAACATATTTAGGCTCATTTTTACCATGTTTTCTAGATGTTTGGTGATTACCACTTTTCTGGGTCACCATGCGTACATCAAAACAATTTCAGAATTAAGCCCCAATTACCTTAATAATTCCGCGTTGAGAAAAATCCTAAAATTATACTGCCGTTTGGGCAGTAGTCGAGATCTACGTCACCAGTGAAACACCCTGTATATTCATTATGCATTAAAATAAATAGGCTTATATTCCCCTGTAGAAATTACAAAAGTTTTTCAGAATTTCAACTCGATAATGGAAAAAAGACTTTCTCTGCCTTCAACGAGATCAAGCTTGCCAGCTGGAATGAAAGTAAATGATCAAAGGCGGCATATTTACCTTCATCAATTATAAATTTTTCTCCTCCACGAAGAGGGAAAAGTCCTTAATGATTTAACGTCGTATTTGCTACTTCTATGTCAATCGAGAAGTAGAAACTTGAACTAACTTTAGAAGCTTCATAGAAGTTAAAGCAATTTGTAATTGACTCGAAGATAATTGAGGCGAAAGCTAGAAGCTTTTGATTGAATAAAACTACATGGAAAACGTTCTGAGAGAGTGGAGCCTCGAGTATGGTTCTGAATAGATTAATTACTTATGTGAAAATGTAGTTGACTAGAAAAACAACTAGGCTTAAACCTAATTCTTTTCTGATCTATATTTCACACCTTCCCTAATTCCTGTCCACGTGAATAAACTAAATAACTTCTTTATTACGTGATTATATTCAGGATTTCTTTCTCACAAATAAAATCACCAAATGGAACCAACGGTTCAGAACGTATTTTACACGCTTGTTTTTATGAACAGGAGTTTTATGGTTTTGCCCGAATGTCTGTAATTTTCGAATTTTGAGCCGAAAATGGTCTCAAAACATTAACCCTCAAGTAGGTTGGACGCACAGATAAAAAATTAGCCGCCATGAATTGAGAGTTCAGAGTCGTAATGGATATCTAGAACTAAATCTAGTATTGGAAAATAAAGCGTGAAATCGAAAGTACACTATTTTCTGCGTAATGGAATCCGAAATGCGATTCGTATAGGTACTTTTCTGTTCCACACAATCTGGATTCTATTGAAAATCAATCGATATTTTCTCAAAATAAATAATATCGGGTCATCCATGAAACGCCTTCATGTTTTTCTCCTGTGAGCTATTAGGTATAGATTTTCCAAAATGATACAAAATTTTCCAGATGACTCTTTCTGTTTAGTCAATAGTCGGGGTGATATAAGTTTCTGAAGTGGTCAAGAGTTGGTTCTTCTCCTCTGACTTTTCAAATATTGGTTGGAAAATTCTGAAAAATTCGTAAAAATGGAAATTGGTTCGAAGAAGATAAGACGTGTCCACTGTTTTTTTTTTTTGGATAAGTTGAAATATTTCGTGGAATCAAGATAAAGTAAATGAGGAGATTTGAAAATAATAAACTTTCATGTAAAATTTGCAGCGTTTCCTCATTTATAGTCATTTCAGTTTCAGTTTGTACAAGAGTATTTTCATTTCTTTCTGAAATTCTGCCCTGAAAAATTCGAAATAATTCAATTGCAAATTACAATTGTGTTAATATAATAAGTACAATATTTATCGGTTATACAGCACAGTCCCTAATGAATTCAAACTAAACCTTGAAAAGTGAATCAGAAAAGATATCAACACTTACCTTTTCAACTCAACCTTTTGGAATGACTAAGGAATGTCTCTGTAGTTTGTCACACATTCATAAATTCCTGCTTTGTACATTTGTTTCCTCAAAAAAAATTTGTTTTTATCTGTTCAGATTCAAATATGTAGGTACTTTTCAATGGTAGAAATAACGAGGGTTAAGGGTTATGTCAATTCCCTTAGATGAACTTCTTCTTGGAATTTCTTGTGTAGAAATAAATACTAGTATTATAAATTCATTTCACAACTGTCGGGAAATTTTGGGATTTCAAATTGAATTCTGCCTCCTCTTCCCTCACTTTTCCTAATCAAGGGTTCTAGTTAGGAAGATAAGAATCTGGAAGTGAAGGAACAGGAAAATGTAAACCTATTTGAGAGAAATGTCTTTCGGTCGGGACAAAGAACGTTTGTTCCGTCATTTCGAATAGTCGTGCCAGCTTTCGTATTAAGTTTGAGCGTCGTTTGAATTCGAAACGTCTTGTCTGTGAAGAGAACTAGTTAACTAATGTTGGACATTCATTTGACGTCGAGAAGATGTGATAATAACAATAATATTCGAACACTCTTATTAGTCTTATTTCATTATTATATTGAACATTGTAGAGATTTCAATTATAGTGCACGTCATTGATTTTCAAAGCATAATTTACGGTATATTTGAATATTATAAGAAAATTATTGGCGGATATTGAAGTTATGTTTTTCAGACGTGTTTAAAATATTCGTCATTGGGTGATACTTCGGTCGTAGAATCGGAAGCAAGTGAAAGTATTTCTGGGAAGGATGCTAACTCATATTAAGAGTGCAATATCCAGATTTTTTCATTATAATTCATGGAGCAAACATTGCTTCAATTATCGAGGAAGAAAATTCTAACGCTCTGAAATTTTTCCTTCAATTAATCCTCGAATAAAAAAAATCATCTGCCGTCCCTGTCTGTTGTCCAGAGCTTTTCTCGAAAGCTATGAAAGCTAATTGAATGAAATTTCCCATCCGGATTGATCCTCCTAGCACAATTCGATTCATGAATTTTGAAAACAAAAAATCGAGGAATGAAATTTGTGAAAATTTCATTTCGAAATAACTATCCAACATGAATTGGACATGTATTGAAATAATGTAATCCAATACAATATTCATCATCTCGAAACAGTTTCCCTAATTATTCATGAGTCATTATTTCCGAATCGACAGCTGAAATAGATAATCTTCAACACCTCGATTCAAATGGTTGAGTAGTGTCCCAAAATATATTAAATTGCCGGTTTCGGTTCGAAACCCCTGGAGAATGAAAAGTAGTACCGAGAATTTTTTCGAATGAGTTGGGCTGAGATATTGGTAGGATCAAGATGATGTGGAAATAATAAACCTTTGTGTAAAATTTTCATGCTGAAATGTTGAACTAATATAATTTTTTTTTTCAGGGTCACAGTGTGATATAAATATTATAAGCGATACCAATAAGAATGGAACCATAGTGAGTCCGAATTATCCAGCGCCATATCCCCCAAAAACTACATGTAGATACGAATTCCAAGGTCGAGGCAAAGAGAGGGTCCAAATAGTCTTCCAAGAATTTAATTTATATAATTCACCTGGATCTAAAGAGTAAGTATCTACTGTATATGTACCAATTCTTCTTGTTCATCAGTTGAGATATTTCGTGGAATCTAAACACAGAAATCGTGAAGATGTGAAAGTGATAAACGTTTTACTAAAATTTTCAGGGGAAAATTACTTCTGGATATTGATCATATTTTTCTGAGAAATATTTCATATTCTGTGAGAAAAATTGAATAACCCATTTTTCAAAGAATTCCATATGATCATTTCATTATTATCAGTCAAATCTAGTATGAGATCTTTTGAATAAAATTTATTCTATGGATGAAATATCTCCAAGGTCTGAGAATATTGTTTGCCAGGATTGAAGCTCTAGAATACAGACTATAAGTGGCATCATCGCTGTACCAGTTGTTGAAAATGAAGTTTCCCGTGCGAGTTTTCCTTTGAAGTTCTTCGCCCTACATACCTTATATGAAATATGCATCTTCAACGTGAAGTGAACTCAAATGCGGATATTGAATAATTTCAGTGTGTTCACTACTCTCCAAAAGTAAACTCAATCTTATTTTTCCTTTGGATAAAAACGAGAAACAGACTTCAAGACAGAAACTTGAGTATTCACTCCATTGAATATCCAATTCATCTTTTCATTTCCAGTTAGCATGCAAGAATGGTTTTTGGGGACGTATCTCAGTGAATTTGAGTTTTTTCTATATTTTTATTTTTTTTTTAAACATCAACGACTACCAGGCATATACGGGATATCTCAACGAAAAACGAGGACAGGCTAGTCCTATACAAACTATGACATATTCAATACACGATGTTCAAGTTGTGGTGTCTCATTTTATCGATTGCCAGGAATAACCAAGTGTATTTTTCAGTTGCGAGGGTCAAGATTCACTGGTGGCCTACGTCCACATAGACGGTCGAATGGAAAAAATCGACACATTCTGCGGAAACACATCACCGAAACCAGTAATGTCCAATGGCCCCCGCCTGAAATTGGAATTTCAAAGCCTGTATGCGGCTAAATACCCCAGAGGGTTCAAAGCGATATACAGTTTCACGGAAAGTAAGTATTAAACTGAACAGCTTGGTTTTAAGTTGAAAGGGTCTGCAAAAAATTGATATCCTTCAACATATAATACGGCGAAAGATATTTTTTTTTAAATCCTAAACTTGTTGAATGGGATTTGATGTGGCTCACATCTGGAAGCCTTCATTCCCTAATCCCTCTTCCAGGAATATAAGTACCTAATACATTTCTGGGGTGAAAGCAGAGTTGAACAATCGTCATTGGGAATGGAGCAAATAAAGAAACTCAATTCATATAATAGGATGAACGGTTTTGTAGATCAAACGAGTTGAAATCCAATCCACTGATGGAATAAGTTTACCGATATGTGTTTAGGTCATATTGATTTTACCTTTTATGATTCCACAACTGCTTTATCGTATATTGGCGGAAACCTCCAACTCTGATTTTACTGAACCCTAGAGGTTATCTTCATTCAAATTCAAAGTAAACTCGATTATTTTCATCTTTCTCTCGAAGAGATTTATAATTCACATGCATTCCAACTATTCATTCTTCAATTGGTTTCTAAAACTGGAAAATGCGAATCTACCCACAAGAAGCATTAATGAGCGCTAAAAAGCTCCGGTTTTACAGCAGTGCTTTCTATAATTTTTTTTAATATTTTCATCCACAAACAATGATTGTATCTTGTAATTGAATGCCAAAAAATTTGAACAGCACTGAAGTGTAGTGGGTAGTTTCTGGGGGCTTCTTTCAATTTACTGCCAGAGTGGTAGCCCAAGTCCATATATCCAAATATCATGAAACGAACCATGAATGTGACAAAAGATTTCATTTCATTTTGATAAATTCAAGAGATGGAATCGCCGAATATCAAACATTCCTAACACTCAAAAACTTCTCACATGGAACAGCTGAAAAGCTGAATTATAGACACCCTGTAGAAACGTGAAGTCGGAAATTTTTGCGCGTTTGTCTCGTGTATTAAAGTTGTACACTACTTCCATTTGCCCTATGCTTCACAATGGGAATTGTTTCAATGATATCTTAAAAACGGCATGTTGAATTCATTTCATTTCTTGAATGTACGTTCAAGCGTGTATGCACAGACGTGTTTGTTGAACGTTTTCGAATAAAATTTCAATATTTTTTCGTCTAAACCATTTTGGGATGATTTACACATGAATATAATATATCCGATTTGGAAGGTGATGGATTGAAATCGAATTAACGAATCAATGGCAAATGAGACCAACTTTTCGATAATAAAAAATATTTCTTTCAATCGCCAGTTGATTTTTGTAGTAAGTTCAAATTACCCGCCTCTCACCTAGCACCACCTCTGAATTTCTGAATAACAAATGACAGTGGACATCACCCTTGAGTTGTGACTTATGGCCTAGCAGCCAGCACTTCTCATTTATTATGCATTCAAAGACGGTCGGATTATTTATAACATGTTTTTCAGAACAAAAAAAGGTTTTTGATGTCTGTGTTGTGTATCTTCAATTCAATCCATCCATGATATTCTTGAAGTTTCCTGTCATGGGTTGTAATCGAAACTTCGGATTTGGAAATTTTCGATAAAAATCTTCAATCTAATTAATTTTTCATTATAATATTCATGTAACGATTCATTCATATTTTTCGACCTAACCTCACCAAAAGTACATAAACGGTGTATTGCAATTTAATTTCAATATTCAATCATCTAGGCATGATTTCAAGTCAAAAAGTTCCAATAAACATAGGTGCGTTTTCGCTTCATTTTAGACATGCAGGATGTTACAATTCATTCCGGAAAAACTAAGCTCATTGGATATTTTTATGAAACTTGGTGTGTATGAAATATATATGTGAAGAGACAGAGTTCGCGAATTAAATTAATTTCAAATTTTAATTAGTGGTAACATGACAATGAACATTTTCGATGAAAAAAATAATAAACCCCTGCTTTCACAAAAAAAAATTATATCCTAATTTTTTTTATTTCGTAATGAAAAAGATCCCTCGACTTCGTATAAGTCATTTTCGTATTTTGAACTGTCTTCAGGAAATAAATTAGGAGCTACTTGTATGCATTCAAACCATAAGGAACAGAAAATGAATTATGTAATTCTACAGATCAGTAATGTTAATATTGAAATAAAACTGGAGAACAAATAAGAATTTCTGATTGAAAAACTATGATAGCCAATACAATCGGTTAAAAGTTCCCTAGGAGTTAGTTCTCTGATTTACAATAAGAAAGCACATCTCAAAAAATGAAAATCATTCAACGTTGACCAAAATCGAAATCGAAATTTCAGCATTATATTGCGAATAGTTTCTGAGATTCCGATGTTTCCGAAAGATTCAATTTTCATTGTTCTAGTTATATGATTTTCACGAAATATCACATGAATTGTTGATGTGTCATTATTGAGCGCTCGTACTACTTACACGAGGGCTATATCATTTCGTCACGATGTCTGTATTTTTCGAATTTTGAGCCGAAAATGGTCTCAATCGACTATGCTCGACTCACTGATGACGAATCCGTCGGAAAATTCGAGTCTGTCCGTCCGTCCGGCCGGCCGTAAGCACGATAACTCTCGAACGGATCAACCTATAGACTTGAGATTTTCAGTGTAGGTTCAGATCCCAAATGCCTCGGTTAAGTTCGTTAATGGGCAGAATTCCACCAGGGGTTCCGTGAATATGGCCGTTCAAAATTTTGTTCTCCTGATTACTTCGAAACTACAGATTCGATCGAGTTGAAACTTTGCACTCAAATGGAAATTGAGGTGTGTAGCTACATGTGAAATTTTGTCCAGATCGCATGACCAGAACCATGGAAACCATAGAAAAATGTAACTTTTGAACGGAAACACCTAGGGACTTGAAATTTTCAGGATAGGTGTGGATCTGGAATGTCGTGATCACGTTCATCTATGAGCAACATTATACAAGGTGTTCCGTAAATACGGTCGTTTGAAATTTTGTTTTCTCGATAAATTCGAATCTACGGATTCGATCGAGATGAAATTTTGTATTTTAATCGAGAATGATATATTGAAGCAATATTTCGTCCAGATCGCATGACCAGAACCATAGAAACCATAGAAAATTATAACTTTTGAACGGAAAGGACTAGGAAATTTTCAGGGTGAGTTTGGCTCGTGAATATCGCGGTCACGTTCATCAATGAGCAAAATGAGACTAGGGGTTCCGTAAATATGGCCGTTCAAAATATTTTTTTCCTGATAGTTCCGAAACTACTGATCGGATTGGAATGAAATTATGCACCTATCTGAGGAATAATGTATTCAAACTACGTGCAAAATTTTGTCCAGATCGCATCACCAAGACCATAGATACCGTAGAAAATTCTAGCGAATTATCGAAAAAAAATTGATCAGCTGAGGCACTGACATGAAGTCTGGAGTTTCGCCTAAGTTTCAGAATTTTTTTGACAGCTGTCAAAAATTCCTTCAATTGATTTCTAAAACTGGAAAATGCGAATCTACCTACAAGGTGCATGTACGAGCGCTCAAAAGCTCCTGCCTTCACGGCAGTGCTTTTCTAAATTTTTTTTTTCAACTGACTGCAAAGCTTTGATTCGATCGGATCATTTTTTTTGGTATTATCAACCTTTCAAGGAATTTCGCAAATTTGCAAACTCAACACCTGAAAGTTTCAAAACTCAAGGCCTTTTCTTCCGAAATTTAACGTGTTCACAGAGGAACGGAAAGACCAAATGGAATTTGACCACAAATTCTTAATATGTGGGTCATACCTAATCGTTTGAGACCATTCTCGATTCAAAATTCAAAAATTAAAAATATTTGGGCAGAATGATAACTTCTCAATTCTGATTGCACAGGGATCAAAATAAGCACAACGTATAAGGCAACATTTATCAATATGGATATTTGACTTGAAAAACCTCAAAGAAAAAAGTCAATAGCTAATGATATGGTGCAATATGTGATAAAGAACCGAGTTGGCTAATGCAATGGCAGCTTATCTCGGGATTACTTTTGGATTCAACTGATTTACCTTCTTCACTGGAATATTATATTGGTTCACTCACTCATAAAACAAATTATAACGAAAATCAGCTCAACAGCTGACAATAAATAGGTACCTACTTAGTACGTTTCTTAAGTGCGATAAAGAGTTAAGAATATTCACCTCAACAAAAGATGATAATTGATATAATAATTATTGAGAAATTCTTGAATTCTAAACGTATTGAAATTATACCAAGATAAATATTCACATTGAGCCTCAAAAAATAAATATTTCTTTTCAAACTGGCCCAGCCTCAGTGACCTATTCCTTCTGAAGTTTTCTCGGATACCACTGGCCGTAAAAACCCATTAATTGGATTTAGATCAGTGTATATTTTTCATTGAAACACATCAATCGACTTTTTACCGGATAAAGAGAGAGAAAATTTTAAACAGTTTCAGAATAGGAAAAAAGGCTTATTTACTGGTTGATTTCAAATTTGGGTATAGTTCGAACCTTCAGAAGCTACAAATGCCTCTTTTTTGCAGATTTCGGGATAAGAACCGGCACGCAACTACCGGACTATCCATGTGCCTTCGTTTTTAATAGTAATGAATCTAGGAGTGGTATTTTCTACAGCCCCAATTATCCAGGATCGTATCCACGAGACACGGAATGCCATTATTTCTTCCACGGAAATCACGACGAGAAAGTCCATTTACATTTCAACTATTTCGACATTGAAGGAGTGCTGCCGTAAGTATTCCAGACGTGATATTTTGAGGGATTAAATTCAGTCATTAGGGAGAATACAAGGGAATCTTCGATAATCGTAACTTGTCTTCGTTCGCGGAACATATCAAGAAAATAAGAGAGATACAGATATTCGTACTGTGTACTGAACATTCTAGATAAATGGAGGATCTCATGTACCTCCTCCTTCGGTACATATTATGTGCATATTATGTTCCATTTATGAAATATGTACATAATACTATTCGGTTTCTCAAAAACTAATTTCAAAATTTTTAATAATCTAATTAGATTATCTAGAACAAATCAACAATTTTCCTTCGGATAAATTGTTTCATTATATGTATTTGAATCTGATAAACATCTAATATATTATTCATTAGAAAAACTGTGATTCTAAAGTCTGATTTCAAATCTTAAAGATTCCTGAGATTTAATTCTTTGTCACACTCCTGTCTTCATCTACAAGCACTTTAATCTTATATCATTCAAAAGCAGTGATAATAACGCGAAACGATATGATGTGAATTTGATTTTAAAAGTTGTCCCCCTCGAATTAAAGAAAGACGTGTCCGAGTATTTTTTCGGAATAACTTCATTCCTTCTGTTATCTCGTTGGTTTCGTTTTCAAAAGTCCACCTCGTATACAGGTATCCTATTCAAGAAAAAGAAAGTTGTATCTTGTGAAATCCGTACAAGTTTTACCTTCAACTCCATTTTATGGGTCATAATATCGATAAAAAGGGTGAATTTACCTGTAGGTTACTTTGAAAATTATTGAATTATCTTAATTATTATTGCGTGTTTTGCTTTCTATGTAGTTTTTCGGATCATTACCAAATAAAATTTTCTGACCAAATATTGATGCTGATGTCTTAATGTTTCTTAATTTAGACAATTCAGCGGTTTTACAAAAAAATTCGTTTCTTCAATCAAGCATTCTTGAATCGATATAATTCGATAGATTTGATGAATTGAGTATTCAAATACTGGTTAGTACTCTATCTTAATAAAAAATTAATATTCAGATAGATAGATTATCATCATTGAACTTATTATTTATTCATCACGCGCATTTCGATTCGTTATCCTTCGAGTAATGAGACAGTTCGTCGGTAATTTCGCTAAAATGTCCTTCTCTCCTCTTTCCGCAATAACGGGAGTTCGGAGAATTTAATGAATCTGAGATATTAACGAGAATCGAATTTCCAAGGCCGAATATAATTGAAATAATCATTTTCCAATTAATTCCTCTAGGTTGCAATGTTTTGGGTGGTGGAATCGTTTGCACTGATCAGGTACTAAATTTCATGGATTCTCAAAAAAAAAAGAATGATTTTCAAATAATCAGATATTTCGATAAAACTTTCAAGATTATCATTTTCAGTCTAAAAATTTTTCTACGGAAGAAAATTGGCAAGTTCACCATCTGGGGAATGTATAATGATAAAAAAATTTCAAGTTCGTCACCAAGAGCTTGCTTAAGCAACTATAAACTTGCACACACATCAGGTTGTTGAAGAAAAGCTTCGCGGTTCCACCACCTTCAATGAGTCAGATCTGTTCGGCACTTGAGATTTATGGTATTTAGTATAAAAATCGCAAAAATGTTTGATAAATACTTGTTTTTTTTACCACTACTTTTTCTTCTTCTTTTGAACCTATTTCTTCCACGAAAAAAACCACAAAGCGAATCAATGCATTTAAAACATCGATAATCGATTGAAACATGGCAACTAACCTTCTTCGATTTCAAGAAAATTATCGTATTTCCGAAACTCGATTTTCAACTTGAATTGCTCCGAATGTACATTGTATAGGTAAACCTTTCTCTTTGGTATTTATAATCACACGCTAAGGTATCCTGATGGAATTTGGGCAAGTAACTATGCTATATAATAAGGCAGCTCATTATATTACCCCCCCCCCCGGTGGTAAGCAAGAATGAGTGCAATTTGATCAAAAGATCCCCTTTTCATCACCAAACAATCCACGGGAAAGGATAAATTCAACTTAACGTGAAAGATATGGCTTTACGGGCCATTTTAATCAGTAAGGACGAGGATTGCAGGAAAGGGTCTACTTGCTACAGAAAGTAGGGAGCTTCGGTGCTCCCAAATTGGTGGGTACAGAAAGAAATGAAGGGACAATCCCTTTATGTGGAATTAAAGAGGGAACGATTCGTCTTGAGATATTTCCATTCATCTCAAGTTTTTTGTGGGTTCATGAAGGTTGGATTTTTCGTAAATGGATGTTGGAAATTCCGCAAACCTCTCAATTGCATGTTTTTATGTGAAAAGCTTCGACGTATAGCTCCTTTGATTCCTCAATATCGTACAAAATCAAGTAATAATTTTCTGGAAGTGCTCTTCAGTAACAATTACTCCACATGAAAGAATTACCAATTGATCCCAGCCGTATAAAAATAGTCGCCATAGTTTGAACATCGTAACGAAACCAGGGGAAAGCTAGTCACGAGAGAAGAAGCTGAAAAAATGCAGATGCCCATATGCTACCCTTTCATAAAAACGTAATAAATCTTAGGATATTTCTCAAGAAAATATGATGTTCTATCGATCGTATTGATGAAGGTATATTAAATGGAAAATTAACCAAGCATTTTCCATCTACTATGACTGATTACTAAAGTCAACTTTATTGATGTACGGTAAACATCAGAAAATGAAACTGAAAAGGTAGTCGAAGGTACTGAATTTTTAATCCCTTCTTTCCCTTCCAGGTGTGAGGCTGTGTCTGCAAGCGATTACGTAGAATTTTCAAACTACATGGCCCGGGATAGGAAGTACTCCCGGCATTGTGGCCAACTGGAAGAATTTGACGTGGAGTCTGACAGAAAATTCTTCAGAGTGACTTTCCGCTCGAACGATCGTCTGGATGGAACAGGATTCAATGCCACCTATCACTTTCTGAACGAAATTGAAACCTACACGAAAAAGCCGACAGCGTCAATGGGAACGTATGAAAGCAGCCCGAGTGAGTGTTTTGCCTATGAATATACTGGAATATAAATTCAATATTTTCTTCAATTCATATTATTCATATCATCGTTCGAAAATCGCTATATAATATATAAAGAGCTTGAGCAGTTTTTATTTTTCAGATTGGGGTCTCTTCTACGGTTTCATTTTAACTTTAGCCAGATTTCTTCAATGAAGAGGAGGATATCAATGCGGATCGAAGCAATATAGTTAATAGATAATAATAAATTTTTGTACATTCCTACTCTATTTTTTGTTGATTCTTCTGAATTCTATCGATTCCATTTGGGTTGATTGAATGTTTATTTATAGATTTGTTGTTAAACGCAATTTTAGGTAATGTAATCGAATTGATGTTTTGTTGGAAGCATCTCAATCAACTCTGATGATATCGTTAACTTGAAAAGACTGTATAAATGTAAAAAGTTAGATGAATAAAATGGTTGGGACTTATAAGAAATGATTTTTTTTTTCACCAACACTTACAATAGGAGAGTTTCAACAATAATTTCCGTTTATTTGATATATTATTCAATTTCTTGGTAGTCTGGTGTCTTTCTGTCATCTGTTCAGTGAACAGAAGGAACAGTAGGTAATAATGAATAATAATAATGAATATAAATAAATAAATTTGAAAACTTTCCATAAAACATTCTTCCAATTCCTTAGATTTCAAAAGGAATTAATTCGATTTGATTAATTGAATTCATATTTCAGATGTTCTTCCTACACAATCTAATGAGTCTTGGGAGACTTTGTCTCTTTATTAATTTCCTTATTCAATTTTATCGAATCATTTATTCAGTTCGAGTATATTCTTCCAAATAATATCTTCATGAAACGCAATATGAAGGAATGAAGGAAACACATTGGCAAATGATTAAATCAGTGAATAAGTTCAGATTTTATAATTTGGTTTTTATAAGTATCTCTTATAACAAATTGAACCATTCTCTCGGCAAGCACAAAAATACTGTAAACATAAGCATATTTCTATCAATCACAATTTTCAACTTCACTTCTTTTTGGTGAGGTGTTCAATCAACTGTTTGAATTGTGCTACTCCTTTTCCATTTGTTTCTTCATAACCAGGTGCGGTTTTTTGGATATTTTTGTACCATTTTGCAATATTAGGGTATGCGTCGATATCAATGCCTGAGACATCGGCGGTTGAAACTGAAGCAACCAAACTAAAATCTGCAACAGTCATTTTGTCACCTGCAGCATACTGTGAGTTATCCAAGAAGGCGTTGAGGACTTTGAAGGCGTCTGTTAGTTTATCCATTTTGTTCGAATCAAAGGGTACTCCCGCAAAATAATGGGGGTACTGAAAAAAACAAAATTATTTCTTCTATGATAATAATATAATGGAATAGATTGAAGCAGTGTCGGACTGGGCCGCTGGGCAGCCAAGCAAATGCCCAGGTGGCCCTTATGAATCGTCAAGTTGTGGCCCTCATAGAAAATAGGGCTCTCTTACCTACCAACAACAAACAAGTCTGACATCAATGAACAAAATTCTGGAGAAAAAAATAAATGTGGCCCCTCCCCAGAAGAGTTTGCCTGGTGTGGCCCTTGGTCCCCAGTCCGACACTGGATTGAAGAGAGTAGAGAATAAACACATGTGGAGAAAGTGTACATTCATAACAGGTGGAACCAATAATTGCAAAAAAAATATTGTTCCTAAAGCAATGCTAGCCAAAAAGTCAATCGAGCCATTTGAAATGATTCGCTTTGTCCATGAAGATTTTACATATTGAAATAATTCCAAAATATTATTGATTATCTGTGGATTAGAGGCAGAAGAGGAATTCGTGATATTAGTTTGTTTTGAGAATGAAGAAAAAATAGGAATTCTTATTTTAGAGTTTATATTTTCAAGATCTTATATTTTTTGGGTATCATGTATTCCCAAAAGTCGTCTCAACGGAATTATGATGACGCTATTATAAGAATACGTATTTCGTTGAAAAAAAATGAACTTTATGTATGTTCTATTGAATATTTATAAAAGGTATATATTTTGTATATATGGTTTTTTTTCACTAAAACCTCATTGATGAGTTTCAAAACTAAATCCATATATAGCTAGTGTCAAATTTCAGAAATGTTGATTGAAATATTCTTATTCCAATAAAAATATCTTATTCCAATTATTCTCGCAGAAAATATTTTTTTGAATGAATATTTTGTATTGAAATCAACATAAGGAATAATTTAAGTGGAACAAGTCATCAGGAATTTGGACAATGAAAACCAGACTGATGATAAGGAATAATTCCGAAAATTAATCAAATTAGATAATGTTTGATAAGATATCATAACATAACCACTCAAAAAATAATATGTTGCCATTCTTATTCACTATCAAATAGTTACGGTAGTGCATTCTTCAACGTTGATGAACAAATACACCTGCAATTATTTTAATACTTTTGATGGGGATGTAGTCTCATCTGAATGCTAATCGTTATCAACATGTAAGGTTGAATCGAGAAAACCTGTGATTTACTCATTTGAACCATTGTCAACAATGATAATATTGTTGTCTTGTCAAGGATTCATCCCATTTACAATTGAAATAAATACTCTGTTGAGATTGATGTTTGAAAGTGAATTTCAAATAGGTAATTTATAATTTTACTGAAATTATATCGCCAATGTAGGAATTCAAGCAACTATTTATTACAGGAGCTACAGATATTAACCACAAGATAAGAAACAGTTAAATTCATCTCGAATGAGTAAGTCCCCACCTAAGAATGACGAAATTTGTTGGTAAAATGTGCGGTTAACGGAAACTGCAATCAACTTCGATTCCGAAATATATCCTGCTTGATAGAGAGGATCTTGAAGAAATGAACATGAATTAAATGAGGCTACCGTTAGTTTGAGCACGAACGAGTTTTTCACTTTGTTACGTTGACTCAATTATGTTAATTTCCACAGATTTGTTTCACTGTGCTGCACGCCGATTATATAATTCAAATGGAGGTATTTCAACTATTGAGTCGAAAATAATTGCTATTTGCATGTTCAAACAGTCATAAAAATATTGTACGGTAATATTGGAAGCATAAATGATTGAAACATTAATCGAGATGGTTTAATAGCCAATAAAAACCGCGGCAAATATTATATCGGAAAAAAAAACCATAATTCACGAATATCTTGAAAACGAAAAACTGTAATATTGGATGTTTATTTGATGATAAAAAAAAAACCATTTTGCTCTATAATGCTTTATGGAACTTATTTTCGGTAAATATTCGAAACATCCACTCTATCTCCGAACATAACAATAGTGGAATATCTTTAATTCATTGAGTTCTAGGTTTGATTTTGATGCGGAAAACTATAGATAGCTAACATTCCAAACTTGAAGATTATGCAGTATTGCTTTTTATTTGATGAAAAATCATTCCAAATTTTCTAATAAATAACGATTATTCTTCTAGATTATGTAAATTTCAGTTGATCATTATTATTTTAGTATTTTAATAATAATTTATAATACTTACGTAATTCTCAGCATATCTTGCGTATAATGTACCAGCATCGAAGTATAGTCTCTGATCTACAACCGCACGTTTTTTTGGGTCTTTTGGGTATAGACTGTCATCTTTTCCATATTGTGAAACAAGGTACGTTATAATGGCTCGGCTTTCTGATAGAGCCAATCCGTTGTCTACAAGAGTTGGAATAGTGTGTTGTGGATTTATCTGAAATGATATATATAGGTTATAATTCAGCGAAGAAATGATACTCTGATAATGAAAACAAAAATGATGGTTGTTGTAGATATAACGGTGAAGATTAGAGATGTATCTTCGTGGCGAACGCATTAAATGTTATGAATATAATGAGTTTTATGTTTTTTTAAGTTGGATGGACAAATATTCAAAATAAATCTGATTTGATTTGATCTTATGATAAATCCAGACGATCCTATCAAATGTCTGATATTTGAGGTTTGTACTGAAATAACGTAAAGGTTCAAATAATGAGAAAAAAATTATGGTTGATGTCTTGAATATAACGATCTTACAAACCTGCGGGGCTCTGTTCCGAGGACATAAGCACTTTTCAGTACCTAAGGTGCATACAAACTTGTATCGATCGATATTTCATCTACAATATGAATATGTTTCTCAAACAAATTCGAAAATTCAATTTTATCTTAACAACATTATCAAAGGAAACACTACCGTTGCTAGCAGATGCTTTCAAACTTCTTTAGTCAAGACTCAGAATATCATTTCGAAATTAGGAATAGGGACAAAAAATTTAAAACCACTGACGTGAATTCGGGAGATTTGGGGGGCTGGTTTTTGTGTTCTTCGGTGTTCATTGTCAGTATGACAAATACTGTCATTTCATTTTCATGAAGTTCGAAAGAAGGAATCTCCTAATTAAATTGAACATATCTGAAAAACTTAAAGTTGAATTTTCCACATTTATTGATACCCTATACGTAGACACAAAATTTCAGTAGCATATAGCAAGTAGTTTCTGAGATACCAAAAATTTTTACATTCTTCCACTGATAGGAGTCTTATTAAAATATTCACATGAACCTTCTTGTAGTTATTTATTTCTAACTAATCGCAAAGTTTCAATGCGATCGGGTCGATATCTTCCGAATTATTGATATGAAACAATCAGAATATCTGTGAATCTGTCGTACCCTGAAAACTCTAGGTCTTATCTTTGGAAAGTTCACAGGAGGACTCATTCTTCATCCGTGAATCAAACTTAATCGTTTAAGACCATTTTCGCCTCGAAATTCGAAAATAACAGACTTGAGTAAAATGTTTGAAGAAAAAAAAGCGCAAAAACGGGGAAAGCCACATAAAAATTGCTATCAAAGAAATCGAGAAACGCCTTCAACAGAAAATTCATTACAAATACATATTCAATTGTTAAAAACACTTCAAAGGTGAATGAGAATATCGATATCGTATCATAACAGAAGGGTATCAGCCAAAAAAGTCTAAAGTTCTGTCGAAGGGAAGATGTTTTAAAATGTATCCATATGAGGCACCGAGTATTACGTTTTGTTGAAAAAAATTGCATTATATGCTAGTTAGGTACTCACTTGAAAGATAAAAAATCAGTTTTCATGCTAAAAGTATTGGAGACAAAAACCGATAAAAATCGCTTTTTCGCCATAGGGGAAATGAAAATTTCGACGCTGATAAGAGACGGCATATCCTACGTATTTGTTCAGAAGAAAGATTTTTTCCGACCTATAGACAAGGTCGCTGTACTGTACAGTCAGTTTGGAAAAACCCATTCGAGAGAATCCCGTTC
Organism: Aphidecta obliterata; assembly: GCA_963966015.1. NCBI lineage: Eukaryota > Metazoa > Arthropoda > Insecta > Coleoptera > Coccinellidae > Aphidecta > Aphidecta obliterata. The sequence goes on from OZ014432.1 coordinate 13,480,346, forward strand.
ATCATTGCGAAATGTCTCCATTTAAGAGATCATGACAAATATACAGGTCACCTTCTGCTTCGACATCGTCAACTCTTCTATCAGAAGCAGGAGCCATATGAACAAATTGAAGGTCATGGTGAATGTAAGATTACTTCGGTTGCTGAAGGATATCAATTGAGGGACCGTATATCTTCGAGAAATATTAGCGGTTTTATATACCTCCTGGATCTGGCCTTCCCCTACAGAAACTTAATACCCAGACAATGAAACATGAATCAATGTTTGCTGAAGGTAATCTAACTATCACTTTCAGGACTGCCAGTTTTATATGAATTCAACGAATTGATTTTGACTATTTATGATGTACCTGATTAAATATTTTCTGATAAAGTATATTAATAAAGTTTTTCAATAAATAATCCAAAAACATGTTTTTGTGACTTTATGCCCGCGCGCTCCATAAAGTGCATATTTTATTCCCGCACATTCACAAAGTAAACTATCATGTAGTGGTTAACACAACAATACAAACACAATAACGGACTAGTAAAACATAAAAATCTTGTGAAGTTATTTTTTATTTTCTGCCGTATTACAGGGTCATAAAAAACTATACTCGAAGAGCAAGATTTTTTTTTTCATTAAAACTAATATAATTATGGGGATAATGAGATTCAACATTTTCCACTCTCGAAATGAATGATATCCTATTGAAATTTTCTCATTTTCAAAAACGATATAATTAAAATATAACAGAAAAATGTTTCAACATACCTTCAAGAATTCTGGTTTAAGGTGTTCGCCCTTCATAAGATCAAGGTGTTTGAGATTGAGTTCAACGCCCACAGCCTTGGCGGTAAGAAGAACAGCTCTGCATGGTGCAGATCCAGGTGTATAGTAAAAGTCGATAGTCATTTCTGTAATAACACAAGAATATTTAGTATTTAATCAATAAGAATAAATTAGACTCCGAAAAACACATTATGATTTCAGAAGAATCCACTCACTTTTTAATTGGTTTAACTATTAGTTAGCACTGAGGTTCGTGTCTTGAGTGTTCCAACTGTACTGCGTTTTGCCGGTTTGATTGTCCTGTCTATATAAATTTGTAAAGGTTCCACCCAAGCCAATATATTGAGTAGGTACGCCCTGGTAATTCCGTGTTTCTCGCAACTTATGTCGCTTAGTCATTTCAAAGAAAACAGACATTCCCAATACCTTGATCAGAATTTTGTCGAATCATCGCATCTTCGATATTTCGATAAGTATTCATTTTCTTCCAGGAGAAAATATTGCAAAAATAAAATTCTCAAAGAGTGTATTCTGCATTATAATTAAATTATCTTTCTAGGGCATCTTATCATAAATAATACAGAAAATAATATTTTGGGAAAGAAATGGATAAAGGTTTACTCCTTCTTATCAACTTAGGATTTTTCCAATAGTCCATGATTTCGCTACATCCTTTATTCGAAAGACCGAGGTTCAAACTCTAAATTTGGCTTTTATCGCGAATTGCTAGTAAAAAAAATTATTCGGGAAAAATTTCATTGAAAACCTATTGAATAAAATCAAAATACATATAAAAATGTAAGGACATTTAGCACCATGAAATGGCATTATGAATCTTTCCAAAAAAAATTCAAATGGAATTCAGCCATGTATCATGTAAGAACCACCGTTTATTATTCGTTTCCTAATTCAGGGTCTTTATTGTATTCCACTCTCATGTTCGATACAATAAATATTAAATTATCATTATTTATTATTTCCCTGATTCTAAGTTTGTCATCATAATAAGATTTTGATATTTACATGACTTGACATATCTCGTGTGGGACTAACACGAAGACGAAACGAAACGGGTAATGTGTGTGGACCTTCAAACAAGATTCCCACTGAAAGAAATACTCTTCTGTTCCTTTAAGAAAACTTCACTAGGTGTAGGTATCAAGCATAGGAAAAAGTGACGTCAATGAAATTTGACTGATGGAATTCAAACAATTTTTAGAATTCCTTCCAAAAACTATTTTCGGAATAACCCATGCTCGTCTATAAAGATGAAGAAAGAGTCAGAAAGCAATACCTGATTAAACCCCCTTCTTTTAGTATGGAGTTGGAGATATGTTGGTGTTAACAATATTCAGCAATATTACTCTAATTCAAGAAGGATAATATGTCACTCAATTCTGGATAATAGTGTATAACCAAAACTTTTTCATTTCCGTCATTCACTTCATGAAATTCTCAAGGAACAATTATATTGATCTATAACTCTGGTCTTTCAAAACCGATTGAAATTTAATGCTTCAATAACTTAAAACTTAAGTGAAGTATCGAGTCCAAAGTTGCGGATAATTGAATGCTAAAAACCTTTGACATTCTAGTTTTCACAACTCAACCTTTGTAGCGCTTGTTTCTAGGAACAAGAGCGTTTTTATGTTGGCCAAATGTCTATTATTTTCGAATTTTGAGCCGAGAATGTTCTCTAACGATTAGGTTGGACACACAATTCTGTCTGTCCGTCCGGTGATCCGTAAACACGATAACTCTTGAAAGGCCTAGAGTTATGAAATTTTCGAAACACGTTCGAGGTCCCAATGCGCTGGTTGAGTTCGTTGGGCAAAATCCGTTTCGTAGATCTAGCCATCTGAATTTTTTCGCTCAATAATTCAAAAAATACTGATCCGATTAATTGTTGAGATAACGACATGGAGGTTGGTGTGAAATTTTGAAAAATCGAATCACAAGAAGATTTAAAAAAAAATTTTTTCAATACTCCTGTATCGCAGAAACTATTCGCCATATCCTGCTGGAATTTTATTCGAGACATGAATAAAATGAGTTACGTAGAAGTTCAGCTTTTCCATAAGGAAAGAAAATTAAGTTTTTCTGATCTGGTGTGGGCAATATTTGATATTATGTCATTCTCTTAAAGTTTAGTAAAATAAAATGAAATTATTGGGATGTTTGTGATTTGTGTCATGATATCTTGTTCAATAACCATGACACATTATGATAGATTAGATATGGATGGCGATGGATTGAAACAAGCGTGAAAAAGCTCCCGACTTTACGTCAGTGTTTTTAAATTTTTCATTTCGGAACTGAATCCATACAATAATAGTCTGATTATTTCCACAACGATAAATATTATTGATTAAACCTCAATTATCAATGCTCAAAGTTTTTCCTTCCGTACAGCTGCACCGAGGATATTCACATTATGCTTGATCCTCGGTTTTCAGACTAGCGAATCAAACCGATTTCCTAGGTAGATGTTTAGATCCCTGTAATCTTTACATCTTTTTGAGATTATTCAACATGAATTCAACCTTTCGATTTACTCAACTATCATTATTTTCCTGCAATATTATTCAATTAATAAACCACCTTATTTCTTCAAAAGAAAAATTTCCTTTTAACGAATACACCTGAGGTACTATATTATGTGAAGATTTTGAAGGTTATAACTAAGTATTTGATTGGAGATTTAAATTTCCTCAATCAATATTCATCATAATTATTAGTTTGGCTGAAGATAGATATACCTATGACCTATACCTAATATGTATTGATATTCAATAGGTAGTTTAAATTTAATTTTGAATGAATCTTCGGATAAATACGAGCAGAACCTAATTGACACTATATCTATTTAATCGTGAAGCTGATAATTAGAGAATCATTATTTGACTGTGTTCTCAAAGATCAAAAAAGTTATTTTTATATACATACCTACCTACTTCGTCTTGATAAGAAACGAACTGGTTCGATATCATTTACTTATGAATCAACATACAAAATGAAGAGCACTGCCGTGAAGTCAGGAGCTTTTGAGCGCCCCTTCATCCACCTTGTAGGTAGATTCGCATTTTCCAGTTGTAGAAATCAATTGAAGAAATATTTGACAGCTGTCAGACAAATGACAGCAGCACTTCGTCAATTATGCCGAATCAGCAGTTACAGAAATGTAAGGAATATTTTTATTCAATAATTCGTTAGAATGGAAAATGGTTCTGGTTATGCGATCTGGAGAAAATGTAGCTTCAATATATCATTCTTCATTGAAATACAACATTTTGTCACGGATCGACACCGTAGTTTTGGAATTATCAAGAAAACTAAATTTCAAACGATCATTTTCACGGAACCCCTGATCGAATTTTGCCCAATAATGAACTTAATTCAAGATTCGAACCTACCCTTAAAATTTTAAGTTTCTGGGTCGTTCCGTTCGAGAGTTAGTAGAAGAACGGACGGCCGGACTTGAATTTTTCGACAGTTTCGTCATCAGTGAGTCGAACCTTGTCGATTGAGACCATTTTCGGCTCAAAATTCGAAAAATACAGACATCATGACGAAATGATATAGCCTCGTGTGAGTAGAACGAGCGCTCAAAAATTTCAAACTAAGGCAAAACTGCAGATTCACGTCAGTGCTTTAGGTGGCCAATTTTTTTTTCGATAATTCGCTCGACAAAATTTCGCACGTAGTTCGAATACATTACTCTCCATCTGTTTGCAAAATTTCATCCGATGGCCGATTTTGCTCATTGATATACCTGACCGCGATATTCGAGATCAATACCTATCCTGAAAATTTCAAGTCCCTAGTTCTTTTTGTTCGAAAGTTATAGTTTTCTATAGTTTCTATGATTCTGGTCATGCGATCTGGACAAACTTTTATCTCGATCGAATCAGTAGTTTGGAATTAATCAGGAGAACGAAATTTCGAACGGCCATAATTAAGGAACCCTTTGTGGAATTGTGCCCATTGACGAACTCAACTGCGGCATTCGGGAACTGAACCCACACTGAAAATTTCAAGGTTCTAGCTCCTTCGGTTAGAAAGTTATCATGCTTATGGCACATTTTCGGCTAAAAATTCGAAATAATATAATAATAATAATAATAAATGATTTTTATTTCCCAAAACATCGAAATTTACAACGAGCAAAATACAAATAAGAGGAAACAATTTGTTGACCAATTCACAATGTGTTGACCAATTCAAGTGACTATCAATATATAGGGCTTTTCATGAGAGGTTAGCCATAGTCTAGTGGTGAATGCAGGTCACCAGGCCTTTGAGAAAAGTTGCTTGTTTTGTATCCTAAAGGCTATTAGTTTAGGAGATACAGGGTGATTTATGGATTTTGGACTCTGTTTACGATAGCCATAACTCTAGAATCTGAGTTCCGATTTTGATCAAATTTCATGGGTTTGTTCATTTCAGAAAGTCCTTTCGAGTGGCTCACGAAATATCAATATATTCAGGGCAGTACTCAGAATATCGTGGTTCATCTTTCAAACCTCAAAATCTATATTTTTTACATGGAAAATGTAATCCGTAAATGTATTCGCTCCACAACAGAAATAACTATTAGATACCTATTAATATTTTTTATTTTCTTCGGAAAACCTATTTATTCGATTTCACCACTAGGCTATGGCCAACCACTCATGAAACACCCTGTTTATTCCTAATAGTTTTGTTTGTTAATTTGTTTGAACTGTACGAGGGCTGAATGTTATGTTGCCTGGTGTTGTCGAGTTTGACCGAATATTCGTGAAAAATAAAATATTTGTTTTGTCACCATTGAGAACTAGGCTTTCCTAGCACACCACTTCTCAACCATTAACATAGATCGTAATAGATTGATCACGATTACTTGCGTATCGTTAGACTTTACTATAATATTTGTGTCGTCCGCATAAAGATGTGTTCTTATTATTATAGGTACTGACGTACACAATCTCAACAGTTCTTCCGTATGTGATCGCTCAAATATTTCTGCTGACTCGAAAATATCGGGTAGGTCGTCGATGTATACCAAAAACAGTATTGGCCCTACCAAGGGTACCCTGCGGTACACCGTTAATAACGGTTCCGTCACAAGATATGTTGCACCCATTTTCATCATTCGGAGTGACCACTTGTTTTCTGTCACTGAGGTAACTCTCAAATAGTTTGAGTGGCTTTTCGAGTTTCGAGAGCAAGATCCTATGGTTGACACAGTCGAAAGCTCTCGCGAGATCCACTAAAAGTCCTGCAGGCACTTCACCATTTTCAATAGAATGTAAAATGCCCCGAAGGAACTCGAACCTTGCAGTTTCTGTGCCCTTGCTTTGTTTAAAACCATGTTGTCTTTCAGACAAAACTTTGAATTTCCTGAAAAAGCTCATCCTTCGATTCACCAAAATTTTAGCGAACGATGTAACGAGACTAATTGGCCTGTTTGGGTAATTCGTGGGAGTTTCCTTTTTTGTTACACGATCTTACAATCGATTTCTTCAGACCATCAGGAAAAATCTCAGATCTGAATGAACTATACATTATATGACATAAGGGTTGTTTGATTATAAGTGAAATGTGGCGCTTTATAACAGTAATAGGGACTTCATCATATCCGCAGGATCTTTAATGATTCATACTCTTATCTGCACATTTAATCTCTGACTCTAGGACCTCAAATGAACAAAATGAATTTGTGATTCGAGGTTCTTCGCGGATATCAACGGTTTGGTCGGTGTTGAAATTATCAGGTAAAATATTTGACATGTTAATGAAAAAATTATTGAACTTATCCGCCAGTTGAGCTCCACTTGAACTTTTGTCAATACATGTTTGATCTGCTGATCTTCTATTTTTGTTAATGACCTACTTGACTTTATTCCATGCTGTTTTGGACTTGTTTTCGGAACTTTTTATACGAGACGAATTCAACAACTTCCTATCAAATATTATTGATGAATCAGAAGCGCGTTTTACCATTTTATATTTTTCAACAAACTCATGTTTATATTTAGATATAACAAATAGTACATCCAATTGTTCCTTCAAAGATCGAGTTTTTGCAGATAATTTATTCTTTCTGTTTTGCGAAAAGTTCTCAGATTTTGAGTCATGACAGACAAAAGACAACATTGAAGTCACCTGCAATAATGAACTTTACCTTTTCATTATGACATTTTTCAATTATTAATGCTAATTTCTCATAGAACTTCAACATCCACTCATACCCTCGTGTGAGTCGAACCAGAGCGCTCAAAAAGGCGGCTTTGTTTGTCAATATAGCGAAACTTACAACAAATTAACTATGGAAACTTTAGGGAATGTTGAGAAAAATTACCTGGATAATTCCAAAGGTTTATATTTGGAAATAATAGAGTGCAGAGCTTATATCGGTAACGATGAGAGCTGATTCCAATATTCCATAAAGTCTGATAATTCTGTGAGAATCTCTTCAATTCCTTTCTTATTTCTAGCTTTTTTGCTCCGGACGATAAAATTGATTGTTTTTGATTGAACTGCCTCAGATATCTCCACAATGATAATATGCAATACAAAATATATTCAATACAATTACCTAAATCATATTCTCATCAAGGCTATCAAGACCTTGGATTCGAGGTGAGGAAATGAGTTATTAAAAATCGCTCGGGAACATTGTTTATGATGAAAGTGATATACCAATAATTTCGAATTACATCTTCAAACTGTTCCGCTCTCCCAGAAATCTCACAATATCATCTTCTTTGATTTTACTTTACTTTATACGGACCTTCTTTGATTAATCTTATATTTGTTGTGATTATGTGGATTTATGAATTAGAAAGGCAATATCTTTGATACTAGAAACATCTGATATACTTATATGTTATTAATCGAAAAATATGACTCATAATCAGCAGCTCTTTTGACATAAAGAAAGGTATTCTTCAAATATATAGACACGATTCAATTTTTCAAAGTTTAGGAAGTAGTTCAAAAAAATATTTCATAGTTGAAAAAGGTATTTATTGAAAAAGAAACATAAAAATGCCCATTGAAGAAGGCCATAACTCATAAAGTTCAGTTAGTGGACATTTTTCGTTTATATTCTTCAATCATCCCTGCGAAATTTTCGAGATTTTTAGCATTAGCTTCTTCGTATCCTGGAGCTGTTTTCTTCAAATTTTGATACCACCTGAGAACATTTGGATAAGCGGTGATATCAAACCCTGTAGCCTCCGCAGTTGAGACAGTGGCTACCAAGCTGAAATCTGCCACAGTCATTTTGTCGCCAGCAGCAAACTGTGAATTCTCCAAAAATGTGTTGAAGACATTGTAGACATCTTTAGCTTTCTCCATCAAAGCAGGATTGGCGGTTGCACCGGAAAATATGGTAGGATACTGTTGACGAAGAAAAGATACAATAAGTATAACGATTGAAAAATTCACTTTTCCTTTGTATGTGATATACCTAGCTCAACCGACTCTAAGGGCATAATAACATAACAGAATTGATTGGAGGCTCCAAAATAAGAAGTGTTAAACTACTGAATATATTATCGCTCTTGTTTAATCTCCTGATCACAGTTTGATCAATTCTATTGCATAAAGAAAATATATATTTCAATTGAGAAGATGTATACCAACATATTTCTTTTTGTTACGCCTATGCATGAGTTGAAATGTTGCAAGTCACTCAGTGTCAGTAAATTCCTAAATTACCTAGTAACTGTTTCATTTCAACCTTGACTCTATTTATGTACTAACAAACTGAATACAGCTTATAGAAGTGAATTAGCCGGAAATTATTTTGTAACCTTGAAACCCTGTGATCCTTCATCCAAATAATCACTTTATGTAGCAAAAACTTCAGGGTTTTTTTTTTCAAAATAGCACATCATATAAAATGGTCGACGAGTCTCTTATTATAACAATAACACACAAAAATAATAACTTACGAAGTAATCAGCAAACTTTTGGTACAATGATCCAGCATCAAAGTAAAGTCTCTGATCTACGATGGCTCGTTTTTTAACATCCTTTGGATAAAGACTATCATCTTTTCCATATTTCGAGACCAAATATGTGAGAATTGCTCTGCTTTCTGTCAAAACAAATCCATCATCTACGATGGTTGGAACTGTGTGTTGTGGATTAATCTACGAACAAAAGAAAATACATAGCTGCAAATTTCATACAGATATTATATCAAAATGTTGTTACTCATTAACACACACACTAAGGTTGCCAACCATCCTTTATTTCAAAGGACAGTCCTTAATTTGGAAACTATGTCCTTTGTCGTCTTGAAAGTTATCAAAGGACTGCAAAAGTTCTTTAAAATCCGAAAATATAAATAAAAACATTCAAGTAACCACAAATGAAATTTCAAGGAGCCCCATATACACCATGATACGCCATCCAGAACATGAACACTCTATTTTCAGGCTTATTACTATAATATAATATAAAATGTAAAGTTGGCAACATCTGAAAATTGCTCCCCCTAACATAACCCATATTTTAAGGCTTTCTGTTTACTCCTAAAATTTCCACTTTTTTGCTGCCCTCAGTGGAACTCACAGTTCACGTTTTGACGTAAACTGTGAAATTTCTCGAATGATTGCGAAGGTTTATTATCGGAAATAATAATAAACCGAAATTCCAGAAGCATAGTTTTCTTGAATCGAATCTGTTACCTCGAGGTACATTACTGCACTTCTTATCGATCTGATAAGGCATTACTCACCAACTTGTACATTTATTGAAGAAATCATCTTGAAACTATTATATCAATCTCAACCTATCTATAGCGATACCTACCCTGCTCGCGTTCGCATATGAAGGATTTTTTTCATCCATCATCATTTTCATGATTCCTATATTTCGTGGGAAAAAATTCTACTCATTTTTTCTTTCTGTAGAGGTGCGTTTTCCCTACGCGGATATCCAATACCAATTCTAGATCGAATAAAAATTCGTTGAGAAATGAAATTAACTCAACGATTTTTCCATTACATACCATTCGAATTGATTGCTGGAATATTTTTTTCTAAGTACTCCATTCTTTGAGGAGTTGAAATTCTGATCTGACATAAATGTAAATAGGTGTATTTTTCGTTGACTACTTTATCAATTGGTAATTATGAATGATTTCAGCAATATAGATTATGGAAAGGGAAATCGAAATTGATTTCTTACATCAAATTGGTTTATTTTCTTCAAAACAGAAGGTAAAAATAAAATACCAACCTTTAAGAATTCAGGAGTCCTGCTCTCACCTTTCATCAAATCCAACTTTTTCAAGTTCATTTCAATGCCCAGAGCTTTGGCTGTGAGAAGAACAGACCTGCATGGTGCTGAAGCAGGGGTGTAGTAGAAGTCGATGGTCATTTTTGAAATTTTTGTTTATGCTTGAAATATAACGAAACTGAAAATATTTTACGGAATCCTAGTTTTGGTTTATGGTTAAATTTATCGACTGACTTATATATGTACTGGGTGTTGAGGAAGCTTCGAGAATACTATTCATCCTCGCAGAGGAACCTTACTAATATATGAATTTCAAATAGGATGACATATCTAAACGCTTCGCTATAAACAACAGTTTGTCGAGACCCAGATAATGACTGTAATCTATAATATGGTAGATTGCTTAGTCATTTCGAAGGTGGTCACACATTGGCGGTTTTTTTCATCAATTCAAATGATTTAATTCATTATTATTGCCTAAGAAAACTTATATAGGTGAAATTTATAGGAGAAGTAACAAAAAATATTTTTTGTTCAGATTCCAGATACTTTTTTTCGAAGAATTCGAAAACAAATTTTTCAATGGCTAATTTGAAGACCAAATTATACTCACTGTCTAGGTACCTGTACCTGCTTATCAACATTCACCAACTAACTCTCGCAGATGTTTGAAGTACATATTTATAATAAGAGTAAAGTAAGTATATACATATTTCTATAATCGATGGTTTTTTTTTGTCATATAGATATCTATATATATATATCAATCCATATAATCGGAGAAACAAGAATAAAATACTTCAATAAACCAATAAACTTATGTCGGCTTTGTTCATATATTCAACAAAGAATAAACTGGCTTTGAGATGTATGAATTAAAATCGCTTCAATTCCAAACAATTTCATTAACAAAGTTATTTGCAGGCTAAACAAACAAGAAATTTACTTCCTATATACAGGGTCTTTCACGAGGAACCTCACCCATATTTATACGGGAAACTACTGAACGTATTTTCATGAAATTCAGCACTTGACCGCTTTCGATCTTCGAGATGCCGCGGATCAAAAGCCTATCCAATAGTTCGGCGGCAACTTTTGGCGTCTTTTGGAGTTTTCGACCTTTTCCGAACGTTATTTTCGTTCGTTTGGAATGGGAAGTAGGCATCTTTCCGAGTACAGTAGGAAATCCCGTTTCTTTCCCTTGAAAACGCGAAGTATTTCACGATGCTGATGAAATCTAAAATATTTTCAAGGCATGAGCACCTCCGGTTTTTCCGGAAATGACGTCAACTTCCGTTTTTCAAATTAGAACACCATTTTTTTATTGCAGAAATAGATTCCTTAGAAAATTTCAAGTTATTTTGATGTAACATTTTTCAGTTTTGGTTGGAAAATTCTCTCTGAGCGGGAAAATTCGAAAAAAAAATCGAAAATAGAGCTCCGCTGAAACAAGAATAACTTCGAGGTTTTTGGATGGAAAATTTTCATTTTTGGGATTTTTCAAGATGTAAGATTGATGTATCCACTTTAAAAATCGAAATCGCGATTCATGATACAGGGGGTGAAAAAATCGCTTTCAAAGTTAGGGATGACAAAATCGTGAAAAATCAATTCTTTCAAATTAGAACCCCATTTTTTTATGGCAGCTATTGAATCTACGTTAAAAAATAATGTGATAGTATGCATCACACCCTTGCCCTAAAATGGATATTTTCTGAGTTATTCACAAAAAACTGTTTTTCGTCTTGAATTTTCAGCTATTTCTTTTCCCTTCACGCCAAAAAGATGAAATTTTCAGGAACTGTTACTTAAACCATGTTTTAGATTTTACTACCCTAATATACGAGAGAAAAAAGTAACAGGTTGTTCCTAAATAGATGGCGAATTTGGATTCGAATTTGTATCGGAAACCTCTTTATTTCAACTAATCGGCCATCGGTTTTCTCTCCAGTGATAAATAAATAATTCCTTATGAACCATATGCAAAAACTTACCATGTTTTAGATTTTTAGATTCATAGTTTTGAAACTCAATTTGGTTTTTAAACACTTTTGCAGATCTCTGCCTCCCGATGAAATAAGAAGAGCAACGCACGAAGCATTCCTGAGACGTATAAATAAATGTCTAGAAATTAACGGTCAAAACTTTGAGCATCTTCTCTAGTTATAACTGCGAGAGTTTGCCATGGTTCTCCTAATAGTAACTTGAAGTCGGTTTCAAGAAGGGGTGAAAAATCTACAGCATGGTTCAAATAACAGTTCCTGAAAATTTCATCGTTTTGGCGTGAAGGGAAAAGGAATAGCTGAAAATTCAAGACGAAAAACAGTTTTTTGTGAATAACTCAGAAAATATCCATTTTAGGGCAAGGGTGTGATGCATACACTCACATTATTTTTTAACGTGGATTCAATATCTGCCATAAAAAAATGGGGTTCTAATTTGAAAAAATTAATTTTTCACGATTTTGTCATCCCTAACTTTGAAAGCGATTTTTTCACCCCCTGTATCATGAATCGCGATTTCAATTCTTAAAGTGGATACATCAATCTTACATCTTAAAAAATCCCAAAAATGAAAATTTTCCATCCAAAAACCTCGAAGTTATTCTTGTTTCAGCGGAGCTCTATTTTCGATTTTTTTTTTCGAATTTTCCCGCTCAGAGAGAATTTTCCAACCAAAACTGAAAAATGTTACATCAAAATAACTTGAAATTTTCGAAGGAATCTATTTCTGCAATAAAGAAATGGTGTTCTAATTTGAAAAACGGAAGTGACGTCATTTCCGGAAAAACCGGAGGTGCTCATGCCTTGAAAATATTTTAGATTTCATCAGCATCGTGAAATACTTATAAGTGCTGAATTTCATGAAAATACGTTCAGTAGTTTCCCATATAAATATGGGTGAGGTTCCTCGTGAAAGACCCTGTATAGGTATAGCTATAATTACACAAAACTTCCTCTTAACGAAATAAACAGTCTAAACCGCTGAATGACTGAATACTCTCTATCTAAATATTCTAAATAGAGAAAACTGCCCTTAAGTTATTCAACCACATGAATCTAAGAAAAATTGTCTCAAGATGAGTAGATGTTCTGCGATCTCAAGTACCTATTGCTTGCTTAAATTCTCACAAACGAAAGTGTATTCTACTTCAGACAGATCTGAACGTCCATAAAATGACTTTAGGATGGAACATATTGCACAAGTTTTTTTGAGCTTAAAAAAGTTTCATCATATTGAATCACTTCAATATCTGAATCGAATATAAATAGATATAGATTGTTTAAATTGAGATAAGAATTATGCACCAAATTATTTATCTCAGATTGGACGATATTTCTCGATATATCGAAAAAAAATTACGAAAAGCACTGCCGTGAAGTCAGGAGCTTTTGAGCGCTCGTTCATCCACCTTGTAGGTAGATTCGCATTCTCCAGTTTTAAAAACCAATTGGAAAGATTTTGACAGCTGTCAAAGAAAATTTCAAACAAAGGCGAAAATCAAGACTGCACGTCAGTGCTTTAGGTGACCAATTTTTTTTTCGGTAATTGCTAGAATTTTATACGGTATCTATGGTCTTGGTAATGCGATCTGGACAAAATTTCCCACGTAGTTTGATTACATTATTCTTTATCTATGTGCGAAATTTCATTCCAATCCAATAAGTAGTTTCGAAATTATCAAGAAAAAATAGTTTGAACAGCTATATTTACGGAACCCCTAGTCAAATTTCGCTAATTAATGAACGTGAGCGCGAAATTCGCGATCCGAACCTATCCTGAAAATTTCAAGTCCCTAGGCCTTTCCGTTCGAAAGTTATGATTTTCTATGGTTTCTATGGTTCTGATCATGCGATCTGAAAAAATTTAGCTCGAATACGAATACGAGATTTCTTCCCGATCAAATCCATAGTTTTGAAATTATCAAGAAAACTGAATTTCAAACGACCATATTTACGGCACCCCTAGTCTAATTTTTCTCAATAACCGCAACATTCGAGATCCACACCTATCCTGAAAATTTCAAGTCCCTATGCCTTTGCATTACAAAGTTATAATTTTCTATGGTTCTGGTCATGCGAGCTGGACAAAATGTTGCATGTAGCTAGAACACGTAATTCTCCACCTGAGTGCAAAATTTCACCTCGATCGAATCTGTAGTTACAAAATTTCGAGCGGCCATATTAACGGAACCCCTTGGCGAATTTTGCCCAATAACGAACTTAACCGCGGCATTCGAGATTCAAGCCTACCCTGAAAATTTCAAGTTTCTAGGACATTCCGTTCGAGAGTTATCGTGTATACGGCCGGACGGACGGACAGACACGAATTTTTCGACGGATTTGTCATCAGTGAGTCGAACATAGTCGTTTGGGACCATTTTCGGCTCAAAATTCTGAAAATAAAGACATCATGACAGCCCTCGTGTAAGTAGTACGAGCGCTCAAAAAAGAATCGATTTGAAATTAAAAATCTGTAAATGTGTGTAAATTCGTGTCGTTACCCTAACACTAATTATAAATAAGTTTTAGAAATTTTCAGGGTAGGTTCGAGCTCTGAATGCACCAGTTAATGGGCAGAATCCGCCGAAGGGGTTCCGTAGATATAGCCATCTAAATTTTTTTCTTCTCAATAATTCGAAAAATACTGATCCGATCGAATTTACTTTGAAGTTAGAATAATATATTGGCTGTTTATCTGAAGTTTCCAATTACACAAATGAAACAATGAAAATTGTTCTAGATAAACTAATAAGCAAGCCAACAAATCAATTCATGTAACCCCAGAGAACACCAAATCCATCATTCGCATTTATAATCCGGTTTCGACTCATCAAGTCTCGTCAATATAGCTAGCGAAGATATATTCGATGTAAGAAACAGAATGCCCTCATAACGACGAAACGCAGTGGCGATCAGAGAAAATTTCTCCACTCACGCCACCTGTCCGCCCCAAAAGCAACCGTCTCGCAATCTCTGCAGGTCCATGAAAAGATTTCCTAGCTCCCCTGACAAAAACCACATGTAACCACCGTAAGCATTCCTTCCCTCTTTCTGTCTAGAATGCAGTCGAAATTGAAGATATCGAAAAAAAAGTGAATTGTAGTGAGAAATAGAAGTGTATACCTAATGATTTCTGACGATTTTCTGGATAAGTTTTGTTTTACATTTTCAGGTTTTCAGCACCAAAATTTCTACGCCGTACCGGTAGAATGAATGAACAAACTTCCGTTCATTCTGGCCAGTGAAACGGATTAAAAAAAAATAGGGATATTTAGTTACACTTGAAAATAGGAGAAACTGATGATTTTTCCTAGACCCACGACACCATTTTTTCCAAGTTTCGAAAAATTTCTCAATAGATTATTTGATAAAAACAGGTACTCCTGTACGTCAGATAAATAATCAAAAAATTCATCCACCTTGTACGTAGAATCGCATGTTCCAGTTTTAGAAACCAATTGAAAAAATTTTTGACAGCTCTCAAAAAAATTTTCAAACTGACTCGAAACTGACTTCACTTCATTGCTTTAGGTGACCAATTTTTTTTTCGATAATTCGCTATAATTTTCTACGGTATCTATAGTCTTGGTAATGCATCTGGAAAAAATTTCGCACGTAGTTTGAATACATTATTCTTCATCTATGTGCAAAATTACATCCCAATCCAATCAATAACTTATAAACTTATTCATCGGCTTTGTTCATCTATTTGACTAGGGAATAAACTGGTTTTGAGATGTATGAATAAAATTATAAAAAGCACTGCCGTGAAGTCATGAGCTTTTAAGCGCTGGTTCATGCACCTTGTAGGTATATTCGCATTTCCAATTGAAGAAATTTTTGAAAGCTGTCAAAAAAAATTCAAACTGAGGCGAAACAGCAGTTTCGAAATTTTGCTCATTGATGAACGTGACCGCGACATTCGCGATCCAAATCTACCCTGAAAATTTCAAGTCCCTATAGGCCTTTCCGTTCGAAAGTTATAATTTTCTATGGTTTCTGTGGTTCTGGTCATGCGATCTGGACATTTTGCATGTAGCTCGAACACGTCATTCTCATTTTGAGAACAGAATTTCATCCCAATTCAAAACATTGGTTTCGCAATTATCAGGAAAAAAATATTTTGAACGGCTATATTTACAGAACCACCTGGCCTGGTGGAATTCTGCCCATTCACGAACTCAACCCCGGCATTTGAGAACTGAACTCACACTGAAAATTTCAAGTCTCTAGGTTGTTCCGTTCAAGAGTTATGGTGCTTACGGCAGGACGAACAGACTTGAATTTTCCGACGAATTCGACATCAGTGAGTCGAACCTTGCCGATTGAGACCATTTTCGGCTCAAAATTCGAAAAATACAGTCATTGTGACGAAATGAAATAGCTCTCTTAACCCTTTGAAGCCGACATTATTTTTTTCTTCAAATACACTTTATTGTTTCAATTTAATTGTTGCTTATGGTATGAAAACCACACAAAAACTGTACAAAAAAAATCTGATTGCTTTGTTTTCGCAAAATTCAACGAAAAAATGTGGTTCCATATAAGGACCACAAGGCAATTGGGCACAAAACTTGAAAAAATCCAATTGAAAAAAAATTGATATTTTCGGTGAAATTTAAGGGAAAATTTAGACTTTTTGGTCGAACAAAGCCCGACATTAGAAATAGAGTAGTGCCACCTTTTTCGGTGGGGCACCGAACGTGAACTACAATGTGCGCATCTGACTTTTGTACCATGAATGGGCATATGTGCACATTTCTCATATTTTGTACCAGGTAGAACCTATCTCTTGTAATGGGTGATTTTTTAAGAGCTTGAGAACTTTTTTTAAAAAAAAAACGCATAAAATTTGCAAAATCTCATCGGTTCTTTATTTGAAACGTTAGATTGGTCCATGACATTTACTTTTTGAAGATAATTTCATTTAAATGTTGACCGCGGCTGCGTCTTAGGTGGTCCATTCGGAAAGTCCAATTTTGGGCAACTTTTTCGAGCATTTCGGCCGGAATAGCCCGAATTTCTTCGGAAATGTTGTCTTCCAAAGCTGGAATAGTTACTGGCTTATTTCTGTAGACTTTAGACTTGACGTAGCCCCACAAAAAATAGTCTAAAGGCGTCAAATCGCATGATCTTGGTGGCCAACTTACCGGTCCATTTCTTGAGATGAATTGTTCTCCGAAGTTTTCCCTCAAAATGGCCATAGAATCGCGAGCTGTGTGGCATGTAGCGCCATCTTGTTGAAACCACATGTCAACCAAGTTCAGTTCTTCCATTTTTGGCAACAAAAAGTTTGTTAGCATCGAACGATAGCGATCGCCATTCACCGTAACGTTGCGTCCAACATCATCTTTGAAAAAATACGGTCCAATGATTCCACCAGCGTACAAACCACACCAAACAGTGCATTTTTCGGGATGCATGGGCAGTTCTTGAACGGCTTCTGGTTGCTCTTCACTCCAAATGCGGCAATTTTGCTTATTTACGTAGCCATTCAACCAGAAATGAGCCTCATCGCTGAACAAAATTTGTCGATAAAAAAGCGGATTTTCTGCCAACTTTTCTAGGGCCCATTCACTGAAAATTCGACGTTGTGGCAGATCGTTCGGCTTCAGTTCTTGCAGGAGCTGTATTTTATACGGTTTTACACCAAGATCTTTACGTAAAATCTTCCATGTGGTCGAATAACACAAACCCAATTGCTGCGAACGGCGACGAATCGACATTTCACGGTCTTCAGCAACACTCTCAGAAACAGACGCAATATTCTCTTCTGTACGCACTGTACGCATTCGTGTGGTTGGTTTAATGTCCAATAAAGTAAACTGAGTGCGAAACTTGGTCACAATCGCATTAATTGTTTGCTCACTTGGTCGATTATGTGGACCATAAATCGGGCGTAAAGCGCGAAACACATTTCGAACCGAACACTGATTTTGGTAATAAAATTCAATGATTTGCAAGCGTTGCTCGTTAGTAAGTCTATTCATGATGAAATGTCAAAGCATACTGAGCAAATACTAATGCATGAAAATCCTAACCTCAAAAAAATCTGAGCAAATACTAATGCATGAAAATCCTAACCTCAAAAAAATCACCCGTTAGTTAGAGGAAGTTTATCTTCGCTATCAAATTCATAATTTATACTATTGCTTGTAGATTTATTCTCAACAAGTTTCTCTAAGGGGTCAATATTTTCCATAAAATCATTATTGCCTTGTTCCTCCAGATCATCAATATCAAATTCCTCCAGATCATCCACGGATGGATATCTGAAGGAAGTTCGTACAGAAAAATCATAGATCTTTTCTGAAGTTACTTTATTCAGGGTCATAATTGAAACTGAAAAAAATCAATAGGATATATAAATAACGTTCTAATGCCTAGTGGTTCCATTTGGGACCACATAGTTTCCTTAGCTGTATCATACACCCCCTAAATTTTTCATCCAAATGGGACCTTACATTATAATTTATGATACTAAACAAGCATAAAACTCGCCTCAAAATAATTTGCGAAGATCACAAGCGGGCAAAATAATGTTGTCAAAGGGTTGGTTTACACAGGTAACGCTTGACCTTGCTACCTATTCAAAACTATGTTACACTTACGGCGCCTCGAACAAACTAAAATTATATTAGCGATCACATTGGTTTCTAATAACGTATAAACATATGTGGTTCCAACCAGCGCATACTAGGCAAGCAGGAAAAATTCTTAGATTTGTGGTACTCTAACGGGACCACCTGACTTCAAAGGGTTAAGGTGTGTACAGACATGCTCCGAATATCGAACCGAACCCCGACGCGATCAGCGAGAGCGAATCAAATTCACGAATTCAAATTGCACCTCTTCCTGCGATGAATTTGATTCGCTCTCGCTGATCGCGTCGGGATACGCGACACGGTTCGGTACGATATTCGGAGCATGTCTGTACACACCTTTGTAAGTAGAACGAGCGCTGAAAAATTTTTTAGACTTCAGGTTTCTCGAGTTGTTGCTGTCTCATAGCATTGATAAAATAAGTAAATTGGGCTACCAGTATAACAAAATTGAGTTTTCTGATATACTCACTATAATTTGGTGATTTCGATTCTGGAGTTCATAAAAATTTTCCTTGATTATTGTGTAACTTAGTTGTTTTCAGATTCCTTTTTTGGAGTTTATGAAAATTTTCTTCAATTATTGTGTAACAGTTGAAATGAAATTTTCCTTTTCCACATATTCTTAGCATGTATAAGTTCAGGGTAGGGGTAGTATTGAGACAGTATGAAAAAACATCACTCACAAAAGAAGGTTTTATTTAAAAACAAACAAAACATAAACAATCATGCCAAAATATATAAACAATATACATTTTTCCTCCGTAACTTATCTGAAAAGTGATAATTTTTTATTTGGCATTCTTCCTTCACTATCTAGGAGACCCGCTTGAATATATTGTAGAGATGGCATTTTCTTCAGGTCCCCCCTAGCAGCTACAGAAGGATCAGAAGTAAGAAGTCGTTTGGCTACAGCAATTATGTCATCCTTGGTTACTTTTTCTAAAAAGGAAAATTTTATCTAAATCAGTTGGAATGAAGTCATCATGTATTTACCTATTTGTTCAATAAAATATTCAGGTCTCTTTCTATGTCCAGTTGCTAAAACTTGCCTTCCCACATCCTCGAAGATGACTGGTCTAGACTCCAAATTCATCAGAAGCATTGACTGAAGTTGAGTTTTTGCTCTCTGAAATAAGAATTATAATGTGAATTTAAATTTTTGTCGGAACTTCGAGTCAATCTTTGTATGAGAGATTATAGAGAAATACCTTTGTTGGACAAACGGAAAAAGGGTTCAAATAACGTTCAATTTTCTTCAACCAATAAATGAAATGAAAGTTTTCTGTTCAATATCATACCGAAACAAGAAGTTCATCACTACAAGAGGTGGAAACTTTGCGCCCATACAGAATTTGCAGAGAAACATAAATGGGGCACCACACATTTCTTTGTTTGATTCAGAAGCACAGATTTCGTCTTTTGTTATCTCACCGAGGTGATATCGATTTACGGAAAAAACACTCGGTTCTAAGTCGATAGTTGAAAATAATCTCCGACACCAAAATACAGGGGCGGATCGACGATTTCCGGGGCCCTACGCTTGAAAACTTTCGGGGCCCCCACTCTACTTTTTCTTGAAAAAAAAATCTGAATTCGGTTTTTTCAAAATAAACATAAATTTCATTGATAAAATATAGGATACATCAATTCGAATAAAACAAATGAATTGAAATCAACACAATGTAAACAACTTAAAAAAGTATATCAGGTACATAATAGAAATCAATATTTCTTTTTCCAAAAAAACAAATTAACATAAACAAATTATTGGAAAATGAAAAATAATATGAAATGCCGAAAAACTAAGTAAAGTAAAATTTTTTCCTTATTTTCATGTCTGCAAATTCTTTTATTGCAGCCTCATAATCCAGACTCTTCGTTATATCACTTTAAATCGAAAGTATTCCTAAGAACTGCAGTCTGTTTTCCTTCATAACTGTTCTATATTTATTTTTTATTATGGATAAATTGGAAAATGAACCCTCTGCTTCGCAACTCGTTATTGGCAATGTTAAAAATAACTTCAAAACTATATATAAGTTCGAAAAAACTTCTATCATTCCCTTATCATGGATTATTTCCAACATCTGCGAACAACTCGTTTTTTTCCAAGTTTTAAGAGTTTTAGATATTCTTTGAACTGAGATGCTTCACTGATAATTCCTTCATCAAGATCGTCTTCATAATTCTCCAAGAGCGCTTTGAAACTGTAGGTTCAGTTCAAGCTACATGTGAAATTTTGTCCAGATCGCATGACCAGAACCATAGAAAATTGTTTCTTTTGAACGGAAACGCCTAGGGACTTGAAGTTTTCAGGATAGGTGTGGATCTCGAATGTCGTGATGACGTTTGTCTATGAGCAAAATTATACTAGGGATTCCGTAAATGAGGTCGCTTGAAATCTAGTTTTCTTGATAATTTCAAAACTACAGATTCGATCGTGACGAAATTTTGTATACTAATGAAGAATGATATATTCAAGCTACATTTCTCCAAGCCACATGACCAGTACCATAGAAAATCATAACTTTCGAACGGAAAGGCCTAGGGACTTGAAATTTTCAGAATAGGTGTGGATCTGAAATGCCGCGTTCACGTTTATCAATGAGCAGAATTATTCTAGGGGTTCCGTGAATTTGGTCGTTTGAAATTTCGTTTTCTCGATAATTTCTAAACTACGGATTCGATCAAGATTAAAATTTTGTATTTTAATCGAAAATGACATATTAAAGCAACATTTTGTCCAGATCGCATGACCAGAACAATAGTAACCATAGAAAATTATAACTTCCGAATGGAAAGGCCTAGAAACTTGAAATTTTCAGGGAGGGTTTGGATCGCGAATATCGCGGTCACAGCAAAATTGGACTAGGGGTTCCGTGAATATGGCGTTCAAAATATTTCGTTCCTGATAGTTTCGAAAGTACTGATTGGATTGGAATGACATTTCGCACCTAGCTGAGGAATGATGTATTCAAACTACGTGCGAAATTTTGTCCAGATCGCATCACCAAGACCATAGATACCGTGGAAAATTCTAGCGAATTATCGAAAAAAAAATTGGTTAGCTGAAGCACTGACATGAAGTCTGGAGTTTCGCCTAAGTTTCAGAATTTTTGTGACAGCTGTCGAAAATTCCTCCAATTGATTTTTAAAACTGGAAAATGCGAATCTACCTACAAGGTAGATGTACGAGCGCTCAAAAGCTCCTGACTTCACGGCAGTGCTTTTCGTAATTTTTTTTCTAATGCGTTTATTGGACGCACTCTGGGAGTATTCTTGTTCAATATCATTATTACTTATTTCTTTAGCTTGTGCCTCTATCTGGCCAGTTTGTGAATCAGTTTTTGTCCGTATTTCCTCTAAAAATGACTAAAGATTCCAATGAATAGTATCCACATTGCAAATCCAAATAAGGTGTTTGAAGTTTGGAAGAAACTTTCTCGAAGCGTTCTAGAATTGTTTCCCAAATAACTGTAAGCATAGCGTATTCTAAGTTGATTAGCTTTTTGAATATATTTTTGGCTTCATTTCTACAATCTGTCTTCTCTGTTTTATCCATGTAAATATGCTTCAAAGCCTTTGAATTCAAAATATCATTATACCCAAACTTCAAAACTAAGAAATGCAAAACAAGTGTCTTGGATCCCTCCAATATCGACGGTGGCATGTAGGTACCTATATTTCAAAGGGATGCCGACAACTTTACTTGCACCGTTGCGGGAATTTATTGCAGGCCGATAAGAATAATTGGAGAAAACATGCTGATGCTGAACCTTTGATTTGATGTTATTTTTTTACTGGTCGCTGAATTTTGCTCTAGGTCTGGTTGCGTTTCGTGTGACTGAAAATTTACACGTTATTCTTCATTATTATTCATATTCACTTGCAGGACGAATTTTCATTCTGAAGAAATTTCGATTCCGATCGGGGGCCCTGTTGACCTCGGGGCCCTACGCTTAAGCGTACTAAGCGTACCGGTTAATCCGCCTCTGCCAAAATAGGACAAATTTGGTGAATCAGTTACAGAGGAATAACCAGAATCCAGAAGTCGTATTTCAACATATGCCATTAACGCGGAAATACAAAGAAACGTGATATTCTCTAGATATGTGCGAAATATTCGTTTTTACAGTCCCCCATATCCAGAGAGACCTGTTTCAGATTACTAGATTTAGTAGACAAAAGTCTAACGGCTCATCCATTTAAGTCTTGGCGGCTTCTTTAGCCACTCAAACAAAAATACGAAATGAACTTATCTCGATTTTAACAGTTGTTGTTCGACATATGAAATTAAGGGAGTTTCACAGCGTCAGTGACTCCATCTCACATCAAACATTGGTACTTCTCAATCATTCTTTATATAATATTCTAGTGTAATTCTCACCCGGAGTTCCTGATCTCCAATATCACCTGTCATGTTGACTAACTCTTTAACCAGAACTTCAACTAGTTCCCTCAAATGTGTTGGAGGCGCACTGGCATGAATACAGAATAAACCAGTATCAGCATAGGCATGGTTATAGGCTGTTGCACTGTACATCCAATGATATCTGAAAATTCGACCGTCCTCAATATGTAGCCAAATAAAATACATACATAATTATGTGTTGTAGTTGATTGTACAGGGTCTTTATAAATGACCGTAACATCACAGTCGGCTTTGGATTATTGTTTGCCGCTCCTCATACCTCATATCATAGAATTTCGAAACTGACAGCCATTATTATTTGTTTTTTATGCGCACGTGTGGAACAGTATGCAAATGTAGCGGCATAATAGGAATATTTCCAAGCCCACTGCGATGTTACAATCATTTATAGAAGAGACCCTGTAGTATTGAATGTGTTACTGATTGTGTAGGACTAAAGGGTGGCCATCTCTGTAATCTGAAAACTAGGGCCAGAACTCAAAAACCCCGGACTCGGCATCTGAAAACCCTGACGTGTCGAAATATTTTTTTTACTACCTATTACCTATAATGGCAAAAATTTTCATGGGGGAGTCTTCATTTTTTTTAAATTTTTCAAATCTACCATGAAATTGTCTTATATGTTAGGAATGAAAAACTTTATTAAGAAAACATCAACAGATATATAATAATATCGTAAATATTAAATAAATACTACTCTAACAAAAAAATAGTGAAATCATAGAAGATCTTTTCAGTCTTTCTCAATAAATAACAAAACAAAAATATATATCTCAAATGTAAAAAAAATATTGCATCCTCACATTATCACATTTCCTTCTTTTAACTTTTCATTTTTTTTATATATTTCTCACTCATTCGGGAAGCTTGCAGGACTTCTTTGGTCCATTGTTGTGAAATTAATGAAAATTTTCTTTCTACATTGGCTTTATGAGCCGAAATACGAAAAAATATTGGGCATTTTTTAGCATTTCAGTGTATGAATTTGCATTCGGCGTAATAACAAATTTTATCCATAGTAGATTAGAACTTAAAAGCATGTCTGAATTAATTAAGTTTTGGCTGAATGATTTCAAATTTACCCATTCATTTATCAATTTTGTGTCATCAATTTCAGAAAAAAAAATGGTATCTCATTGCTGTTGTTAAGATTTGGCAAAAGACTGTAGTGATGAGGCTCAAAAAGCCGAATTCGCCCTACAGTTGAGAATGATGAATTTAATATTCTTTGGGGTCAACATTGATTGATTTTTGAGCGCTCGTACTACTTACACGAGGGCTATATCATTTCGTCACGATGTCTGTATTTTTCGAATTTTGAGCCGAAAATGGTCTCATTCGACTATGTTCGACTCACTGATGACGAATCCGTCGGAAAATTCGAGTCTGTCCGTCCGTCCGTCCGTAAGCACGATAACTCTCGAACGGATCAACCTAGAGACTTGAAATTTTCAGTGTAGGTTCAGATCCCAAATGCCTCGGTTAAGTTCGTTAATGGGCCAAATTCCACCAGGGGTTCCGTAAATATGGCCGTTCAAAGTTTTGTTTCCCTGATTACTTGAAAACTACAGATTCGATCGAGATGAAATTTTGCACTCAAATGGAAAATGAGGTGTTTTAGCTACATGCGAAATTTTGTCCAGATCGCATGACCAGAACCATAGAAACCATAGAAAATTGTAACTTTTGAACGGAAATGCCTAGGGACTTGAAATTTTCAGGATAGGTGTGGATCTCGAACGTCGTGATCACGTTCATCTATGAGCAACATTTTACAAGGGATTCCGTAAATACGGTCGTTTGAAATTTTGTTTTCTCGATAAATTCGAAACTACGGATTCGATCGAGATGAAATTTTGTATTTTAATCGAGAATGATATATTGAAGCAATATTTTGTCCAGATCGCATGACCAGAACCATAGAAACCATAGAAAATTGTAACTTTTGAACGGAAAGGCCTAGGAACTTGAAATTTTCAGGGTGGGTTTGGATCGCGAATATCGCGGTCACGTTCATCAATGACCAAAATGAGACTAGGGGTTCCGTAAATATGGCCGTTCAAGATATTTCTTTCCAGATAGTTTCGGAACTACTGATCGGATTGGAATGAAATTATGCACCTAGCTGAGGAATAATGTATTCAAACTACGTGCAAAATTTTGTCCAGACCGCACCACCAAGACCATAGATACCGTAGAAAATTCTAGCGAATTATCGAAAAAAAATTGATCAGCTGAAGCACTGACATGAAGTCTGGAGTTTCGCCTAAGTTTCAGAATTTTTTTGACAGCTTTCAAAAATTTCTTCAATTGGTTTCTAAAACTGGAAAATGCGAATCTACCTACAAGGTGCATGTACGAGCGCTCAAAAGCTCCTGCCTTCACGGCAGTGCTTTTCTAAATTTTTTTTGTACTGCATATCATCTCATTTTTGATAAATATAGCCTAGCACAATTTTTCTTTGGAACAATTGTCTCTTTACGTAGATGTTTTTTATTTGATTTATAATTGTTACGAATTGGCTGTAATTAAAATTGCTTACTTGTTCTCTCTGATACAAAATCGTTTTTTTGTTATATACTTTAATGCGGAATATATTGGCGAACTGTCGACTGTCAGGAATTTCTAGAACCCATATCTCCTGAAGTAGGAACAAGTTTTTGTAAAATTGAGAGTGGCAGCAATCGATTTTTTTCCCGACCTACACCTAAGAAAAAATCGACGACAAAATCTGGCGTGGGTTCTAAAGTAAACTATAGCCTAAATAAATACCATCAAATTTAAAATGATGTGATCATATTTTACATGACTGCCTCATTAGTCTGCTGAACTGAAGTGTTGACTAGGGTTCCAAAGGTACGGGGTTCGAATCCCAGCTAGGTCCATGGATGTCGTGAATGTCTGGGGATGGGTTGAAAAAATTGATAAAAACTTAGGAAATGTGATGATGGCTGGATAGTGAATTCACAAAATTCAAAAACTAAACTAAACTAAAAAAAAAATTACGAAAAGCACTGTCGTGAAGGCAGGAACTTTTGAGCGCTCGTACATGCACCTTGTAGGTGGATTCGCATTTTCCAGTTTTAGAAATCAATTGAAGGAATTTTCGACAGCTGTCAAAAAAATTCTGAAACTTAGGCGAAACTCTAGACTTCATGTCAGTGCTTCAGCTGATCAATTTTTTTTCGATAATTCGCTAGAATTTTCTACGTTATCTATGGTCTTGGTGATGCGATCTGGACAAAATTTTGCACGTAGTTTGAATACATTATTCCTCAGCTAGGTGCATAATTTCATTCCAATCCGATCAGTAGTTTCGAAAGTATCAGGAAAATAATATTTTGAACGGCCATATTTACGGAACCCCTAGTCTAATTTTGCTCATTGATGAACTTGACCGCGATATTGACGATCCTAACCCACCCTGAAAATTTCAAGTCCCTAGGCCTTTCCGTTCAAAAGTTACAATTTTCTATGGTTTCTATGGTGCTGGTCATGCGATCTGGACAAAATTGCTTTAATATATCATTCTCGATTAAAATACAAAATTTCATCTCGATCGAATACGTAGTTTCGGAATGATCGAGAAAACAAAATTTCAAACGACCGTATTTACGGAACCCCTAGTATAATTCTGCTCATTGATAAACGTGAACGCGACATTTCAGATCCACACCTATCCTGAAAATTTCAAGTCCCTAGGCCCTTCCGTCCGAAGGTTATGATTTTCTATGGTGTCTATGGTTCTGGTCATGTGATCTGGAGGAATGTAGCTTGAATATAAATTTCTCCATTAGTATACAAAATTTCGTTCATATAAAGAAGATTCAAGCAACAGAGAATAAACTGCTCAGAGCAGCAATGAATATGCCGTGATTCGTAAGAAACCAACAAATCCACAGAGACTTAGAATGGAAAACTGTCACAGATTTCCTGATAAAGAAGGCCGAGAAGATATTTGAAAGAGCAAGTCAACACCCAAATGATGAGCTAAGAAGGCTTGTTGACTACAACCCCGCAGAAGATATGGTTAGGATACCCACCTATCACAAACGACCCAGAGATCAACTACGTAGTAACAGAAATTGAGTAATCTCAATTTAAATTATCCAGAAGAAGAGACTCCTATGAAATTCAAATTCATAGGTAACACAATTATCACACGACAAAGATCGTGATAGAGATACAAACAAGAAGATTCAAAAGGTTAATAGGTAATAAATGCCCGGAATCTAAAACAGCAGGTTAGGTTTAGTTAGAGTAGGTCGTGCTTCACACGAAGTCTCACACTGTTCTATCTATCGGAGATAGTTCGTCCATGAGGATTCCCCCTGACTAAACAAAAAAAAATTCGTCACGATCGAATCTGTTGTTTTGAAATTATCAAGAAAACTATATTTTAAACGACCATATTACGGAACCCCTAAAATAATGTTGCACATAGATGAACGTGATCACGACATTCGAGATCCACACCTATCCTGAAAATTTCAAGTCCCTAGGCGTTTCCGTTCAAAAGTTACAATTTTCTATGGTTTCTATGGCTCTGGTCATGCGATCTGGACAAAATTGCACATGTAGCTTGAACACCTCATTTTCCATTTGAGTGCAAAATTTCATCTCGAACAAATCTGTAGTTTTCAAGTAATCAGGAAAACAAAACTTCGAACGGCCATATTCACGGAACCCCTGGTGGAACTTGGCCCATTAACGAACTCAACCGAGGCATTCGGGAACTGAACCCACACTGAAAATTTCAAGTCTCTAGGTTGTTCCGTTCGAGAGTTATCGTGCTTACGGCCGGACGGACAGACTCGAATTTTCCGACGGATTCGTCATCAGTGAGTCGAACATAGTCGATTGAGACCATTTTCGGCTCAAAATTCGAAAAATACAGACATCGTGACGAAATGAAATAGCCCTCGTGTAAGTAGTACGAGCGCTCAAAAATATATTCCACAACAATGTTACGCTAAAAATCTCTGAACGCGGAACAAACATTTTTGCGTGAAGAAGTTACGGTACGAAGTGTTGTAGCATGTATGTAAGCACCTTCAATGATTGTGAAGTCTTTTGCACATCATTACTTAAGTATCCAGTGAGTTTGATGGGAGGGATTGCGACATTTGTATTCGGTTTTTTCATTTCAGACGCTACCATTGATGAACGCTTCTTCAGAGAGATGTGTAACGGATAAAAGTTACGACAGCAAAGTGAAAAACCCTTTTGAATTCGCCGCCTATTATTCAGAACAACAGGGCAAAAATTTAATGGTTTCGATTTACATTTGATATAATGAGAGTGGGAGATTGCGTTTGCTGGTAAATTTCTTTTTGTTGAGGCGAATTGAAAGGAAGGTTGTTTCACATTGTTGGAGGGATCACGGTAAGTTAATCCATAACGAATTTTTATTTTATGCCAGTAGAGAAAGAAACGTTCTTTTTCTTTTTACTCTATTTTTTTTAGTCATCTCTGCCAATTGATTGCATGATTCATTTTACTCAATTTCTCTATTTTCATGATCTGATTGTTACTCAGAAAATTAGAAAAATTTCGCATATTGGTTCGTTTTTGAGTCATTTGAAAAATGTTGTAATTTTTGTTTATTCGTAGACTGAGATGAAATTTCTCCTGCAGGAAGAATAGAGCTTCAACAGTTCACTGACAATTTGATCACGAACAGCCACAAGTTATCTTCGTTAATAAGATTTTCTTAATCAACTCATCTAAAACTCCAATCGAGCTTGAGTTTGTAATCCTTCGATATATTTCCTAAACATTTCATTCATTCTCAATTGTAAAATGAAAGATTTCTTCATCCTAATTGTAAAGTCAAAGATTGTATTCATTGTAACCTGTAAATTTAAAGGTACATAATTCAACATATTTGTGCCATACCGCTCTATATTTCTGACGCCCTGTATATTATGAAATCAGATTTTTTCATCCTTGATAGCAAATGGAGTTAACTTCGGATAGAACTCACCTATTAAGAACATTTGTGTAGAGACGAGTGTACATTCCTTTGCCCGGGCCACCTGCACTGAATGATCCACCTCCTCCCATCATCATATTAAGGACACACATCGCTATGAAATCTTTATCTTGATGAGAGCATCCTTCTAGACCAATCATAACGTGAGATAGAACAGGCAAACCAGCAGATGCAAATTGAGGTATATCACACTCTTCCTATATACAGAAAAAAAGAGGAAATAAATCTTCAACCACCAACAAACTAACATTACTTAACCTAACTTAAAACTCAATTTCATTTTGTAATAAATATACTGACTGTTTCAAATCCTCCAGTATATTGGGCTATGCTGTCATCTGCTCCTATTATATTAGAAGGTTTGTATAGACTATTTTCCGTTTCCCATATTGGTTTTTGGTCAACAAAATACTTTTGTACTGCATTACAGAGCGTTTGGTGCTCTACACCAACCCCTGCAACAATCATCCTTTTGGGTAGATAATGCTGGCTGAGATAGGTGAATAGGAGTTCCCTATTTATCTTTCCAAGATTCTTTTGAGGGCATAGTTTCGGCAGTCCCAATGTGTTATTTCTGTAGGCTGCCTGTGAATAGAAGTGTCAGTAGTTAACTTGTTATTATAACTGATATCCTGTTATTTATAATTAGGGACAGGATTCTACCCAGCGTAAAAAGCTCAATATGCGCGAAGAAGACTCGAAATGTGCATGAAAAGTGTCAAAATATGCAACCTTAAATATTAAAACATACAAATGAACTACATATTTGAATTTGTGGCCGATGTTTCAGGCCAGCTACAACATGAGATTTTATTCACTAGGTAACTTCCCCAAAAAATTCAAATATAGCGGAAATTTGCAACTTCACTAGATTTTGGGTAAAATATGCAAAAACCTGTGTAAACAGGCTTGATATGCAAATACATCATATCCAGTCTCTTACTCCCATTGACAACTTATTTATAGCTATTGTTTGAAAATGGCAATTATTGCATGATAATAGTCTTGCCAATCACAAAGCAACTTCAAATAAATTATTCCTTCTCAAGAAATAAGTGTTTATCTTACTGAATGTATCATATCCATAAGTAGAGTCTCTTGTTCTGGCCTCATATTCAGAGTTTCCAATTCAAAATGAATGGACTGTCTGGCACCATCCACCTCCTCTTCTGTTATCAAAGGTCGAAGTGTAGCTTCTCCCAATAATTTGATTACCTCGTCCAAACCAGAAGTGTAAGCTGAAGCAGCATAAATGAAAGTATCTCTAGAAGCCTGACTGTCACAGATACCACCAAGCTTTTCTAATATGTTCAACATTTCATCCTTATCAGGACAATTTATTGTGGACTAAAAAAATAAGTGAATTTGAGGAAGTATCTTCAGCAAATATGGCATGATATGATTAATTGCACTCTTCACAATACACCAAAAACTAGCCACATGCGACAAATTCATTAATGGTAAAACTGAGAGGCAACCGTCCTCATTTTTGCCCCCCTGATCCTGGTTAGCCCCCCCCTGTCCTGTCAATCATTAAATTACCTTCATACTTACATTAAAAGCTAATTTTTCTAGAAAATGTGATATTCCACTGGGATAATGAACTTCATATCGAGATCCTGAATCTATAACAACTGAAAAAACATTCCTTGTTATCAATGTATTGTTGAGCTATTTGACGAGCTGCAAAAAGCTGCAGATCTATTATTAGGTTGATCTATCTTACACAAAAATGCATGAAAAGTAGTTACTTAACCCCAAAAAATTTATATTAATTAATTTTGGTGTACCTATTTACCTCCCACTGTACAAAATTCCCCAAATCTATTTTCTGAAGCTACTGTTAGTCCGTTTGGAAGCACTGTAACCTGTGTTTTTTGTTGCCCTTCTTTTAAATTTGAATATATTGCTTTTGGTATGTTAGGAACCGGTTGGTCCATCGGGGGCATATCGGTAACTTTTTTCTTGGATGGCTCGTTAATGAAAGCCCAATCTGAGTACTTCTGCATGATCATTTGAGATTGCCATAATCTTAAATGCAAGTAATCAAAAATTAATTCGATGCAAAATTTTATCATGGAAGTCGACTCACTGATTTTTACATTGCCCAATCCCTTTGGTTAATTCGGTGAAAACTCTAAGTGCCATGACTGAATGTGCTTATTTGAAATATCTTTAATATATCTGTTTCAACAAGTCTTTCGACGACATGAAAATATGATAACCCTGTCGAGAATGTCTTGGGTTGGGAATCTTGAGATTGTAAATTCTAAAATCAAAAATTTTGACAGATACACCGACCGGCGACCACCGACCTTCATATAATTATGTTCTATGGAATACATACTATGGATATGACAGAAAAACGACTAATACGAGGGTTTTACGGAAACACGGATCCTAAACCGGTTTCGGTTCACCGGGTTCACTAAAAGCTGATTTCGGTTCAATGTCAATCTCTACTTTTTGAGCGCTCGTTCTACCAAAGATTAGACAAGATTGTTACTCTTTGGTTCCACTTACACGAGGGCTTTACCATCTATATCATTTCGTCACGATGTCTGTTTTCGAGCGCTCGTACTACTTACACGAGGGCTATATCATTTCGTCACGATGTCTGTATTTTTCGAATTTTGAGCCGAAAATGGTCTCAATCGACTATGTTCGACTCACTGATGACGAATCCGTCGAAAAATTCGAGTCTGTCTGTCCGTCCGGCCGTCCGTATACACGATAACTCTCGAACGGTTCTAGAAACTTGAAATTTTCAGGGTAGGTTCGAATCTCGAATGCCGCGGTTAAGTTCGTTATTGGGCAAAATTCGCCGAGGGGTTCCGTAAATATCGCCGCTCGAAATGTTGTTTTCCTGATTACTTTGAAACTACAGATTCGATCGAGGTAAAATTTTGCACTCAGATGGAGAATTACGTGTTAAAGCTACATGCAGAATTTGGTCCAACTCGCATGACCAGAACCATAGAAAATTATAACTTTGTAATGGAAAGGCCTAGGGACTTGAACTTTTCAGGATAGGTTTGGATCTTTAATGATGCGGTCACTTTCATCAATGAGCAGAATTAGACTAGGGGTTCCGTAAATATGGCCGTTTGAAGTTCAGTTTTCTTGATAATTTCGAAACTATTGTATTGTATTGTATATTGTTTATATCCCGACTCTCCTAGGTCTCTGTGAGACCCCTCAGAAGCTCAGAGCTTGTTTTTGGATGTGATCGTGACGAAATTCTGTATATATATAATTACGTTTTTGGAGCGAAAGCCGATCTTTTAAAAAGATTTATTAATTTACAACGGAAGATTATCCTATTCTAACAATAAGCTAGGAAGAAATGCACTGAATTAATTAAGGATACATTCGTCTTGAGACGTATTTATAACATTTCTTATCTCAAGTTAATTACGACAATCAGTATCGAACAATGGGACAAATATACACCCACACACGTGGCGTGATCAAAATGATGTCTCATCAAAATGTAACAAAGTAATATGAATGTTCGAATAAGAACAGATAAGGAGTTCATCTACAATATACAGGGTTGGCATTATGTAATTCCTCCCCACCTTGAATAAAGGTATCACCTGTAGTAGGTGTAGCTTTACAAAAAATATCTTTTCTTAAATATTTCAAAATAAAATAAGTAATAATTAATAAAATGATTATTATAAAAACAAATAGTAGGGTAAATCTTGAAGGCTGGAGATTCCATTGGTCCAGGTCTTCTAGCTTGATATCCGGGATGTCTTCATCTTTCCGGGATTCTTCATTTGTGGAATTTGGGTTGAATAAAGTTATCTTGGGTAAAATCACGTATTTTTCTTCATTAAACGTAGTAGTTGGGACAATTTCTTTTCTCGTGTTGCTCACAGCACATTTGGTTCGTAGAATTGTTATAGGAGGCACAAAATAATGTCTTGTTTGCTGAAGACATTTTTCTAAAACATTTTTATTTTCGATGGATAAAATATTTCCATCTTCTAATAATTTCAAATCTGGGGAAAGTACCGTTGTCGTTCTTGGACAGTTTTCGGTGTGGTTTTTCAAAATATTTCGAAGGCATGCTGGTGATTCAGCTAAGGTGTCTTGATCGCAGAGATAATCATCCTCCACTGGATGGCAAAATTTCGTTGACCATTTCAGGGTTTCTTCTTGTGAGAGTAAATAAGGATCGGTATATGGAAGGGATAAATTGTTTTGCGGTAGATAGTAAAACTTGTATAAATCATAACTTTCTTCGTATACCGTAGGGATTGATATTAAAAATAGTAATGCTTTCTTTTTGAAAATTACTTTCGTATGACATATCTGATAATAATCTTTCAGATGATGTAAAGGTATTATCGTCACATTTTTTATTAATTCAAGGAATTTTGAATAAGGTAAAATTGATTCATGTAAAAGATGTAATCTTGCAAAACTCACTGCGGTTGCAATTTCATCTAGAATATTCTTGATATCTTTGAGTTCAAATGTCAGGAGATGCATGTATTGAATTTCTTGTATTGCTGGTATAACTTGAAGCAATTTAAGGTTTTCTGACATTTTCTGAAATTTTTCAATATACTTATTTTTTAGGTCATTTACGACTGTTGCGATCTGTTTTTGATTTCTTATCAAAACTTTTTCATTTTTCTGAATACTATCAAAATAGTTTTTATATAATTCTTCTCTATTCCGATGATGAGGAACTATTCTGAATAAAAGTTAATTAATCCTGTTTCAATAATATCAATTGAATATGTTTATTTAAAACTTCTCCCATTTTTTATATCATTTGTGTGCTTTTTTAAAATTTAATGTGCGAGCAAAATTAGATTTTGACTTTATTTATTTCTCTTCGATAATTCGAAATTAATTCTCATATTTTATTTAATTCAACTGGTACATATTGGTACATATCGTCCTTTATTGGAATAACATCCGATCATAACATGATAATTATTTTTAAGGGTTCTTTGCATTTGAGTTGGGATTATAATTCGTAAAATAATAAATTTCAATTTTATGGATTTACAAAAATCTTGGACTATTCCATTTTTAAATTCTAATCCATTGTCACACGTTATTTTATTGGGAATGCCGTAATGGCTGAAATACATCAATAATTTATCTACAATTTCAATTTGAAGAGTAATATGTATGACGTAGGTTTTCCTCTCGTAACTCATAGTACATTACTTTCGATTGTTATGTGAGACGTAAGCTTTTCCTTACGTGATTCGTAATGCATTCTTAATATAATCGCGTTATTGAGCAGGGCTGGCTCTAGTGACATTATAATCAAGGGATTGAAATTGAGAATTGAAAAGTCAATTCTTGAAATATGAATATTACAAAACTTCGAACATCTTTATTTATGTTCGGCCAATAATATTTTCGTTTTAAACTTATTAAATTTTCTCGTAATCAATCGAGTTTATCTCGTATCATTTTAATCAACACTTGAAATGTGAATTTTATAAAAGTCTTATACAACGCCATTTTTAAATTCGAATATTTTGTTTAATATTTAAATCAAGGGATTTGTAATTCTTGAAATATTTGTTTTACGGAAGTCTTAGACAATTCCATTTTTAAATTCGAATATTTATTTCAATATTTAGATCAGGGGATTTTAAATTCATTTTCCATATTTAAGGAATATAGTGTATGAAGTAACATTGTTTGAAACATGTCTCAAGGAAAACACCATAATCTTTCTAATACTTTCGTTATTACGAAGCGAATAAAAATGATGATTATCAATAATATGAAACAAGGGTCCTTTGCGGCGATGGAAATGTGCACGACGCAGTTTCCGATAGCCAGTCAAGTAATCCTGTCTAAAATGCTTCAAAACGAGCAAAGATCGCGCGCGATAATTCAGAAAATCGCGCTTCAAATCAATTGAATGTTCAAAGAATGTCTGAAGGAGAATACATTAATCCTTTTTATGTTTTATGCTACTAATAAGCAAAAGAAAATGAGATTTATCTCAAATAATATTTTAATGTTATATAGTTCATATGGAATTCTTCGGATAAAATTCGAAATTATATTTCGT